>CM053627.1:148904201-148922459 GCA_028646595.1 Phalanger gymnotis | reverse complement strand
GAGAGAGAGAGAGAGAGAGAGAGAGAGAGAGAGAGAGAGAGAGAGAGAGAGAGAGAGAGAAAGAGAGAGAGAGAAAGAGAGATTTAGAAAGAGACAGAGAGAGAGAAAGAGAGAGAGAGAGAGATATTGAGAGAGAGATCTCTTTATTCAAAAACCAACCCTGGTTCCACTTCTATGAATCATCACACTTGTTTTGAGTACTAGGTATCTATGTATAGTATCAGCTTTTGTAGTTGATAATAAGCTTTTTGAGGGCAAAGGTCTATGTCTCCTTTCATCTTTTCATTCCCCTAGTATAGTATAGTACCTTCTACATATAAAGGTTTAGTGAAACAGAAGGTCCAGACAATCCCCAAGAATGTGAATTCATCTGTTCTCCGTTCCTCACTTCCCGCCTCCACGGAGGATCAATAGTAGCTCCAATGTATTATAGCTGTTAGGGATCTTGATTGAAATCTACTAGTCCTTGGCACTCGCTCTGCACTAAAATCTCAGCTTTAAGCTGTTTCATAGATAACCAGGGTACATTAAAGGAACCCATGCAATAGGTGCTTTTCTATAGGCTAATATTAACTCACTTTAGGAATAGAAGTGGTCTTTTCAAATACAGCTGCATTTAACGTACTTCTTTCCCTCCCTTTGGTTGCTAATGACTATCTACAGTAATAAAACTTACAAGGCCCTTGATTCTTAATGACATAGACTAGTTTACATTTATATAGCATTTTACAATTTACAAAGAGCTCTCTTCGCAACAAGAGGTATGCTGGCTGTCTCAATGTACTGTTAAAGAGGGTTGGACGTGGCCCAGCTATGACAGTCAGAAGCTCTGTGACATCATGTTCAAGTTACTTATGCTCTCTGAACCCGTACGACTTCATCTGTAAAACTGATAATATCCACACTATTCACCTCACAAGGTTGTTGTGAGGAAAGGGCTTCGTCAATTTTAATGTGCTGTATAAAAGTGAATTAACAATGCCCTCAAGTACACAGTATTAGTATTGGTCCATGTACAGAACTCTTTTTGTGGAAGTTCCTTCTATCAAGGCCAATCAACAAAAGGTCTGTAATTTTTAGTCCTAGAGAGTAGGTGGAGACACTGAGAGTCTCAACTACAGTGGCTTCCTGTTATCTCTAAGATAAAATACTGATCTCTCTGGCTAGCATTAAAAGTCATTCAAAACATAGAGCTAATCTCCTTCACACATTCTGCTTCAACCAAAGTTGACCTCTTCCACATACTTGGCATGCCATATCCCACTCACATGTACTGCAGAATACATTCTATATCCCACAGCACAGGTTATCCCCACCACCACCCCCCCATCCCCATTCCTAGAGTATTCTGTCTCCTTATTCCATTTCATAGAATACCTAGCTTACTCCAAAGCAACACATTTGGTGCCACTTCCTACAGCAAGGTGTTCCTGATCCTCCCAGTTGTCAGTGCCTACCCTTCCCCACAAAAATTACTTTGAATTAATTCAATATTTATAATTCATATACTAATCTTTCTACAAGAGGCACTATAGAATTATGACTAGAAAACTGAGGCATCAGGAAGACCTAAGCCCATGCCTCTTTTGCACACTAACTGTGTAACTGCATGCAATTCACTTAACCTAACCTCTCACTGCTTTAGGCTACTCTTCTAAGATTAAAATGTGTGGGCCTGAATGGGTTGAGGAATCTATCTCATTTAGGAGTTCACTATACTAATGAAATCACAAACCCAGTTCCTATCTCCATCTGTGCGCCTATGATTCCCTCCCTACCCCCAACCCCAATGGAATGACTGCTCATTGAATGCAAGTAATGTTTTCTTTTGGTCTTCCCCAGTTCCTAGAACAGTGATTGGCAAGTAGCAGGTCTCAATAATGCTTGGATTGTTGAATTCAATGTAAGCAGCTTGGCCATGGACAATCCATATTTGTCAGAGGCAAGAGTTAAAGCCATCTCTGACTGACAGCAAGGCCAGCCCCTCTATTCCATCTGCCAGGCAGCCCCTCAGTAAAACTGCCACTAACCCAACTTTATGGATGATGAAAAGTTTAGAGAAATTGTCACTTGCCTGTGCTCACATGGCAAGAAGTCCAGATTCAAACTCAAATCTTTTGAATGCAAGAAAGATGCTGAATCATTGCTCTAATATATTCAAATGAAATAAGAAGTAATGAAAAAGAGAATTGCTCATATGAAGTTATAAATATTAAATAGAACATGTGGTAATATGTCTATCAATGTCTATGTAATAACAACTTATATAATTCAATTTAGTTCAATTCAACCAACATTTATTGGGAACCTACTATGTGCCCAGCACTTTACTAGGCAATGGAAATACAAATAAACCAATGACACTATAACTATCATGAAGAAACTTGTATAAGAGAACAAAAAGAAGATAGAAAATTAAATAAAAATTATATGCAGATGAGGGATACTAGTAGGTTTCATGTAAGAAGTCGAACCAGAGCTAAGCTTTGAAGAAATTTAGGGATTCTTGGAGGCAGAAATGAAGAAGGAGAATACTCCAAGCTTGGGAGAAAGTCTGGACAAGGTATGGAGCCAGGACCAGGAGTATTTCCACTATACTACTAAGAATGGATAAGATAGAATATGAAACTGAAAAACTCACCCATGGAAAGTCCATATGAACATTGGCAAGATTTTGCACAACACTAATGACTCAGTCTCATGCAATGTTGCCAACACATCAGTATACCATAAAACCTGTCTACTGTGCAAATTTAAACAATGAAGCATATTAAAGTCTTTTGAATACTGCACAGAAAACACTAGGCCTTTGGAATGTTATTGCAGACATAGCCTGAGGCTATTTGATTCACACCAGAATAATTCCTTGTGAACAATGTAAAGAAACCCTTCTGCTGAGGAAGATCTATCCCTTCAGGGATCCCTTATTTATAACTAGAAGGCGCACTAGAGGTCATACAGTTCAATCAGCTCATTTTATAAATGAGGAAACTAAACTCCAGACAGCTTACATGAGTTGCCCAAGATGACCTGCGTAATAATTGGCAGAGAGGGGATTAAAACTCAGATCCTATCCTCCTGGCTAAAATATTATGATGTGGTACCTTATTCTCAGGCATACGTGATCTGTGGACTTATATTCTGGGCTAAAACCTGATCACCTTTGAATCTAGTTCCTTTCTAACTGATTGTGTCAAATAGATATATCCATTTATTAACCCATTAGTCCAACAGTCAACTTGGGCCACCTTCACATGGAAGGATGTTTTAATCGTTCTCAGGTTGTACCCAACCAAGACATCAACCTAATGCAATCATTAAGATAAAAGATAAAACCAGTTTTTCCAATTATTTTGGTCACATTATTAAGTATATTAAATCAACAATTCATCAACTCCTTTGGGATGTAAAAGTCAATTTTGCCATTATAATGGGAAATCCATTTCACTGTAGAGACTATGCCTTAGTCTGTTTCAATCACTAGTACATTGCTTTTCTTAGGTCAAGTCTGTTCAGGTTAATTGAAGCACAGGTTTGCACAGTTATAATTGAAGTTTGGAGTGTGGAGATAGTTCACATAAATCCAAAAAAGGAAATCCTTAGGATCCTAAACATCTTTTTTTTTTTTAATGGCAAGCAGCACAAGGTTTAACAAATCAAATCAGATGTAAGAATACATATCTAAACATTGTGGTCTCTTAGATGAAATCATTCTAGTTTTCAAATTGAAGGAGATCTTGTTGAGAGTCAGGATGAGTAATATGTTCTTTTTGAGTAAGTAAAGAAATTAACCCTTTCATCAATTAGGTATGCCATTTAGAAAGGTGGAAAAACTGATGAAAACACTGACTACTCATTTATATAGAAGAGTTCAGAAAAGGAGCATACTAATACGTTAAATATTCTGATTGTTAGAAAATACAAATTTAAACAAAATTGTAAATATTTTATTATCAATTCAGAAGGATTTATTAAGTGATCCCAAACATTGAAATGAAAGAGAAAACATGCAAATGTATGTACATACACACATGCATATATTCACACATATATTACATGGAGGGGGAAAAAAAAGAAGGAACAAGAAAAGGCCTCTTGCAGAAGGTGAGATTTAAATTTTAGTCTCAAAATAATTCAGATGAATGAATGGTCAGAGATGAAAAGGAAGAGCATTCCAGCCATGGGCAACAGCTAGTGAAAAAACAGCAAACTCATGAGACAGAGTGTTTAGTTTAAGGATGAGAAAATAGGCCAGTGTTTCTTTATTAAAGAGTATAGACAAGATTAAAGTGTAAAATGACTGAAAAAGTAGAAATGAGCCAAGTCACAAAAATCTTTAAATGGATTGTAAAATTGTTAGATTGTAAACTCCTTGAGGACATGGGCTGTCTTTTGTCTCTTTTTATATCTTTTATATTCCCAGCACTTAACACAGTGTCTGGCACACTGTAGGAACTTAAGAAATGTTCACTAAAGAATAAAAGTCATTCCCTAATTGATAAATGGTCAAAGGATATGAACAGGCAGTTTTCAGATGAAGAAATTAAAGCTCTCTATAGTCATACAAAAATGCTTTAAATCATTATTTATTAGAGAGATGCAAATTAAAACAACTCTGAGGTACCACATCACACCCATCAGATTGGCTAACATGACAAAACAGGAAAATGATAAATGTTGGAGAAGATGTGGGAAACCTGGAACAGTAATGCTTTGTTGGTAGAGTTGTGAACTGATCCAACTATTCCAGAGTATAATTTGGAACTATGCCCAAAGGGCTATAAAAACGTGCATACCCTTTGATCCAGCATTACCACTACTAGGACTGTATCCCAAAGAGATCATAAAAAGGGAAAAAGGACCCATATGTATAAAACTATTTACAGAAGCTCTTTTTGTGATGGCAAAGAATTGGAAATTAGAGATTGTGGATGCCCATCAATTGGGGAATGGCTGAACAAGTTGTGGTATATGCATGTAATAGAATCTATTGTTCTCAAGAAATGATAAGCAGCAGGGGCAGGTAGATGGTACAGTAAGTAGAGCACCATCCCTGGAGTCAGGAGGACCTGAGTTCAAATCCAGCCTCAGACACTTGACACACTTATTAGCTGTGTGACCTTGGGCAAGTTATTTAAACCCAATTGTCCTGCCTTCCCCCCCTCCAAAAAAAAATGATGAGCAGGATTTCAGATAAAACCTGGAAAGACTTACATGAACTGATGCTGAATGGAGTGACCAAAACCAGGAGAACATTGTACAATGTAACAACATCATTTTGAGATGATTGACTTTGATAGACTTAGTTTTTTTCAGCAATGCAGTGATCTAAGACAATTCCCAAAGACTCATGGTGGAAAATGCTATCCACATCCAAAGAAAGAACAATGGAGTCTGAATGCAGATTGAAGCATAATATTTTCCCTTTCTTTTTTTCTTTGGTTTGTTTTTTGTTCTTTCTTTCTCATGGTTTTCTCCTTTTGTTATGACTCTTTTTACAACATGTCTAATGTGGAAATATATTTAAGATGATTGTACATGTATAGCCTATATCAGACTGCATGCTGTCTTGGAAACGGGGATGGAGAAGGAGAGAGGAAAATTTTAGAACTCAAAATCTTATAAAAGTATATGTTGAAAACTAAAAATAAAATGAATAAATAAAAGAAATGTTTATTGATTAACACTTTTACTGGCACATCCATGCTTCAGTCTGAACCCCAGAGGCATATTTTGTTATTCCCCTTAATATACTCTACTAGCAAGAAAAATTAAGCTTCTTCCACGGCTCACATACAAAATGCTATCTTGTGTTTCCATGTCTTTGCAAATGATGTTGTTCCTTATGCCTGGAAATTTCTATCACCTCTCTTCTACTACTGTTAATCTCTAGTTTTGTATAAAGCTCAGCTCAAGTATGACCTTCTAAATAGAGTTTTTCCTGGTCTCAACAATCCAGATGCTAATGCTCTATCCTACAAGAGTTTCACTGTGTATTTATTGCATGTGTATGCATAAATATATATATGTATATATACACACATATATAATACATAGGTATGTATGTGTATATATATATATATATGTTCTATTTCCCCTGATAGAATAAAAACTCCTTGAGAGTAGAGATTATTTCATTTTTGTCTTTGTATCAACAGAATCTAACACAGTACCTGGCCTATAATAACTTCTTAATAAAAGCTTATTAATTGATTGACCTACTTGTTGGACATGCCCAATAGTGGGAGCACTTAATCAAAGGATATGAACAGACCATTTAATAACTTTTCTCCCATATTCCAAAATTTCTTCTAATATGAAAACTATTTTAATAAGCATCTATTTGCAGTTTTACTAACTATATTGTTATGTTTATCTTCCCATAGGACTTTTTTATTGAGTATTTCTGTCCTTTATTATATATGTAAATTTGACAGCTTTTGGCTAAAGTCTCAGTATTATTTTAAGTTACAATTTTGTCATTGATGACTTAGAACATTTCTGGGAGGTAATTTACATGTTTTCTTTAAAAATGTTTATATTTCTTCTTTTAAAAAAAGTTTGGATACTATGATAACTTACCTCTTCGGACATGGCTCTTAGTCATATATTTGTATCAATTTCCTATGTATCATTGATGTCGGGCTTTGATAGAAATGTCAGATACAAAAATGGCTTTTTATTAAACAGTTTTTCTGGTTACATTGCTTTATTCATGCAAAACACTTTCAAAAATTTCACACAATCAAAATTATCTAACATTTCTATCCACTTTTTTTGTTAATGGAATCTTCACCCAAACAATAATGTGAAATGTGCATCCTTCCGATGCTTGGTTTTAGTTATTCTTACAATTTACAGTATCACCTTTTACACAAAGGCAACTAAATAATTTGTAATTTACATGTAATGTAAGATATTGGTCAACTTATTTTCTGCCAAAACATGTTAAAGTTTTCCTAGATATACTCAAATAAACCTGTGATCTCCCTGGTTCAGGAGTTACACCAATGATTCAGATAACAATCCATCCATGCCTCTCTACCCTTCATGACTTATGTCCTTGTTCTCCCAAATCTCCATCCTAGGGGTCCACCAAATATGCTATAGGTCTTCCTGGCTTTCACTCAACATCACAAAGGTAGCAGTGGAACATATAGAATATCTACCTATTATCTCTTTTTCTTGCCTCATGGTCAGCCTATGTTCTTCTGGCATATAATTCCTTGAAGTCATCGAATATCCCTATTATTTAGAATATTTTTGTAGGTAGTATTTTGTAACCTGCTCGGAAATACAATCTACCTCTCTATTGCCTTATATGTGGTTCTATAGTTGTTGTATATTCATTTCAGTCATGTGTCACTCTTCGTGACCCAATTTGGGGTTTCTTGGCGAAGATACTAGAGTGGTTTGCCATTTTCTTCTCCAGCTCATTTTGCAGGTGAGGAAACTGAGACAAAGAGGGTTAAGTGATTTTTTCAGGATCACATAGCTAGTAAGTGCCTGAGGCTGGATTTGAACTCATGAAAATGTCTTCTTGATTCCAAGCCCAGTGATCTGTCCACTGCATCACCACATGTGTATGTGATACTCATCATTAGTTCTTTATAGGAATTGTGTGTACCAAATCTTGTTTCCATTTAGTATCTCTGACACATAGTAGGACTTACTAAATGTGTGTTGAATAAATGAATAAATTAGTGAAGACACAGATCACCCCTGCCACCAGCATACATGGTTTTGTGTTTATGTGTAAATGTGTGTGTGCCTGCATAACAACTGAAATCTATAAACTACTTTAAGTTTCAAAAAGTGCTTTATTTATAGTATCGCATTTTATCCTCCCAACAACAACAATGTAAGATGTTATTGTTTTCATCCTTTTACAGATAAGGATACTCAGACTGAAAGAGACTAGGAGACTTGCCCAGGGTCATACAACTAGTTGGTGTCTGAGGTAAGATTTGATGTGTGTGTTTGTATGTGTGTGTGTGTTTGTGTGTATGTGTGTGTATGTGTGTACTTATCTATGCTAAATGCAAAAGCTCAAAGATTAGTTTGATGGAAATATTTTGAGAAATATGCATGCATTAAGGCATTACATTGAATATTTATTATGTGCAAAGCATCACATTTGCTGCTTTAGGTATTAGAAGAGAGTTAGAATAGAAGAAAAGTAGAAAAGTCATTCTTTGCCCTCCCATAGCCTACAGTCTAGCTGGAAAAACAAAAATAACACACAGGAAACAACTGGAGAACACAAAAATTGCTTCTATTCATGAGAGTTGGATCATAGGTTGTAGAGCTGGAAGGAAACATTGAATGGGAGAGCCATCCTAATGAAGTTTCTCTGTTTGCTGCTGAAACCATATCATTGCCAATGCAAAACAGAAAACTGGCAATAAAAGCGTCATTTACATGAGAAATTACCCAAGTGCCCCCACACATACAGCTTTCCTTGCACAATACAATGCCGTTCCATTTTTGGTGGAGCATATGCTAAATGTTTAAGCTCAAAGATGATTTAGATGAAATAGAAAAGATTTTTTAAACATTTATTTTACACTTTACAGGATTCATTTCGATTGGCAGATGTTCCAAAGCCCAACAAAAAGTGACTTTAAAGGCTTGCTGAATAGACAATGTTGCAAAAGAAAGCAAAGAAAGAGAAAACTTGCATCTCCATTGGGCTTCATTTGGGGGAAACACATAAATACTTAGATGATGGAATTAATCAATTAACATATAAATAAATGAATTAATTAATAAATAAAAATATAAGCATAAGTAAAGAAATGGATGGGTAGATAAATAGATGAACAAATAAATAAATAAAGTGAATGATCTTCCAGAGGAAACCTAACAGTTAAAATGCCAACAGGCTTCCAAATTCTTTCAGGTACCTGCAGCAAATGATGTATTGATTTTGCTGTTAAACTGCACAGCTGTAACCAACACATTAGACATGGAAGATAAAAGCAATGACTAAAAGCACCTTATTTCATCTGTCACACCTGAGGCTCTGCCTTCTCCAGACCTTCAGTGTATTAGCACAGAAAATCAATTAGGTAAAGAGCTAAGCAAATGAAGAGAGAATAAAAAGGGCCTCATTCACAAAGTGTCAGGGATGTCAACAAGCCCTGGAGAATCAGGCTGAGTATAAGATAGCTCCAAATAAACCATGACAACTTTTTCTCAACTTTTCAAAAATCTGCAATTATGTACCATCTCGCCCATTGAGCCTCTCTCAAAGGAGCTTGAGCATTACACCATATTCACAAATACTGGATGGTTTCTGGGTTGGAAGGGAGGGGTAAAAGAATAAAGAAGAAAATGAGGCCATTTAAATCTCAAACTTCTTGCTATTATGAACAATTGCAACTCTGGCTCCTGCAAACTTCTTAAGCGATGAACTATTTTTTGAATCAGGTAACCCCGGCTCAGCTCACCAGCTTGTCTGAGAGATGCTCAAAATACTGCACATTAGCCAGGCACATCTGTGCCCTAGGCAAGATTTCCAAATTGTGTCCCACACACAAATACCACCCAGTGAAATTACAAATACAGTACCACCTCTTAAAATAGAAGTTGATTTTCAACTTACCTTGCCTAACAGTTGAGCAAACAGTCTCTGTGGTATTTTTTTTTAACTTTGTAGGAAGGCTACATTTGTAGAATGTGTTCACAAGAGGCTTTGAGCCTTCACTGTAACAAGGAGACTTGACAACAAAATATGTACCCATATGCCATGAAGAATAGCATTTTGTTTTCTGGCATTAAAAGTATGTATATTGTAAGAATTAATATTAAAATGGTTTCCTTATCACATGCCCCTATCTGTGTGTGATGCCCCAGGCAGCTGCTGTTTTTGTCTACCTCTTGGTACATTTTAATTCACTGAATTGATTATCCTGGTGTTTTAAACAATTGAAACTTGTCAGTACTCACAAATAGCCTCCTTCTGTATACATTGCAAACACAGGTTACGGCTATGCCTGCACAACTCCAAGAAGTGATCATTGTGTCTATACCTAACATCCACACAGAAGTTTGCTCTGTGGTGTAGATCCACTTCAAAATGAAGGATACTATCCTAAGTAACTGGACAGATCTCAAAGGGAGAGGATATGAACTCTCTTAGCTTCTTTCTACCTTAATTTTCTCACCCCACCCTTACTATTGCTGCTTCTCTGCCCTCCAAACTGAACTACCAAAGACCATGCCTGGGCAGAGATAAGTCACTGAGCTCTACAATTCCCAAAAATATACAGCATTATTTTTATCCTGGACATTTTCTTTCCTGCCATGAACTTTGTATCTTCTTAGACCTGGTTATCATTTCTCCCCCATTAGAATGTGAGTTCCTTCAGGGTAGGGACTGTCTCTCTCTTCTATTCCTATCCTGACTACTTAGCACATAGTAAGAGTTTAATAAATGAGTTTTAATTCATAGAATTCTGTCTCTAGAACTTATATTATGCTATCTTGATTTCATTGGGTTAGGGTTTTAATTTCCTCAGTATATATATATGTGTGTGTGTGTGTGTGTGTGTGTGTGTGTGTGTGTGTGTGTGTGTCCAATTTGTCCACACAGATATTGACCTACTCCCCTAACTACTTAAAGTATCAGCAAAGAAATTTGACTTCAAATGCAAATCCTAATTTTATTCCTTTGTGACCCTGGATAAGTCAATGAAAATATGTGGATCTCCATTTCCTCACTTATACAACGAGGAAGTTGGAGTAGATAGGGTTTTTAACCTATGGCCCATGAAATTTTTTTTATTATTATGGTAAGTCTATTTCAACAAAATTGATCTCCATTATAATTCTATGTTACTTTATGCATCTGAAAATATTATTCTGAAAGGGCGTTCATAGACTTCACTAGGTTGCCAAAGAGTTTCATAGTACACAAAACAAGTAAAGACTAGCTGGTCTTTTAGGGCCCTTTTAGCTCTAGCTGTGATCCTCTGATGAAATGACAGCCTGCCTGGAGAGTCCTTTCCTCCTGAAACTAATATGAACCTTGTCTCCCAACCTAGTGTTTTTCTTACCTCTGGTATCCACATCTACTATTCCTGGTACAAACCTCTCTGCTCTGCTTTCTCCTCCAAATTTTCATTCAATTTTGGCTCAGTTTTTCCCTTTTCTTCATGTCTTTTTATTCAAGATCTCCAAATTAAGCCCTTCTACTGGCTGCACTGAAGAAACTTCCCTCATCCCTACCCCTTTCAATTTACTGGTCCCTGTATTAACTGAAATTCAATTTTTGTCACAAGACAGATTTTTATCAGGGCTGCTCTCTCTCATGAAGACCTTAGATTTCTCTTCTCCTTATAGAAGAAAGAGGACTGAAATGATTCCTTCTGTCTCCCCTGTATCACTTCCACACCTTTACCCCACCAACAAAATTAGCTTTCTCCTACTTTAAAATATATACCAAGCATCTATGTCAACCTCTCTCAATCTTTGCCATCATTTACTACCTCCTATGTCTCATTTCTCCCTTTCTTGATGCTTGCAGCATCTAGCTCCTATTTTTCCTCCTCAAAAATTCTTCTGCTTTTGACTTTCACAACCTCAAAATTCTCCAAACTTACCCAAAACACTGACCTTCATCTTTACACAGCACTTAATTTTCATTTAATTTGTCTCCTTTTTTCCTCTCTACCTCAACCCCTATTTTCCTCGTCTCCAGTTTCTCCTTTACTCCTCACCTCTTCTCTTGACAATTTCTATTCACTAATAGTTTTCTTTTCTTCAATTTTAAATCTCTACCTGCATGTTTATAAGACCTAAAACTTAAATTCCAAATCCAACTGAAGTCTCATAATTTCTCTTCTCCACCAGCTCCTTCAACTGTGTACATGTCTTTCCTATTCTCAAATAAATGTTACCCATATCCCAGGATGCCTCTACCTAGAAAAGGCCTCCAGCTCTGGACACACAACGATGAATCAATCCTTAGAATTACCTGACCCCAAAGAAAGAATTGGCTTTTCATTCACACTCAGACCCATTATACCCCTGGAATTCTGGGGGGTGGGGAACTCTCAAATGAAACCTAAGTGTGTTTTTTGCATAGGATCTCTACTAAAAGGGATTAAAAGGATTCCTCTATTAAAGAGTAAACTCAGTCTACAAAATTGGCACGTGATAGCTATTTATTTCTTTCATTATGAAAAAATGCTTAAAAGAACAAAGTTGTATAGGTATATATTAAAAATTATTAAAACAAAATAATAACTCATTATACTGCATATAAGTTCTACTGAAAATTGAAGATATCCTGTGGTACTGATGAAAAGGCATTTCACTTTATCTCATACCTGCCCATATGAGAGAACTTAACAAATATGGATATCATGACTAGCCTTGGCTTAGCTTTATTAGTCCCTTCAGATGCAAGAGTCTTGGCAATGGTGTTTCTCACCCAAGACACAATATAATAGCAAGAAGTACCTCTTTCCGCTTTCCAGAATGGACTCAGCAAATGACCAATCAGTCAAAAAAGATTTAAGGATATTTCCATTAATCAGGTCTATTGTTTTGTGACATGGGCTCACTAAGAGAAACACAAAACAAAAGCAATGGATGGGGGTTGTAGGAGGAGAACAACCTACACAGGAACATGTTTTCCTTGCTGTATGTTCACGCTGTAGCTTGTATTTCATGTCTTTTTCCTTTTTCTTTTTATTTTTAAGGCAGGAGTAGAGTATGAAGGGAGGAGGAAGAGGAAGGGAAAGAAACAAAATTCTCCCTCTGCCATACATACAAGGGAGAAGTGTTGTTAGAGCTGTCCAAAGAGGTGATACCCCAAAATAGGGGATGGGCATAAAAACTTTCTATACTAAGAAGGGTACTTCTTCCAACAGTTTGTCTCTCATGATACTCTTTGACAAAACCCCGCTATCCTGGAGATGTATGATAACCATTAAGGAGTTGCTGGCTGCACCATCTAAGAGAAGCACTATCTTTATCATGAAGCCAGTACTTCCACACAGAGCCAAAACATGTGATGGCTCCCAATACATAAACATAAATCAATAAGTTAAAAAAAAAAACCTTAATACTCTTCTCCCTTAAGCTTATCACTCTCTCTTTTGTCTTATTGGTGCACATTTCAAATAAGTTTTCTTCCTTCCTACCCCACCTTCTGTTATTTCACAAATCCCTGTGATCTTGCTTTTATCCTTACCACTTGACTATAACTATATTCTTGAGGATCGTAATGATGAAATAGAAATATCTCTGCTGACATTCCCATCCAAACAACTTTAAAATAACTCATCAAATTGGACTTCGGAGTGGCAAAGACAACAAGAGATAGGGGTGAGACATTTTTACAGCCTGAAATAACTTAGGATGTTAGAAAGAGAGGTCTATAACACTGGAGTGGAGGATGGCCTGAAGTTCAAGCAGTGGCAACATGAGTAGTGGGCCTCAGAGGTGACTGTGATGGCAGCAGTAGCTTCAGGAGCTCTCAGTCCAAAGACAGTAAGGGAATTGAACGCTTGCTCAGAGAGAGATTATAGTAGACCCTTTGCTGATACTGGGAACAGGACCTAGAGCTGTTTAGCAACTTTACTGCCCATCCCCAGTTGTGGGTTGCAGTTCCAGGATGGTGAGGAGCCCTTGTGCCTGACACAAGGGAGCATGGGTGCCAGTTGTAGTTCCAAGGCAGAGAAGAGTGTTAGCACTGACAGGTGCAGGAGAACAGTGAATCTAGTCACAATCCCCAAACTAAGAGGAACGCTAGTATTTTGGATGCAAAGTTGAAGAAGTCATTCCTGGGTAAAGACAAGAAAGACCTCAAGCCAAGAGAAGAGTGACCATACCTCTCCCTGGGTCACACCACCTTGGAATCCCTGAAAACTTGCAGACCCATAGAACTAACTCTGAAAATAGCAGCACAAAAAAAGAAGCCTGAAGCTTGGGACTTCCCAATAATGGGTGAGCAGAGTCCAATTTTAGTCAAGAAAAGGGCTAGGAAAATGAGTAAACAACAGGAGAAAGAACTTGATCATGAAAAGCTGATATGGTGGCAGGGAAGATCAAGACACAAACTCAGAAGAAGACAAAAATGTGAAAACAGCTACCAGAAAAACCTCAACAAAAAAGAACTGCAGATAAACCAAACAAGAATTCCTGAAAGTATTAAAGAAAGAGATGAGTGGTAGAGGAAAAATTGAGAAAGAAATGAGAGTGACGCAAGAAAATTATGAAAAAAAATTAACAGCTTGATAAAAGTGGCACAAAAAATGCTCAAGAAAATAACACCTTAAAAAACACAGTTTGCCAAATGATAAAAGAGACACACAATTCACTGAAGAAAAGAACTTCTTAAAAAACAGAATTGGTCAAATGGGCAAAGAGATACAAAGACTCACTAAAGATAATGATTCCTTAAAAAAGTATAATTGTACAAGTAGAAGTTAATGATTCTATAAAAAAATCAAAAAATATAAAACAAAATCAAATAAATGAAAAAATAAAATGTGAAATATCACATTCAGAAAGAAAAAGGGATCTTGAAAATAGATTGAGGAGAGATAAATTAAGAATTATTGGACAACCTGAAAGCCATCCTGTATGACGTCTATGAGTCTATGCATCATATTTCAAGAAATTACAAAGGAAAACTGCAACACATTTTAGGAAGGCTATTGATAAGTGGGAGGGCATATTGAGTAGGGGAGCCAGAATGACTGAGAGGACTAAAGACTGTGCCATAGGAGAATCATTTGAATGAACTATAAGGCCTGTCACAGGGGGAAAGGATTAGCCTTATTTGGCTTGGCCCTAGTGGACCGAACAAAGAACAATGGGTAGAAGTTGCAAAGAAGGAGATTTAGAACTATTACAAAATAAGCTTCCTAGCCATTAGAGCTGTCTCACAATAAAATGGGCCATATCTGCATGTATAGTATTCTCATTATTAGAGATCATTAAGCAGAGGCTAGATGACCACTCTATGTCATGGAGAAGGATTCCTGATCAAATTGGGCTTGAACTAAAAGATATTTGAGATTTCTTAAAATTCCAAGATTTTTATTTTCTAAGTTTTGATGGGCAAAGAAAGAAAATATTCTGTTTGATATAGTACCCAGCACTTAATACAGAACCTAGAACACGGCCTACTATGATAGAAGCTTGAAAATGCTAGCTGACTACCCAGAAAAAGGCTCTACACAGAGGAAGCCAGCCTAGGCAGGAAATTTCACTAGGTTATCCTTGGTAAATAAAGTGAATTTAAAGGCACAAGACACTTTAAGGAACTCGAGGTGGAAATGTGGAAGGCAAGATTTGCCCCCTTCAAAGGATTCCTTGATGTTCTTTATGAGTCTTCTGTTTCTTAGCCTTATACTTAAAAAAATAGGTGGTCATGGTACCTCCTGAAATTTTATTCAATTCAATAAAAATTAATAAACTAGTGCATTCAGAGTACTAAACATTTAGAACTGACTTATGTAGTCATAAAGATATAAGGTTAAAATAAAATATAATAAAGGCAATAAAAAAACAACCTTGTTTTGAATTTCTATTAAGGAAGATAAAGTATGTATTAAACATACAGTTCTACATTGCAAAATAGAAGATGGAAAAAGCACAAAATACACACATACACAAATGCCATTTGAGGTATCACTACTAACTCCCATCCAAAGAATTCCTATTTTTGTGAAATAAACAATTACTGTATCACAAATAGGTAGCAGGAGGGAAAAAAAAGTCGAATTGCTTTGCTAAGTATCTTTTCTCTGATCTACTATCAAGTAACACCATTTTTTTCTATGGTCTAGTGAGATGTGAGAAGCCCTTTTCCAATGGTGGAAAATTATTTTGAATCCAATTATAAGCAACTGTTCTCACTTTTCATTCCTCACAAATGAACAAAATTTTAAATGATATTTTAAATGGGTATACTTCATGGTCCTTGTAGATGATAGATAAAGTCTTCAGACACTTCTTTGTGCCTGAAAATTTGAGTTCCTGTTGCCAATAACAAAATGAGCAGACACTCAAGCCACTGCAGGGCTGATTATCAAATGCAGCATTGCCCTTCTTAGTTCCATGAGGGCTACTATTGTGTCTTCCAGGGGAATCATACCTGCTTGTGAATTTCAGGACAAGAGCTTTGCTAAGTAACTTCTTTCTCTAATAAAGGGATTCTGAGGGCAGATTCTCAATTATTTCTACTTCCTAGGGTCATGCTGTAGGGGTAAGTATTGAAATTTATGCACCATTCCCCAAAATTTAAGATTAAAATATATTCTTTCATTCATACTTTTCATGCTGAATACTTTTGTACAGTGGCCTTTTTTCCCTATTCAAACATTTCAAGGTTTAAAAAAATTAGCTGCTAGGTATTCACTTTTTAGGCCATGCACAATACATTTTTTTTTGACGAACTAACTGTACACATGGGTCTTTTGACACTTCCAAATACAATTGTAGGATGATTATGCACCATTTGATATTTGAAAGTCACGCGCACACACACACACGAATAGATTTTGGATTTTATGTGTGTACGAAACTCATGATGAGGAAGTTTTTGTCATTGATACCTATATAGATCAGCATCTGCTCTGCAATTTATCTTATTAAATAGTTACTTGAGTCATGGAAAGATTAAGTAAATTACCCAGGTGCCTCAGCCAGTATGTCAGAGGCAAGACTTAAACCCAGGTGTTTCTGATTCCTAGGACTACTCTATCAATTACGTCATACTTCCTTTAATATATAGACATAGTAGAAAGAACAGTGGACTTGAATCCTGAAAACTGATTTTCACCCCAGTACTTACTAGATTATGTCCATGGGCAAGTCATTTTATCTTACTGAGTTTGACTCAAATGGCAAAAGAGCTCCAAAAAGCCAATGAGGAGAAGAATGCCTTGAAAGGCAGAATTAGCCAAATGGAAAAGGAGGTCCAAAAGACCACTGAACAAAATACTGCCTTAAAAATTAGATTGGAGCAAGTGGAAGCTAGTGATTTTATGAGAAATCAAGATATTATAAAACAGAACCAAAGGAATGAAAAAAAGGAACACAATGTGAAATATCTCATTGGCAAAACTACTGACCTGGAAAATAGATCCAGGAGAGATATTTCCATTAGTTAGACAATGTGCTATAATGGCTTGAGTGTTGAACTTGGTCTTTGTATCCCTAGCACATAATACAGTGCTACCATAATGGATGCTTAGTAAATTATTGTTTATTTGAATTGGAGAACTGGGTTAATATCCTGCCTCTGACATAGGTTAGTAACATGACCTCAGACAAGTCACAAACTTCTATGAAGTTTCTATCCCTTGGGGGTAATTGCAAAGCTCCATTCAGATGATGTATATAAAGTACTCTGCAAATGTTAAAGCACTATATGTGTCAATTATTAGCTGCCTCATTGGGTTATTGTGAGAAAACACTTTGTAACCATAAATCATTATGTAAAAGTGAGTTCATAACAATGGTATACTTCTCCATAGACTTCAAAGAACTGAAAAGTTTCAAGACAGAATGTTCACATTTTATTTGTTTGCCTATGACAGGTCCAATTGTGTATAATTATTTAGACTTAAAACCCATGGGATTTGGGAATTCTTTCAATATATAATCTTTACTGATAAGATCACTATATCTGAGATTTCTCCTCCTCATCTCTTCTCATAATCTAATTTGAGCTAGTTCTTTCCCTGAAGGACAAGGAAGCCATTACCAAGATTTGACTTATCCACTGGACTTATACCTCCCTCCATTCCAGTCCTCATGTCTGCTCTTATCATTCCTATTCTTTCCCTTGTCCCACTCCTAAACAATTTGGTCATGTTCTATCCCATTCTGTTACATATGTTGTAGTCACCAAATTATTTTCAACAAACTTCTCTTAACGTCTTCAAACTTTGTAATCAATATTCTTTTTCCCTCTCTGCTTTAATAGAAACTTGCCCACCTTGGAGGTCACTTTTCACCCAATCCACTGGGTTTTTTTAAATTATTATTATTTATTCATTTAATATTTTTAGTTTTCAGCATTGATTTTCACAAGAGTTTGAATTACAAATTTTCTCCCCATTTCTACCCTCCCCCCCCACTTCAAGATGGCATATATTCTGGTTGTCCCATTCCCCAGTCAGTCCTCCCTTCTGTCACCCTGCTCCACCCCATCCCTTTTTCCCTTACTTTCTTGTAGGGCACAATAGATTTCTATGCCCCATTGCCTGTATGTCTTGTTTCTTAGTCACC
>CM053627.1:148891824-148903701 GCA_028646595.1 Phalanger gymnotis | reverse complement strand
TTCCCAGACACTTTACTTAACCCTTGAGTATTTCAACGGGGTGTGACTAAAGAGTTCTATGTTCCACGCTTGGGTGGATGCGCTGGCCGCACTCCTCCTACCCAAAAACCCCGTTCCCGGGAAGGGCTTGAATCTTCCGCAGGCTCTGCACTCCTGCTCTGATCAGCCACTTAATTCCTCCCACCAGGTGGGCCTGGGGCCAGAAGCAACTGCAGCTGAATTTCTAAAGCTGCCCCGCCTCCGTTGCCTCAGGGGTGGTAGTCGAACCTCAAACTCCGATCCCGTCCCGCTGCTTTCCCCACTAATATTTTGCTGTTTGTGGGTTGTGGGGTCTGGTACATGCCACAGCTCAGTAATTCTGCGTGCTAGGGCACCCTCCACTCCACTCCAAGTCTTGTCGGTCCACGGTCTGCTGCACCGCGCCCCGCCGCCTCGCACGCTGGGCTCCGCTTGGCTCAGCTCTGCTCCCCTCGGCTGAGGGCTGGGAGTTCTGTTCGGGACAGACCTTACCCTGAGACCATCCAGGCTGACCTGGGCTGGAGCCCTGCTTCCCTCTGCCCCTTTGTGGGTTCTGCAGTTCTAGAATTGGTTCAGAGCCATTTTTTCATAGGTTTTTGGAGGGACTTGGTGGGGAGCTCACACCAGTTACTGCTTTCCAGTCGCCATCTTGGCTCCGCCCCCGAATTAGTCTATTTTTTAAGGTGTTATTTTCTTCAGTATTTTTTGGGGTCTCCTTTAGCCAGTCATTGACTTGATTTTCATGGTTTTTTCCACATCACTCTCATTTCTCTTCCCAATTTTTCCTTTACTTCTCTGACTTGCTTTTCCAAATCCTTTTTGAGTTCTTCCATGGCCTGAGACCAGTTCATGTTTTTCTTGGAGACTTTTGATATAGGCTCTTTGACTTTGTTGACTTCTTTTGGTTGCCTGTTTTGGTCTTCTTTGTCACCAAAGAAAGATTCCAAAGTCTGAGTCTGAATCTGAGGTCATTTTTGCTGCCTGGCCATGTTCCCAGTCAACTTACTTGACCCTTGATTTTTTGTTGGGTTACGACTGCTTGTAGAGTATAGAGTACTATGTCCCAAGCTTGAGGGGCTGCACTGTTGTTTTCAGAGATATTTCTACGTAGGAAGCTCTGCCACACCATGGCTACTCCTCCCCCAAGAACCACTAACCTAGACTGGACTCAGATCTAAGGTGGCTCTGCACTCCCACTCAGATCTGCCACTTAATTCCTCCCACCAAGTGAGCCTGGGGCCAGAAGCAACTGCAGCTGCAGTTCTGTAGCTGCACCACCTCCGCTGTCCCTGGGGCTGTGGCCAAACCTCAAACTCCTTTCACTCTGTCACCGCAGTTTATTTCCACTAAGCTTCTTTATTGTCTTTGGCGTTTGTGGGTTGAGAAGTCTGGTAACTGCCACAGCTCAGTGATTCATGGTGCTAGGGCCTGTTCCGCCTGGCTCCCAGTCTGGTTGGTCTGCGTGGCCCACGCTGGGCTCTGCTCAGCTCCCAGGTCTGTGTGCTAGACCTTACCCCATGACTATCTGGGGTGTCCTGGGCTAGAGACCTGCTTTCCACTCCTATTTTGTGGGGTTCTTTAGTTCCAGAATTTGTTCAGAGCCTTTTTTTATAGGTGTTTGGAAGGACCTAGGTGGGAGCTCACGCAAGTCCCTGCTTTCCAGCTGCCATCTTGGCTCTGCCCCTCTCACACAGTCCACTGTTACTCTTCATACTAAAAACAGTCCGTGTAAAGTGTGAGCAACAAGGGACTAAGCCTTCACCCTGTGCTGGGGAATTAGAGACATTTGAAAGGAAATTAAACTATAATTAACTTGAGGACACAGGAAATTTGCACCCCTCTGCATATGGATGCCAAAGAAGTATTATGTGCCTTGATTCCCTTCCTTATTTTCTATTTCATGTGCTAATCAAATACTTTTGGCTTTGTCATTTATGTTTTTGATATGTCTAGCAACAGACTGAGGATTTGGGCGAAGGTTTAGCTGTGATTTAAATAGTTAGCACCCCTAAATAGCTACTCAATCTGGAAGTATTTATACTAAAAAAAATCTTTTGCTTCAATTCTATCAATCCGACTCCTATTTTTTTTTTTTTTTACTCCTTCAGTGTTCACTTTCTTGAGAATATTGTCTGAATCCTAAGCCTCCATTTTCTCACTACCTATTCTCTCTTCAAACCTGCAGTCTGGCTTCTTTCCTTGTCACTCTTCTAAAAATGCTCTCTATTTGGTCACTAATTATTGACTAATTGTCAAATCCAGTGGTGTTTTATTATCCTTCCATCTCCCTCCTTGACCTCACTATAACTTTTGAAATAACTAGCACCTCTTCCTAGATAGTATCAAACTCTTCTAGTTCTCTTCCTATTTGTGGATGATACTCAAAGATCTATCACTGACCCTATCCTGTTCTCTCTCCAGAATCTCTCACTGGGCAATTTTATTCACTCTCATGATTCAGCAAGCAGCTCCATACGGATGACTTCTAAAATTATTTCTTCAGTGCCAACCTATCCTCTAAGCTCTAGCTGTACGCCTCTCCACCTCCATCTCCAATGCCAACAGTTCATCTCCCCCTGTGTATCTCCTTAGCATTTAACCATCATTAGATCACAATCCTAGCTCATTCTCTTTGCTCTTAAGTATGTTCCTCCTTTGGCTTTACTATTTATACCTTACCATCACCATTTTCTAGTCTCTACTTTCCCTAATCTCACCTCTCATACCCATTTAATTATCAATCACATATCTAGGAAGTACTTGGGGTGGCAGAGGTGAGATCAAACTCAAGTTTTCCACATTGTGAAGTACAATATTCTATTCACTAAGCCATATAGCCTCTCATGTTACTTACCTCCCTATGATGATAGCTATTTAACCCACAATAAAGCTCTCTGAGTTCTTGGGTTGAGGGTTATAAATGAAAAGTGTTAGTATTTGCAGTAGCAATTATAGCAGAGTAATAGAACTTTGGGAATAGCATCTGATGGAGACTTTCAGAGGAGAAGAAAAGAGAGGAAAATAAAGATAAATAGAAAAAACGAGAAATGAAACTAGAAGCAACCCATTTAGTCAAATGATAGAAGGGAGCCGAGATAGTAAGAAATAATAAAAAGGAAATAAAAAATGAAGTTAGCTGTAACATAAAGTAATGAAAGTCACTTAGGAGTATAGGTCAATAGAATCAGGGTCTAGTTACACTTCCACTACTAATTTACTATATGATCTGGAGAAGTTACTAGCCCTATCTGTATTTCAGTTTCCTCATCTGTAAAATAGCTAACATTTATTTAATGCTGTAATTCTTTATTTTACTCAATTCTTTACTTTACAAAATAGTTTACCCATATTATTTCATCTGAGTCTCAAAACAACCCTCTGAAGTATGTATAGCAGTGATCATTGCTCTCCTTTTATAGATTCAGGAGCTTGGAGACATTTGATGCCTTCTTAAGGGCCTGCAGTGTCAGAGGCAAATTTTGAATGCAGGATCTTGTCCCTTGAAGGCCAAAATTCATCCCTTGGGGCTTGTGTTAGATGATCTCCAAGGTCCAACCAAGAAACAATATTCTCAAAACAAACAAACAAAATACAATATATGTATGTCCATTAAATGAATAATGTATGACTGTTGAATCCCTGAATTTATCATACGTATTTGAATTTGCATATTTAAAGTCATGATAATGCAGAAATGCTCATTGATTCTAGTCCAATGAAACTATTCAGTGTAAATTTGAATAATGCAACTATTTAAGGGGGGCTTCATTGTTTACATTAATCATGACCTAGCTACACCATGATAAGGAAGATTAGCCCCACAAAAAATTACAAACTTTGAAATTTGCATTATTTTAGAATATTATGGAAGTATCTCTGAGACAATTAAGAGAGTTGTAGTGTAATTGAAATATTTCTGGACTGGAAGCCAAGGTGTCTGGGTTTGAATTCTACTCCAAACTACAACATGACCCTGGACTGCTCAACATGGTGTGCTCTCATCAGAGAGGGTACTGTGCTCTATGAGCAAAGCAGAATTAAAGCAGCTCAAAGGAAACACAAGATGCACAAATTTAGAGAATATACCTCAAATGTTCACAGGGACTATTTGTGCCTGATCTGTGGTAGAACATTTGGAGCTTGGTGGTCTGATCAGCCACAGGTGGGTCACATTGTAACTTGACTCTAGCACAGTGATGTCATTTTGGTCCTCTACAAGAATGAAGGACAACAATCAACCAATCAATGACCCTGGGCAATTAATTTCTTAGATCTTTAATTTTTACATCTGTAAAATGCAGCTAATAATACTAGTACTACTCAAATCATAAGATGTTTACAATGAAAATGCTTTGCAAACCTTTTTAAAAAAGTGCCATGTGAATTTAAATTACTATTATCCCCAAGTAAAGGTAAGCTTTTTGACATAAGTGACTATTTTTTCCTTTTCCTTTTTATTTTTGTCAACATATCCCCCAAACCTACCACAGCCCTTTGCACAGAGTGAACGTGATAAATGCTTGTTACATTGTGTTGTAAAGTTTGGAGTAGACACATAGATCGCAATATCCTAGGTCATTTGAGTCCTTTTTGCTTTCTCTGTGCATCATTATAGGATATTTTTGTTTTGTGATTATTGTAAACAATCAATAGGAAAAATCCTCAAATGATTTAATACTTATGATGTAGAGGAGGATGAAATAACTCAAGTATAAAATGCCCCAGATTCCAGTGATCTCCTCAGATAAATCAATGCCTTTCCTGCTCAAAATCTTATTAGCAATTGTTCTCTTCAGAAACATGACATGTTTTGATTCTTAATTTAGTGTAAACTTCCCAAGTGGATAAAACATCCCAAACTGAAAGATGCAATCAAGCATTTCATTTACTGCCTGACTCAAGTGCACCCCATAAAATACACACATGCTTGCTAAAATGAAGGGTCATATCAGAGGTTAAAACAATAGTCTTTGAACAGTTCCCAGATAAATCAAGTAGCTTTTTGCTTTGTTTCAGCAAATGAGAGTTTGTTTAGTTTATGTAAAGAAATAGTTTGTGCCTGAAATAGTTTATGTTGAAGAAAAGTAGATTGCGCAAAAAGATTAATGATTAATGGAGTCTACTTAAGCAGCATAACTAATTAGGAATTTTATTTTAAAGTGCTATGCTATAATTTGCATACTGCATAATGCATATTTGCTGCCTTTCAGGGGGAAAATGCATTATATTGTCAAGAGACAATTTTTCAAAACCTTCAGTATGAGTAGCCATCAGCCCCCACAGAAATCATCACATGTATTATACCCATTCATGCACCAAACTTTGTTAAGTGCCTAATATGTACAAAATCCTATGCTAAAGCCCAGACAATACACAAAGATAATTAAGGTCCAGTTGGTCTTATTTTTACTAGGGAATAATAATTCTTTCACTCTTCTAGCCAAACTTTTTTTTTAACCTAACGCCAATGTTATCTCTTCAATGACTGTATGAGAATAATGGTGCAGATATGTTGGGAAGAGCAATAGTTGGTTTGTTGCTGGAGGTACTGGCTGGAGTCTATTCTAGCCTAGGAAACATTGAAAACATTTAATTGACTTTACTAAATCATGACTATATTCTTTGATGAATAAATAATAGCCATTATATTTAAGTTAAGTTAGACAGTATTTCTATAGAGAACTGTCTTCTTTTAGCTAGAGCAAATACCCTACACACACACTCACACACACATGTACAACTCCAATTCAATTTCCCTCCTATTCTATCACATTAAGTTAGGGGTGGGGGTGGGAGTGTGGGTGGGGGACAGAATTGTAACTAGGTCAATGTGCCTGAGGTTTTGCCCCAAAGGTACTGAAAACAGGCACAAAAGAAAATTATTTTTAATAATTGTAGAATTTTAAAGTTGATTAATTTTACATTTTGAAAGCATTAAACTTCAGTTACGTAGAGACCATAAGCTTAGTATTCAATATGAGGAAACAATAACGAAATTATTTATTTTCCAATAACACTTAAAAAGAGCTGAACCTTATACTATATTCGTGCCGCTATCAAATAAGACTGAAGATTCTATAGCTATGTACATTGTCCTATCTTATGCCCCCTTTGGGACTTCTCTCCTTCTTATCCAATGGTAGTCATCCAGCTCACTTAGGCAAGTGACCTACTACCAATTTAGGAATTACAGAAACTCTGATGGTTAGAATCAATGAGAAGTGATGACCCAATGCAAATGCATCAAGGAAATCCTTTGAGAATATAAAGGCAGATGACGACTGTTTAAACCATGCCCATACCATGTTTCTATGTCATTGGTTGGTGCAGACTTATGCAGAATCAGGCAATCCAGTTGTTTTTATTTATATGTCAGTCAGTGACTTGGTTGAACTTGACTTTTTTTTCCAGCCACGTTTCTGGAATTAGACAGAATTTTAGAGAATCAATCCTTCATGCTATTTGATGGACATTTTCTTATTTTCCTCAGAACTCCAAGTATAGAGCTATGTGTGCAGTGGACATTCAATAAATATTAATTGACTATGGTAATGATTCATCTTTGAATCTTTACTTAGAATAGCTAAAATGCAGTGCCGTGACTGATAGGGCCCAATTTTAGATATCTTAATGACATCCCAACTCCAAAAGTCTCAGGAATTGGTACAGAGTGAAAATGAAGGTTCCATTTTCTTTGTTAAATCCAAACAGGGAAGATTCATTTAGCCAATATGGAAAGTAAGAAATTCAGAACAATAGGAATGTATAAGAAATTTCTCTTAGTGGTCAATTATTCCACTATCAAAAATTCTGTTAATTATAAATTGTTAGAGTAGAAAAGGACCTTAGACACTCTGTTTAATTCAAAGAGGATATTTTAGTGCCCACTATGTGCAATGAACTTTACTAAGTACAGATACAAAGATTGGAATTAAAAATAGTTCCTTCAAAGAACTTACCATTGTACTAGTAAATATGACTAAGTGAAATAGATAAATAATTCAAGATGATTTTATGGAGAATATTAACAACTTGGGGAATTAGGGAAGACTTCCTGTAAGAGAGTACAGGTGAATAGTGTCTTGAAGGAGGCAAGGGATTCCAAGTAGAGTTGAGGAGAGAGAACATTCTAGGCATGGGAGACAGTCTATACAGAGATATACAGATAGGATATGGAATGTTTGGTTTCTGGAATATAAAATACATAAATTGAGCTGAATTTCAAAGTGCATGATGAAGAGTTACATGAAATATTACGTAAAAGAAAACTGAAAAGGTAGGCTGAAGAGGCTGAAGCCAGCATGCAAGGGATTTTAAATATCAAGAGTTGATATTTAATCCTAAGGATAATAGGGAGCCACTAGAGTTTATTGAGCAGAAGAGTGACTTATTCAGTCACCTGCCTTAGGATGATTATTTTTTATTGGTATCCTAAGTAGGTTGGATACGGAAGAGATTAGAAACCGAAAGTACAATTTGGAGTGTGTCACAATAGCTCAAGTAAGAAGTGATGAAGACTGAAGACCTAAAATGATTATGTGAGGAAAAATAAGAGAGGTAAAAAGAGATGCTGATTTTATTTCCAAAGCAAAATCTGGCAACTGAAAAAGGGAACATAAGGGAAAATATAGAGAGGCATGGGCCAAGTATTACAAAGGTCGCAAACTTAGGGTGACTGCCCAAATAGTCCTGCCTTCTGTAACTAAATGGAGATTTGAAGAAAGGAATATTGGGAGTGGGGGTGGAGGGTGGGAAATATGGAATTAATGATGTGTAGTTTGAACATATTGAATTTTATAAAGGAAGAAATTGAGGCTTAGAAACATTAAATACGTAACTTGCCTAACATAATTTAGCCATTTAATGGCAGAGACACTACTAGCTCATAATTCATAGACATTAGAACTAAATAGAGGACCATAGAGGCCATCTAGACCAACATCACACAAATAAGGAATCTTTGTTTTTTTTGGCAGCTAATGCTGCCTCCTCCAAATTTCCTTCCCCCCCCACAAATGCCAAACGTCATACAGTTGCCCCTGCTGTTTTTCTACTGAGAGAGCAGCTGTTGCTACTCACATGGTTAGAGGCAAAAGTATACTCATTACCTCTACTCCAAACAAAAAAAGAGCCTCAGATCTACTGAATTGAGATAAAGAGAAAGATCTTGGAGTGAAGGTGGTTTGAAACCACCTTTAGAGCTCATCTTTTCATGCTATGAACATCAAGGCAGATATGTTTACCCGCTTAGAAGCATCACTGTGAGTCTCATTTTCCTGTCTCCAAGCAGAGTTGACCCTGTGACCCCGCGTGAAGCCATCTTAGGGCAATGCAGTATAGGTCAATATTTTCTCTATTCTACCAATGCAGGAAAAAAAAAATTACCTAAGTGGTAATGAACTAAATAATTTTCTCAAAAATGAAAAATAAAACTTTAAAAAAATATTTTTTTAATAAATTGCAAAAATGATAGAATACATCATCTATAAGGAAAGAGATTGGGGTTATATATCCAGGGGAAAGAAGGACTAAGGAGAGATAATAAAGTAATTTTTCATAGAATCATGAAATTTTAGAGTTAGAAATGTCAGTAGTTATCTACTATAACTTATCTCTGAGCAAGAATTCCCTCTGCAATAAACCTATGAAAGATTTCATGAGAAGAAGTGAACAGTTGTTCTCACTATTCATAGGAGAATGAACAAAAAGAAAGGGAAACATGGTACATTGTGTGATTTCATCAGTACCTCATTGTTTCTCTTATTTGTCTCTTAGATTGTGCAATTTCAAGTGGATTGGGGGTGTGGAGGAATCGATAGATCAGTGACATATTCCCTAATCAACCTTCCCTAAGTCCCAACTCCCACTATACTGGGACAAAAATCACAGAGCCTGAGAAAACATAAATGAATTGTATGCTGAATAGTGTTTTTGTTGTTGCCACTGTTGCTTTTTGTTTTAATTTTAAAGGAGAGATTTTATTAGATGTAAGAAAAACATATTGTACTAATTAGTACACTGGACAGAGCTATGGAGAACTCTGAATGCCTCCTTTTCCTGAGGTGTTTACAAAGAGAGCAGACAATCATCTGGCCCACTTGTTTTAAACATTTGCATTAATTTATAATTACAGGATGCTTTCCAGTTAGGAAGAGCTTTGTGTACATTATTATACTTGATTCTAACAACAGCAACCCTGTGAAGTAGTAGTGCAAATATCATGTCCTCTTGAGAGGTAAAGACAATAAGTTTCAGAGAGATCATCTTTCTTATCCAACTAATGCTATACAAGTAGTTCATGGGTGAACTGAGTCAGACCAGGTCTTCTGCCTCCGCTTTAACATTATGTCTCTTTGCTTGAAGATTAAAAACCTGCAACCCGTTTCAGTTTGAATTTTAAGAATTAACTGTTTTATTTTTTTAAAGGATTAAACTTGATTTTCTTAATGATTCTGGAGTTCCACATTTGAAAATAATGCTGAGCAAATTATTCTATATGTATCCCACAGAGAAGATGGAGGAAAAATAGCTGGGAATTCCAAAAACATGCTAAATTCAACTTAATAGACAGTTTTACTAGGATGAACTGCTAGTCAGTTTTTGATTATGTTTATTAGTTTTAACTCTTTATTTCTCTTTTTTTCTTTCCTCAATATCAAAGGACTTAGACCTCTCATAGTTCCTTTTCCCCCTTTCTTACTATCTTTTCCTAGGCTCCTTTGCTGGCTCACAGGTCTCCTTGTTCTATTTTAAAATATGAGCAACCTTCACACTAATTTTTCTATGCTTATTTCTTTTAGAGTACCCTTAGCTACATTTTCTTAGCTTCACCTACCTACTAGAAACTGACTTCTAAAGCTCATTTTCTAGGCCTTCATTTTCATTCCCAATGGACCCAGATCTTTACAGGGCATTTCTAATTGAATATTCTGCTGGCACCAGAAATTGAACACTCATGCTCGTCCACTAACCCCCAGCTTTCCATCCTGCACATAGACACAAATAAATGAACAAAAAAAAAATAAAGATAACCTTTCTGAAGCCTATCATTAATTTTTCTAGTCCCACAACTTTAACCTTAGAAGTCATAATGCTACATTACATTAACAGAATTCTTAAATCTTTTTTTTTTTCTTGGTGCTTCATTTTGTTGGCATTTTGTTGAAGGAAATAGGTATCATTATCTTATTTTCCATACAATGATTTGAACCTGAAAAAAAGAAGAGTTGTGCTCAAACAGGCAACAGAAGCCAGAACTAGAACTGTGGACTTCCAGGTGCTATGACAATGTGCTCCTTCATTTCTGCATTCATTTCATAAGGTATCTCTAACGATACTGGACTCACCATTGCAAAGCTACACCAGCTACATACGCACTTCAGGGTTCAAGGTGGTACTGCTGACATGTGTTGTGGTGTTGTTGGTTTTTTTCCCTTCTATTCTCTAATGTTGCCAGATCATGTTCCATTCTAGTTTTGCCCCTCACCATGTTACCTATCAATAACTAGCACCTGTAACAACAATGCTATTACTTACTGCTACTGTGGCTATATAAGGCCAATAACACTAGCACATAGGAGGGCTGCTAACACAAGTTCTTTGATCTACTTTTCCAAGGAAAGCAACTTGAAGGGGTTAACAATCTTACTTTAATTGAACATACATATATAATTCACTTAGTTCAGGGGGAAAAGTCTGTACCTTGATTGGGGGGGCGGAGCTAAGATGGTGGCTAGAAAGCAGGGACTTGCTTAAGTTCTCCCCCAAATACCTACAAACACCTGTAAAAAATAGCTCTGAACAAATTCTATAGCAGCAGAACCCATGAAATAGCCAAGGGAAGCAGGTCCCCAGCCCAGGACAGCCTGGATGGTCACTGGGAAGGGTCTATCACACCATGCTGGGAGTGGAACACAGCCCAGCATGGGCCACCCTAGGACCAACCAGACTGGGAGTGGGGTGGAGCAGGCCTCAGGGTCATGAATTATTGAGCTGTGGCAGTTACCAGGCTTCTCAACCCACAAATGCCAAAGACCAAGGAGCCGGTTAGTGGGAAAACTGCTGGACCATGGTGAAAGCAGTCCAGCCCCAGCTGTGGAGGTGGTGGAGGTGGCCAGTGCTGGCAGAGGCATCAGCAGGAAGCTCCTGCAGCTGCTTCCGGAGTCCCTGCCTCATACGGTGGGAGGAATCAAGTGGCAGATCAGAGCAGGAGTGCAAGGATGGCTTTGTTTACCCAGAGGCAGGTTGTCTTGCTTTGCCCTGCTTGGATCTGGATTGTAGTCCTGGTTGGCAGTTCTTGGAGAAACACTGCTGTGGCAGAGCTTGTAGTGAAAGTGGAGCAGTAGTAGCTCTGAAAAAAGCAGCACTTGGCCCCTGAAGCTTGGGACAAAGAGCTCTCTACTCTACAAGCAGTCATACCCTGAATAAAGTTCAAGGGTAAAGTAGTTGGCTGGGAAGATGAACAGGCAGCAAAAACAGACCCAGACTGTAGATCTTTTTTTGGTGACAAAGAAGATCAAAACATACAGCCAGAAGAAGTCAATGAAGACAAAGAGCCTACAACAAAAGCCTCCAAGAAAAATATGAATTGGACTCAGGCCATGGAAGAGCTCAAAAAGGATTTGGAAAAGTAAGTGAGAGAAATAGAGGAAAAATTGGGAAGAGAAATGAGAGTTATGCAAGAAAACCATGAAAAACAAGTCAATGACTTGCTAAAGGAGACCCCCCAAAATACTGAAGAAAATAAAATCTTAAAAAATAGACTAACCCAAATGGCAAAATAGCTCCAAAAAGCCAATGTGGAGAAGAATGCCTTGAAAGGAAGAATCAGCCAAATGGAAAAGGAGGTCCAAAAGACCA
>CM053627.1:148877199-148891724 GCA_028646595.1 Phalanger gymnotis | reverse complement strand
TTGAAAAAGATCCCCAAAAGAAAACTCCTAGGAATATCGTCACCAAATTCCACAGTTCCCAGGTCAAAGAGCAAATACTGCAAGCAGACAGAAAGAAACAATTTGAGTATTGTGGAAACACAATCAGGATAACACAAGATCTAGCAGCTTCTACATTAAGGGATCAAAGAGCTTGGAATATGATATTCCAATGGTAAAAGGAGCTAAGATTAAACCAAGAATCACCTATCCAGCAAGACTGAGTATACTGCTCCAAGGCAAAATATGGATTTTCAATAAAATAGAGGACTTTCAAGCTTTCTCAATGAAAAGACAGAGCTGAAAAGAAAATTTGACTCTGAAATACAAGAATCAAGAGAAGCATGAAAAAGTAAGGAAGAAAGAGAAATCATAAGGGTCTTGATAAATTTTAACTGTTTTGCTTACATTCCTACATGGAAAGATGATGTGTATAATACATAGACAGAGGGCACAGGGTGAGTTGAATATAAAGGGATGATATTTAAAAAAAATAAAGCTAATGGGTGAGAGAGGAATATATTGAGAGGGGGAGAAAGGGAGAGATAGAATGGGGTAAATTATCTCACATAAAAGTGGCAAGAAAAAACAGTTTTGTTGGAAGGGAAGAGGGGGCAGGTGAGGAGGAATGAGTGAATCTTGCTCTCATCAGATTTGATTTGAGAAGAGAATAACATACACACTCAGTTGGGTATCTTACCCCACAGGAAAGTAGGGGGAAGTGGTTAAAAAAGGAAGGATGATAGAAGGGAAGGCAGATGGAGGGAGGAGGTAGTTAAAAGTAAACACTTTTGAAAAGGGACATGGTCAAGGGAGAAAATTGAATAAAGGGAGACAGGATAGGATGGAGGGAAATATAGTTAGTCTCCCACAACATGATTATCGTGGAAGTGTTTTGCATAATGACACATGTGCGGCCTATATTGACTTGCTTGCCTTCTTAGGGAGGGTGGGTGGCAAGCGAAGAGGGGAGAGAATTTGGAACTCAAAGTTTTAAAATCTGATACTCAAAAAAAAGTTGTTTTTGCATGCAACTGGGAAATAAGATATATAGGGAATGGGGCATAGAAATCTATCCAGCCCTACAAGAAAGTAAAGGGAAAGGTGATGGGAGGGAGGGAGTGGGGTGACAGAAAGGAAGGCTGAGGGTGGAATGGGCCAATCAGAATTATGCCATGTTGGAGTGGGGAGGAAGGTAGAAATAGTGAAAAAATTATAACCCAAAATCTTGTGAAAATCAATGTTGAAAATTAAAATATTAAATAATAAAATATGAAAAAAAATTTTAAAAGTCAGTACCCTGAACTTTCAGAGAAAATACAAACAGAGACTATAAACAGAGCAAAATAACATAAATCAACAGACAGACTTCTATCTGTCTGACCAAATCACAATACATAGTTACCACAGAGAGAAGCACCAACATCTGTGTTTTCAAGGGTGAGGGGGACTCTTAGCAGTTAACCAGAGTCTCATCTGGCCAAACAACATGACCACTATTCCAATGAGTGAAACCTCCAAAACAAAAAGCCAACCTCAGATCATATATACATTTCTCAGGGCCCTGGGGCTTAGTACCTATTTAGTGAAAGGGTGTAGGCCTTGGGGCTTTCTTGTTTCTTAAGCAGGTCATCAAAGTCTTTTGATTCAAACACTCCCAACTGAAACAAAGGCAAGACTCATCAAAGGCATTTGATTACCTCAGTGCTAAGAAGCATTCCAGAATGAAAGACAACAAAAAGTCACGTTTTGCTAGCCATTACATTTGAAAGGCAAGACTCAACAAAGGTACTTGACTGCCTCAGTGCTGAGAAGCACTCCTAAAGAAAAAACAAAGGCAAAAAGTCCCACCCTGCTTACCATCATAGCACCCCAGGTACATTTAACCATTTGACACCAATTGTTTTTTGGAAGATATAGCAAGAAAGGACAAGAAAATATTCTCCACCTATTCCTCCATGGCACACTTTCCCTGTGCCATCTTGGTCTTGGTGAGAGTGGGCTAAGATTTAATGGAGTTTCTATATGGCATCGCTCCCACTCAGTTCATATCCATATATAGCATCACTGCTAGATAAGTTTTTATCTCCGATACTGCTGGGCTGGATCCCCAGGGCTGCTTCTCCATAGTTAGGTACACAGACCTTGATTGACTGGCTGCACAAACCCTAGCATGTATCTATTCCCAGACCTCCTCCGTGACTCATTGTCCTGGCCTTTAGAAGATTCCAAGGTTGTAGATATTTCCTTCACTTAAAACAATAAAACAAATGACAAGGCAAAGAACCAAAGCCTGAATTCACAGGACACACTGGCCTCATATGTTGAGGGCCCAAGACCTTTCCCCTTACAACATTTTCTCTCATGTCTCATCTATTTTGATGGCTGAAATCTGCCTTGTTAACTCGGGGTTTAATAGGTTTCTTTCTCAAAGATCAAGCCTTAAACACAATTCACTCTTGAGCTCATAGATTGGACAATAGGTCCCTGTCCTCTTAGCTCAGGGTGAATATAAATATGAACTGCTTCTCTTTTGACCAGCAAACATGAGGGTCTTCCCCTCCCAGTGTGATTTTTTTTTATTATTATTAAAGGGACTATTCCTCAACTCACTTTGTAAAGAGGCCTATTCACTGAATGGGTATTACCTCACTCAAAGTGAGAACCTGGAAAGAACTTAACTTAAAAGGGCCCAGGTCTCCCATTGCATCTTGGGCCATCTCTAGTCTTCCTGATGAATATCTGGCCACTGGACTTAGATGCCTCTGGAGGAGAAAGTGAGGCACTCAAATCAAAGTCATGGTCCTCTTAGAGAACAAAGGACAAACACACAATCAGGCAGAAAAAAAGCAGACCACAGAATGGTAAATGAGTGGATTAGACCTGTTTAAAAGCTCCACAATAGTTACAGCTCTTTGTCTATAACCAATCTGAGAATGTTCCTTGATATGTGGTTAGCAGTCATGAGGGCAGGTACTGTTTCTACATTTCTTGTAATCCCCAGGGTTAGCTCAGTGCTGGCATACATATAAGCCTTTTAAGAAATACTTTTTGGGTTTATTTTGTAAAAAAAAAAAAAAGGAAAAGAAAAGAAATGCTTATTGTTTGATTGGCATGTCTTCAAGTATTTGAAGCAATGATTATGTACCCCTTAAGTCTTCTCTTCTCCCAACCAAGAAATCTTAGTTCCTGCAACTGCTCTACATCTGATGTGGCCTGGAAACTCCTTGTGATGCTCCTCACTCTCCTCCTTGGGCATTCTCCCAAAGTATTCTTTAGAGTGGAATGTCCAGGACCGAATTCAGTATTCCACATGTGGTCAGATCAGGGCAAAAATCAGAGGGGCTCTTGCCTTGCTTATGAAATTGTCTAAGTTCCTCAACACATTAATATCCATGAACTAGCAATCCCCTACAATACCTATCCAATTGTGTTAATCATTCCCTCTAATTAATCACTTGAAAAACAGCCCAGGCTCCTTAACATATTGGACATGTACCTTGATTTTTTTTTCAGTCTCTGCTCATGCTGCTCTTCTAATTTAATTTCCTCAACCTCCTGTGATCTTTTCGACAATCCACATTCTTATATATCCTTGTTTTCTTTCCCATGAAAACATAAGCTCATTGCAAGTAGGGGCTTTCCATTCTTTATACTTGTATCCCCATTGCCCACCACAGTGCCTGGCATACAGTAAACACTAATAATTATTGACTGATGGATTGACTGAATCCACAGTTGTCATTCCCTCAAGAAACAGCTTAAGCTTCAATTTCTCCCAAAAAAGTCTTTTTTTAAAAAAAAAAATAACACTACATACCTCTGCTCAACAATCCCCAACTTTGTGTTTCCTTGGTACCTATGTATATTTTGTAATAAATCACTGTGCATTTGTTTATGTGCTGCTTTTAAATAGTTCTCTAATTCTTTCACGTATGTGCTTTTTCTCTTTAACAAGATTGTAAACATCTAAAAATCCCTCCTGGCTTTCCATCTACATGGTCAAGGCTAAATACCCTGGCAGGTTTAGCAATTCAGTTGGACAGAGGCCAAGAGAAAGCACCAGAGAGTTTTAAACTAAAAATTCATAAGTGCTTTCATATCTTCCTCCAATCCTCCCTTACTAGTTTCCTAAAAGGTAGTTACTAAACCAACTAACTCCAAATCCAGCAGAATATTTATGAAGTAACAGGTATATATATATAATGTGACCATGCTAGAAAATCCCACAAACACAGACATATTGGTCCTAAGAGGTAGGTCAGAGGATAAGTGATTCAGAGTACAATATTGGTACAAACTATCAGTTGGCAATTGAGCCTTAAGCAGGTCAACTCATTCACCACCTGAGCACTAGCCTATAGCAACTAGTTCAATAGCAACTAAGTACTGTCAGACTATAGCATTTCCTACTTTCTCTTTCCAAATTTCTGTCTAAGGTACATTCATTACATCATTCAAAATTAACACTTATCGAATGACTGTTGCCTCCATTCCCATTGGATCCCCATCACTTTCCCATCTTCTTCATGATCCTGAAAGTATACTCCTCTACAGACTAAAGTATATTTAATGAATGAAAACCAAAAGTAAGAAATGGAGTGCCTAAATTTCCCTGGGCTCGAGTAAACCAAACCCTTGTGTTGGAATCTGAAAATTACAGCTTTCCCTACCCTCTTCAATGTTATTTCTCTCACTGGTACCAGAGAAATAATCATAGACATATAGAGGACATATTGGTAGGGTGATACTCCCCTCTCAAGCCTCCAGTATTCTTGGTTTAGAAAATAAAATAAAGGAATTATGGTAATTTGGTGTTCAGAGGAAGAGTTTCTCTTACAAAAGAATTGCTTCTTTTCCCCATTACATTGGGGATAAAAGTCTGTATATGTGTATGTGTGTACATGAGTGTATTTGTAGGTGGCATATTTCCCTTGGTTTATGAGAGATTTTTATAACACAGATTTTACTATTATATTCTATTGGCATTTTTCAATTAAATGCTTTATTATTTGATTTCTAGTGATTTAGGGAAAGGAGGGAAAGGAGGAAGCATTTATTAAGTGCCTTCTATGTGCTAGAAATTGTGCCAACCCCCTTACAAATGTTATAGAAATTCAGTCTCAAAACGAACCTGTGAGTTAGGTGCTGTTATTGTGCCTATTTTACAGCTGATGAAACTGAGACAGACAGAGGCTAAGTTACTTGCCTAGGATCACAGAGTTAATAAGTGTCTGAGGCTAAATTTGGACCCAGGTCTTCTTGACTTCAGGCTCATCACTTTATCAACTCTACTACCTAGCCTCCTAAGTGAAGATTATGAATAGAGAATATCCTGGATGGGAATTTGAGGCAAAAATTTCATTCCTCATGTAATTTGAGATACAAAGGACCTTATTAAAGGTCACATAGTCCTACATTCTCATTTTACAGATAAGGAGAATGAGTGCCCAAGAGGTGTATGGTATGCCTAACATCAAACAGTAATATGTGACAGAACCAGGATTTGGAAGGAGGTTCTCTGACTTTCAGTATAGTGCTTTAACTGCATTGGATGAATCAATGTGCAGTCTGGAGACCTAGAGTAGGAATTCACTCTTATATTATGATAAAAAATATGTTATAACTTGAAAAGATTTTAAATATTGACATGTCTAAATCCCTCATTTTACAGATTAAAAAAATGATGGTTAAAAACATTAAATAAGTTAATTAAGGTTACAGATCTAGTTTGGGGTAAAGTTATATCTAGAACCCAAATACCTTGATTCTAAGTTTAGATTGATTTTTCTAAGGTTGGATACGCTCTGAAATGAAAATTAAAGAGTTGATATTTATTTTTTAAAAATTCCTATGTACCCAAATGTCCTCTGTCAAATTGAAATCTAAAAAATAAATAACTGGGTAATTCAAGCTTTTTCCAAGATTGTTTGTTTGTAAACATTGTTTTAGTAGGAAGAATATAAGCCTAAATCATTCTTAAAAGAAAACAATCAAAAACCTTAATTCCTGGCTTTTACTTGGCAGTGGAAAAAAAAATGCCCAATAAACTAGAGAGCAAGAATATGTAAATTAGCAATCAGTTCATCTTAATAGGTATAGACAATTTCAATGAACATACATCACTCTGTGGCCATATCAATTTGACCATTTTTTTTAATTTGACACTTTTCATCAATCTAGTGTTTTCAGTCATCTTAATGATCGGGCTGAGTTGGCTGCATGGGCAATCCAATCAATTGTGCAGAACTCAGGCCTTAAGGTAGCAGAAAAGAACATTTTCACTGTAAAATAGTCAGTTCAGGAGCTGCATACAGATATGGCCTAAGGGTATTAGCTCTCATCAATAGGAACCATTTTAGATGTACTGATGAGACAACAGCATTTCATGATTCATTCAGCTCTCAGTTACCCTTGGAAATAGGGGAGAAGAAAACTTTGAATAAATGAAAGCTGCAAAAAAAAAACCCTTCAAATCTCCTTTTAGTAACTAGTTTCTGTATCCTAAACTAACCTTTTACCAAAGGTGCTGGTAAGTGGAAAAGTGTGAGATTAGAGTTTCATCTCTGTTTGTCCCAATTCAGTCTTTTGGTAGAGGTTCTAACAAGCAGAGAAATAGGAGAAAGTTAGGTAACCAGAGCAGGAAGAGGGAAAAACAAAAGGTACTGGTGAGGTGGCTATATGCCAAAATAGTGCTGCATGATAGAAAGACTGCAATTCTTTTGGAATAAGAAACCGTGGGTTCTATTTACAGCTCTGATACTTCCTAGCAGCAAGAACATTGGCAAATTGCTTAAGCTCTGAGCCTCATTTTCCTTATTTATAAAATGGAAATCATAATACTTAGACTACTTACTTCCTATGATTATCAGACAGCTGTTCATTCACGGGCTCAAATGCTCCTTCCCCCTGTTTCTGGTTTCTGTCTCTTTCTTTCTATCCACCTCTCTCCTCTTTCTCTACCTCCCTCCTCTTTCTCTACCTCCCTATTTGTCTCTCTGTCTGTCTCTATTTCTGTCTGTATCTTGTCTGTCTCTGTCTTATCTTCAACCTCTCCCTATTTACTAATTTCTTCCAAACTACCTTCATACATGTTCCAACCTAAAAACAAAACAAAACAAAAAAACCAAAAACACCTAGACTCTACCATTACTTCAATTTATCATCTTATATCTCTCTTCCATTTCCATGTCAAACTCCTAGAAACAAAAAAGCCAGGGTGGGGGGGGGCGGATTGGGGACCATCTTCACTCTTTGCTTCCTCTTCTTTTTTCATATGGCCAAGACCATTTTGAAAGTATGCTTCCAAAGTCAACACTTATTTGAAACTAAAGCTACCAAAGAATCTTTTAATTTCCAAATTGAAGCTCTTTTCTTAGACATCATTACTGCATTTGACAGAGTTGATTACCTTCTCCTCCTGGACACTTTCTTGTTCCTGGAATTTCATTACATTTTTCTCCCTTGATTCTACTCCTACCTCTCTGACTACTCTTCAGTATTTGTTGAAGATTATCATCCATATCATGCCCTTTAACTGTGGATATTCCTGAGGTTCTGTCCGAGGCACTGTTATTACTATATACTTTGTCTTTTGGTAAGCTCATCAGCTCTAATATATCTAGCTCCAGTCTTTCCCATAAGCTTTAGTCCTGCACCACCAATTACTTCTATGATATTTCAAACTGTATGTCCTAGAGTTAAATTCAACTCCGTAACCAAACTCAGTAATTTCCTTTCCCAATCTGACAACTCCTTTAAACTTCCATATTTGTCAAAGATACATTCCAGGATTCCAAGTTTATAACTTCACCATTATCTCTCATCTTTTCTTTCCTTCACCCTACATATCTAATCAGTTGCCAAATACTGATGTTGGTACATCCACATTTCTCAAATCTGACCTCTATTGATACCCACACAGCTATCAGCTTAGTTCAGTTCTACCATACTTTTCATTTGGATTATTGCAACAATTTCTAAACCGGTATCTCAGCCACAAGTCTCTCACCACTCCAATTTATACTGCACAGTGTTGCCAAAGTACTTTTTCTTAAATGAAAAGTTGACCATGTCATTCCCCTACTCAACAACTCCATTGGCTTCCTTTTGGCTCTAAAGAAAATGAAAACTCTTCTTTTTTGTCTACAAAACTCTTTGCAGACTATCATTCTAGTCTCCTTGGACATTATTTCCCCCCTTAGACTCAAAATCCATCCAAACTGTCTGCCTTTCTGTTTCTTATACTTGGCACTCCATCTCGCATTTTTGCGTCTTTGCACTGGTCCTTCTTCATGCCAAAATGCTGTCCTTTGCTTCTTCTGCCTCATAAAGCACCTCTCATTCTTCAAGATACAGTGCAAATACTGCCTACTATGAGAAGTCTTTTCTGACCACCTGTGGTGATAATGTGATTGAAGATCTTTCCCACGCATTCAACAGGCCTCAGGTGGGGCCAGTTAAAAGAGACAGGCCCATACCTTTGTGATGCCAATCAGTGATTAAAGATCTTTCCCATACTGTTTGGCCAATCGGGCATGAAACCCTTGGAACCTAAAAAGAACATACACACCCAGAAGGTAACCATGGAGAACAGAGAATTCAGAAGTCAGAAGAGAAACCAGAATTCAGAATTCAGCCTGAGGAGAAGGAGTAAGAACTCTGATTCCACAGAGCTGCAGAAGAGAATGCTGAGGGGGGAGTGGAGACCAGAGAGCTGCAGACCAGAGAACTGAAGGGGGAGAGGACACAGGCAAGCAAAGAGTTTTCATAAGTGATTGTTTATGAGAAGGCCTTAGCGTGGGGGTGGGGTGGGGAAGAAGCTTACAGGATGACTGGGCTCTTTGCTGTAATACTGTGTTGTAATCTCCTTGTTGCTACATTGAGATGGGCTTACTGGTTTTGGAATACAATTACTGCTATATCGAATTGGAATTATTAGTTTGGGGATTTGATTCTTTGGTGCCTAAATAAATGTTATACTTCTACTACCTTCTACCTACAGCTTTTCATACTTTTCTATTCTTAACCATACATGCATGTTCAGGGTCATCCTCAAGGTTATGAATCTTACCTTACCGATACACCACCACCCTGCTTAAGTTGCTAGTGTCCTCCTTCCCAAGGTACTTCATATTTATTTATACTTATTCACTTTATATTTATCCTTTTTGTATGTATACTATAAGATACATATATCCATATATATATATGTAGTCTACACACAAACATATCTATATGTCTCTATCCTCTCTCTCTCTCTCTCTCATCTATCCATCTATCTACTTGTTTTCTTCCTTTTAGAATGCAATGTCCCTTTGAGTAAGATTGTTTCATTCTTTTTACTTATATCCCCAGCACATAGCACAATACTAAGCATATACAAGGCATTTAATAAATGCTTATTGATTAATATTTTTGTATTTCTCACAATTCAAGATAGAAATGAATTATAGCCATTACATTATAGTTATCATCACAATGAAGTTCCTAGAATATTGCATAACCATACAACAGAAATGTGCTATATGCTATGAATTTCAAGGGGACTTCAAGTTTCAGAAAGTTCATTTATCTTATATAAATGGATGGGAAGGGAGAAATAACTTTCAAAATTCTAACTTTGCCTCATGCATTTTCACACTCCCAAATTGTTTTTGCGTTATCCTTGACTTGGCTGTGATAAGGTCCAGCATAAGAGATGTCTACAGGCTTACCTACATATACTTAACACAAAATGGAGTCTGATTGCCAATTTAAAAAAAATGCTCCTTGAGTGCAACAGTATTGGAATGGAGAGGGAAGAATATTTTTTTTTCCATATAAAGGATAAAGAAATAGAGAATCTTATTTTTTTCCATTTACATACAGTACACGGACCTGAAAGAATCTATTATTCTCAGTAGGAGGACAAAATGTAATTTGTTCTTTCTTTGCTATACCAGTAGCATTAAAATTGTCCTCCATCACTGACAAAGTCAGTCATTTAGCAGTGTGTAGCCACTGAAGGGGCTGCAATGGTTCTAGGAAACCGTTAGAAGTCTGTATTTTGATGTGAGTATACCATTTTCAAGGCTGCTACATGCAAATAGTTACATTATTTACAGCTTCTGTTTAATCAAATGGTTTCTGAAACTGGATTAAAAAAAGAAAAAAACGTATCTCTACTCATCTCACAAGGTTATTGGTACAGATGGCAGAGTGTTACCTTCTGTTCTGTGATACATCATAGGCTTAAAATGTCTATTTCAAACTTTCATTCTTAGTAATTCTGTGACCATAAATGACCAGCCAAATTTGGGCATTATTGATCGAAGTAATAATGGAAAAAAACAGGAGAATGTATGTCTATGTATGTAAATACATATATATATGTGTATATACATATATACATACATATATATGTATATATACATATACGTGTGTATATGCATGTTTGTATATACGTTTATGTGTGTACATATCATATATACATATATATGTACTTCATAAATGCCTAATTGATTATAAATTGACTAATTGATAGAAAGGATCAATACACTACTAACATCATGGTGTAATGAATTGAGGACTGGATTTGGAATCAGAAAGTCTTAGGTTCAATCCCTGACATTAATAAAATATATATTTACTGAGTTGGGCCCACTGGATTTTTTTTATATAACCTCAACTGGGACCTCATTGCTACTAGGCAATCCTATTATACTTCCCTTATTAATTCATTATCCCACTTTCCACAGTTGCTCTTTGAAAACTTTCCATCTATCCTCAAATCTCACATTTCCAACTTTCTTTCAGATATCTCACACTAGATTTCTAAGAGACATCCTCAACTCAACATGACCAAAACAGGACTCAATCATTTTCCCCTAAGCCCTCCCCCTTCTTAACTTTCCTATTACGGTAGGAATATATGAGGTATTCAAGGAGGACTAGCACCTCTGGTGTGAGTGCTTGATGAGCTTTTTTCAGGGCTGCTCATGAGCTTTTGGTGTCTACCTGGCATTCAATTCTCACCTGTGGCTCCAAGAATCTGTAGCATGTGTTGTGGCTACACCCTGCTAAACCACCTCAGTAGATGGACTAAACCAGGTTGAAGGAAAGCAACAGGCATGTTAGGGGGTTATGGAGTTGTGATAGCAAGCACCCTAGCATCCCCAGGATGGCCTACTAGTACAGATTTTTTGATCTGCTTTTAAAGGAAAAATAGTTTTTAAAGGGGTCAACAATCTTAATTTAATCAAACATATATATCATTCACTTTGTTCACTGAAAAGGTCAGCACCCTGAACATAGAGACAAGCATAGAAAACACAGAGAAAATAGCACAGATCAACAAGGCTTCCAACTGAGAAATTATCACAGATCAACAGACAGATCCAACTGTCTGATCAAAGCAATGTATATGTACTTACCAGAGAGAAAACAACATTTTGGGTTTTCAAAGTTGGGACACTCCCTAATGGCTACCCAGAGTCTCATCTGGCCAAATCATATGAACATTCTTCTAACAAGTGAGCCCGTAAAGCAAAACCTCACCTCAGAGTATACGTACCCTTCTCAGAGCCAGAGGGCTTCAGTGACTCCATGCCTAATTAGAAATTAGCAAAAGGTGAGAGCCTTCCTACAAGCAAGCTTCCCCCTCCCCAATGGGATCCGTGTGAAGCCTGTTAATGGGCAAGGAAGATCTTCAAATCCCATTAACATTACAGGGGCATCTACCCCAAGCGTGTGAAGACTTTCCCCAGAGAAATGAGTAGAGGAGAACAATTTGTTCTAAAGGACAAGAAGGTGGCTGAAGCAAGTGCTGTGGAGCACTTCGAGCTTGGTCAGACATCAAAGATGCCAAGGTCATCAATTACATCCCAGACATTGTCATTCGTCCTGATTTTTGTCTTGCCACTGGACTTTGATGACTCTGGACGAAGGAGTGAAGCTGACGACTTTGTGCAGCTCTACCTCGCTTAAGTTCAATTCGTGCTCAAATCAAAATATCACCTAGTAATGTGTCTTTGAAAAGGAAAGACAAAATAACAATTACTGGAGACAGCAACAAGATCCTCTAAATCTTTCAGGGTCCCAACCTAGAAGTCATCCTAGAGTCCTCACTGTCTCACAACCCCCATATCTAAGTTATTGCCAAGACCTAACAATGTCACCTCTGCAACATTTCTCAAATACACCCCCTTCTCTCCTCTGACACTGTCACAACCCTCTTTCAGGCTCTCACCATGTGAAGTCTCAGTTGCTGCAATAGCCTGCCTCAAGTCTCTCACCACTCCCAATCCATCCTCCATTTGGCCAATAAAGTGATTTTCCTAAAATACAAACCAGATCGTGTTGTACCACAAACTCATTGAACCATAGTGGCTTCCTATTGTCTCCAGTATCAAATAAAAATTGCTCTGTTTAGAATTCAAAGCTCTTCAGAACCTACCCCCCTCCAATTCCACTCTCCTTCAAACCTTACTCTTCAATACATACTCTTGGATCCAAAATGATCTGCAAACAAGAGTTTCCATCTCTCCTCTTTGTTTGTTCTCTCTGGCTGTCCCCCAGGGCCTGGAAGACTTTCCTTCTTTTACTACAACTATTGACCTCATTGCCTACTTTAAGCAACAAATAAAATCCGAACTTTGATAAGAAGCTTTCCCCCAAAACCTTTTAATTCCAGTGTCTTTCCTCTGTTACTTCCTCTTTGTCCTCTACATTATATATTTGTGTATGTGTATACACACACACACATACACACACACGCTCACACACATCTATCTATCTAAACATGTTGTTTCTCCCATTAGATTGTAAGCTTCTTGTGGGTAGGGATTACCTTCTGCCTCTTTTTTGTATCCCCAGTGCTTAGCACAGTGTCTGGCACATGGTAAGCACTTCATTAATATTTATTGATTTAAGTGAGTAACGCTGGACAAGTCGCTTAACCTTGAGAGGTTACAGCTAACAAGTTTCAAATCAGTTTGCTTTCATCAAAAGTGACAATGAAGATGAGATTCCATATAGGTTTAGACCAAAATAAATTTGGCAAGTAACTAATCACTCCTCCAACTACCACATGAAAGGCCAAATTATGATGATTTAGATTTAGCTTTTTATTTTGAGCTATTCATTTTAGATCACAGCCTTGGATTAAATTCTTGAGTTGAATTAAATATGTTTCGTATAATGAAATCTTGACTAACCCCTTTCTATGGTAAGCCATTTGCTAGTCCAAGGCATAATGAGTTCATTTCTCGATATTTTGGCCTTAAGATTTATATGGAACATCCATTCAATAGGGAGCTAGAAATTCAAGCTAGACTTTAGGAGGGTAGGGCCAGATAAATAAATCTGAGAGTCATCTTTGCATAGAGATGATAATTGAAATAATGGTAGCTGATGAGATCACCAAGCTAAATACTACAGAAGGAGAGAAAAGAAGAGAGTCTGGAACAGACCTTTAAGACACACCCTTGATAACCAGCCGAATTAGGATGAAGATCCAGCAAAGGAGACTGAGGATGATCAGTCAGACAAGTAGGAGTAGAACTAGGAGAGAGCACTGTTGTGCTTCTGACTATATAAAGGAGATGAATGTAATTAATAGCATCAAATGCTGCCAAGAAGTCAAGATAGATGAAGATTGAGAAAAAGTCATTCAATCAATATAGAGATCCTTGATAACTTTGGAAATAACAATTTGAGATGAATAATGAGATTGAAAGTCCGACTACAGAGTTCAGATGCACCAATTGTACATAGCCTTGTCACTGAGTTTAGCCGTGGAAGGGAAGGGAGATAGATGCAGGGTAACTGGTGGGAATAGACACATCAACTGATGAGTTGGTTTTAATGTGGGCAAGGAATAAGTGTAGGCAATAGGGGATCATTCAGTAGAGAAGAAGAGTTAGGAGATTGAGAGAGAGTGAATGGTAGAGTGGGAATCTACTAGACAAGACGAGATGTAATGAAATCATTTTTGCATGTAGAGGGGTTTGCCTTGGCAAGGAGAAAGGTTGCTTCCTTACGAGACAGGTAAAAGAGGAGATTTGAATGATGTGATGTGGTAAAAGAGAAGAGGAAGATTTCAGTGAATGGCTTCACTTTTTTTCAGTGAATATGAAGGAAGGTACTCAGCTGAGAGTGTGGGAGGATGGGATGGGGGTGGGGGGGAGGAAGCTATGGGAGGTTTAAGGAGAGATGGAAAGGTTTAGAGTAGTTCCTGTCATTAATGAGATAGAGAATTGCTTAGGAACATATGAAAGGATTACCATGCCACAGTGAGGGCCCAGTTAATATTATTTAACATAAATTTGTAATGGACCTGATAAGCATTGTTTTATGATTTTCTCCACCTTCTTTCAGCAGAACAATGTGAATAGGAGCGAGGGAGGTGGATGGAAGGAGTTATTCACAGCTGGGGCTAAGCTGGGGAAAACTTCAAAAGGATAATGGAGCAAGGAACTAGAAAGAAAAGGACAGTGTATAGTTGTACTTTACTAGAGGCCTAGGTG
>CM053627.1:148860134-148877099 GCA_028646595.1 Phalanger gymnotis | reverse complement strand
GATAAAGACTATTCAACACAATAATAAACAAAATCAGCTTTATTGAGGGAACACACGTACAAGATGGAAGTTAGTCAGGAAAGATGGTAGAATCAAGTCAGTTTCCCTGGGCCCCAATTTATGAGGCCCTAGATGGAATAGGGCACGTCCATGAGTAAAATCTGTTGGGATTTTATAAGGTTCTTATCTGGGTCTAGCAGGACCAGGCTTTGGGGAAAAGGATAGAAGAGCCTGGATCTGGGGACTGATGCTGATTCATGTTGAGGTGGGTGTGGCTGGGGGAGGGAAGATTCCTAGGAAATTGGCAGCTAATGGATATGCAGATTTTCCAAGGACAGAAAAGGGGCTTTGGGTCATTAATGCTGGTTTTATTCTGATAGGTTGACTCAGTTATTTTGAGCTTTCACAGGCTTTCTTTTTGTGATATGGTAGTGAGGCTTACTTAGATTATGGCAATATGGAACTAGAACATTTGAGTGCAATGGCAAGATCAAGGGTATGAATGTGTATCTGGGATGAGCAGAGGTGTAGGTAGGTCATAGGAAGTGAGTAAGTTGAAGAACCGAAAAGTGACAGTGTTTAAGTATCAATTATCTATCTATCTATCTATCTATCTATCTACCTACCTACCTATCTATCTACCTTTATGTTTGAGTCCCTTAGTTTCAAGTGACTTGCCCAAGATCCCACAGCTGGTGTGTGAAGTGTCTGAGGCCCGATTTGAACTTAGGTCCTCCTGACTCCAGGGCTGGTGTTCTACTCACTGCACCACCTAGCTGCTCTGTTATTAGAAATCTTGATAATAAAGGGTTGTGAGAGAAATTCTTTATAAACCTTGAGGAGCTATGTAAATGTGATGTTTTCTTACGAAGCACACTAAATGGGACTTGTATTTTTCCATTAAAGGTCAGCAAATTTCTAAATTCATAATTCATGCTCATTTGTACAGTGCTTAGCTGATGATTTTCTCGTAGGTGTAGTCCCTGACTAAATACTAGGAGATACATTGAGTCTCAAGTCAGAAAGCCTGGGTTCAAATTCTTATTCTTTCACTTACATTGCGTGATATAGGTCAAATAACTTTATTCTCTGGTCTTCTACTATCTCAACTGTAAACTAGATGATCTCCTTAAGTCGACAATTAATGGACCTTTAAGATGGTCCATTAAGCTTAAAATTTTTGATCCTATGATCTTTCATTAGAGATCTAATTTCCTATTTCTTTTGAGTTTCTCTACAAACTTTAAAATTGTTAAACACACAGTGCTTTAGATAAAAGCAATAAATATATTAACAAATACCTACACACATTGTATATCTGATTCTATTGGCAAATATATATATGTGTGTGTGTGTGTGTGTGTATATATACATACATACATATATATAGCATCACATACATGGAGAAAAGGGAAGGGGGAGAGTAAAGAGGGGAGAGACAGAGACCAAGACAGAGACTAATACAGAAAGACAGCTGAAAACATGGGGGGATGGGATGGAATGGGATGGGTGGACAGGGTGCAAGACTTATGCATACATATTGAATTTTTCTCTTTTAAATGATGAGTAAATGCTCTCACAAATACTGGATCCAATCTTAAAATGTTCTCTATGCAGTTCCATATCTTTTATCCACTGCTAACATCCAGGACAAGAACAAGAACAACAAACAACACTAATGAATACATTGATTAGGATCCCTTTTAATATTCTGGTGGTCAAAGCTTTTAAAAAAATTCTTTGAGGTTGCCATTTAAAATAGCTCAATATGCTTCCATTACCATCTACTTAGACACGGTTAAATGAAAATATATATAAACACCTACAGGTAATGCTTGAATTTCAGGTGGATTTACATTTCATACCCAATAACCAGGCAATTCACACTTTTACATCTTGCCCCCCGCCAACAAGTGACTGGGTCTTTGTTAGGCTAACCCATATCATTCTTCACTGAGAGTAGAGATTATTTCAATTCTTGTACTTGCATACCCAGGACCTAGAAAAATACCAGGCACCTGATAAATATTTGCTGATTAATTGAATCATTCAAAATCATTCAAATAAAAACAGAATCCTAATTCCCAGATTTTCCAACCATTCCTCCAAGCTGATGATATTATCTACTTAATTGCTAGTCAGGGTAGACAGAGATCTAGCCTCAGAGTCAGGAATACTAGGGTTCAAGGTCCACCTTTGCCAAGTATTAACTGACATGTTGTTGATGCTGGACAAGTCACCAAACCTTTCAGCACCCTTTGCAACTCTCTAAGACTATAAATTTTCAAAGAAGTAGCTGACTTTCGCTGGTAGAGGATTTTTCCTCACCTAAAAGTTCCCTATGCCAATGAAACCTCAGGTGATCCTATCCCTTAACTTTTTGTTCTACTAGGTTTCCTGCACAGCATCTGCCTCTGCTCAAATTTCTAAACATTAACATATTTGCATGGCAGAGAAAGGTCTCTCTTAATCTAGGGGTGGTGGACACAAACACAAGTACAGATGGTTAGGAAGGAAGGGAGAATGGGGGGGAGGGGAAGAGAAATAGCAAGCCAAGATTCACTGGGAAATTCCTGCTTGGTTGGCATTTTGCATTTTAGTGAGAGCACACCCAGAAACTCAGGGAGTTACTGACAATAAATGTAACTATCACTTATTGAAATTCTCTCAAGGGTTCCATTTTAACATAGGTACACAGGAAAGCCTACTGGTTTTCAGCAGGACCTATAGTAATGGCTTACATAAAATACTGTAACCTTGAAAATGTTCACATTAATGATGTCTATTAGAAATAAATCTTGCACATCCTTCAAAAGTGAAACAATAAATTTAGGAAGGAAAAAGAGGGAATGCACTACAATGTCAGACACATTCTAGAAAGAGCGAATAAGTAAACATGGCAACAATTTACCCTAAACTGACTGAGTTACAAATTAAAAGATGGAGAATGCAATGTTCTGCATAAAAACTAATCATGCTTCAAGAGATCTGAGGTAGGAATTACCTCCTTGACTCAGAGAATTAGATTATTTTGTACTTTTCTATTCATGGTCTTCATCCCTGGGAGGCTGCCAAAGACTTCTATAGCTGTGGCTACACAGTACCAATTCAATAGCTTGATTAATTTTCTACCAGATAAGTCCATTTGGTGTCAATTCGATTCAATTTTGATCTAACTAACATTTATTAAGCACCTAAGCTTTGCACAATATGATTCTGTAGCTAACAAACATGACAGCTTGGTACAATGAAAAGCTCACTGGTTCTGAAGGCGGATGACTTGACACTTAGTACTTCTGTGACCTTGAACACTTAGTCTCAGGGCCTCATGTTCTTCATCTTAAAGGTGAAGGGGTTAGATGGACTCAGGTTTCTTCCAACTCAAGACCTATGATACTATAACCAAAATAAAACAAAACCCAACCTCAAGGGCCACTGTAAAAACAGTCCTTCCCCTTACATATCTTAAAGTTGTGTAGAATCATAGATTTAGAGTTAGAAGGGATCTTAGAGGCCTCTTCTGCAGACTTAGGAACACATTAGGAAAACGAGGCACAGAGGTGTCAGAGGTGTTAAGCGACTGGATCAGGGTTAACAAAGGTAGGAAGCATCTGAGCTAGCATTAGGATCTAAGTCTAGCGCTCTACAAAACCCTCCACACTGACTCTATGCCTTATTCTTCTGAATAATAACTGACATTGACGCAGCAGTCCATGGTGAATAGGAGTCAGTCTCATGGGTCAGGAAAATATGGGTTCAAGGCCTACTTCTGGAACATACTGCAGCTTGAATCTCGAGCTGCAGAGTAGGTAAATATCTGTATTGACAGAGAGTTTCATCACTAGAAGTGCCCAGTCCAAAAATGATAAATAAATGTAGCACTTTCAAGTTTGTAAGGCACTTCACATACGTTATCGTGTTAGATACCTCGTGACTGGATACCGCATGTACTATTGGCCATATTTATAAACGAGGAAACTGAAGAGTTTGTGATTTGCCGAGGCCAGTCACTTAAGTCGTGTTAAGTGATGGCTGCCAAGACAAGGTACTTTTTTTGGGCAGTATTCGGAAGAAACAAGCAAATGCTTAAAAAAGTGCCTTAAAGAAAACAACTTTTCAGAGTTTTTTGTTTGTTTGTTTTTTGCATGGAATATAGGTGCAGTCTAATTCATTGGCCCTTTCTTGGCAATGTATGAACACTGTCAGTCTCTGAACCTATTGTGATCATTGCACTTCATGAAAGGAGGAAAATCACAGGTGAAGCTATAGTCCCTCTGGTGGCAAAGTCATTTTTTGGTAACATTAGGCACTCAGTAAGTAAATGGACTCTCCTCAGCCTCCAGGGCAGCATTTAGATACCTTTCTGGTGCAGTGCACTCGATGGTACCTTAGGCATTTAACTGCATGTGATGCACTATAATCCTATAGGAGTTCCTATCTGTGGAGAACAGAGTGTCATAAAGAAGATTTTGATGACTCTAAAGTGGAATCAATGTAACATAAGTAGTTTTGGTCCTTGGCTGTTAGAGAAAGATACTGCTAAAATATGGGCATCTTATAAATCAGTAGACTCTCTGCTCTCCTGTATCTGTTTCACACCCTAGTAATAAAGCCACTGCTAGAGTCAGTGTATGATTGCTGCAAGGCATCAGGTAGTACCTAGTGAACCGAATGCTACCTGACAGTGACAGAGTCATTGCTGGAGAGAAATGAGTCCCCAGATTCTGAAGCTGCTTTCATTTCCACATTCTTTATCCATAAGTCTAAACCTACATCACCAGCAACAAAGCACTACAGATATTGCATTTGCTCAGTGGAGAATTAAAATAATCCAGAACGGTTTTCAGCAGATGGTTTCTGGCAATCAGAGAGAACAGTGATGTGAGGGGAAAAGGTCAAAGTTACTGTTCAGTCATTCTCATACTGAGTCATCATCACATCTACATCACAGTTCTCCACAAAGAAGGAAGCACATAAAGGGGATCAGGGCATATTGTATTAAGCTGAGATATGCGATAAAATGTGTTGACATTCACTTCCTCTCTGTTGACTGACTTGGATTTTTTTAATTATCTTTTCAAAAACTGTTCTTCAGCAAAAGGAGAGCAGAAGGGATCAGGAGTACTTGATACTCAGTTGTACAACTGCATTGCCAACTATTTCGAATTATCAATTCTTGGCTCATTTTGCTGATGACAGTAATGCACGACTTCTGGGAGATGCCAAAACAGATCAAACGTGCCAGGGTTGGTTTCATATTTTCCATTTCTATAGCAAATGTGGTGAGGAGGCTTGGATACCTGGGAAAAAAAAATCTGTCAACTCCCTCACCAGCAGCTGTCACCTATAGTTAATCTTTTCATCTCTATCTGTGAGAGTCTTTCCACCCCGCCCAATTTCCCACACACTATTTCACCATCTGCTACCATGTTTTCGTGCATCCAATTGACCTCTCCCAACATGGTCTCACCATCATGTACAGTTAGTCAGACATCACTGAATGACTGACTACAGTGTTCTTTGAAAGTCGAAAGAACAATTTTGTAGGAAAGGGATTAACTTCATTCCCAGGTGAAGGAGTAAGTGTATTGTTCTTTTCAAGATCTGACTGAATGGGTGTGACTAAACAAACAAAGACAATTGGCTATTGGTTTTACAGAGGTTCATGAATATATTACTCATTTTGTTTATTTTATTGATTCTACTCAATTAAAACTGTCTCCTTATTACTCTAGAGTCAAATATAAAATGATCTGTTTGGCTATTCAACCATTACACATATTTCCAGTGTACTTACACTTTACTTTCAGCAACACTGACTTTCTTGTTGTTCCTCACCCATTTTGGGAAATGGTTCCCAACTTTGTGCCATTTCATTGGATATTTCTCATGTTTGGAATGATCTTCCTTCTTGTCTCTCCCTCCTGGCTTCCCCAGATTCCTCCAAGACTCAGTACAAATTCTGCTTCTTGCATTCAGCCTTTCCAGGCCCATCTCTCCACTCCACCAAAGCTAGTGCCTTTTCTCTGAGATTACCTCCCATTTATCCCATATATATGTTGTATGTTCATAGTTGCTTGCATGTTATCTCCTTCAGAAGAATGGGATGGTAAGGTCAATTTTTTACCTATCTTTATACCTCTAATGATTAGAAGAGTTCCTGGCATATAGTAAGTACCTAATAAATTCTTACTTACTTTATCCTTTTTTAAAAAACCAATAATACTTCACAATCACTCCCACCAAATGAAACTTCCATTTTAAAAAAAAATCAAGAGAAATAAGCACATACTATCTAATCCAAAAAGCTATTCCTAATTTTTCATCTTTAGTCTACCACTTCTTTAGAAAGAAGAGAATGTGATGTTTCCTTATCAGCCCTTTGGTATAAAGATTGAAGATTAGTCTGACCTCTGATAACTTTTAATATTGTTTCTTTTAGCATTACTGCTCTCATTGAGTACCTTGTTTACGTGGGTCTGCTTCTTTTGTTCTGTACCATTTCATAAAAGTCTGTTCAAGTTTCTCTGGATTCCTTCTGTCTGAGGGATCATAGGTTTAGAAATGGAAGGCCATCTCATTTCTACCAATGAGAAAACTAAGACCCAAGTGCGGTTACAAGTTACAGTGAGGTTACTCCAGAGCCAATGATTTTTTACTCTATCACTGTCATATACTAGAAGGCACAAATATTCCATGATAATCAGTGCAATTTATTCAGCTATTCCCCACTCAGTGGGTACCCACTTTATTTTGAGGATTTTTGCTATGTTCTAAGAACTTTGCAAGAAAACAGTCCTTGATGAGTACCTAAGTTGTCTGTGGGATGTGAATTCATGGGGAATTGATAATAATTTATTGTCAGCTAATATTAAATAATGCTTTCCTGTTTGCAATATGATTTATATGTATTACATCCCTTGATCCTCACAACTCCAACAAGTCAACAAATGTTTATTAAGTGCTTACCATGTGTCTATCATCATCATCATCATCACTGATACCACACTATGACCAAAACTTCTATTTTCATGATACTTCATAGTTTTCAATATACTTTCATAGCCACCAACATCAGTCATATAAAAGTTATGAGGGCTCACCCAACCCAATTGCAAAGTAATGACAATAACAAACAAAATTGTAACAAATAATATTTCTGTAGCATTCAAAAGTTTGTGAAGCGTTTCTTTCTTAAAAACCCCATGATGTAGTTAAATGCTTCCCATTTTATAGTTGGATTTAAAAAGGTAATTTTTTTTTACCAAGAAACAGGGCTTTAGTAGCTAGCTCTTGTGGGTTTACAAGACCTCAGTTTGAGAACAGCCTTCCTAGAGTAATTAATAATAATATTAAGGATGATGACGATAGCTAGCATTTATATAGCACTTTAAGTTTTGCTTTTACATATGTAAACTCATTTGATTCTTACAACCCTGTGACATAGATGTAAGAGTTAACTACATTTTATAGATGGAAAAATTGAAGAAGATTAAATTGAAGAATTAAATTGAAGAAGTTAAGTGACTTGCTCAGAGTCACAATGCTAGTAGATGAGATAAGATTTGAACTCAGGTTATTCTGAATACAGGTCTAGTGCTCGATCCTCTGAGTCAGCTCTCTAGTGCCCTATGGATACCAGGAGACGTTTTCTGTCAGGGCTTCAGCAACTGCAATGTAGATGGCATGGTGGATTGAGCTCTGGGCATGAAATTAGGAAGTCCTGAGTTCAAATCTCGACTCAGACACTTACCAGCTATATGTGATTCTGAGCAAGTCACAACCTCTGCCTCAGTTTCTTCTGCTTTAAAATGAAGGTAATAACAACATCTACCTTGTGTGGTTGTTGTAAGGATCAAACGAGATGATACTAAAGCACTTAGCCTAGGAATTGGCCCATGGTAGGAGTTACAGAAATGCTTATTCCTAGGATGATATGGGACCTACTTGTCAGGTACTCACAGTGACCTCCCCAGAGCCAGTATCCCATAAGAGAAACTAATAAAAGAACAGTGGTGAGATAAAGAGAAGAAGTAGCCAGTGGTTTTATTTAACATATAGGAAAGACCACCTAGTAAGCCTCAGTGAATAAGTTAACAGTTTGTGATCTGAGAATTACAAATATCCTGAGGCCGAGGTGGAATGCTTGGAGAAATGAAATTGTCTCGTGAAGATGTTATTGAAGGCCTACTTTTCCTTTAAAAGGAAGTAAATGAAGTGAACTTGGAAAGTTTCCCGGATTGCACATCTGCCTGTCTAAATTACACCTGAGAAGCAGGGCCCAAACAGATGGAAGTGAGGAGGATTAGGGAACTGCTTTATTTGGTCTTTATGCCCCTGCAACTGCAATGGCTGACTGATTGCCCCACTCACATTAAAAAGAAAAAAAAAAGAGGCTGCAAATTGGCAAGCTGGTTTGCAAATATATACATTCTAACACCTGTGTATCAAACAAGTATTTACAGGTGCTATGGCAAGTTCCCTGGATATGAAGGATAAATTTTGATTAGTTAGGTGCAAACACTTCCAATTTACTTCTTCTCTAGATCAGTCATCTCTTACAAGACAACAGAAAATACTGTAGAAATTCATTTGGAATATTTAAAGAATGCTTTCTATGAAAGCTTATTTTCAAAATATAGACTAGGCCAGCCACCAAGACAGGGTGGGAGAGCTGGCAAAACTTCCTTCTCAATTTATCTCCTCATTCCCCTTCTTGGCTTCCTCTCCCACCATCATAAGAAGCCCCAGAATGGGGAGGAGGAATTGGGAGGCCTCTTAATGACAGGAAATTATTTCCTTCCTTTTGTTAAACCTTTGAAAACATTTAATGGATTTGGGGAGTTTTAATATATGAAGAGTTTTTATGGTTCTTAGGCTTTTGGAACCTTTACACACAAGACTGAGATAATGAGCATATTCATGCTAATTCTTTATGCTACGCTTCTAAAGTGTCAGCTCGAATTATGAGATAGTTGGCACTTAAATGAAATCATACATAAGGAAATAAAAAAAACTGAAGCAAGAAGTTTGCTAAGAGAATGGCTGGGTACAGCATACTTAGCAATGTTTAAGAAGTAGATTTCAATCAAAACAAGGAAGATTAAGGAGCTAGGTGGGATAGAGGGATTAGCAGTAAAGTACGAAATGTTTCATCTCTCCAATGACTCACCAGCTTAAACATCATCCAGGTAGGTATTAAGAGAGAGGAAAGCTGGCAATGAATCAACAGACAATGTGAAATGAGCTGGTGATTTCCATTCCATTCTAAGTTGAACATTGAGTAGGGGCTGACGAGCTGGTAATTGTTCCATTTAATCATTCACCATAGTATTGGTTACCATTAATAACCCTCATACATCACATCCATTAGGGTCAGCTTCACATTCCTTCCTAGAGTGTCATTAAGGAAATTTGAAAAAGATGCCAGAAATTTTAAGTGATTGAATTGGATCATAGATTGGGTTTCTATGTGGGATAAAAATGCTCAATCTGCTTATCTGTCTCATGAAGTTACTGCATAGGAGGTAAGAGCTAGTGCTTCAAAATTCTCCTCTTTTTTAAAATGAGTTAATTAAACATTTTTAATTGGATTCACAAGATCTCTTGGTCTTGTTGCATTCAAGATCAGGGTGCAGTAAAGCCATATTATTACAGTCCACATATAAAAACTGCTTTAACTAAATGGGTAAGGAAACTGGTAGAAACCAGCCAAGGCACCAGGGTTATTTGTTATTCTACTTGTTTGCCATGAGATGATGGGCAAGCCAATTAAACTTGATAAATCTCATTTTCCTAATCAATAAATGAAGGATAGTAATACTAGGACTAACTATCTCACAGGGTGATTGTAAGGAAAATAACTACAAACAGTGCTATATAATAACTATATTTTTGTTTTCTTTTTTTTCATTCTCACCCATAATTTCATTGGTATTAGAACTTTCTGGTGAGAAACTACCAAACCAATGAATACCATCACCTTTTTGGCAACTTATATTCTTGAAGTCACCTAGGACACAGAAGATTACCAAATTCCAGTTTGGTGCAGTGAAATAACATTAGATCTGGTGTTAAAGAATCTCAGTTTGAATCCTGGCCCTCACACTTTGTTCCAGTGGGATCTTAGGCAAATCATTTCTCTTATTTAGGGTAGTTTCTCATCTGTAAAATAAGGGGGTTAGAGTAAATAGTTTCCAAGGTTGTTTTTACCTCTAAATCTATAAATGGTATACTAGATTTTTAACTATACAGCTACTTAGAATCTTAGATTAGAGTGGAAATAGAATTTAACATCATCTAATCTAAAACCCTCAATTCACAGAGGAGCAAAATGAATTACAAAGACAATAAGAGACTTATCCAGTCATATAGCTAGTTAGTAGTAAAATTAAGATTTTGAACCTAGATTTGATTTTTAGTCCTGTGATATTTCTCTCATACTTACATGCATTAGCATCATACAGAAAGCCTAAATTAGTTATTAAAGCAACCAGACTTCTCTGATTCTCCATGTCAGTATTTTGGTGAAGCTGTGCTCTCATTAATACAAGTGCTCCTTTCAATGGTACATTTGGCAACCCATCCATCCATGCTTCTCAGTCCATACTGTATCCTCTGGCAAACCCTCTATAGAGTTTGTACTCAACCAGCTAGGTGTTTAGTCCTCTATATCTCTTCCTAACATGTAGATATTTGTGAAGCATGTAGAATGATTGATCCCAGCTCTTCCTACAGAACCAACCCCCTACCACTTTGTTTCTAGTCATACATGTCTCTGATCATGTTTTTATGCTGCTTCTCCTGCCCAACTTTTCATTCAGCAAAACTACCACCTTCTATATGAGGCCTGACTCTGTATTTACTTTGTATTTGTAAAGCACTTAGAACCATAAGCACTCTATAAAGGCTTATTCCTTCCTCTTCCACATTCTGCTGCCCCTTCCCCTTAATACAAAATGCCTGTAGATGTGTTACATCTCCCCAGTAGAATATAAGCTCTCTGAGGTCAGAAACTGTTTCATTTTTGTATTCTCTGTATCTAGCCCATTTGTTAGAATATTATATGTTCTTGACAAATGTTTGTTGATTAGTTTATTACAGCCCAATCACATGGAAGAATATTAACATTAAAAAGATGCATCTTTTTGTGGAAGGAAACTTGACTTGGTTAGATGTATAGCACAATTGCTGAAAGGCAATCAAGTTTGCTTTCCTCTTCCTATTCAGTTCTGTTTATTATCCATCCTCAATGCCTGCCCAAGTTACAAGTACTAGTAGATTAGTTCTATAATTCATCCACAGGTATCCCACAGGCTAAATAGAATCATTATTTCCTTCCCTCCCTCCCTCTTTCCTTCCTTCCTTCTTCCTTTTTTTCTCCTTTCCCCCTCCCCCCTCTCCTGCTTCCCTCCCCCCCCAAGCTAGACATCCACAAGTGCTACCCATAATACTAATATACTGATGCCACTATTAATTGTCATTGAAGTTTTAACTCGCCCAAGCTCAAGCAATCCACCAGATTCAGCCTCTCCATGTATGTGCTATCACAGCCAGCAGAAAATAAGCATTATTCATCCCTCCTCCACATCATCACCCACCCCACCCTGCATATGGAGTATTATACTCAACTCTGGAGTGATCATAATAATTCTTATTTAGGAAGCTCTGTAATTTTCCAAAACTTGATGCAATTAGTACAATGTAATCCACAGGCAGGAGCATCTGGACTACCTCAACATCTATAGTTAATACTTCTGTTATTTGCAATGGACATCCTCTATCATACTGGTAGACACTTTGGCAAAGATTAATCTTCCTGTTTTATGTTTGACTTGATCTTTAGAGTCAACAAACAAACTTATGCTATAATTCAAAGAATCTGGCTTGATCTTAACATACACCAGGGAAGCAACTTGGTGTGTATTATCTTTTAAACATATTTTTTTCCTCTACCAAATCAAATTTTGTATATAATCATGAAAAATAAATATCTTATTACATTCTCTGAACTTTTTAGTAAAGGATGTGACTACACTAATGCGGTCTTCTGTAAAACATTTTTAATTGTTAATTCTTAATCTATTCTTTTTTGACACCTTAATTAAGGATGCTCTTGATATATGTATATATTACCTTAATAACGTTAGAGAAATTGAAAAAATAGATCTTAGTGGTCACCAGTTACTAATATTTTTAAAGAAATATTATTGATGACTTGTCCAAGAATCATTTACTATCATTTCTTCTTTTTTAATGCCATAGGAATCCAGTCCTTGGTGTGCTTAGAATTTTGGTGTCCCTTTCAGTATATTATTTCTGTTGTCCATCTATGTTTTCTTAAGAGCTGTTTCTATTTGTGACACATTGGGAGTTGTGAAGTTGCCATATAAATGTGTTGGAGCCAAGGAAATTTTGGTGAGAGTTTGTTAAAGCAGGACTGGAAAGTGTGATTTCATTTCTCGATTGTCTCAGTTTCTTCCTCAAATATTCTTACACTGATTAAAAAAAAATTCTCAACAAACATTCTGCAAACTTGATTTTCTCCCTAGCATCTTTCACTTTACATAATCTATTATCTTCCTCCATAACATTTTACAAACTACTCTATTACATAAGCTGACATTGCCTTTGACTTGTACATCTTTCTGCTTAGAAATAAGATCAGATATTTGTTAATGAGTTGCTTCTGAGGGTTTTTCATTACCTAATGGCAGCAATAGTAAGAGTATGTTACAATGTCTATTCTTTTATCTGTTTTCTATTTTTAGTTATGAAAAGTTGTTTAACAGATTAGATAAGCATTGCTTCAGCTCCATACCAATTTTCTTTTTCTTTTATTCTCATTTGATATTTTAAAAACAATGATAGTATGACTATGACCATATACAAATATCCGGTTCTGATATAACTCTCACATTAGAAACAAGTTGTTTCCTGTGTATTAAGATATAACAGTAACCTATAGCCATTGCATTCCCCTTATTTTTGTAATTGTTATTTACCTTTAGTTGCAAAGTTAATGATCATGTAGGAATAGAATGATAAATTTGGATATATACCCTCAGTGGGGTCTAAGGGTAAAGTGAGGGTATATAATCTCAATGGGCATGAAAGCTGTGTGATAAGATAAAGGGAATCAGATCTGAATATTGGTTTCTACTGTTGATTGACTTTTTTCCTTCTTATTCTTTTGCTCTTGGGATGAAAAGTTGCCACTTATCATGAGTCAAAGCGGGGTAATAAATACCTCTTTTTGAACTTGGGTTTATCCAACTCACAGGAGATCACTGAATGCTCCAATTCCTTACATGACAAGCAGGAAGTCAAAATCTCAAGGACAATGACAGGAAAACAGAGGCAAAACATTCTGAATTCCAATATCCAGATCTTGTCACCTTGATTTTATTACAGGGATCTTGTCTTTTATTAGCAATGTGCTTTTCCAAACTTTCGTTGATACTATGTGATTGAATTTACTATTCATCGTATTTGGACCAATTGGCAAGTCACAGAGGAACAAATGCTGAAAAAAGAATTAAAATCTCCTTGATGACCCTCCAAATATGATGTTTTGTTGCACCACATGTAATACTGAGGCTATAAACATAGTAGCAGTCATGTGTAATATGGTCTCTAAGTCTAGAAGTAGACCATAAAACATTCTGTTAATTATACAATAATGGAGTATAGTATCTGAGTTGTACATCAGGAGGCAATATCCTAGAATTTCCAGACCAGTAATCAATTCAATTTCTCTCCAGTATAGATCTAGAATAGCCTCTCAAAAGGCTGTAGTAACCCCTCTGACTATCAGAGGCTGATCAACCTGAAAACAGCTGGGTTATGTTTCCCCACTTGTGAACCATCCTTCCATTGACAATTTCCAATTGTCTTCTCTTTTCACTCACAGCAAGACTTCCATTTCTCAAAACACTACCACTTCAACCACTCTATCCTCCCTGAAGATATCCAAGAGTGGGGGGGGCAGTGAGGGAAGGAAGATAAACTTATTTATGGCTAACCCTTTTACATGTACCCTTTATCCTATCCTTTATCTCCTTTTCAGTACTTTGTGTCATTCTTTTTGATATCTGCAATTTCTCTCCCTCTTCCTCCCCTCCCATGCTTCTTTCTCTCTGCCTCCCTATTTATGTCTCTCTCTCTCTCTCTTTCTCTTTCTGTCTCTCTCTATCTCTTTCTGTCTCTGTCTCTGTTTCTCTTTCTGTCTCTGTCTCTTCCTTCTTTCCTTCATGCTTCTTTCCATATTCTGATAAATCTTCCAGTTCTTACAAGCATGCTCATTCCCCCCCCCAGATTAAAAAAAATTGGCCCTTTCCTTTACAAACTCAATTCATGTAGCTAACTTTTTATTTTTCTCTTCCATTGCATTGTTAAACTGCTTGGAAATGTTGTCCGTATCTAAAGCCTATACTTGCTTAATGGCCATTATCTCCTTAGCTCTTAACTGTATAGGGAGTAATTTAAGTATTTTCAAATGAGATGTCATATGAACAGTCACGAATTGGGATATTTAATTCAAGAGCTCAATGAAGGATAGATCATAAGCAGGAGAAAGTAGACAGGTAGCAGAACCAAGGAGATTATTATGTATAAATCTGACCCGAGCACCCAGGCTCACAGGAAGAATTCAACAAAATTTAAGTAAGTTTCTTGAGAATAGGAGTGCTTTTAGTTTAGTTTTGTTTTTTTCCCATACCAACACAAGAGGTATTTAATAAATGCTTGTTGAATAGAGTTAAATTGGAGAACTTCAGTCTTATCTCACAAAAAAATCTTCATAGTGAATGAGAGGAAATAAATGTTAGATGTAGGATAAAAATGATGTGATTTAATGAAACATTGGACCACCAGGAACATCTCTGTCTTCCTCCCACTTAAAGTAGCTTTCAGAGACAACTGCAGAGGGTCTTGTCTTCACTGTAGAGCAAATTAACGTGAAAGACCTAACCTCTAGAGAGATTTATCAGAATGGAGTAGGTGAGTGGGGGAGAAAACTATACTTCTCTCTGATCACTGAAAGAAGATATATCAAGAATGATTCAAACATCAGTATCTTAAAAGCTAGCAGCTACTGAGATGAACTGAAGAATAGCCCATGGTCCTGTGTGACAGGCCAACACTGGCACATCTTAAAGGATGCCTCCAAGCTTAAGAGTCACAGCAGCCAGGCTTCTTATCACCAAAGCTCTTAGCAGCTTTCTGGACCAGCTGTGTGAAGGCTATGATCCAGGTTTGCAGTACAAAGCCAGGGCAAACTAAGCTTTACTGATGGTTGAAGTACTGATAGCAAGGGATGCAGAAAGACAAAATATTCTCTTGGATACCTATAAGTGCAGCAAGCTCTGTTGTAAACAAAACTTGTCAACCTGTTTTCCTAGGGGTGATGAAGACTACCTTATAAGATGCAATTTGTGGTACTTCAATATTCTTTGACATTCAGGCAATAAGGATAAGGATGGGGATGGATTCTGGAAGTTCATTGCTATAAGGAATTCTCTGGTGAAAAAACTCCCTCTATGAATGCTGGAGCACTAAGTTCTTTCAGTTAGGCTCTGGCCCAGGGACATCTCCAGTACCTGATTATAGACACCTACTTCCTAACTCCTAGATTCTCTTAGTACCATCTGCAACATCAAAGCATCCTCTTTGGACAAGACTGCTTCTGCCTCCTAACTCCTAGAGTCTTCTCCAGAGCAAACTAGACACTACTAAATCCTTACTGGGAGCCCACATATCTATCTGTTATTGCTTTTTTGAGCTGGAACTAAAGGGGAGTGGGTGGGAGAGAGGGGCTGAACCATCTAATCATATGCTTCCTTCCAAAGAACTCTCTTTAACCACTTATCTTCTGACTTGATTAACTTGTCAATGATTACCGTATTCCTACTTGCTTTTTGCTGTTACTTTAAAGCAGTGATTGAGAACTCTGAGTGTTGTTTTACAAACCCAATTCCTCATCCACCTGATTCCTTATTATTGTATTTTAAATCTGTCTGAGTCTCTGTTTTGCACTGTGCGATTTGCAATTCCTGCTTTATATTGAACAGAATCATTTTTTCCTAACTTGAATCTCTCTATTTTCCACTCCTTCCATCTTTTCATCATCATTAAAACCCAGCTCCTGATGACATCACTTGCCTTTTTATCCTTTCCAGTACTAGATACATTTTCATCCATGCCTTCTGTCCTCCCCACACTGCACACCAATTCACTGGTTCTTCTCTTCCTTTGAAGTTCTTATCCTCCAAATTTATCATCCAATCAAGATCATAGTGGCTATCTACAGAGTCCTTAGAACATTCTCATTCCTCTCATTGAATCCTCTTGTTGAAGTTAGTGATTGATGCACTCTTTTTCTCCTCCCCATCTCCTTATCTCACAGTAGGGGAATTCAAAATACATATCTCTAGTTGCTCAACCTATTTAATTTCCATGACTTACTCTTTTATTCCATGTCAGTTGCACATAGCTAGTGCTACATACCTTTAGTATTACCATGTTCACAAATGCCAATATTCCTTTATCTGATCATTATCTTTCATCTTTTTGTCTTTTTCTATCCCTTATGATCCCTGAGCTTGTTCTTTGGCTCCAGCAAGACTTCCATTCTCCCCGCCTTGTGCTGGTAAGCAAAATGGGCTCCTTAGCACTTAGTTCAACAAGTGCCCTTGAAGAGTTTGGCTTTTGTTTTTGTTGAGTAATTCAGTGTATTTCATTGAGTCTTACTAAGTGCTAAGCCCCAGGCCCAAACTCCTATTAAGTGTAAAACCTATGTGGGTGTGGATTGGCAAATAAAGTGGGGCCCAAGGTGGGGCTAACTCCAGGGAGGGCCTAGTTTACATGTCTGGGACAGCAGAGGCTCTTAGACCACATGGGCTTAAGTCACCGATTTGTGACGATTTTAGGTAACGTGGGTGAGTCGCATGTGTGACTCACCCCTGA
>CM053627.1:148796993-148859634 GCA_028646595.1 Phalanger gymnotis | reverse complement strand
ATCCTAAACACTCACAAATCTTAACTGCCTGCTTGCCTGTGTCCTGTCTGTCAGTTCTGAAAGCCCTTGCAGTTCTCAGAGTCCTTGCAGTCTCCTGGATTCTCTGGATTCTCAGTTCTCCAATCTCTCCATGCAGTGGATACTCAGCTCTTTAATCTCTGCACTCTCCACTCTTCAGTCTCTCTTGATACTGGCTGTCTCAATGTCTTCTTGATGTCTGCTTCTCAATTCTCCTCTCAGTTCTGCTGCTGTCACACTCTGGGCTCTCTTTACATACAGTCCTAGATGGCATATGATTGACTAGAACTCAGGTCTCTGATTGGCTGAATTCATGCACATCTGATTGGCTAGAACTTGGAGCACATACAATTGGCTCTGGTCCTAGCACCTCTCCTTAGGGCCTTGAGGGTTTCACACCTTTTATGACCTAAATAGCAAAAGGGTGTCTGATTGGGGCCTGGCACCTACTAAGTAAAGGATGTAAGCCTGCCTACAACCAAGCCTCTCTTAATCAAGTTTCCCTTAACTGGATCCAGCTGAGAAACTTCCTTTAACTAGCTCTACCTGAGGCCTATTGAATGGGTGGAGAAAGATCTTTAATCACATCATAAGGAAGGGAGGGAGGGGGGAAGGAAGGAAGGAAGGGAGGGGAAGAAAGAAACTGTGTTGTCAGGTTGTCCTTTGTCTTTCTCAAAGAGGATCATGATGTCAGGGAGGCCATGCCATGACATATAAGTGAATATATCTTGGAGTTTACTGGCTAGAATTCTTTCTTAAGGACCATGTCTTAAATCCAAATCACTCTGGCTCTCATTGATTGCCCAATAATAGATCCCAGGGCAAGCCCCATTTGGTCATTGTTTGGGCCTTAATTGGCTCTGAGTGATTATAGATTGCAATTGTTTCTGTTTTGGCCAGAAATCTTGAGGTGTACCCCTCCCAGATAGATTTTTGGTTTGTTTTTGTTTTTTTTTTTTTGACTAGGAAGAAGAGACCCTTCACTGCTGCATTTCTTATCTAGCCTTAATTACTCAATCAACATTTTCTCAAATGGAGGCCTGTTAATGACCTTAGATTAAAAAGGCTAAGGTCTCGCACTGCATCCAGAGCCACTTCCAGTTGTTCTGATCTATATTTTGCCACTAGATCCATTCTGGAGGAGAAAGTGAGGCTGGTGACATTGCACAGCTCTCCTTCACTTAAGTGACTTGTACAGGATCCCCACATCTATCTTGCACCAGTCAGGACTTGAACTCAGGTCTTTGTGTCTCTAGGTTGAGTGCAGCTCTTTATCCACTGAGTCATTCTGCTTATTAGCACCTAACTAATGTCTAAAAAATAATAGCAGAAGGCAGTGGGCACAGTTAGCTAAGTGGAGGAGTAAGAGTGTTAGACATGGAATAGTGAGACCCAAGCCCATATCCAGCCTAAGAACCTTATGAGTTCTATGACTTTAGGTAAGCCAATTAAACTCTTGCAGGATCAGTTACCTCATATGTAAAGTAGGGATAATAATAGCACCTTCACAGGGTTGTCATGAGGATAAAATGAAATAACATGATTTGCATACCTTAAATTACTATATAAATGCTCACTGTTACTAGTATTATTATAGGAGATGTGTGACTATATTTGTGTGACTCTATGTGTTGCCCACATAAGTTATGCATGTCTATATGGGTCTGTCTGGAAAGTGGCATGGTATTCGTAATATAGATCATTCTTACTGGGACAGATTCTGGCTTACATAGCGACATAAAGAAATATCTCTATAGTTTCTTCGGCCAAAGGTTCCAACCCAAGGGAGATTTTGATTCATTACAGGAGGGGAAGCAGGACATTGGGGCCAAGAGGTTGTCCACTCTGCTCTTCTCAGAGAGAGTCTATCATATAAGAATTGTATCTCTGCACCTCCCTAAATTCTGTTAGTCTAGAAAGAAAAGATTTTAGGTCCAAGCTGAATTCCCGATTGCTATCCCATTATGAGGAAGGAGTGTCCCAAGCCTTGACTCCCTTTCCATCATATTCCAGTTGTACAAAGACCACACATAGAGAACAGCAAATTAACCCATTTATCCAGACTGTTAGCAAACAGAAATCAGAGAAGTTTTACAGGTAAAACTATATGAACAATAATAACAGAGCTCTCCCACTGGGAGCAAGATAGCTCAGTTCAATCAAGAGAAAGAAAGTCTCAGATTTCACCTAAGAAGAAATTCCCTGAAGTGTAGTAAGCTCTGGACAGAGACATTTGAGCTGCTGGCTTCTGTACAGGTTGGCTTCTTCCCAAAGTCATTCACTCCCTTTAAGTAAGTATTTCTTCTGAAAGAGAGTCTGGAACCATGCATCTTCTCTTTTGAAGCTGGATGCCAGAAGTTTAGATTTCTTTTCTCCCAAGCTCCCACCCTCACCATCTCGGCCCCTTAAACAGGTGCAGAGCATTGAGTAATCAAATTCCACCACTGAGAAAAGTCTTATGGAACTGAACTTTTAGCCTCAGATTACATTATTATATCTTTTTTATTTTTTAAAGCAAGAGATCTATAATAAAAATTTGTAATTTTCCATAAAAACTTCATTTTCATTCTACTTTGTATATGGATTTTTAAGATTTTTTAAGATTTTTTTTTGTTTTTAAATAAAAAATAATGTCACCAGTAACTTCCAGAAAATTATAAAAGCCTAGTAAATGAATTAATGCTTAATAATATTGGTATGCAGTGAAACTTTAAGGGATTTTTAGAATTCAGGGGGTAAGCTTTGGGGAAATAATTTGAAAAAGTGACTTCTAGTGTCCCTTTACAACTTAATAGAATTGCAAATGATCCTAGAGAAGATGACAGTGGCATGGTAGTCATAATATAGATCATTCTTACTGAGAAAGATTCTGATACCCATGGAAAGAGCATATTTATTTTAAGAAGTGAAACTTAAAGGTAAAGTAAAAAAAAAAAAAAGGAATATTCTGAGTTTTCATCTCTCATTGTGTTTTCTTCTGTGAAAGAATTCTTGTGGATTGAAAAGGAAAATGTAATCTTAACATTCTAAGAAGAAAAATGAACTTCAATTTCAATGAGTACCCCCAAAAAAAGAAGAAAAAAATCTGTTGCATACAAAATAATGTATTTTTCATGCAACAGAGCTAATGAATGGGTATTCTTCCCCCACTTAATTTCTCTGTTGAGATCATTTTTTTAAAAATGGTAAATCTATTTTACCTCCTTGGTAAATGCTGAGACAGAAAGGGGTAAAGGGAAAAGCTCAGATAGGAAGCTGCTGCCATATTAATGCAAAGATTTGAGTCAACATTAACACACCAATAAGTGTCTGTTTATTGGTATAATAATCATTGATTATCTTGAGAGAAAACCTTAACAAATTTTACTATAAAAGCTTTCAAATTGGGATTAAATGGTTTGAGCTATGTCTTTTAAAAGCTGATATATATATATGTATATATATCATATATATACATATATACATATACATACACATACACATCATATATATACATATATATATATATATATGAGTTCTAAAAAATATAAAGCCAAAATTTTCTTCAGTTTGTCAATAATGCTTATTGAATATACAAATGTGAGAAGGTCTTTGCAGGGAAAGAAATCAAGGATGGAGTAAAACAAAGGACATTAGAATTTGAAGATCTGAATTGCAATCTCAGTTTTATGTCTCTCTACTGAAAGGTTCTGGAGAGATACAGAACCATAAAATGGAAACAAAATTTGTACAACTTACCACAGAACAGTTATGAAAATTAATTCAGATCATGTGGTATGCTCTCTGTGTCTCCAATGTATTAAGGCCTCTCTAACTTTTTAATCAAATGATTTGTCCTCATCTAGTGCCATTTTGAGCGTCAGTTAGTAAAGTAAGAGGTCCCTTGCCAACGGTCAGGAAAACCTCAGTCTGCTTTACTAGAGGTAGCTAGGTGGTACCGTGGACAAAGTCCTAAAGTTGGAGTCAGGAAAATATGAGTTCAAATTTGGCCTCAGAATTGTGCTATCAGTAGAACCCTGGACAAGTTATTTAACTCCTATTTGCCTCAGTTTTCTCATCTGTAAAATGGAGATAATAGCACCTACCTCACAGGGTTATTGTGAGGGTAAAATGAAATGATATTTGTAAATAAATCGCTGTTTAAAAAAATCTTTAAAATATACAAGTAGTTACCATGTGCAAAGCTAACTAAATCATATGTTTTCATTCTATTTCAATAGATGCCATAATAAAGACACCTAGGCAGAAAAACCTACCAGATTGTTGACTTTCATAGACATAGGCTGTGGGGAGGTCTAACATACAAGTAAACCATGGATATTAAACCTTCTTTTACAAAATAAAGATTAATAAAAGTTATATGAGGAGGCACAAATAATTTTATATTAATCTCTCAAATTCTGAAATGAAAAATTGTAATTAAAACACTCAGGCATTTTTATTCAAGGACAAGAACATATACAAATGTATAGGTCATAATGGTTGGGAAAAATCTGGAGAAAATGTCTCTTTATAATTACAATATTTAAATTCTGAGAAAAATAAATGTTCGACATTTCTATTCAAATGACAATGTTAGTCCAAGACTACATTCCATTGTAAGCCAGATATAGCATAATAATTACAATTCTATCAAGTACCTTTGGATACAATGCACTAGAAAACCCACCAGCCTAAGAATTGAGAATTCTTTATTTTCTAATCCCAGTAAATTGTCACAATGGGCAAATCACTTAAAATCTTTATCAGTTTCCACATATAACAAATGGGAATAATACTTGCCCTAACACAATCATGAGAAGCAACTGAAATATTACACACAAAATTGCTTTGAAAAATTAAAGTGTGATATAAAGTTAAGATTAAATTGTTAGCATTCTATTATTACTGTCATAAGATAGCAAAGATAATAACAATGACAAAAAGAGCCATTATCTTAATAAAGAAGAAATCATGCTAGAATGTGTGTGTGGGTGGGTGGGGGGAGGTCCTAGGATCCACCATGACCTGGGGTTAAGTCTCATCTCTGACACATACTGACTGTGCCACCCCTGGCAAGTCACCTGACCTCTCAATATTCTAGGCAACTCTAAGACTACAACTTCAGAGAAGACGCAACCTGTTTTGGTAGAGGGGATTTCTTCACTTTGGAGTTCCGTATGCCTGTGAAATCAAGGTTCCCCCCCCCCATCCCCTAAATACGTAGAATGCATATATATGTGTATGTATATATGTGTATAGATATGTATATATGTACACATGTATATACATATACATAAATATATACACATACATATACATAAATATATACACACATAAACAAATATACACATATGTGCACATGTATGCATGTGTATATACAAAGAAACCTTTTATTGTCTCAGTTTTCCTATTAATGTCAAACACAGGTAAAGTCAGGAGCCACAGACTCATTAATTCCTCAAACATTTATTTACCTTTCGCACTTTATGTTAGGAGTTGTTCTATGGGTTATGGGGAGGGGGAGATGAATTTCTTGCTGTCACAGAGTATACAATCCAGTAAGATGTACCAATAACAATATAAATAATTTATAAGGGTTTAATAGAATTGTAACTCCACCAAGTTCAAGGGTTCTGTAGAAGCAAATGAAAGTGTTAAAACTAGTAATTACTGATCTTCTAAGATGTCCATATTCTAGAGCAGCAGTCCCCAGACTGCTGGCATCTGCCAGTAGATATCAAAGATAAGCCTTGTAGATTGCAAAGACAGCTGCAACCATCACATCTTCCTTGCCACGATTTGCTGGTGGAGGTATTGGGAAAATGAGCAAGGCCACAGAAGTGCTCCCTCTCTTACTTTGCAGAGAGTTCTTGGCGTAATTCTTTGCTCGGACTAGTGGAATTGGTTATCAGTTCATTTGTCAGCCCTAAAGATATCATGGTTTAGTGGGTAGAGTATTGGCCTTGAAATCAGAGCACCTGGATTCCAATTCTTACTCTGAACCTTATTAATTGTATGATCCTATGAAAACCATTTAACTTCTATGTAGCCTAATGAAATTCCCTAGAATGTATCTGTTAAGTCAAACAATGCTTGCAAAGGTCTTCATCATTGGTGTAAGGAATTTCCATACTGATATTTCCCTATGCTAATGAATCATAGATCTTTTAGGAATTCACATGTGTATAAGTTTCTCTCTCTCTCTCTCTCTCTCTCTCTCTCTCTCTCTCTCTCTCTCTCTCTCTCTCTCCCTCCTCCTCCCTCCCTCCCTCTCTCCCTCCCTCCCTCCAGCACTGCCTATTCCTGTGATCTCAATATTTGGGGGAAATTTTCTCCACAACTCATCTCACTGCTACAGCCATAAGAGACAGCATGGAATTGTGGAGAGTTCTGCATCTGGAATGGTGAAGCCTTGATTTGAAACCTTACCTGGCTGTGTGACCCTACAGAGGAAAGCACTCAGCCTCAGTTTTTTTATCTATAAAATAGAAACTATAACACCTATGTCATAGGGATATTGCAAGGATCAAATTAAATAATACATGTAAAAGATTTTGCAAACCATAAAGTGCTGTATAAAAGTCAGTTACCATATTCCTCCTCATACTGTCTATACTTTCTACTACAATATATCATTCATATCACTATCAAACTATTCTTCATCACATAAAGATCTGCTTTAAAATCCCTGGTGGTTCCCATCAAAAAATACAAAGTAAACTTAAAAGTCTTTTGCCTTGCCTTCCTAATACTCTACATTTGTGGTGGCACCTGGTTTTCCAGATTGACCACATATTACTGTTCTATACAGTGGTAGCCAAATGGGACTATTCTCTGTTCCCAAAAGGTATTCTGGCTCTCCTACCTCTTTGCCTTTCATAAGGCCATGCATATAATAATCTTTCTCCTTTTCTTTTTGATGAATTCTTGCTCATTCTTTAAACAATTCTTTTTTTCAGATCTCCCTAATGTATGTTTATGGACCTTATTTATGAGTTCTTTGAAGCAGAGGAAGATCCAATAAGGAGCCTCTTTTAACCAATACAGATCAACAATGCTCTAAAATTTTAGGAGTGGAAAATTCCCTGGGGACGCTGAGAGTGCGAGTTACTTTCTCTAAGTCACACAGCTAATGCATCAGAGGTCACATTTGAATCTAAATACTCCTGGCTTTGAGGTCAACTATGTTTCTCCTCTAGTACATTGACTCCCTGATATTCTTATCTATTATGGTATCATGTAGTATGATTATAATTAAATTGTGTAATATACAAAGATACCATACTGGCCTTCTTACTTTTCCTTGTGCAACCCTCTGTCTTCTGACTTTAGGCCTTTGTAGTGACTGTCCTTTATGCATGAAATGCACTCCCTCTTCCCTTCTGCCTCCTGAGTTCCTTGGCTTCCTTCAAGACTCAACTGAAATCCCACCTTTTATAAGATTTTTTATATCCCTCTTGCTGGTAGTGCCTTACCTCTGAAATTATCTTTCAAGCATGTACACATACACACATATGGCTATATATGTATATATTTTGTTAAAAGGGATCATTCACTGGATAAGGAAAAGGTATTCATATATTTGGAAATGAAAGTGTAAAAGCAAAATATATCAATTAAAAAATAAAAACTAAAAGTATTTATGGAATGTTGAATGGATAGAGCAAACTGAGAAATAGATTATTGTTCCACATTAACTACAGTGAAATTCTTGTAAATTTTCATGCATTTCTTAATCAAAACTGTCATTTGCCCTTTCTATGTTGTTCGTTAACATGTAGCTAGAGAACATTTTCAGAATAAAACAGGTTAGAATCTTGACCTTATAGCCAACCTATACACATGTATGCTGCTTATATTTGGTACTTAATTGTATACTATGAATGAATTGTGTTTGAAATAGTAATTTTAGACAGGTGTTTTAAAATTAATATAACACGTATTTTCTATAATATTGGTTGATGTTTAGGCTTAGAAATTAGCTCACAAAAAGCTCATTTAACCCAGAATACAACTGAAATACTAGATATACTATGAAGTATGTATTTGTGTGTATGTATAATTTATCTGTTTCTCTCCGTGTATACATATATATAAATATGTATGTAAATAAATAAATTAAAAATATACATGTGCAATCCAGTATATATGTATATACCATATACACACCATATATGTCTATGCGTGCAAACACACATATTTAGATCACCGATAATAAGAATGGAGTCAACACGGCAAAGTGGATAGAAGTTTGGATTCAATCAGGAAGACTCCTATGTGTTCAAGTCTTATTCAAGGATCAGAGGGTCAAGTAACTAACCTCTCAGTATAATAGCCAGATAATAGTCAAAGATTTTAATTTAGAAAATAATAGCCAATCCATATTGGTGAAGGGATTTTCCATCCTAAAATTTCTCTATGTTGATGAGATCATAGGATTAGAGAAAACAAAACAAAACCTTACAAAAGCAATAAATTTGACTAAAATACTTTTAAAATATTATTGTAATGGTTGTCTTATTGTAGAGAAGACAGAATCTTGAAAATCATAATATACTAGAATGGTGATAATAAAATGTATATGCCATATATCTACCTTAATTTCACTTTATAGATGAGTATATAAACATATTTGGAGTCTTTTTAGAGACTCTATTGTGGGCATCTGTACCCTTTAAAAATTTTTAAGATTAATGGTATTAATATAATTTATACTGAATTTCTCTTCAGACTATTTGATATGTCTTTGCTAAAATTGTATTACTAGCACTAACCTTATGCTGATCAGGCATGATCAGTGTCATTTTTCAACTCACAATTCCACTCCCCCACCATCATTTTAGTAATAAGAACATGATCTTTATGTGAAACTTTATATTTCCAAAGTAGGATAATCTCTAAATTATCCTGATTTAAAGATGAGGTAACTAAAAAATAACTTAATTCAATATTTACCCTTCATGTTGAAAAATGATATTGAACAAATTACATTTGAGGCTTCTCCAATATGATTAAGTAAAAAATTTACAGAATAGGCAAAAAAAGAACTTAAGAAAGATGGGGAGTTCAAAGTGGATTAGAAAAATATTTAGGTCATCATAGCTGGAAGAGGAAACATTATCTAGGGCTTGAAGTATGGGTAGGAATGAGGTAAATGGAAAGGAAATAGGGACAAGAAGGAAGGCATTCCTTTTAGGGACTACAGCCTGAACAAAGATTCAGTAGAAGGGTTAAGAAAGATTTCTGTATTTAAAAAACTGTGCACTGCCATACCCGTAAAGCAAAGAGTTTGTGCTAGAACCATGGATGTAACTTTTTTCAATGTTTATCAATATCAAGTGAAGTATCAAAAAAAGCCTAATTTTTTCTCTGTGCACCTTCCACCTATTTGTCCTTCTTCTGCCCTCTGGGGCCCAAAAATACAAATCTTAATCTTCTTTCCCAGGATAAGTCTTCAAAACCTTGAAGATAGCTATTATATCCTTTCTTATCTTCCCCTTTAGAAGGTGAATATCTCTAATGTGAAGTAGTTAAGTGGTACAGTATATAGATAGCATGCTGGGCCTGGAGTCAGAAAACATGAGTGCAAATCCTGCCTGAGACATTAGCTGTGTAACATGAGCAAGTCAGTAACTTCTGTCTGCTAAAACTTTCTCTATTTTAAAAACAGGAAGAATCATAGAGCCTATCTATAAGGTTTTAATGAAATGAAGTAACATTTTAAAGCACTTAGCACAGTGCTTGGCACAAAGTATATACTTATACTCCCTTCCTCTTCCTCTACTCTAGATGTTTCAAATAAACTAATTTTGGAGATCACTTGATTCATTTAATTATAAAGTCTGACCTAGAAACAACCCTATTACAATTCATATGTTCTCCATGTGCAATTTTCATATAGAAATTTTTTCTAAACTTTCTCTAAAATTCTCTAAACATTGCCCACATTTAGTGCTGGTTATATTGCCTATCTTTCTCCTTATTATTTTAGCTTCACACCATGGCATCCTAAGAGATAAAACTCCTTCCATCAAATCTCTGAAATGCCAATTATACAAAGGATACATTAGTCACTGAGCATTTGCTTCATTCATTGAATGGTTTAGGCTTCTAGAATTAGTACAGAAACATCTGTATATTTTGGCTCTGCTTTTATGCCCTTTGCACATCTGTCAATTGCTCAATTAGGCTTGACAATTACTGTGCTGCTTTCCATTTTTCTTCAAACTCACCACTGAATTCCCAAATGTCTAGCCTGTATGTAGATTTAGCCAAGGATCAGTTCGAAATGAGGATATGAATAGTTGTGATGTTACCTGGCTATACCTCTGTGGTCATGTACTAGACATTCCTCAGAATTCCCTAGAAAGTTACAAATTAACATAACATATGATGGAAAAATGGAAGTTCTGAAAAATGAGTGGTTCAGACTCATGAGTGGAGATACAATTGGTTTCAAAAACCATTGAATGATTTCCTCTTGAGTACACAGAAAGTTGGCTGATGGAATCACTGTCATCCATGCTTTCTGCTTCTGTGAGTAAATGCTTAGACCTAAAGACTGTCATTGAGGAACTGTCTCAAGAAGTTCATCTTTAATTGATAGTGTGTTGTATCCTTTTTTTCCTTAGTGTTAGCACTATTATAATATACCATTTTTACTAACGCATATTCAGTACTAATGCATATAAGTAGGGATAATTGTGAGGTCCATGAGAAATAGAAATTAGAGGAGTAGGGATATTGTCATGCAGACAGTCTGCCTTTTGTAGTTTTGTTAAGCATTAGGTTACTTGCACTTTGTAAACTATATTATTTTCATTTCTCTCAACAGATTAGTATTCAAACTGCACCAGGGTGGTCCCATTCATATTGCTCTCACCCCAATCACAGCCGATGGTGACTAAAACACACTCAGTAAACATTTGGGATTCCAGGGAGACTGCCATCACTTTTTTTTCTTAAATTAGAGTTTCCAACTCTGTGGTTCTATACAGTATGTGTGTGTTCTTTAACTCATGTGTCTAATATGTAATGTTCGATGTGTGAGTATTCCCTCCCCACATGCACACACACATAAAAAATATTTGTGGAGGTGCTGGCTGTGCTATGGAGAATGTTGCTTCTATGTACATAAATTATTTCAGTAACATCTTTATTTGAATGGTTTGGAATTTCTTTGAGAAAAAAAAGTATAGATGGAAATTGTCTATGTCTGATCTGTATTTGAACATGTCCATGGATTTTTGGCAAAAGAAGTAGGTTTTAAAATTATGGAGTGGTAGACTGATCATGGAAAATCATAGAAGTGGACTGATGAGGAATCAAATATTCCTGTCCCTATCTATGTAGGGCGGAAGGACAAGCGAGTAGAGATAGGGTAGGAAAACAAGAAAGAAAAAGAAAGAAAGAAAGCCTACTAAAAGTTTTTTATGCATAGAAAAGAAAGAAGGCCAGAAAGACTCATAAATAAGAGAAATTTGAAATTTACACATTGAATTTATCATATATTTAAAAGAAAAATGAGTTGAAAATGATAATGATGGGGCAGCTAGGTGGTGCAATGAGTAGAGCAGCAGCCCTGGAGTCAGGAGTACCTGAGTTCAAATCTGGCCTCAGACACTTGAGCAAGTCACTTAACCCCAGTTGCCCTGCCTTCCCCCCTGCAAAAAAAAAAAAAATTAAAAAAAAAGAAAATAATAGTGATGAGAATTTCATGTATTCTATTGTACTTTGCTTCTATCGTATTATGTTTATAGTAATGACCATTTTTATAGTATTAATTTAAATTATAAATAAAAATGATGTTTTGGGTTTATTGTTGCTGTCATTGTTTTGTTTTCTTTTGTTTTTAAAGATGGAGCAATAATGGGTTGTACAGTATGTTCCGTACCCTGTACACCACCAGGCTTTATCTTCTGCCCTGTCACTAAACCCTTCAGACTTTCTGCCTTTTTATCTAATTTCACTATTACTCTTGATTTGAAGACACTGGCAACTACCAGTCAACCCAACTCACAATCTCAGTATTATCATTAATTCACTCCCAGTCACCTCCAGATATCTAGTATATTCTAATTTCAAAAGGCCTCTTGTGTATACCTCATTCTGTCCACTTATACAACCACCACCCTGGATTAGGCCCTTTATCATTTCTTGCCTGGATTATCATCTTAATTGGCCTCTCTTACTCAAGTGTCTCCATTCCAATCCATTATCAACACAGTAGCCAAAGTAATTTTCCTGAAGAAGTCTGACCATTCTCCTCGCCCAGTTCGAACTCAGGTCTCTATCCCTTCACAATCTGGTCTCTTAGAATTAACTTACCTCCACCTAATCTGTGATCCAGTGACACTGTCTTCCTTGTTGTTCTTCATGTAAGGCAGTCCATCTCCCAACTCTAGCAATTTTTTCTGAGTGATCCCCCATGACCAGGATGTTCTCCTTCCTCATTTCCACCTCTTTGCTTTCCTGGCTTTCTTGAAGTCCCATTTAAAACCCACCTTCTACAAGGAACCTTTACCTATCCCCATTAATGCTAGCACCTTCTCTCTGTTGAATATATGTGTATGTATGTATGAAGATATGTATATTCACACATACATATACATATATATTCGTACATACATATACATGCATGTGCATTTACACACACACACACATATATACTTATACATATAAAGTGTTGGTACATTGTTTCCATGTTATTTCCCACTAGACTCTGCATTCCATGATAGCAGGGCTTGTCTTTTGCTTTTCTTGTATCCCCTCCACTTAAAATCTTCATGATTTTGTGTTTTGGGGATTGCCCCAAATCGCTGGCTCCCAAATGAGGGAGGAACATGCACATTGTTAAGATCACAGATCCACTATGCTGAGTATATTTTTAAAACTTTTAAAAATGCATTATTTCATTAGCATCAGCTCTCTACTTATCTATCTAAAGACACAGATCACAATTCCTCCCCATCTTAGCGGACATATGGGTTGCTATATCCAAGAATTCATCATTGGTGACAAACTTCTTGTGACATTTCACATATCCTTCTACTGAATAATAGTCTCACTGTCATTGTCAGGTGCAAGTGGACAGTCATTACCTGTGATCACAGCCTTATCTGCTCAGTGGTGGCTTTTTTGGCTCACAACAACTCATTAACATTTTCTATTTTGTTGTAAAGTGTTCGTAGTTGTGTTAATGGAAACAGTATACATATCTAATACAGTCACGGAACTTTTGAAAGACAAAAGTAAAATGAACTCCCTTAACTGGACATTCCTCTTAGTCTTCTTGGTTAAAAGTAGCTCTGTTAACTTTAAAAGGTTTATTTTCAGATAACTGAAGATTCAAGTGGTGCTAAGCAATATTCGTTTTATTAAAAGTTTTCAATATTAAGGGGCATCCTTAAAAAAAGCCATTTTGTAATATGTTTTCCTTTGTACAAAGGTGAGAGCATTGACTGATCCTTAGGACATCAAATTTGAGTAACGGTGTGGACAATAGCTACGGCCTTGCCCTGATTCATCTACCTCTTGTTACTTTACAACCAAGATATTTTTAAAAATGATTATAGGATAGGAAAAAAACCTATTACCCTAAATCAAGGTTGAAAATATTTAGTTCAATAAACATTTAGTGAGTACCCATAGTCAGTAACCTCAAGGCGTTTTTAAACTAGTCTCCAGGGACTGCAGGATGATGTATACACACATAATAATTCTAACAATGGAATATAATAAGTGAATGGAAGAAGTTAATATAATATGAAAGCTATGACAAGAAAAAGATTACTTCCTGCTGGCTGAAATAGGAACAACTTCATAGAAGTCGTATTTAAATTTGGCATTGAGACATAAGCAGATTTCAAAAGGTGGAGCTGGGAGGCAATGTTTTTCAGGTACAGGCTATGGCAATCCCCAAAACACAAAAACCTGATAGTTAGTCAGCAAGTATTTATTAGTGTATGCCTAACACTATGTTAAGTGCTGGGGATACCAAACCAAACAAAATAAAACAAAAAAATTACCACCAACAACAAAACACACACACACACACACACACACACACACACACACATGAACAACAACAAAATTTTAAAAGTAGTAAAGCAAGTGGAAGGAATGGTGAGTAGACTAGTTGGATAGAAATATTGAGTGCATAAAAATAGAGAATGCTTTATAATTTGTATATCAACTAATGATTTTGTTATCATTAGGAGAGTCAGTAACAAAATGAGCTAATGAGTCATATGTACCCTGGGGATTAATTAAGAGGTGTTAATCTTTATAGGAGTGTTAATTTGAGTTTAAATTAAGACAAAATATAATTTAGAAGGATACAAATACATAATCAGACAGGAAAAATAATTTCATAAAATATCTTGCTGGAGGAAACCAAGCTACAATTTTATTTAGCTCTAAACGAAAAATGTCATGTGTGCTTTTTAAATGGAAGAAAACCCACAAGAAAACCTATTATCATTTATAAACACATCGATTCAACTCAAAGCCCAATATAATCTTCTATAACTTGCATATAGGGGCATAAATGCTATGCAAATCGTTAAATAAATAAGTGCAGTCAAAAACAAATATGAGCTAAATGCAGAATTAAGTACTCAGAATTTATGTTCCATTAATCTCAGATTAAATTCTATTTACAAGTAAATAAAGTCACCAAGGGCCTAGTTATAGTCTTAGAGTGGAAATGAAGGATAAACAGCATTTTCCCTATTCATATTCAAAATTAAGTTATGCAGGAAAAACTTCATTCAAATGAAAAGAAAACTATTAATTTCAACATAATGTTGAAGTATTTAAAATAATGTAGGCCTTACATTTATGAATGATAGTCTGCAGTCTATGAAGTCACAATATAGGTATAATGACATATTCAACAGAAATGTTAGCGTTTATCCCTCTGGAAAGTTTCCATTGCTGTCAAAGATATCTTTGCCTTACAAATTCCTGATGCTTTTATGACAGGGGTCTATTTGAAGAAAAGAGACTACACAAACTCTTTCCCCCTAGATTAGGTCATACAAAAATAGTAGTAGATTTGCTAATCCAGCATTAGAATCTAGAGAGATAGACATTGTGCAGAAAGATTACAATGGAAATAAACACTATACCTTCCTCTTCTGGGAAATGTAGAGTCATTTATGGGGATTAAATACATCTGTGTTATAGCTATTTTCTAATTTCCTCGAATGAGTCTTTTCTAGGCCTTTGGGCATGTCTCTCTTGTCAAAATAAAACCAACAAGAAGTATGGAGTCAAACTGCTATGGCTATCATCCAGGATACACAGATATCCACATTTACAGACCCTTTAACCAGACGGCAAATTTAGCCTCCAACTGATGATTATTTATTCCACTTACATGATTTTAAAAGAGTCAATCAAATGAAGTAAAATTGACGGATGATGAACAAAGCATTTATTAGAAAACATGATATGACAGTCACTTCGCTAGAAAGACGTCGAGCTGACACTAAGTATTTTATGCGTGTACCTTTAGTGTTGATTCTATTATTTCACTGAGCATAGAGCTGTAAGAAGAAGCTTCAAATCATCAATAACTTATAAAAAGTTTAAATTTTCTTTGACTACAATGTTTTGGTTATCTAATCTCACCTGAGCCCTCAATACAGTAAAGCAAATATTCTATTCCTTTCTAACTGATTTACTATCTCAATTATTATATACTCTCCCCTATCCCATTTTTTCCTCAAGTCTCCCATGGCACTCCTTATCCCTACCTACTCTCCTGAGGATCTCACCTTTGCTTCAAAAAAAGAAGTCATTCATTGAAAATTTTCCTTTATCCTCAACTCCTTCTTTCATATTATTCAGATATCTTCCCACACAATCTTCTCCACTTCTTTCTCAGATGAAGTAGTCCCTTTTTTCTGAGAAAATCAGCCTAACTGCTCTAACTGCATCCTTGATCCCGTCCCCTCACAAGTTCTCCATCAAAGTGTCCAAAGTACCCTCCCCACTTTCTCTTTTATCTTTAATGTCTCCCTATCTACTGGATCAACATTGTTCCTTATAATCATTTCACATCTACCCCATTTTTTAAAAGTCCTTACTTGATCCAACCACCATCATAAGCTATTGTCTAATATATCCCCTCCCCTTCATGGCTAAACTCTTTTAGAAATTCACATAAGCTCTGTTCCTCCTCTTCCTCTCCTCTCACATCAAAATCCTCTACCATCTAACTGCCAAACTTATTAATTGAAACTACCTTCAGCAAAGTTACTAATGATCTCTAGATTGCCAGATCCAATAGCTTTTATTCAATCTTAATTTTCTTTGACTTTCTAGAAACATGAGATACAAGTATACATTCTCCCCTCTAGATTTTTTATGATACGGATCTCTCCTGGTTCTCCTCCTATCAGCATGACTTTTTTCCATCTCGGTCTCCTTCATTCATTCTTCATCTATGTCAAATCCATTAACTATGGACAACAGAAAAGATTCTGTACCAGGCCCTCACCCTCATTTCTTTTCACTCTGTTCTATACCTCTTGATGGTGTTACCAACTCCCATGGGGTCAATTATCACCTGTATGGAAATAATTCCATAAAAGCAGTGTGTGTGTGTGTGTGTGTGTGTGTGTGTGTGTGTGTGTGTGTGTGTGTGTGTGTGTGTGGTGTATGTATCTAACTTACTCTCTCTCCCGAGCTACAGTTATACATCATCGACTCACTCAAACATCTTGAACTGGATGGCCTATAAGCAACTCAAAATCAATATGTTCAAAACAGGTGATTAATTTTCATACAAATCCTGCCCCTTTCAGAGTTTTCCTATTACTTTTAAGTTTACCACCATCCTCCCAGTCACTAAGGCCCACAACTCTTCTCTCTCAATTACCCCACATGTCCAACCTGTTATCAAATCTTATTTTTCTATCTCCACAATATCTCTTATAGGTCTACTTCTCTCAATTTATATAATAACATTTTTGTTTAGGTCCTCATTACTTTTTACTTAGACTACTAAAATAACCTAACTAGTCTCTCTCCCTTGTCTTTTGTCCCTCTGCTGACAAGGTCATCTTCCTAAAGCATAGGTCTAACCCTGTAGTCCCCTTGTTCAGTGAATTCTAGTGTCTCCCTACTACCTCCAGAATCAAACATGGCATGCTTAGTTTGGCATTTAAAGCTCTTCATAATCTGGTTTCTTCCTACTTCTGTGGTTTTAGCATGTTTTACCCCCTTTTATATAGCCTATGACTTTGTATCACTGTTGACCTTGTAGTTTCTCAAACATAACACTCCATCTACCTTCTCTGTCTTTGAAATATATGTTGTTTGCCTAGAATACCTTATCAGACATTGAATACAACTATTTCATTTTACAGATGAGGACTCTAAAGCACAGAAAATTTGTGCTCCACCCCCAGCCCAGAATCACACAAATTGGTTGAATTTGAACCAAAATTTTCCCAATATCAAGTCCAATTTCCTATTCAGAGATCCAAGCTATCTTTCATTGAAGCTAAGAGGGAGAGACCATGTGTTGGTTGGTAGAATATAAAAAGAGGGAAGTGATGGGCTCATTAGACTCTATTTAGCACACATCTTTAATATTATGTTTAATTTGGGGCCTCCTGTATTAAGAAGGACACATAAGCTAGAGTATATTCAGATGAAAATGATAATTAGATTGAAGCGATTTGAAGTTATGCCTTGAGAAGATACATTAGTATTTCTAGGAGAAGGGAAAGCTTAAGAGGAATGAAGTCTTTAATTAATATTTGAAGTAAATGTCACATGAAAGAGAATATGGCTTCTGGAAGGCTACAAACTTGAACAAAACAAAACAGAACAAGCTATGACCACTGGGGTAAACAAGTAGAAAGGATGATTTGGGCTCAATAAGAAGATATTTTCTAACAATTTGAGCTGTGTCTAAATATAATGGGGTGCCTAGGAAGATAATGTATACTCTGATCATGGTAGTCTAAGTGAAAGACAGATGCATATTCATTAGAAAGACATAAAGTATATTCACCCTTCGGTCAAAGAATTGGACTCAGAGATCCCTCCCAAGTCTTAAAAATGATCATTCAACCTCTGAACTATAAAGCTCACTACTTAACCCAGAAATATGAAAAATGGTTTTGATTCTGCTTATGAGGACTACAAAATTTTATAGCATCCAGTCCCAAATCCAACTAAACCATAAAACTTTCTTGTAATTCAGGTGAATTGGTCAACTTAACAAAGAAGAGTTCAGATCCATCTTAAGCAATGGATATCCTTCACAAACTATTATCCTTAAATCATGAAGACATCTGTTCTGAAATGTTTGGGGCTTACAGATACATTTAAAGGTTTATATTTAATTTAGGTTGCAAACCACCAGGGTATTTTGTGACTACAGAAAATTTCCTCTTCATTCTCCTAAAATAAGAGGCACTAAAGCTTCTTTATCCAGCATTTGTGAAACCTTCCCGAGTTAAAAATTTCTTGTCTTGGGAGTTTTTAACTTGTTTTTATTCACAGAGTGCACAGCGAAATGCACAGACCCTCGCAGAGTCCAAGTTTTACACCAACATGCATCTTCCTGGACTGTGCTAAATGAATGACAGTGAGAGGACGAGTTAATATTTCTCACCGAAAAGTAGAATCAAAATGGATGACGATCCAAACTCAGAATTTGTTTTAGGAGTGAAACATTTATCACTGAAATAAAAGAGGTGTGAATCAGGTTTTCTTTAGTTCTTTCATTATTTGAGGTGACAAGCTATTTTGAAGTTATTTTCTTTGTGATAAAAATGAAAAGTTGCTCCATCTCAGTAATATTTATTTATCTTTCTTTGGAGGAGCTTGGAGAATTCTCATATATACTAGAATTCTATTGTAGCACAGCTAAATATTATGTAGGTTCAGATACAACAAACCAAATCACATTTCTCTGAACATACTTCCAGATCAACAAAGGCTGATAAAATAGTTAGCCTATAGCATGTGTTTTAGTACTATTTTGGAAGGACTCTACTATACCACATGATGCTTAGGTAATTACTAATTCTTTGAGATTTAGGTTGATGATTCAAAATATGAGGGGAAAAGGACATTCTGGCAGTCAGACAAGATTTCTACAGAACGGCATATGTTTTACGTAGGGCTAAGAAAAGGACAATAAGTTGCCGCTTCTCCATTTAAGTACTGAAGTATCATCAAAGGTGCATATAAGCATATGCAGACAAGAAAGAAAGTGTGAAGAAAAGAGCAAAGAGTGTTTACCACGGAAGCACGTTCCTCAGGTTAATGAGGCCTAAAATGTTGATGTTAACTCAAGAGGTGGGAACAAAAGGATCTCTAGAAACAGGAAGGAAAGGGAAGAGAAATGGAAAAGGACTTGAGGATGAAGCAATGTTAAGAGACAATATTGGAAAGAACATTGAATTTGAAGTGAGAAGACTGGTTTGAACCTCAGTTTAGTAATACTCTACCTGTATGATAGTGTGCGAATAATGTAACCTCTCTGGATATCAATTTGCTCATTTGTAAAATAAGGGGATCAGATGAACTAAGATGAATCCTATGGTCTTGTGATCTTAACCACTGAAGCTCTGTATCCTCTTTATCCAGAGTAGGGGTGGGGAACCTGTGTCCTCGAGGCCACATGTGGCCCTTTAGGTCCTCAAGTGTGGCCCTTTTACTGAATCCCAACTTCACAGAACAAATCCTCTTAATAAAAGGATTTGTTTTGTATAAGTTTGACTCAGTCAAAAGGCCTCACCCAAGGACCTGGAAGGCCACATGTCGCTTCAAGGCCACAGTTTCCCCACCCATGATCCAGAGCAAGCATTCTGATCTCTTATTTATCCCCTTCCGAAACCTAAGAATAATTGCAATCAGGTTCTTAGAACATACTTTCAGAAAGAAGGGGTGGAGAGAGAATGATTTGTTACTGAGAGCTAGAAGTAATTTGACAATTACAAAGTGCCTAAAGAAAGTAAATTAGTGGGCAAAGTGAGGTGAGTTGCCAAGTCCTATCCCCAAAAGAAGGGAATAGTGACATGGGGAAGGGGTACCTGATCCTAATGCAGAGAGATATAAAAGGATGCCAGTCACAGTCATCACCTTCCTTACAAATAAGGTGAGCCCTCTTTGCTTTCCTATAGCTTTCATCCATCTTAAATCACTGTATTAATGGGAGTTATTGTTATTGTGATTATTACTGGTAGTCAGGGTAGAAACAAAATTTTAAATAAAAAGGTTATGTCCCTCCATAGGGAGATACAATCACTTCTCTTGGCCAGGTCCCTGTGTTTTCAAAGGTATACGCTAGACTTGAATCTCAACAGGAAGAAATTCCCATCTGACCTCTCAGTGCTAGAGATTTAGACTGTGCTGGAAGAAGTATAACCACTGACCAAATTAGGTGAATAGCTCGCTGGTTTCATGTGCTTTTATTTAGGATATTCAGGAGAGCTCTGAGTGCCCTGCAGAGAGAACAGCAATCAGAGCAGATATGGTACTAAAAGATAAGCATGCTAGGCCAGTAAGGGAGGCCTTAGCTAATCATGAGAACAAAAAGCAGTGAGGAGACCATTCTAAGAGAGGAACAAGGAAAGCAGAGACAGAGCTTCATGAAACACTTCAGAAGACTTCATAGAAGCAGCTTAGAAGATTTTGGAGGGCCAATCCACAAAAATATGAAAAGAATCTTCATCCAGAAACTTGTGATCCTTGAAAATCTCATTGTACATTTAGGGATTTGGGTTGATATGACCCTCTTTTTTGATAGTTTGTTTGTTTTAATGTGCAATGTTCTTTAGTTTTCCTTTAAAAAAAATCAGTCATTCAAGAAGAGTTAAGAACCTACTATGTGCTGAATATTGTGTAGAGGGGATACAGGAAGAAAACAAAAATATAATGATTCCTACTATCAAAGAGTTTAAATTCTTTTGTGAAATTGTGATATATTAGATATATATGTGCATATGTGTGTATATCTTCCATATACATGGAAAACAACATGTTTACAGAAAAACGACTATATATGAACATATATGAATATATATATATGTGTGTGTGTGTGTGTGTGTATAAATATGTGTGTGTGTGTATATAAACGGCAACAGAGGGGGGTGGCTAAAGCATTTATATAGTGCCCACTATATACCAGGCAATGTGCTAAGCACTTTATATTTTCTTATTCTATCCTCACAACAACCTAAGGAAATAGGTACTGTTATTATCCCCATTTTACAGTTGAGGGAACCGAGGCAAACAAATGACTTACTTAGGGTCACAAAGATAGTGAGGGTGCGAGCCTTAATTTGAATGTTGGATATGGTCTTCCTGATTCCAGGCCCAGCAGCCTATCCAGAGAGCTCCCCTTGACCTTCCAGAGAGCCATCCCTTGTATTTGTAATGAAGTTGTTTTTCACATGAGGGGGGACAAATGAGCAGTTCAGCAAAACCAATCAATATATCCACCGAGTCTTACAGTATGCTCCGTGCCCCACACCCACAACCCTGTACTCCAGCAGAGAAAGGGAGAGGGGTCTCAAGTTTGGTCATTACAGCTGCACAGCATTTGTTTATTTGTTGTTTTCTTGTTACTTTTAGTCTTTCCATGTACATTGTAGCAGCCATTATTTATATTTTTCTTGTTCTACCTACTTCACTCTGACTCAGTTTATATGTTTTCCTATTCTTAAGATCCATTTTGGTGATAGTTCTTTACTACCACAAGATATGCTGTTGTAGGTATTTCAGTGTATATGGGACCTTTGTTTTTTTTTCTTTTTCTTTTTTTTTTCTTCTTTTTCTTTTCTTTTGTTTTTTTCTTCTTCTCCTTTGGGTTACATGCATAGTAGGGCCTCTCTGATCAAGTCAAATCATCAAAAGTGGGCAAAAGTGCCTGCTATGCTAAGCCCTGTTGGAAGTGTATGGACATTTAATTATTTCCTTAGCATAATTCCAGGCATAGGGGATAGAGTGCTTGGCCTGGAGTCAGGAAGACCTGAGTTCAAATCCAGCCTCAGACACTTAACTATCTGTGTAACCCTGGGCACATTACTTAACTGTTTGCCTCAGTTTCCTCATCTGTAAAATGAGCTGGAGAAGGATATGGCAAACCACTCCAGTATCTTTGCCAAGAAAAAACAAAATGACAAATGAGTCAGACATGACTAAACAACAAGCATATTTCAAAATTGCATGAATTAGCTTCAAAATGGTTTGGCAGAAAGAGGATTAAATGTGGAATCAGGCAAGTTTAAAAGGCTCTGACAAAGAGAACAAGCTTTCAAGCCATTAACTCCTCTGGGACTGTTTTCTTATTAGCAAAATGAGGATAACAAATATTTTCCTACCTACGCCAGAGGGATTCTACGAGAATATTTCCTAAACTCAAAAAAATTAAATAAATATGGATTAATAATTTTGGGTCAATGAAATATCATCTCCAGTTTTACCTAATATCTATTCTTTTATAAATGGATCATACGCCATACCAAATAAGAAAGAAAAGTTAAAAGCAAAAACTTATTAACAAGAAATCTGTCCTAAGTGTTAATCAGTAAAGTGGAGCCTAGGCCATTCACATCTTAATACAGAATCCCATACACAAATTGTCAAGGATCCTCAAAAGTCCATCCCCATGTCTCTAGAGAGTCTTGGTTGGAATATTTCCACACTGATAGATATCTATTATATTCTGAGATGCCAATTACATTTTGGAAGCACTTTCAAAGTACTTTTTAAAATTCCAAACATCAAGAACTTCACACACAAGCAATTTAAAATCATTAGCACATCAGACAAGTTATTTTTTATGTTGCTTCAAACCAGGCTGACATTCCTATTGAAGAATTGTAAATTGACCCAGTTATCACTTGCTTAGTACTTCCTTTATTTGCATACCAGGATAAACACATTCATGTTTTATTTCTCTCATTGTTCCAGAATCCCCCTTACCTCCATGAATTGATTTCAGTATTTGGACAACCACATCTGCATAATAACATTGACCTGCTCTGTCAAGCTTTGTATGTTTTAAAATATTTATGTAATCTCATCTTTAACAGCTCTAACTAGATCATATGAATGAATTAATAAGTGAAAAGTATTTTATATTAAGCAACTACTAAGTGCTAGGCACTGTGCTACAGGCATGGGACAAAAAAAAAATGGAAACATTGCCTACCTTCAAGGTACTTATTTTCTAACAGAAAAGGACAACACATATAGGGGAGTGATGGTTGAGGAACAATGTTTTGGACTTAGAAATCACAGCGACAGTGGAGGAGCCATTGGGTAGTACATGTTCATATGTTTCATCCAGAAACAATGGTGACATTGGTTTTATTAGCATTCCCAGAGCAAGGGGTGGCAAACGTGGGATTACTTCTATGGTGACTTGGCAAAGAAATGACTAGGTGTGGCATAGTCCATTTATCTGAGGGCAGCTAGTTATAGTGGACCATCAGTCAAAATAGCCCTAGCTCCATCTTTGAGCATAGTCCAGGTCTAAGGTTTTGGTTATGGAGTTAGCAACAGCATGATAGCATGATAGGAAATTGGTAAAGTAAGATGAATCATGATCCAATTTTAAAATGGTGAAAGTATCTGCCCCTTTTCTAAAGTGTTTATTTTTGTTCTCCCCTCAAAAACCAAGTTAGGTTCTGTGAGAAAAAAATAAAAAAAGGAATTTAAGTGAGGTACAATGATAGAACTAGGGAGGGAAATGGTACTAACATGTGGACATAAAAGATAATAAATGGATAACCATGAGCAACTCAAATTGTCTCCAAGAGTTTGATTCTTTTCTTCTGTTACTGCTCCAGTTCATTTTTCTGGTTGATGGTCCTGTTTTCTGATTTTGCCTATTCCTTCTATTTTGACCCTGGCTAAGACTCAACCCATTTGTTTACCAAGATGATTACTTTTTGGGTCATTACTTTTTTACTTTTTTTTTATTCCTGTTCCTTAGTCCCTAATTGGGGCAGATCTGCTAAAGACTAAAGAATTCCTGGCTACCATGTATTCCACTTCCAATCATGGTCCCACCCTCTGCAATGACCAGATAGAACACAACAAAAGGCATTATTAAAAGATCCATTTCTGAGTTCAATGACAATTATCAGTCTAAAAGGGTTTCCAAATTGCCTAATATTTTAATGTCTACTGTGTAATCATCTCCCAATATTTGCTGATGTGCACTGGCATTCTTGGAAATGTCCTCCAAGTCCTTTGCCTTGCCTATGTACACTATTTTAGATTCTCAAGGTTGATGTAAATCTTGCTATTTTGCATTAAGGGGTTGATTTCCCTAAGGTAGTAGGACAGCTGAAAAGAGACTCCTGCATTTCATAAAGTGGAGATGTAGAACAGTACTCCTCACATTGAATTTGATGAAGTCCATACCAGACACTAGGCAAAGAAGCTCATATAATTTGTCGTACAACAATATAACCTCCTCTAGAGATCTTGCATATAAAAAAAAGTCATCATGGTGGTACCAATCCTAGATAAACTCAATATGTTTTACAGTGTTAATATTCTTCATGCAGGCTATAGAAATAGACATTCACCTGAATGAAAAGCAAAGAATTTTTTTAAATTTCAATGAGAAAAGTGCAAAGGAGTTCTTTTGATTTTTTTTTCCTCTGAAAGCCTTGCTTCCTGACTTTACAATGTCATCATAAGATATTGGCTAAAATCCTTTCAAATATATGATGCTTAAGGTTGAATCCTCCTTAATAGTGGGCATATATTCAGGAGGATTCATGTGAGTTTGACACCTTCCAGTTATTGTGATTTTACATTGGATTTTCTCATCTATTTCTAGTATTTGCTGTACTTCTATGTAGGAATAATACTCATCACCCTGACCTATTGTTTCATCTGCTTATTTTCCTCTGTGCGAAAGAGAGAAGGTTTTACTATTATTTTCTGTGAACTATTTGTAGGTATTTCATTGTTTATCATTTAAAACTTGCTTGATTTCTTAGTTAATTGTGTCACAATTTTCTTTGGCACTTTCTGTAAGTCATCATGTTCCTTGTAAGAAAGCTTGGGGGGTTTGGAGTTTACCTTACTGCCCTTTACCTATGGAATGTCACATCTTTCTGTACAAAATCTCCCAAATCTCTGGTTCTTTTGAAGACCCACCTCAGTTCCCTTCACACAACTCTGCTTTTAGTTGTGCCTCATTAACTTGTTTGAAATGTTATTTTTACATTGTCTTAGTGCCCTGACATAAAAGCTTTCTATGTCACAGTATGACATTCTTGTGCAATTTTGGTTTAATTTTACTTTTATTAAAAAGTCAAAATTATTCATCTTTTGAAGGTTTCTGTATCTCTAAGTGAAAACCCACTTGGGTGTGCCGATGATTCACAGAAGCTATTGCTTCAAGAGCAAAGGCATGATTTCCTGGGGTGTAGTCAGATAAACAATACCACAATGACAAATTTGCATAAAACTTATTTTTTTTTAATGTTACCTCTACCTACAACACGTCTGAGTATGATTTTAGTCTGCTATGTCTATTTTTCTGATAATCTTTTCCTTAACCATTCTTTGAGTATTAGAATAAACACAGGAATGATACAATACAGCTTTACTCTGACCTACGCTGGCAAAACATTTGAAAACATATGCCTTAAAGATTTAGGCATCTTAGGGAGGCATAAATGGTTTTTTTTTTAAGTTAGAGCAAGCACATTAGACATGTTGGTGAGTTTCTGCCAAGTCATACTTTTGTAAGAAAAAAATAAAATTAAAAATTTGGACCAGCCCTTTGGACAAATGTTTGGCAAATGTTTCTATCAGACAATCAGTGGAAATGTTGCAAGAGTTTCTGGTCACCAAGAAAGCTCACAGACCTGTGGAAACATGTACAGAAGCATTTGGCTATCCTAACTGCCCCCTACCAAATGTTTCCTTCACTACAATTGGAAACCAATTTGGAAATACAAATTGGGTTACAAATCTGAAATCCCAATCTGCTGTTGAAACAAATGTTTTTAACTTAAATGCTTCAGTTGTTAGCATGTGCCCAAAACAAATATTTCTTTGTCTCAATAAACATGCTTATGAGTATAGAACTACATTATACATCACTTGCACACTCAACAAGGCTTGATCATACATAAAACCAAATTAGATTCTGTTGTTATGTCCTAGATTCATCCTTAAGGCTAGTTTTGAAATGGCTATTTATCATGGCTCAGGATACTTTATTCCAGATCCTATAAATGAAGCACTTGGACAGATGAATAGAGGGATGGATGAATGGTAATAGTAAGAATGGGCTAGACTTAGCCCAGATAAATCAATGAAGTAGTGCATATATGGTCAGATCTCTACTTACAATGAAGATATTCCATCCTCACAGTGGAACTAATGCACGTCATCTGTGGTGATCCCAACATAGAACCATGTAAGTTAACTTGTAGTAACAACCGAAGAGGGATAGGGAAATGTAGGCAGCTTCCCATCCCTATTGTCTAAATTGAGATATGGCCTAATTGAAACATTAACAGAAGGAATAGCTCCTAGCACTGGGCTGGTAGGGATACATCCCACTTACTCAAGGTCATAGCTACTTTGATTTTATCATAATACATTATGATATGGAGATTTCATTTATTAATCAAATGACCATGGTGAATTTATTTAGCACTTACTTTGATTTTTCTATTTGCACTAAATACATGGCACTGAACCCTAAGAAACTTCTTAGAAATCATGGTATATAAATAGAAAATCTACGGTAAACTTCTTTCTGGTAATCCATAAGCAAAGATTAATGATAAAACTAATTATAATATTATTCTTATAAACATATCCTTAGTAGTCTACAGAGTAACATTATCCAGAAGAAAAACAATGTCTTGAGGGCAAATCTATGTAAATTGACTAGTAGGAGAGATAAAATGGGTGAATACATATACAATACATAAGAGCATATTCCATATCTATCTTTTGCTGATGGTTTGACTTCACTGTGAGTTTGTAATCTAAGATTTATGTAAAATTAAGCATCATTTTACATGGAGTGACATCTCAGACTTAAAATTTACTTTAAATATTTGGCTAAATACATAGAAGCCCAATTCCTCAAAATATATTGAAATTATAAAATATATGGCAATTCAAAAATAATTTTGTTTATGAACAATTGTGATCATTTCTGAGCTTGTGAAAGATAATTAGAATTAGACCTATCATTTTCCCATATTACATATTAGTGCTAATAAGAAAGCCAAAAAAAAAATCTTTGGGTAAAATGTTGGGCATAATTATAGAAATAATTAACCCATATTCAGTGGGTTTTCATCAAGTGTAAGATGATTAAAACACAAAGAAGAATAATTGTGAGAAAAGTCATGGAAGCAGAGTTGTTTGCATTTAGCTTAAAACAGATTTAGACATATAATGAATTTCACCAGAATACCACACTGCATTGACATATAAGGAAGGGTTCTGGGATTTTTTTGAGCGAGAGATGGGAGTGATGATGTTGTTTTATTTTTAAAAAATCAAGGTGGAACTGGAAGTCCATCAGAAGAAAGCACAGAATAGATTTTAAAATCTGTTCAGTTAAATATCATGTAAGCCTTTAAGGCATATTCAGTCCTCAGTTAGAGATGATTGAGGTCTGGCAAATTTCAACTAGCGGATGAATAAGGAGACAAAATGTGTTCAAGTTGTTAGGGAGTTAGGGTATGTTGACATTTCCAGATGTGCAATCCACACAGTTGAATACCCATATCACTAAGCCTTAAAATTTTGATGGTAGTCCAAATAATTCAGGTGAGCATTTGAACTCTTCACACACACACGCCCACCCTTACTCATTTCCTCAGATTTGAGAAAATGAACAAAAATGCATGTACTAGAAAAGGATTGAAACCTTAAATCTACTACATCCCATCTGTCTATTATTCCTCTCGATATGTGCCTAAGTAACATCTTCCAATCAAAACTATTTATTGAAACTCCATTGTGTGGACATCATTATACCATATGAGGGCCACAAGAGAGAATGAAGGAAGAAAATGATATGAACTTGTCTGCAAAGTAGCTAACATTCTAGTTGGAGAAACAGAGCAAACTGAGTGTGAAAACATAGATGAAGGTGTCAAATAAAACAATCGAATTCACAAGTGTTAATTAGTGAAGGTGAGGCATAGCTCAGTTTTGAAAGAAATGAGCAATATAGATTGGCATTGACATAATGCAAAAATAAAATTCTTATTACCTGTGCAACATTCAGCAAACTCCCTAGGGCTCAGTTCTTCTTTTGTAAATTTAAGGAGCTGGACTAGATGACATCTGAAGTCCCTTTCTGTTCTGGATAAATTATCCTCTATGCACAAGTCATATAGAAATAGTCCTTGAAGGTATCCAAAAGGTTTGCTTCACAACAGTCTAGGAGGAGGCAGTGCAAAGATTATAACTTCCATCTATAGATAAGAAAACCAAAGCTCAGAGATGTTAAATGAAATTTAATAAAACAACTAATAAATGTCAGAACAAGGATTTGATTCCAGATTTTCTGGTTCTGAATCCAGGGCTTTTTCTGCCACATTTTACTTCCCTGGGGAAGAGAATACAGGCAACTTGAATGTGCAGAGACACAGAAGAGAGATTAAGAGAATTGATTGGCTTGGTTCAAAAGTTTTGTAGGATCATGGAGACCATCCATTTTAAAATGACTGGACTTATAAAACTATTTCTATTGTAAATATACCTTCAGGATACAAACACAAATAAAGCACCATAGTTACTTCTCAAAATAAAATTTAAGTCAAAACCAATCCAAGAAACACATGGCAAAGAGAAAGAATCATTTCTTTCAAGGAGAGGAGAGCAGAAGAGAGAAGGGGAGGGGAGCAGAGGGGAGGAGAAGAGGGGAGAAGAGAAAGGAGGGGGGAAAGAAAAGAAAGGAGGGGGAAAAAAAAGGAAAGGAGGGGGAAAGAATGGAAAGGAAAGGAAAAGAAAGGAAGGGAAAAGAAAGGAAGGGAAGGGAAGGGAAGGGAACTCACTATTAACATGTCTGATTTAGATATACATTATAAACATATATACATTAAATATATATTATATATAAATTAAATTAAATATTTATTTTAACTTTATTAAATTAATACATTAAACATATATATAAATATGTATTAAATATGCATTTCTTTCAATTTTCTATTACTTACATGGTTTGAGGATCTTGAAATATATCAGAGAATATTCTAAGACTATCACCGTTCCTATTATATTTATCATATTTCATGCAATGTACTATATGTATCACTTAAAATATTGAGATGAAAATTTCATGACATTTCCTTTCTTTTCTATTTAAGAGAAATTATTTTATAATTATATAGTTCTCTCAGGTTTACAGGGGGAAAAACACTGCTAATTTTCACATTACCCTAGTCTATGAATTAATTAGAAAACTAAGCATAACTTAAACTCATAAACAATTTATGCTTTTTCGAAGTACTTTCACATCTATTATTTCATTTGATATAACAACTCTGTGAGAAAGGCCATTTTATCACTGATGAGCAAACTGAAAACTTTAATCCATTGGCTTTTTTTTGTCTTGATGTTAAAGCTAGAAGGTTAAAGCTCAAAAGTTTCCCATGCCTAATTCCATAGCGCTTAATATTTTACTGCTCATTTTTAAGGGAAGAAATTACATACACAGAAGCAATAATATACATAAGCTTCAATATTTTGATGTCATTGTGAGATCATCATTGTGGATATTCCCTCCATCAACACATATTGCAACACATCCATGCCAGCCCAAATCATGCGACTTTTGTTAATATCCTCCTATAAATCTTGCATGAAGCTTCCACCCAATGTACATTGAGCCATTTACAGTGATATATATATATATATATATGTGTGTGTGTGTGTGTGTGTGTGTACACATATATATGTATGGGTATATGCATAGTAATTTTGTATATATATACGTACATATATATGTATATATATGCACATATACAGTCTACATATGTATATGCATATTTAGAGAGAAAGAGAAAGTAAGTTATCTATTTTTTGTATCCCAGTACTTAGCAAAATCCTTGGCACATAGCAGGCTCTTAATGTTTGTTGTATGACAGATATATGTAGAAAACACACACATATAGCACACATACACACATATTCACATATTTAAACACTAATATTTATATATGAGTAAATATAGTAAATAATATTGTTTCATGTTGTGTATCATATTTTCAAGAACATAAATTAGCATTAATATAAATATAGGCTAATATGTGATAGGTGTATTATTAATTGACCTAGAACCTACCTTGAACATTTTTGCACATTGGGAAAGTGTGAGTCTAATTTGTGTATGCATATAGTCTTACCCTGATCTTATGACCAATAAGGTATAGTTGCAAGATGGCTATTTTTGAATAGAGTTATTGCTCAAAGTTATGAATCAGGGAAACTTGAAAACTAATATAGGATTCAACCTAGTAACTTTAGCTTTACTGATTCCATATTGTAACCAGCTAAGCTGGCTACCCACTGGTCAAACTGATCACTTTACTTGGTTGTCTATTAAATTTGATCTTTTCCCCTGCAATAGCAAGATGTATGTGTTAGTGAGAAAGAGCAATATTGACAATTATCTCTGAACAAAATAAAAACAAAAAACAAAAAACAAACAAAATCTTTACTAGATCTGTCAGACAGGAAGATGCAGGGGGAATTAAGATATTACTTTTTTAGGCATGGGCATTAACTCACATGCTAGCGTGGAAAATAATGAGTGTAGCCCTCACAATGGTGGGGTTCAGGGGGAATCTTTTATAAAAAGGGAGCTTAATCTCCTTTAGAGCAAAGTTACACTCTCCCATTGCCCCAGGTTTTTGGCAAGATTCCCAGAAGTTTCAGCCATTCATGAGCCACACACTTGGCTAAAAAAAACAAAACAAAACAAAACAAAACAAAACGGCGCGCTCGCGCACCCTCTCCCCTCCCCTGTCCCAAACCTGCGTTGGGAACTTCACACGTTCGACTAATGCTCTCATCTTGGAGGTCTCATCTGTAAAATACACACACACACACACACACACACACACACACACACACACGGAGGTACCCATGACTAGTGCATCGTATTTAATTTAGTTACCTGCAAAGGATGGAGGGCTATGGGGATTTGAACCTGTAGTTTTAGGAAGCCTATTTCAAACCTGATGTGTGGACTATAAAACCATCCCTTCTGGCTGATTATTCTGGAATTAAAATGTAGTTTATGTTAAGTCAGCTTGGAAAATTCCCAAATCAAATAGGATTGTTTAGAGAGACTTGTTCTACTAGAGTTTGGAAATACTGAGGTGGACAGTTTTATTTTACTGTGGTCTTCCTTGGTTTTAGTAATGTATTACATGTTCTCACTCTTGGAAAAAAAAATCTGTTGAAGGAGAAAAGGGCTTTGGTAAAGAAGGCTGGATATTGATTTAAAAAAAATACAAGAATACAAGATGTTTTCAGATTTAAAAAAATAGTTTAATTCTCCAAATTGCTGTAGGACTTACAGTCCATAATACATACATACATAAACACACACATACAAATACACACTTTAATTGTTTTAATTATGTTGGGATTATTTTTGTAATGTTTCAAGTCTTCAAAAAGAGCATAATAAAAAGTGTACTTATATTTGAATTCCAGTTCCAACTCTGCTACTCATTACCTGTGTGGCTTGGAAAATCTCATCTTCTCTGGACCTGTTTCATCATCTGTATATGAGGGGCTTGATCTGCAAAGTTCCTTCCAGATTTATAATACTAATCCAGTTATAATAAAAATAAGTACATGTTTAAGGGAGGGACCATATCTTATACTCCTTTGTATACCCCTAAAGAACAGAGCACAGTGTCTATAGCACATATAACAAAGGTTCACCATTTATGAAGCAATAACCAGCACGGACTAAGTGAAATCAATAGGAACAATTTTCCCTTTTCCCTTTTCACTACTGGTATGCAAATTTAATTTTAATTCCTTCTGATTACAACTTTCAATTGCTTTAGCTGACCTATGTATTCAATAAACATGTATCTATATTTTGAATGTCATATCAATTTCCCAATGAGTTTTTCCCCAAAATATTTATTTAAAAAGTTATAAATTTTAAATACTTTAATAGTCAGAAGACATGAAGTTCAGCTTTTTATTGGGTATAGGCTAGAATAGCTCCTTCCACTGGAGTGATTGTTTTAACAAAATATCCCAAGGAAATAGATTAAGCAGAAATGTAAAAGTAAACAACAAAAATACTGTATCTACCCTTTCCTTATTTTATGTTTTGCCCAAATGGTTGTTTTTAATTGTTTCTATTTATATAGAAATCTACAGCTGAACTTAGAATTACTAAAGAAAGTTAATATTATGATTATATTATGATTCATTTCAATGTCACTTAATAAATATTGTAAAATATTCCATTTTACATAAAGATATTGATGTAAATATATCAGAAATGTATATGTAAATACAAACATGTATAAAGAGAAAGTTAGATATAGATACAATGAGACAAATATGTAAATCTGATACTATCTTACAAAAGGCATTATTTTCTCAAATGGTGGGGTGGGGGGTGAAGTATGCAATTTCAGGTAATCCTTAGCAATCCTCCACAGGCAGCATGAACTGAATGACATAGATGTGTATGTGTGTGCGTGTGTGTGTGCATGCACAAAAATCTGGTTTATCATTCTGCCCCTTTCATTTTTATACACTTATTTCTTTGTTAAATGTAAAATTATGTTTAAATGTATTAAATGTTTTATGTATAAATTATGTTTAGTTGAAGTCTGAATAAAAATAATTTTCTTTCATATTGATACCTTAGACAGTAATTTTCAGAGCCCTTCTTCTGAGGAACTTAGTTTATCCATTAACTTATCAATCCTGTGTTGGAAAGAAAGTAACAGGGAAGGAGAGAGTAATGCTATCATTCATAGAGAAACTAAGGTAATGAGATAAAGGGAAGTTTGCAAATGACATAATAGGATGTCAAGAGTAGAACCAGACATTTCTCCTTGTTTCAGTACTTTCTTAACTCTTAGGTAATAACATGTTTAAATTAAGATAAAATAATTGAGTGTAAGTAGCTTTTGAGAAAAAGATATAACCTATCCTTTTCCTTTGGATAAGCTCAGCAAGAACATTCATTTAAAAAATATTGCATTTAGAGAGACATCATTTTTCTTTTGTTTCTTCCACTTTTTGCCTCCTGCCCCATTACTACCTTAGACACATTGAGCTATTTTTGATTCCCTAGAAAAAAAATGAGTTGTTCTATCCAGGAAATATTACATTGGTGCTCATGAAACTCTGAAGCAGGTAATACATTCAAGCTACAAACACTAGGGCCATTTTCTACATGGTGTGACTGAATTGTCCCTAGCACAGTTGGTTTGGTGTCCTCTGCTCTTTCCACAATTGGTTGTGCAGCAATCAATCAGATCAGCTGAGCAGAGATCCAGAGTGTCCTCGGCCATCCAGACTGCTTAGTTAAATGCCATGAAAAAGCTACAGAAGGATGCAACAATACAGTTTGCACAAATTTAATTGTAAGAAGAATTGAAGAGGAAATGTTGATTTTTTTGCCATCTTTAAAACTTGGTTCAACAAGACCAATGAAAATCATAAAAATAGATTTCTTATCTAAGTATGTGTGTACTTCTTTCTTAGAATTGTACTTAGGAGATGCAGCAATTACAAAAAAATCACTTAAATGCAAAGTGCTAATTGAAATATGTAGCAAAGAAGGTGCCAGTATAAGCAAACTAACAGAATGACATAATTTTAAATGTCTGGATTTATGTTTTACACTTTGGATGACAATACAAACAAAAGACATGTTTTAAATAAATAGGAATCGAGAATAAATTTATTGCTCTCATCTCCACTTAAATTTGTAATCTTTTGAAAATAGTTATTACACTCTGAGTACACTCATTTGAAAAACCTAGGATGATGATATTTTTTCCTGATTTTTTCCTTTCAGAAAAATAAAAGAATTGCAGAGTACTGACATACCAGGATATTTTTAAAAATACAATTTCAGCCTGTAAGAAGACAGAAGCATTTAAATTTTGGTAAAGTACGACTGACATTGAAGAGTAGCAATTTCCCTTCAATTAGCATCACTTTTCTTTCTATTCATATACAAGAGTTTATTGGTTATTTTATTAATCAAGTATTTGATATACTTTTAGGGTCCTTTAAGGAAAAGTTGAGAAAAAGAACTGTGATCTTCATAAGCAATTTCAGCCTTACCCGTGTGTGTGTGTGTGTGTGTGTGTGTGTGTGTGTGTGTGTGCGCGTGTGTGTGTTGAAAAGGGGAAATAGAACTTGGATAAATTTCATCAAGGCTTGTAAACTTGTTAAACCATTTGAAATTGAGGTCTCTTAATGAAACATAGATGCTCATTTGAATTGATTTAATATTTTTATATCATTTGCATTATTGAAATATGCCTAATTAAAAAATATATTAGAAGCCCATAGAGTTAATTTCCTTATTGAAAAAAAGTTGCCATGTAACTCAACATTATTAAGTGGAATATTAGAGGCATTTTAATCAGACAAGCACTTTTATCTAAAGTCTCCTTTCTCATCTAAAATCATGACAATTGCCTTCTCTCTCCCCTCATTGGCTGTTTCAGCTATTTCTGATGTCAGATGTACTATTACAAGTAACAAAATGGTAGCAGTTAGTAGCTACCAATAGTGATATTTGTAACTGCACAATTGCCATAGAAGCCCATTTCGAATACTGTTTTAAAATATTTTCTACAAATAAAAAATGTAATTCTTAGTCTGGTGAAAACTGCAAACCCAGCATCAAATGTAACATTTGTATAAAGATTTTTATTTTGCTGATTTAGTCTCAGCTCATCAAAAATAACAACTGTGACATAGCAAAAGACAAAAATGTTTCCTTTTTGGGTAAAATGAGAGAAACCTAGAAATAAATTAATGAGGTTCATGAACAATACTGCTTAATCAAAGGAGGTGGCAAGAGAAACTAAATAAGATAAACCTATATATATATATGTATATATATATGTATATATATATACATATATATATATAGGTACAAGCTGAAAGTAAAATGGGGGTGGGGGGTGGTAGAAATATGGTAGAAATATGCTGCCTGACTTGAAAGTGGCAGGCTGACATGAAACAGCATGCTGCATGCCAAAGAAGAGAATCATATATAAAAGGACAGTCACTTTCATTACCACTGCTGGTTTGCATAAGATAAATGCAGATATTTTAAAGAATAAGACCATAGACAAATTCATGTTTATCTGATAGAGGTGGATTCCACCACACAACTAAAACTATAAGGATTCACTTGAAATAAGAATTGTAATCACAGCAGCTCAGTGAGAGATTTTTCTTTCTTTTATATGATATGTGCAAGAAGACCAATATTCTTGTTTTTCACTTCAACTTATATTTCTCAACAAGTCTTAAGAGCATAATAATTTTCATACCTACCTTCTATTTTTTTTTCTTGGCAAGCACCAACTGATTGTAAAGTACTAGGTAGAGCATCAGAGTCATGTCATAATAAACACAGAAAGAAAAAAACAGAGCTTATACTGGAAGCTTACCATTTCTATCTCAAGATGCTGATGACCCCTCTGTGTAGTTATAACAAATCCCTACACACACACACACACACACACACACACACCTCTCATGGCAACTTAAAATGAGAATTTGATTCATCTGAATACCCAAATGCTACCTTGTTCTAACAAATTCAGGTAAATCCAATAACAATGAAAAATCACTTGAATTTTGAGAATAAGAAAGCAGCATGGCACAGTGGAAAGGATACTGCATTTGGAGTCAAGGGATCTGGGTTCAAATAGTGGCTCTATCATTTACTATCTGCGTGTCATTGGCCAAGTCATTTTATCTCTAGGAGCCTTAGTACCACCTAATCTCTAAAAAGAAGGGGTTGAATGGATGAATCCTAAAGTCCTCACCAGTTCTCAGACTATGATCCAATGAATGAGACTAATTTTGGACTTTGTTATTTTCCAATGGTTTTCTGATCTTTCTCCCAGTGTGAGAGACACAGAAACAGAAACAGAAGCAGAGATGGAGAAACTACTTTAGTGTCAATTAAAGCCAATTATAATTTGGTTGACTTCTTTTGCTTACCCAATACAAAGATTATTTTGCTTGTGTGTACCTGTCTGATAGGGGATGTTCAATGTTTTGCACAGCTCTTTGTCATGAATTTAGCAAGTCACACCAAATCTGAAAGATACATTTACAACCAACGTGCAAACAAATACTTTGAATACTTCTTTAAGCACCTCTTAATTCAGTGATTTAGCCAATGTGCAAACTGGTAAAGAGAAGTGGTTTACCGGTTTGCGTGTTCTTCAGTATATAAAACCAAAAAAAAAGTTTCTCTACAGTTCATTCATGGTGAAATCCCCCGATTAGCTAAGCTGACAGGAAAGAAGAAAATAGAAGAAAATTGTTTCAGATCAATTTAAAGTCTTGAAAAAAGCAATTCAATCTTATGTGTAACTTCCACTAGTTAACAAAAGGCAATCCAAGGGCTTTCAGTGCAGTAACCTAAAATTACCTTACACCTAAACCAAACGAATCTGTGACCTGCTTTGCTTATAAGAGTAAAAGGGTATTTACTCCCATCTAGTGGTCACACCTACAAATGGCCTTCCCCAAAGAAGCATTTTGCTTGTTCTGGATTAACGCAAATGGAACCCCAGCATTATTGTTCAGATTAAATAATTAATGAGGTTAACAACATCTGCATAGATTAAGTAATTCATGCTCATGGGTTTTGTTGATGGCAGTAATTTTAAAAGCAGCACAAAATAGTTTGAGTCTGATTTATAGACCGTGGCTCATGCTGCCAAAGACTTGCAGAGCTCACTGACTGAAAATCTACCAGGGGTCCTCAAGAGAATTGCCAAAGTTCTATAGTCAACAGATTCATATGAATATTTTATTAAAAATATCTATGTACCAAGACAAGGAAAGTTCAGGCAATGAAGTGTTCTGTGTACTGCTGAATTAACTTTAGAATGTGAAAAGAGATGATTGAATGCTTGGCATTCTTTAAAAAAAATGATAACAAAATAAACTAATTTCATTGGAAAGAAAATGATTTTTTCTTTGTGATTCACAATGCATTATTTATTTTTCTTTTTTTCTCTATCTGTATGTAAACCAGAATAGTTTACTCTTTGCTCTGTAATACTATTCCACAAATAGGTAGAGTAGAATTGAGCTGAGGGTAGGAGGAAATCCACATGGAATTTTACTAAAAGAAAAAGTACATTTGTACCAATTTATGACACAAAAGACAAAATGCTGACTATTGTGTTAGAAACATTAACTAGCAGTATCTCATACATGGGGTTGATTTAGTATGATCTAAATGTTTGTGTACATGGATTGTCTAGATTGCCTTAAGACATCTCAGTTGAAGAGGGTGTGGAGGCATTATCCATATTGGGGAAACACTACTACAGTTAAAGCAGATGGGCCTGGAGCACTAAAGCATATATGATATTCCAAGGGCAAAAGACTAGATAAAATTACTAAACTAATAGAATGCTAGAAAATACTGCATTTATAGAAAAAGAAATTGAGACCCTGAAATGATAAGTATCTAGTTCAAATGTACACAGGCTAGGATTAGAAAGAACCTGGATTAATTTCAATTTTTCATTTTTATCTGTTGATGTGTAAGTCAATTTATACTCAAAGTCATTTAAAACACACTTCTTGATCATCTTTTATGTTTAAAACACTAGATTAGAGTCACTTCCTAAGACATAAAGGGGACCCCTGCTCCCAAGAAGCTTACTGTAATTTTAGGGAGACAACTAAATTGTGCATTAGCAAGAAAAGTTAGTGTAAACAATAGCAAACAGAACATGATTTAGAATCATATATCTGTTTGATGACTGAGTTCTATAAAGAGTTCAGTGAGTTATGTGACTGTATTCTGTAGGGGCCTGTGGTAAACCTAGGGGAGGGGAGAGAATTAGCTAGAGCTTAAAGGAAAAGGAGCAGGAGAAAAGAGGCAATATTTTTGGGGGAAAGAGAAAAGACATTCTAGGAGAAAGAGACAAAACAGGTAAATATTAGCTGGTTATTTATGATACTGTGGTCCCAGGAAGTCAGGGTAGAATAAAATTTATATGGGAGAGATGAATGAAGGAAGGAGGTCCTCAACTAGACCAGGTTGGAAAATAGAGTGGGAAATAGAGGAGTACCATATTGGTAGGCCTTTGAATGCCAGTCTAATTAAGGTGAATGGGAAATCTGAAACCCAGTGTTCAGATATGAAAGATTCCTCTTATATTTTTAGATAGATCTTACCCTGGAGGGAACTCAGACCTAGATGCTCCATCATAGTGATTAGAAATGAAAGAGGTGCTCATTATTATTAAAACTGTGAGCAGAATTGGTGATGGGCCTGATGAAATCAAATGGAAAAACTTCTTATCATATTGGAAAAGATAAAACTTATGAAGCAAAATAGACATTAGTTTCAACTTGCAATGAAAACCAAAATAAACTAAAATAAAACAACAGTATGGCATAAACAATCATGGGTAGATTTTAAAAGTATAAAACCTATTCAGAATTCCTATCTATCTTTTTTTTTTTCCTTCTGTAGTCTGTGAGACAGGATGAAAATAATTTTCCTCATAATAGAAGCTCAATAATTCTTTCTTATTGAATTGAAGTGAATCACATTAAAATAAAAGACACTGTGAAAATAAAAAGCAGAAAGTATTTCATTTAAAACCAATTCTAAATATCTTGAAATTTTTGTTAAAGATATCAGTAAAAGATATCTGAGTAAAACTTCTCTTTAGAAACTAGAAATTAACAGAAAATTATCCTCATTCATAGTCTTTTTTCGGTCTAATTAAGTACAGGTAGAAGGTTTGTAAGACATAAAATATAAGCAAATACCTATAGCTTTCTGGAATGAAAGAATTTCCATATAATTAAATTTATTTTTGACTAGTGACCCCTCAAATCTAATAAAAACATAGGTTTTCTCAGTCCTTTAATAAATCAAATAACAAATTAAGGGTTTTCTTTAATACCCCAGCTCCAAAAACCAAGAGCTTATTAATCCATTTTAAATATATGTTATGGGCTCTAGGATTTTCATTTTTAAGGGGACACAGAAAAGGGAACATTTGAGAGAGAAAGATATTTCTATTTAATAAGTAGAACTACTTTCTGCAATGTATAATTTAGCTAAGTAGGTTAAATTAAATTTCTCAATTAGTAGGAGTTAACAAGAAAGCTATTTACAGAGAAGGGGGAAATTTTTCCAGGCCTATAATAGATACTTTAAAAGTTTAGGTCAATACTAATGTGTGTGTGTGTGTGTGTGTACACATATATATATATATGTATATATATATGTGTACACACACACATATGTACATACATACGTATACACACATACATACATACACAATAATTATGTATATTATATTTAATACTAATATATTAGTATTAATACTAGTACTAATTATAAGTATTAATACTAATATATGTATATATATGTGTATACACATACACACACATACATACATTTATATACATACATACATATGGATATTATAAGCAATTTGCAGGAGCATAAAATTGGTACTTGAAAAATATCCATTACACAAATGAGTATTTGATTCTGAAAGTGGGTTATACTCCGCATGAAGTTCTTAATTTTTCATCCTCTTGATTTTCCTAAATTCTTAAGGGCATTTCTCCTCTTGCTGATCAGTAAAATGAGACAGAAATGATTCAGGGACTTTGAAGTGTTTTTATCAATCTACACCAAGCCCCAAATCACAGCCATCAAACTAAAAGAATGTTTTGTTATTGTTGATTTAGCTGGTGAATAAAAAGAAAGAAAACTTCTTTGAGTAGCAAAACCCAGGGAAGGTTGTCTGCCAGAGACAGATGAGTCAGAGGGCTGCCTTCCTCGAAATGGTGAATCATTCAGGGTAGTGTTTTATTTAGCTCTCTTATTCTTTCATTTCAAGCTTTATTTCTTTTTTATAAAAACTATTGCAGCAAAAAACAAAAAAGATCAAGAGGAAAAGCTATATAGTCATTAAGTAGCAATTGGTAAGAGAAGCTTTTTGGTTAAAATTAATAAAAACAGCATGATGTGCATTAAGCCTGTATAAATATTTAAGGAATTACAGTCATGCTTGGAGATGTAAACTGATTTAAAAAACTACTTAATCCAAGGATGCAATTTTACAGGTAATGTAGAACAGACAAATTATGTACGGTGATCAATTTTCATTCTGGAATGCTTTATTTCATTAAAATTTTAATTGCAAAAGAAAGCACTTTTGCTTTCTTCTACCCATTGGGGAGAAAAAAAGATTTTATGTTCCATCTAATACATTAAAGTAAATGGAATAACAAAATTGTGGTAGATACTACTCTCCCTGACTAGACTGCTATTTTTCCCTTTACAATGAAATTAGAGGAAAAATATGATATAAAAAATATTGGAATCATGCTTTAGGATTTTTTTTTATTTCAATACAATTGGAGTTTCACAATCATTCTGCAAATAATGTACCCCGAGGTAAAATGTAAATATTTATGCTTTGTTATCTAGCACTTTTACCCTTACTGTGCTTTAAAACCATTAACACATCTGTAATCCCAATGGAGGAAAGAGATAAATTATTGTTGTTTGCCCCATTTTCATTATTTCAAATGGTAGTCTGTGGTACAGAATAGGAAACCATTAGATATATAATTTGGTAGTTAGTGACTGTCTGTACAATGCCAAACATCTGGATGAAGACGTGAAAAAAAATGCATGATTTAAATGTTTTTACTTTTCTGGATACTGGTTGTCATAGATAAAACAGCTGGCAAATTGATTGTTTTACACTTTTGCCAATTTTTTGCCTCATTTTTAAAAATGATTTTTAGCCATAACTTCATTTGTGTAATTCCCATGTAAGAAATTCCCTAAGCTGGTGTAGATTGTACGTATTCTGCGATTTATAGTCTTAGAAAGCTATCTGAGACAATAAGAAGTTAAATGACTTTCGTAGGGTCATAGAGCTAGTAGACATAAAGCCAAGACTTGGATTCAAGTCTTTCTGGCCACTAGGCTATTTCTGTGTACACACTGTTTCTCTCTCTCTTTTTTTTTCTTGGAGGGATGAGGGAAGGGATGGTTAAAATTCCCATCCTTCATTAACTTAAAAACCAACAAAGTATGCAGATGAAAATGAAAATACATGCATTTTTTTACAAGAACAAACACAAAAAAGGGTGTATGGAATCATCCCAAGTGTATCCTAAGAACATTTTTTTCTGAGATGAGATTTGGGAACACATAAACGGGAATAGGGACTAGGCCTGTGTTTTCATGAGCACAGGCAACTTCTATATGAAGAAACTCTATCCAGCATTACAGGTCAGCAACTTCTCTGCAACTTACAGCCTTTGAGAATTTTCTTAGAACCTTGAGAAATTCAATAACTTTTCAGTCCTTGACTGAGGCAGGACTTGAACACAGCCATTTCTGGCTCTGAAACCATGACTCTATCTAATATGCCATGCCTCTCAGTCAGTTTCCTGGTATTACTTTAATAAATATATCCTCCAAGGATGCTTGTCATGCTACAGTCTGTATATCTTGAAATGAAGCCTGGTTGGTGTTTTATGCTCTATTCCTGAGAGGCATTTGTCATTAGATCAGCAAATCGAGTAATTTTTCCAGAAGACTGCATCTAGGAAAGGCACACCCATAACGAGACAGGCACGCTCAAGTCTCCAGAGGGAGGTTTACATTATATGTGTGGGAATAAAAAAGGAGATGGGTTGAACAGAAGCAAAGACAGTATCAGCAATAAATAGAGGTGAATAAATCAGAACCTTTAGTTCAGCTGACAGACCACTGAGGGGGAAATAGCCATAAATGGGTGATTATATTCTGATGATTTTCTCTCTGACTGATATTAGTGACTATCTGGGTTAGCAAAGAAAGGAAGACAATGATCTATCAAGAATCCTGTGCCCTAAATATGTCAAGCATTCAGGTTTGTTTTCTGGTTTATGTTTTTACCTCACTTCTAACTGGCCTACTTCAAAAAAAAATCTTGATCTCTCAATAACATTATTTCTTTTTCCTATTGGCAACATCATTTACTAAATAATTTTCTGTCCTTTGAACAGTCCACCCAATCCACTTGTAAAGTAAATACAAATAGAGTATTTTGGAGTTCTGTTTTTAAATTGGAGCATTATTGTGGATGCTTTGGATAAATTTATAGAGGGAAACATCAAAGCAGTTTAGCTTTTTCTATAACCTCAATAACCTTTTTTTTTCAAAATATTATATTATGTGTATCCTGGTGAATGGAAATGTAGGTAGAAGAATATATTACTTTTGGCCTACATTCAAACTAAGAAATCCATCAATATGAGCACAGTAATTTGCATGTTGCTTCTACTTGCTGCTCACAAGTTGAGCAACAAATCTTTGCTGACTCTTAAGGCAGCCCTTAGCCCACCCTGTATATTTTCAAAGTCACTTTTTGGAAACTACCCAGTGTATAGTGTGAGCCTAATAATCTAGCCAGAGTACATAATAGCTGTGAAAAGAGGAATACTGGATAGATTCACGCACAGGTTAGAAAAGTAGAATAGAATCAACCTCTTGGGTCAAACGGTGTAACTATTTCACTCCTCGTGCTTTTGCTGGTTATGGTCAGAAGCTATGAGCATCTCGTAGGAAACCAAGACAGTAAATGTTTTTGAAAGTAATGTGAAATGCCTGAGGTATTATTTTAGGGGTTTAAACAGTAGAACAAGGTTTTGGGTCGCAAAATTCAGCTCTGCCACTGGATTTGATATTCCAGAAAAGAACTGGGCATATAGTCTACTTTTGCACATGTACTTGAAGACTAAAAATTCCCCAGTTCCCTGATACTTCTTAATTGTACACTTATCTGACGTCTTTATGGATTTAGATCTGTTCACATTCTACCTGGAAGTCCTTGGTATACCTATGTAAAACAAAATGGTAAATTGCAAAAACTATTAATCAGCCCAATAAATTAAGTCGGAGGCAGAGCTAAGATGGTGGAAAAAAGGCAGGGACTTGCCTGAGCTCTCCCAAATTCCCCTCCTAACAACTTAATAAAATGATACCTCTAAATGAATTCGGGAGTGGCAGAACCCACAAAAGGATGGGGTGAAACAATTTTCTAGCCCAAGGCAACCTAGAAGGTAAGCAGCAAAGGTCTGTCACACTGCAGTGAGAGTGGAACACCATTAAGTTCAGGCAATGATGCTGTAAGACAGGAGAACTTGGGGGGGCAGCTGGATCTTCAGCAGTGGGTTTTCTGATCTCTCAGCCCACAGAAGGTAAAAGGTCAGACAACTAGTCAAAAGGCAATTATGTGGCCCCTTTTCAGGACACTGTTGCATTCCCCATATGTGGATCTGGATCATAGTCCTGGGTTGAAGAAGTCCTAGGTTACAGTCCCAGGGTGAGGAGGAGCACTAGCACATGTATAACCTATATCAATTTGCTTGCCTTCTCAAGAAACAGGGAAGGTAGGGAGTGAGAGAATCTGGAACTCAAAAATTTTTTAAATGAATGTTAAAAATTTTCATATGCAGTTGAGAAAAATAAAACATTAAATTAAAAAATAAAGGGCTAGTATGCAGGGACAGCTAGGTGGTGCAGTGGGTAGAGTACCAGCCCTGGAGTCAGGAGGACTTGAGTTCAAATCCAGACTCAGACACTTAATACAGTCACTAGCTGTGTGACCTTGGGCAAGTCACTTAATCCCAATTGCCCTGCCTTCCCCCCTCAAAAAAAAGAGCTAGTACAGGGCCTTTAAAAAGGGAAGGGGAAGAATAAATGAGGTCCTGAACTGGACCTTCATCACTGAATCAAAAGCACCAAGACAAGTATCCAGATGTACAGTTCAAAACGACACTTTTTTGTTGGTTTATCAGTTGTCCTGTTTGCCTATAATTTTATTTAATTCAGTAATTCTTTATTAAATGCCAATTTTTTTACACGGCACTATAACTGCTTTATAAAAGTCAGTATCAAAGCCCTTCCACTGTCATAGAGAGGGAGAGTAAACTGGATCAGCCTTAGCCAAGTTAAGTGAGCAATACATGTCAGGCCTTGCACTAATACGAAGGCAAAATCAGTCCCTGCTCTGTATGAGGAAAGATTGTTTAATGGTTGTTGACTTGGTAGAGAAATATTTCTATTTCCAGTGAAATCATAGGTCTGGACAAGAAGAAGAAAAAAGGAAAAGGTAAGCAAAGGACCAAAGAAAGAGTCTTGGTGATATTAAACTTTGCAAAACTCCATAAGGGTTGACTTTCTTTAACTAGGGATGAGCAGTTAGCCACGATTGAATGAACACACTAGCAATGTATCATTTTGGCTTTCATTATCCCATCCGTGGGGATGACAACTTTCTCTCTCAGGTCCAATAATTTTCCAAGTCTTTTTGTTTCCACCCCCACAACATTTCTCTCATCGATCTCCTTTTCTCCATTGACATGGCCAGTACCTTAGTTCAGACTTTAATCACTTCTCACCTGGACCCTTGTAATTGTCTCTTAATTGTTTTCCCTGCTTTTATTCCCCATCCTCTCTACCTGATCTTCAACACACATCCCAAAATAATCTCTCTAAAATTCAAGTCTAAAATTCACATCATTCCCCTGGTCAAAAAATTTCAGTGGCCCCCTACTGTTTCTAGGAAAAAAAAAACATAAACACCTCAACTAGAGACTTAAAGATCTCTGCAGTTTGGCTCCTATATATCTTTCCAGTTTTATTTCTCACATTTATTTCTCATTCCTCTCCAGCATTCACTCCTGGCTCTCCCAGAATTTCTGTACAATGCCCCAGAAAATTCTTCACCTTAGAATTCATGTACTGGAAGTACTCTCTGCCCCTGTGGCCTCTTTCTCTGATTGGCTGGTTTCTCCCAGATGCTCCCTTTTAAGGAGGAGTCCTAGTCCAGCCATATCTTCCCTCCTCACCAGGCTCTCTTCCTCACTATCCCAGATTTTCTCTACAATACTATGTACCAGGTACCTTCATCTGTCCTCCTTCCCCAAAATCTCTTCAGCTCCTCCTTAAAAGTTGTCTTCCTCTAATAAAATGTAAGCTCCTTGAAGAAAGGGGTTGTCTTTATTTCTGCTTGTATTTGTATTCCCAGTGCTTTGCACAATTCCTGTTTAATAAATGATTGTTGACTTATTTCATATTATTTTACCAGACTGATAGCTTTTCTCCTTAATTTAGGAACTTCTCCTGCCTCTATGCCTTACCTTAAAATAATCTCCAAATTAAATATAGTCTCACCTCTCATTTTTGCCTCTTAGCCCACTTATCTTTCTTTAAGCTTCAGTTCAGACACCACCTCCTACTCAAAGCATTTCCCATTCTCCCCATTTGTTAGTCTTCTCTCTTTTCTCAAGTTAATTTAGATTTATTTATAAGCATACATTTTGCAAACAGTAAAATTAAGTTCTGTAAAGACAGGGAATATGTTCTTTTCTTGTCTTTATATCTATAGAATTTAGCTCTATCTTATACATATATAGTAGAGACTTAATAATTGTTTAATTGATTTAAAAAGAAATCACAGACCAGAATCAATGCTAAGAGAGAAAACTGAAGTCATTGGAAAATAGAAATTTTTAGGCCAAAGTAGGTATCAGTGGTTTAAAGCAAGAAGTCATTAATATCTTAATATCATATATTTCCTTTCACTTTCTCCAAGAAAGGCAGCATAACCTGGATAAGAACCTTTGGAGCTTGGAAAATCTGTATTCACATCTTTCCTCTCACACCTACTAGCAGTATGACCCTGCCATAGTACTTAATCTTTTGGTGCTCTAGGCATTTAAGACTATAAGTCACCAAGAATATGCAACATGCATTGAGTGTGTTTCTAAATCTGGGAGCTCCTTATATTAATGGGAACACAGGTTAGGTCTTTATTCCTTTCCTTAACTCTTCTTGAAGGGACAATTATAAATTTGGAAAGTAAAAAGGGAAGCTATTCTGATTTCAAAGGCTCAAGGAGCCTAAAATTCAGGGGTATCAAACGTGCAACCTCAAGGCCACTTGTAGCCCTCTAGGTCTTCAAGTGCAGCCCTTTGACTGAATCCAAACTTCACAGAACAAATCCCTTTGATAGGGGCTGCTAGGTGTTGCAGTGAGTAGAGCACCAGACCTGGAGTCAGGAGGACCTGAGTTCAAATGCAGCCTCAGACACTTGATGCACTTACTAGCTGTGTGACCTTGGGCAAGTCACTTAACCCCAATTGCCCTGTTCTCTCCCTCCAAAAAAACGCCAAAAATCCTCTTGATAAAATGGATTTGTTCTGTAAAACTTGGACTTAATCAAAAGGCTACACCCAAGGACCTAGAAGGCCACATATGGCCTCCAGGCCTCAGGTTCCCTAAAAAGGAGCGAAGTTGGAAGGGGGTGGTTGCCGCAGTTCTTTCTACACCCATGATCTCTATGGTACTGAAAAAAGGAAAAAAAAACAACTCTGAAGTGTTTGCAATAGCCTCTTGAATTCATTGTATAAATATTCTGAAAGCTTGTGCCATTCTTAGCACTATATGTGTGTGTGAGAGAGAGTATAAAAACAAAACAAAATAAAAAAAGACAAGACAAAAAACCTCAAACCATCAAAAACAATTGCATTCCTCTTCTCCTTATTTTGTTTGTTTGTTTGTAATTAAGAGTGACTAGGTGGGATTTTAGCTAGAACTCATGCCAGGTAGGTCAATAGAGGAAAGATAGGAATGTGCCCAGTGATACAGAGCTTCAAATGCCAAACAAAGGAGTTTACATTTTATCTTGGAGGTAATGGGGAGTTATTGGAGCACAGTTACATGATTAGGCCTATGCTTTTGAAAAATCACTTTAGCAGCTGAAGATAGGATAGGGAGAGGGGACTTGCAAAGGGGGAGCCAATTAGAAGGCTAATATATGACTATCATAGCATTTGCCTTCTTAATGGAGAGAGCAGGGCCTACAAGGAGGGAGAGAATTCAGAACTGAAAATTATAAAGTCAATACTAAAAAGAAAAAAAATAACAAAATATAAAAAGATTCACACACATACAGATAAAAAAAAGACTATTATAGTAGTCTAGGGGAGCTATGATGAAAGCCTGCAACAGGTACTGTGTTCATGGAGAGAAGTGATTGTAACAAAGAGATATTGTGAAAGGAAAACAAAACAAGAAAATTTGTCAGTGCATTAGATTTGTGGAGTGACTAAGAGTGGGGGGCCTCATATAGATGATGATGGTACACTCAACATTAATAGTGAAGTTCGGAAAAGGAGGCAGACATATAACGGTTTCTGCATTATATACGGGGTTATTGGGACAAATCATTGTCCTCTGCTTTGGCCGTATTTAGTTTTTTATGCCTATGGGATATCCTATTCAAGACATCCAAAATTAGTTAGTGAGAAGGGACTGTTACTCTGGAGAGTCTAGGGCCAGATATATAGATCAAGAATGATCTACAATCAAGATAATTATTGAAATCATGGGAGGTGATGAGATTATCAAGTGAGATAGAACAGTGGGAAAAGAAAAGCCAGTCTATGACATAACCTGGGGGAGCATGCAGTGTAGGGAGGTGTTACACAAACAAAGAGCAAAGTCACTGTCAATGTAATTTAAGCTATTTAAGTTTGTCTCTATTTAAGTCAGTCAATTAACAAGCATTTATTAGATGCTTACCGTGTACCTTAAGTACTTATGAATGAGGTTACAAATGCAAGCAAAAATAAAGACAGTCTTTCCCCACAATCAGCTTACATTCTCATGGGGAAAGACAAGACATACAAGATGAGCTAAAAAGTGGGGGGTGGAAAGGGGATACCCAGACAGAGACATAGGGACCAGTTCTTGAGAATAAAGATTGCTTTTCTGGGGCTCTTCCCTAAAAGAAGGGTCCAGGATGAACTTAGCAAAAAGAGAAGGGAGTTGCAGGAGTCAAGATAGGAAGCAGCTGAGACATGGTACTAAGTCCAGAAACAGTCTTAATAAAATATTTCATCATGGTTTGGGGGTGACCTTTATTTTTCAAAGGTTATGCCAGAATAATATAAATTCTTCTCCAAACTGGAAAGACTGTAAATATCTGCTGCCTGAAGACAAGGCTAGGGACTTTGGAGATGTCCGTCGTTGGTTCATGGCCACTAATGGATGTGCATAGCAATTCATAAAGACCATCAACTGAATTGTGGAGAGATTGCAATAAAAGTCAGTGGAAAGAATGCTTTCACCAACCAGATCATGAAATTTTGGAAATCCATAAGTAAACTTAAATTTCACCCTCTCTTTTCCCCAAAACAAAGAGGAAAGCCAGGTGGTATAAGGTTAAATGGTAGATCATCCGCTTAAGCAGTAACATTTTTAGAAGGATTCCATTTAATTCAGAAGTCGAAGAGAGTAAACAGGCCTGAATTATATTGTCTATTGGGGGAGTATTATTTGGAAGAAGAAGGAGGAGAAGGGTGCTGACAGAAATTGTGTCTTTTCCTTCAAATATCTGGTCTCCTTAATTCTACTACAGAAGCTAAATGATTTATTTTAAGCCAACAAGTTTAAACTGTTTTTAAAAAGGTATTCTGCCTCTAATAAAAGAGGCTATGAGTTCATTGATTTTGCCAAATGGTTATTTCCCTGAAATAAACACATGAACTTTACTGAAAGTTATCAGAAACTTTGATAACATATGACAATATAATTCATTTTTTAATCAAACCCTGCCTGTGTGCTTAGAAAAGACACTGAGACACTCTGCCATTTTCTCCATAATAATTTCATTTTTCAAATTGTTGGGGGATCTCTTTTGTGAGACTCCTTATTGAGCCACTCAGAAGAAACATCACAAGAATCATGTACAATGATGAGGGTCTTTTCCCAGGGAACCCTAGCCATATTTGCCTTTAAAATCTTATCCTTCATTACAAAATCTAGTTAGGGAGAGAAATCCACAAACTGCTTTTCTTTGTTTTTAAAATCCATATTTGTCTATCTTCCCCACCCCCACCTCTGTATCTTCTTTCTCCCACTCTGTTTTCTTCTTTTTACTCTTGGTATCCACATTCTCTCTGACCAATTTCACAATATCCACAGGGTTCAGGTGAAAAAAGCACTAACTTTGAAGTGAGAGGGCCAAGGTACAAGACTGACAACTACTGCGTGTCTGACCTTGGGAAAGTCACTTTAATGTCCCTGGGCCTCATCTGGGGTCATATTAGATGGATTCTGACATTACTTCCAACTTTAGATTTATGACCCTAGTTCTTACAATTCAAGAAAATTCAAAAATATTCCAAGCCAAATGAACAATGATAATAACCCCCCCTGCCCAAATATTAGAGAAGTTGTCAGGATCATAGGGGATCCACATAATAGTTCTGAAGAAATCCAAACATTTGCCTAAACTGTGGAATTCTAGCAAAACCCCTTGTGGTTATTCTAGAGGATGGGTGGATTGTAAAAGTTACCTCTATTTCGCAGAACCACAGAGGCAACCTGAAGAAATAAAATACTGCTAATTCTCACATTTGCTATCAGGCAAGTTCACAGGCTATGATAAAGGACACAGATGTCATTTAACTCTCCAAATTAAAAACATTATTTCCTATCTCTTCATTATTTTATCCATCATATACAGTAGATGCCCATCTCCTTAAGATGGAAATCCATTCTCAAGAAGCCTCTGCAGTTATGGTTGCATTTTTAACTGATTCTCCAATCAGATTGGGCAAGGGTGTACTTATTTATGAAATGGGAAAAATGTCCATAACCTCATCAATGTATGATTCATAATACGATTGCAAAGCATTTTCATGCACATGAATATGACATGTCATAAAATGGGTCTTATAAAAATAAGAATGAAAAATTAGTAATGTGTGTATCTTTACATTATCATCATTAAAGACATTTAAAAAAATCGGTACCTCTTTTGCTTAAATGACTTTATCTGAAATGGTTATTCAGTAGTCTCCTGAGGTCTAAAACATTTAATTTTGTTTCCACTGTTCAAAGGTAAAAGTTATTGAAAAAAGATTTAGGAAGATTTAATTTATTCATTCACATTATTAATATAAATTCTATTAGCCTGTTGAAATAACTAAAGGAAATTGAACAGTTGTATCCATAGAGCTAATGTTTCCAATTCTTGCAGTAACACACTATGGCTATGTGTAGATGCTTCTATGTCCATTAGATGTGCATGGAACTCCCCCTGTGCTTAACTTACCCCTCTGAGCTGAATGAGTTTATTTTCTTCCGACATTACAAAAAATAGTTTTTATTCCAGATTCCATGCAAGTACTATGTTATGTAAGGTTCTCCTGATAAGGGCTATATTGCTATGCATAAAAAGGAGAGAAGATCAGTCCATTCTTTGAAATCCCAGACCGAACATGAATAGTATGTTTATTTCTGCCATTGCAGAAAAAAAAAATCACCAGGGTGTTTGTCTTTGAATGTTTGCAGGTGTGGATAATTAAAATACGACACTTACTTGTATTTGATTGTGTGAGCATTCTTGAGGCTACAAGTGATTCTAATCAACTTCACTGACTGTGGGAAAAACTTGATAATTAACAAAAGTTTCTGTACCATCTTACTAGTTTAGAATTTTAATTCGTATGACATTATTTCAACTTTCATTTTTCTCCAGAATCAATAACGTACAAAATTATCAAGCCAATTTGGAGTAGTTTTTCTTTTTCAAGAGAAGCGAAGCATTTTGGGAATGTATACAAAAGAATCTGGAGTAAGCTACTCCCAACACTAAGCCAGTGTCTAATACAGAGAGCATCTTGGACATAAATGAACTCAAGGTTAATTCAATTCAGCCAGCGTCCCCAAGATTTACAGGGCCATCTTGGTGTGATTCCAAGTTTTTTAGCTTCCTACAAATGGTGAGTTTAAACCGAAAGGATAGTGTTTAAGCTGGAAGTATCTATCAATGCATTGCATGGAACTTCTAGTATTCACTTGGACTGGCAGCCCCAAGTATATAGTATAATTAATTACTCTGAGGAGAGACCTTAACTCTTATTCAATAATTAGTATCCTAGAAGTCTGTAATATTTACCTCATTTCAAATTGTTCAGCTTAATTCAGCTGCAAGATCAAATCATGAAAATAAAAGAGCTTATATTGGATGACTAGGTGATACAAGTGAACTAGCTGACATTTCTAATTCTAGATTAGGAAGCTAAGTAGACAGACTTTAGGTTCATACTATTTATTTAGATGTATGTCCAAGTCGATCATGTAAAATGTTTTCTTTTGTATTTTTTTCTTCTCATCCAAATGAATCCAAATGAATAGAACAGTATTCAGAAACACATTTATCTGATGGAAGACATTATATTGCTCATATATGAGGCAATATGTAATTTATTTGGGAGATTCAAATGGATTTGAAAGTTTTTGATTTATAACACAAGAAAAAAAGATCTCACTCTAGTGAAGAATAATTTTTCAGGATGGATTTTTATTATTGGTGACTTTTTCATAGTACCTGATTGTAACAAGTCCATTATTAATTTGGTCACACAACAAGCTATATTATTTGCTATCATCACCATATGTACAGCTATTTTCCAGCTGTAAGAAGAAATAAAATGGAAAAGACATGTCACATGAAGAATGACGTGGGTTATTTTAGAAAACATTTTTAGGGTGACAGTAAGTTTGCCTTGATGGAGTATATAGCAAAAGTTTTAGTTTGGCAAGACAGAAATTTTAGGTAAAGAGGCACAATATTTTGCTTTTTAGGAACTATTTTAAGAACCCCCATGATGTCCCCATGACGTGGGATATTTTAGAAAACATTTTTAGGGTGACAGTAAGTTTGCCTTGATGGAGTATATAGCAAAAGTTTTGGTTTGGCAAGACAGAAATTTTAGGTGAAGAGGCACAATATTTTGCTTTTTAGGAACTATTTTAAGAACCCCCATGATGTCCTAATGATGTTATGGGGGAAACCCTTACCTATCCAGGATTGAGATAACATTGGTAAAGTGCTTAGCACAGTTATTTGCATATAGTAGGAGTTTGATAAGTGTTGCTCTTTCCACCTTCCCATCTGAGACCATGTCAGTAGGGAGTAATCTGTAATGGGTCTTACTATAGGAGAAAGGCTTCAAAAATCAGACTAAAAATGATTCTCCAGTTGCTAAGATGGCAAACGATATTAGCAAATACTTCTCAAAAAATTTCAAAAGAAAAATATTCTAAATACCTAAAACCAAGAGAAATGCAAATGAGAATAACTCTGATATTTCATCTCACACTCAATAAAAGCACAAATTATGACAAAATATGGAAACAGTCCATTTTGAAGTTAAGACATGGCAAATCATGCATCCCAATATACTGATGATAGTGTTATGAATTTATTAAACCACTCTGTGAAGCAATTAAATTTATGCTTAAAAAAGTAACTAAAATACTCATATTCTTAAGCCCAGAGATCTCATGGCTAGGCATATACCCAATCAAATTTAGACACCGTATACACTGACTTATACATGGTATCACTTTTTTGCATTGAATAGAAATTAAAACAAAGTACATGTATTGATTAATAATGCTTAAACAAATTGTAATACATGAAAGTAATGAAATTACTGTGGCATAAGAAACAATGAATATAAAGAATTCAGGGAGGCATGGCAAAATCTACAAACTGATAAACTGTAAAGCAACTAGAACTAGGAAAATGATAGAAAAAATGAGTATAATGATAAAAATTGAAATAACTACAAATAAACAAATCTGAATATTATGTAATCATAATGATGAAGAAACTAAGCCCTAAAGAAGATTTCAGAAAATATGTCACTTTTGACACTGCAGGGATGTAGGCCAAATGTTCTTATATATTGCATATATTGACACTCTCAATATGGATTTGTTTTACTAAAATACTTTTTTTCCTATTTTTTATTCTTTGTTATGCAGAGAGATCATCGGTTTTAGGAGAGGGTAAATGAAGGTGATGTAAAAACAAAAGATACATATGTTTTTTTTTTCTTTTAATTTAAAAGAAAGGCTTCAAATATGTTTGGGAGCACGGACTACAACTTTTCCAAAATGTAGACTATCTAAGTGGGAGGAAGCATATGTCAGTAGACTAACCACTTAGCGATGAAGTCTCTGAACATACCAAATATGAAACATTCCTCTCGTCCAGGGACAAGAGAGTGGGCATATTACAAGAGTATCTGCATTATATCTAAACCTTGACATTCTTGGTATAAATGAAACTAGAAGGCAAAAAGAAGTTATAACTAAATGGAAGCATGGCAAACTCGTTCTCCTTAAAGAGACAGATACAGGAGTTAGTTGAATGTGTCCAGAGGCAACAAAAATATTATTTCATAAGACATTTTGTCATCTTGTATTGTAATGCTTGTTATAAGCATTCTCCAAAAGACCACCAAGAAGAAATAGATTTTACTTCAACATCTGCTTCAAAAGAATAAATCGATCAACCAATATGCATGATGAAATACTTCCTTTGTGCCAGGCACTGTGCTATATGTCACACAAATATAAAAGTAAGATAGTACCTTCCCTCAAGGTACTTACATTCTTTTTGAGTTATACAGCACATATAGTAGTATAGTAGCATAGGGGGTCCTATATCAAAATATAGGGAGATTCCAAGGGCTTGAGTGGAGCAATAGAATAGAAGATGATCATGACTTTTCGAGTACCAATAATAACAGGAATTTGATTACTGTTCCTTGAGCAAAAGTTGAAAAACAAGGGGCAGGAGGGAATATGTGTGTGTGTATGTATGTATATGTATATTATATATATATATATGTGTGTGTGTGTATCTATAGATGTGTATATATGTGTATATATACATACATACACACATATACATATATTATATATGGATAATAGGCAAACGGCATGGTCTGCATACTATCAAGGATCTAATGAGTGATTAGATCAGTAACTCAATCAAAAAATATTTATTATACTGCTACGATGTGCCAATTACTATGGATATAAAGGATATAAAGACAAAACTGAAAAGGGGAAAGAAGGGAATAAACAAGTATATAGCCTTACTAGGTGCTAGTCACTATGTTAGGTACTTTACAAACATTTTGCATATTTATAAATATTATTTCATTTGATTACTTAAAACAGTTCCTGCCCTCCAGGGAATCAATGAGCACCTATTAGGTGCTGACACATACTAATTGTGTGACCATGGACAAGTCGCTTAACCCTATTTGCCTTAGTTTCCTCATCTGCAAAATGAGATGGAGAAGGAAATGGCAAACCATTCCATTCTCTTTGCCAAGAAAACCCCAAAGAGCTCAAGAAGAGCTGTACATGCCTGAAAATGACTGAACAACAATTACGTTCCTAGCACTATGCTAGTAAGTGGAAGTAAGGATTGTAACAACAATGCTGCTAGCAGCTGCTGTTGAGGTGTAAGACCCAATGAAACCAGCAACAAGAGCTGCTAGCACAGTTTCTTTGATCTGTTTTTCTAAGGAAAGCACCTTTAAAGGGTTAACAATTTCACTTTAATCAAATGTCATTTATCATTCCCTTAGTTCAGTGGGAAAAGCCAGCACCCTGAACTTCAGAGAAAATACAAACGAATTACAAGCATACATTATATAAACAGGGCAAATAAACACTAATCAGCAGATAGGCTTCTAGCTGTCTGTCCAAGGATTACAGCAACTGTTACCAGAGAGAGAAACACCAACATCTGGGTTTTCTTCAAAACTGGGGGGCTCTTAACAATGGCTGCCCAGAGTTTCATCTGGTCAAATCACACAACACTCTTCCAGTGAGTGAGTACCCCAAACAAAATGCTAACCTCTGAGTTTATATACCCTTCTTAGGGCCCAAAGGCTTCATACCTAATCATCAAAAAGGCTTGGGCCTGGGGCTTTGCACCCACCAAGACTTAATCAAAGGCATTTGATTACTTTAGCATTCTCAAAGAGAAAACAGTAAAAAAAAAGTCAAACTCTGCTTAACATTACAGGGATTAAAAAAAAGACAATTTCCTCATTTCAAAGAGTTCATATTCAATTGAGGTAGACAATGCTTATGTGTGTAAGTATGTAGAAAATAAATTTATACAAATTAAAAACAATGAATACAAAGTAGTTAAATACAAGATATCAAGGGAAGAAGGGCACTAATGTTAATAGGTAATGTTTTGTTCCGAATGTAGTGCTTGAGTTGTATCTTATCTCAAATACAGGGAGAAATTCTATGGGATACAGGTGAAAAGGCAGTGAACTTCAGGCATGGAGTGGCCATTGCAAAGGTATAGAAATGAGAGGTGAAATATTATATGTGAGGATTAGAGAGAGGTCTAGTTTTTTTTTGTATTGTAGAGTTCAGGAAGAGGAGTGATGTATAATCATAGAAGTTTAGTTAGGGACAGGTTTTAAGGCCCTTAAAAGCCTAACAGAGGAGTTCATATCCCTTAGGCCAATGGAAAGCTATTGGAGTTTATTGAATAAAAGAGTAACTTGGTCAGATCATTGCCTAAGGAAAAACACTTAGTCAGCTGTATCTTGAAGGAAGAGAGGAATTCTATGAGGTAGAGGTACAGTGAGAATACATTCAGTGATGGAAGACAGTATAAAGACAAAGATGGAGGAGATGGAGTACCACATATGAAGAATGGCAAGAAAACCTAAATAATCTTTCCAGCTATGTCTTTAAAAAAAGAAGAAGAAAAAAAGAGGGATTCTATGAGGCAGGGATTCTATGAGATGATGAGGGAATGTATTCTAGGAATGGAGGATTGATTATACAAAGTCACAGTGACAAAAAATTTCATATCATGTATGGAACAACAAGAATGCTAGTCTGAATGTATTAACAAATGCATGAAAGAAAGTAATGGATGATAAAGTTATTGAGGTTAGGAAGGATATTAAATCGAACACAAAGGAGTTTGAATGTGACCCTATTAGTAAAAAGTTGCCACTTCTATTAACTGAATAACATCATCGTTATCATTATTATCACAATATTAAAGTAATAATATGGTCACACATGTACTTTAGGAAAATCATTGGGAAATATCTGTCCAGACCTGAGTGAGATGGGGGTATGATCTGGCCCCATTCCCAGGGAGATGGAGGTAACAGTGGCAGCAGTAGTAGAAGCAGCAGCAGCAGCAGCAGCAGCAGCAGCAGCAGCAGCAGCAGCAGCAGCAGGAGCAGTGGCTGTTTCCAGAGCTCTTGGGCCATAGATGGTGAGGGGATCAAGTGGCTGATCAGAGGACAATTGCAGAGATCTCTTTGCTGGGGTTGAGACAGGATTCTCTTGTTTTGCCCTGCTTGGATCTGGGTCATAGTCTTGGGTGATGATCCTGGGGCAAGGAGGGGCCTTGGTGTGGTGGAGCTTGTGGCAGCGGTGGAGAGGGAATCCTCCTCACAGTTATAAGGTAGAAAAGAGTACTTGTGGTCATTCACAGAGCAGAGCACAGGCCAGGAAAGGAGTGAACACCTCCCCTTTGATCATACCACCTTGGAAAAGCTGAAAATTACAGGCCCCTAGAAGTACTTCAGAAAGTAGCTGCATAAAACCTGTGAAGATTGAGACAGTACATGTTCCACACTGGAACCAGAGTTCTACCTTAAGGAAGAGTTAAAAGTCAAGTATTTGGCAGGTAAAATGAGCAAACAGCATAAAAAACTCAGACAGTAGAATCTTACTTTGATGACAAAGAAGATCAAAACATACAACCCAAAGAAGACAACAAAATCAAAGCTCCTACATCAAAAGACTCTAAGAAACCTATGAATTGGTCACAAGCCATGGAAAAGCTCAAAAAGGATTTTGAAAATCAAGTAATAGAAGTGGAGGAAAAATTGGGAAGAGAAATGAGAATGATGCAAGAAAATCATGAAAAATGAGTCAAAAGCTTGCTAAAGGAGACCCCAAAAATACTGAAGAAAATGATACCTTAAAAATAGACTAACCCAAATAACAGAAGAGGTCCAAAAAGTCAATGAGGAGAAAAATGCCTTAAAAAGCAGAATTGGTCAAATGGAAAAAGAGGTCCAAAAGCTCATTGAAGAAAATAATGCCTTAAAATTTAGAATGGAGCAAATGGAAGCTAATGACTCTATGAGAAATCAAGAAATTATAAAACATGACAAAACTAAAAGAATGAAAAAATAGAAACAGTACGAAATATTTCATTGGAAAAACCACTGACCTGAAAATAGATCCAGAAAAGAGAAATTTTAAAATTATTATACTACCTGAAAGTCATGATCAAAAAAGCCTAAACCAAGAAATTATCAAGGAAAACTGCCCTGATATTATTGAACCAGAGAGTAAAATAGAAATGGAAAGCCACCAAACACTCCTGGAAGATAACCCAAAAGGAAAACTGGTAGATATATTGCAGCCAAATTCCAGAGTTCTAGGTCAAAGAGACAACATCTCAAGCAGCTAGAAAGAAAAAATTCAAATATTGTGGAAACACAATCAAGATAACACAAGATTTAGCAGCTTCTACTTTAAGGGATCAGAGGTCTTAGAATATGATATTCCAGAGGTCAAAGGATCTAGGATTAAAACCAAGAAACACCTACTCAGCAAAACTGAATATAATACTTCAGGGAAAAAATTTGACATTCAATGAAATAGAGGACTTTCAAACACTCTTGATGAAAAGATCAGAGCTGAATAGAAAATTTGACTTTCAAATACAAGACTCAAGGGAAGCATGAAAAGGTACACAGGAAAGAGAAATCACAAGGACTTTTATTGAAGTTGAACTGTTCACATTCCTACATGGAATCATGATATTTGTAACTCATGAGATCTTTCTCAGTATTAGGGTAGTTGTAGGGAATATATACATATGTACACACACACACACACACATATGTGTGTATATATATATATGTATATGTGTACACACACATATATATGCATACTTAGGGTGTCCATAAAGTCTGTGTGCAATTTAAAATAGTTGTAAATTGGTAGCAATATGTGGTAGGAAGAATCTGTAACAAGGATTAGAAATCTTGATGTATCTAGTTTATTTTTGTCCTTAGAAATTTTATCTTTATTTTATTTTTAGCTTTAGAAATTCAACTTAAAAATTACTTATTTTTCAGGATTACTGTTGACCCATGGCTTCACTAAAAGAGAAAGTAAACTGTGTTCTTTGGTTGGCTGAATTAAAATCTACCACCACTGTCCAAAGTCTACTAAGTTTGACTCCATTGGATTTCTTTTTATGGGCACATCTGAAAACTAATGTTTATTCAACCAAATCTTGATCTAAAAAAGACTTGCAAACTAGATAACTGATGTAATTGCTGGCATTACTGAAAATCAGTTTGAAAATGTTCTCCATGAAGTACAAAATTGTATTACCCTTTGTATTAGTAATGTTGATGGACATGTTGAAAATTAACAAGAAAATAAAAAAATTAAGTGTTCTTTCTTTTTTTTATAGATTCTTTCACATATAGTTACAAAGTTACAACTATTTTAAATAGCACATGGACTTTATGGACACATATATATGTATATATACATATATATACACACACATATGTACATACACACACACACACACACACACATATATATATATATAAATACATATATATATGTAGAAATGTAGGTAGATAAATCAACTGATAGCATAAGGTGAGTTGAATATAAGGGGATGATATCTAAAAAAATAAAATTAAGGGGTGAGAGAAGAATGTACTGGGAGAAGGAGAAAGGGAGAGGTACAATGGTATAAATTATCTCACATAATAGAGGAAAGAAAAAGCTTTTACATTGGAGGGAAAGAAGGGGCAGGTGAGAGTGAATGAGTGAACCTTACTCTCATCAGATTTGGCTTAAGGAGGGAGTAACATACACACTCAATTGGGTATAGAAATCTATCTTACCCTGTAGGAAAGTGGGAGGAAAGGGATAAAAGTGAGGGGGTGGGGAATGATAGAAGAGACGGTAGATCTGGGGGAGGGGTGTAACGTTGATGGAATATGAAGATCTTCCCCATCCATTAGTAGGCCTACATGACCACATGTGTCACCTTTATTCCTGGAATGCGGACTGTATTCCCTGGTCTAAAGGTACTCATATATTTCAATCATAGATGTCTTGCTGCTTTGAGCTCTGGCCCAGCTCACAACTGTGATACATCCTGTTTAAGGCCATGTGACTGCTCTGGTAATAAGTTGTTATATATTTTACAAATGTGAAACTAATGATGTGTTTATTTTGTGGGAATTATGTTGTACTTATTTATTAAGACATGTTCCTATCCAGATAGAAGTTGCCTTTTAAAGTCCCATAGGCCTATGTAATGAACACGTAAGGTCTTGGGGCTGAATATAATGTTAATGGAGTATGAAGATCTTCCCCATCTATTAATAGACCTATGTGACCACATGTGTCCCTTCTTTTCCTGGAAGAGGGGCCGTATTCCCAGGTCTAAAGGTACACAGGTATTTCAGTCATGGAAGTCTTGCTGGTTTAAGCTCTAAGCTGTTTTAAGCTGTGATACATTTGAGTCACACAGAGCCCATTGAGGGAGGAACACATTAAGAAAAAGCTTGATTAAGGGAGGCTTGCTTGTAGGAAGGCTTTCATATCTTTTGGTACTAAGCTAATTGAACACTGAGTCATGAGGCTTGTGATGCCTTCTGGCTCTGAGCCTATTAGCCAAAAGTGTGTGTGTGTGTGTATGTGTGTGTGTGTGTATACATATAGATATATATGTATGTGTGTATATATGTATATATATTCTGTATATATATATATATAAATTCTGTGTATATTATATATATTCTGTGTGTATGTCTATATATGTTTGTGAATATACATACTTATACATATTATATATACATACATACACACACACACACACACACACACACACACACAAATATATATTCTGAGGTGAGATTTCCTTTGGGATCTTGCTCATGAAAAGGACCTTCTGATTACCTGTATGAGACTCTGAGTAGCTGTTTGTTAAGAGCCCCTCAACTACTCAGATGTTGGTGTTCCCCCAATCTGGTGGTATATGTAGGTGATTGTACTACTTTGTTCTGACAGTTGGAACCCTGCCTTTTTATCTCTGTGCTAATTTCTCTGCTTGTATTTTCTACTTATCTGTAATTAAAGTAAGATTGTTGACCCCTTTAAAAGTTGCCTTTCTTTTAGCAAAGTAGATCAAAGAAACTGTGCTAGTGTAACAACAATGTATTTGCAGCTACTGTAGCTATGTAAGGCCAACAACAAGACCAACAACACCAGCATGCAGGAGGGCTGCTAGCACAGGTTCTTTGATTGGCTTTTCTAAGGAAAGCAACTTTAAGTGGTTTACAACCTCACTTTAATTAAACATACATATATCATTCACTTAGTTCAGGAGAAAAAGTCAGCACCTTGAACTTCGGAGAAAATACAAATTACAAGTAGAAATTATATAAACAGAGCAAATAAACACAAATCTGTCTGACCATAGCAATATATACATAGTTACCAGAGAGAAAGGCACCAACATCTGGGTTTTCAAAGCACGGGGTGGTGTCTCCACACCAACACTCTTTCGATGAGTGAGACCCAAGCAAAATGCTAACCTCAGAATATATATACACTTCTTCAGGGTCAGAGGGCATCACAACCATGCAACTCAAACACACGTGACCTAGGCCTTCCCATGACTTAAGCATGTCATTCAAGACTCCCAATTCAAAGACTGTTGTTTGAAACAAAGGCAAGACTCAAAAGCATTTGATTGCCTTAATGCTGAGAAGCTCTCCAAAACAAAAAACAGCAAAAAAATCCCACCCTGCTTGCTATTCCAGCTAGCAGCCCTCCTGCGTGCAGGTGTTATTGGTCTTATACCTTCACAGTAGCTGAAAGTATTATTAATACTACAAGGGGGTAGTCAGAAGCAAACACTTTTGAAAAGGGACAGGATCAAAGGAGAGAATAGAATAAATGGGGGTGGGATAGGATGGAAGGAAATGTAGTTAGTCTTTTACAACACAATGATTACGGAAGTGTTTTGCATAACTACATGTATATAACATATATCAAATTGCTTGCCTTCTCAATGAGGTTGGGGGGGGGGAAGGGAAGAAGGGAGATAATTTGGAACTCAAAGTTTTAAAAATGAATGTAAAAAATTATTTGTACATGCAACTGGGAAATAAGATATACAGGCAGTGGGGCATAAAAATAAATCTTGTCCTACAAAAAAAATCGGGGGAAAGAAGATAAAAGGAGTGGTGAGATGATAGAAGGGAGGGCAGACTGGGGGAAGAAGTAATCAGAATGCATGCCATCTGGGGGTGGGAGGAGGGGAAAGATGGGGAGAAAATCTGGAACTCAAAACCTTGTGCAAAGGAATGTTGAAAACTAAAAATTAACTAATTCATTAAAATAAACAAAAAATATATAAACTCTTTTGAAATTTTAGAGAGGAGGATGGTAAAAGATATACAATAGCATTACCTCATAAAACAATGAGAAGCAATAGAGGTGCAAAACAGTTTCATCAAAAGATTTATAAGAAATTTAATTAAGCCAAATCATCACAAGAGCATTACAGGACACAATTCAAAAGTATACAGTAAATATATTTTAACAATAGAAAAGTTCTGTAAAGACATATAGGAAAATTCTCTTCATTAAATGGAGCCAACATATTTAGACTATAATATAATCATGTGATATATGAAAGAGTAGAAAAGGTACTAAGGAGGCAGTCCCTCCGCCATCGTGGAAAGGGATTGTCGGCTTCAAGACAGACACGTTTTTGTTTTTGTTTTTGTTTTTTTGTGAGGCCAGTGTGGACTCAGGGTCCAAAGCCCAGGACCACTTGCCATCTCTGCAGGACTCTGGAATTGAAGCTATTGGGAAAATCAGGACTCAGCCTGAGGTTTCTCTCTCTCCCAAAAGGGGAGTGTTAAAGAGGAAGGAATGTCCTCTGTGTTCCTGACAGCTGGTCCTCAGGAATCAGTGACATTCAAGGATGTGTCTGTGGACTTTACCTGGGAGGAATGGGAGGAACTAGATATTGCTCAAAGAGACCTCTATCGGGATGTGATGCTGGAAAACTATAGGAATATAATCTCACTAGGGACTCAGGTTTCTAAACCAGAGGTGATCTTCTTGTTGGAACAAGGAAAAGAGCCCTGGATGGTGAAGAGAGAAATCTACAGTCATCTGTCCAGGAGAGAGGTATCGCAAAGGTGATACATGTGAGAAGAATTTCAAACATATTTCACATCTAGTTAAACATCAGAGAATTTGTACAGAGAAGAAATACTCTGAACTTAATGACTATGAAAAATCATTTTTACAGCAGACTCACCATGCTCAAAATCAGAACATTTGTACTGGAGAAAAACCTCATAAATGTAATGAATGTGGGAAAGCTTTTAATAGAACTGC
>CM053627.1:148765265-148796493 GCA_028646595.1 Phalanger gymnotis | reverse complement strand
GAGAATTCATACTGGAGAGAAACCCTATCAGTGTAATGAATGTGGGAAGACCTTCAACCAGAATGCACACCTTACTCAGCATCGGAAAGCTCATATTAGAGGTGATCCCTATACATGTAGTGAGTATAAGAAAACTTTCCGTCACCCTTCATCCCTTGTTCAACATCAGAGAATTCATACAGAAGAGAGACCTTACAAATATTATGAATGTGGACTAACCTTCAGGCTATATGTATATCTTACTCTACACCAGAGAATCCATACTGGAGAAAAACCCTATAAATGTAACGAATGTGGGAGAACATGCAGATTGCTTTCAATCTTCAATCAGCATCAGAAAAGTCACACTGGAGAAAAACCCCATAAATGTAACGACTATGAGAAGCCTTCAGTCGAATTTCATTCCTCACTGGACATCAGAGAATTCATACTAGAGAAAATCCCTATGTCTGTAAAGAATGTGGGAAGGCCTTCAAACAGAGATCATCCCTTAACCAACATTGGAGAATCCATACTGGAGAGAGACCCTATAAATGTAATGTCTGTGGAAGAGCATTCACTGGCCAGACACAATTTAAGCAGCATTACAGAAGGCATACTGGAGAAAGACCCTATAAAAGTAATGAATGTGGGAAAGCCTTCAGTGGGATGCCGTTCCTCAAAAGACATCAGGAACTTCATACTGGAGAGAGACCTTATAAATGTGATAAATGTAAAAAGACTTATAGGCTGGAAGAAAATCTTGTGCAACATCAGAGAATCCATTCTAAAGTGAAACCTTACAAATGTATTCAGTGTGGGAAAGCCTTTCCCTATAGAACATGCCTTACTCGACATGAAAGAATACATAATAGAGAGAAACTGTATGAATCTGGGAAAACTTCCAATGAAATTTCATATATTACCCAACATCAGAGAAGTATTAGAAAGAAATCCTATGAATGTACTAGTTGTGGGAAAACATTCAGTTACAGTGCAGCCTACATTAGACATCAGAAACTTCACACTGGAGAATAGTCATGTGAACAAAAGGAAAACTGCTTTTAGCTCCTGTGATTTCATCTGGAGTTAGAAAACAGAAGTCCCTCTCTACCTTACATGTTTTGGCTACTACTCAGAAGCTGCCAAGTTAAGAACATCTGTTTGGAAAGTGTGTTGTTCTACAGAAGAAAATGATCAACACTTACTTGAGGCATTATAGGGAAAACTTTAGTAAAATAATTAAACTTCATTCCTTAAAGAAAACTTAATAGGAACCTTTTGAAGCAATGGAAATGAACAAATATAATTGTCACACTTGAGTCATATTAACTGAAAAACTGTGATATAAACAAAAATGTAAGTTAAATCTTTTGTTCACATATGCATAATTATAATTGGAAGCTACGTTCCTGACAGAACTGATGCTGAATTTTTCATAGAAGTAACAGGTTTTGTTTAATGGTAGATCTTTACGAACCTAAGCTAAACTGTATATAAGTCATAATATAACTCACTAACAAGTTATAAAGAAAATTATGAATTTGGAGAGTGAATTGAATATTGGATCAAATTATCTCTCTTTTGAGGTGAAAGGAAAAACTTGAATTTGATGTGATAGTTCTTTTATAATCTCTTTTGTTTGAGGTAGGGACTCTTTTTTTTTTTTATCAAAGTTATTACATAAGAGTTGAGTGGATCACCAAAGTCTGCTAGGAATTAGAAGGCATGCTTTGTTGGCTGAGAATGAATTGCAAATTGCAAGCCAATGAATGAAGCTTGAATCACTTTGTTCATATTGGTGAGACTCAAACTGTAGCTTTCTTGAATGATAGACTTGATTCTCTTCTGTAAACAATGAAGGAAGCAATTTCTTAGGGAGGAAATATCCAGGCCTAAAGAGATCATGAGCTAAGCTAGGCATAGGAACCTTTATTTAAAGTTTGGATAGTATCTAGTACGACTAAGTAGTTCTCTTAAAATAAATAACGTTATTCTTGCAAAAAAGAAAAAAGAAAAGGTACTAAGGAGAACAAAGATATGGAGAGCAGCTATAATAAAAGCCCAGCATATAAATATAAGGCACATGCTAGAAGCGCTAGACTTTTAAGGGAATTAAGAAATGAATTATCAATATATCTTAGAGGGAAGATAAGAAATAATCAGAAGGGAAATGGACCTTGATATTAACCAAAAAAAATGGCAACCCAGAAAATATAAATGACTACCTACCTGCTCTTCCTCATTTAGGGTTACCACTGCCCCCCAATTCAAATTTGCTGGTGTGGTCCCCCAGGGAACAACTACAATTTTAAGTGACTCTGCGGATTTGTAAAACTATAATTCACATACTCTTACCAATGCATTTGCGTATAGTCAATCACAGGATACAAGTAGTTCAAGGCAAAACCATTTACTATAATAATGTAGTAAAAGTAATAGAAGCACATCTCCTCCATAAACCTGGGACATACATTCTCACGTGTACACATAGCATCAGGGAGAGGAGTAGGTGCCTATAGATTTTATAAATGGAGAGTCACACAAGGAATATATAAGCAGGGGTGAGTAACTCTTGCCTCAAATGTGGTAGAGGCACTGTTGTCCTTGCACTGCTCCAATCAAAATTTTTTTTTTTCTGTACTGGATGTAGCTTCACTGTTTATAAGTTTACACCAACCTCCAGTTTTGGGTTCAGCTGACACATTAGCCTAGGATACTGCTGTGTACTTTTGAAAGATACATAGTCCACACTTTGGAATAATAGGAAGCTTGACTGTGGGGACTGTCATTTCCCAAAAAGGATCCTATCACTTGGGGCCAAATCTAGAGGGAAATCACAGAGAATGACTCCTTTTTTCCAACTCATTCAACTCAGTTCCACAACTGGACTCTCAAACTTTCAAATCCACTATTCTCCACACTCTACAGAGAGGTTAGACTCAGGAAGCAATGTCCTTGAATTACTTTTTCAAGCTATGGGCAAGACACCATTGCTAATGGATGAATGAAGAGAAACACATTCCTTCTTCCTTTCACTACAAAGAGATGAAAGAGGAAGGATCAAAACCTACCTCAGGAACTGAGTTCTTCTTCCATAATTGGTTGTCATCTTGACTTCCAGAGCCTACTCTCTGAACCAACTCCAGAGATTTCTAGTTTGTTCTTCTCAGACAGTTTCAAGTTGTGTAATCTAAATTGTTGTCATTCAATTTCTAAGGCACATAAACCTCTCAAATTGATTAAGGAACTTGATACCTCCTAAAGGAGTAAATAAGAATATGCATGGTACATGAAGGCAATGGAATATTGTTGCGCTGTAAGAAATGATGCAAATAATAAATATAGTGAAGCACGGAAAGATCTATATGAACTGATACAGAGTGAAGTAAGCAGAGCTAAGAAAATATTTTACACAGTGACTACAACAATATAAATATAAAGAACAACTACACAGCAAAAAACAAAAGTAAATGTAACAAAATTGTAAAGATCAAACTTTCTTTACACTGGTCAGTTTAAGTCTGAAAGAGGCACACCCTTTAACAGATGCAAATGGGCCACTTCCGAGTTTAAAGAAGAAATGCTTGAGATTACCTTCTCTTTGTCTCTCACATCCTGTAATTTCATTACTGGTTTGGAGAAGTAAATTGATCAGAGGTCCTTCAATTGCCATGCCTCCATAAGCATATGATTACTTTCCCAGTTCTATGAGTAGTTTATAATTGAACAATAAAATAGGGACTACTTCACAAAGGAAAACTAATAAAAACAAGTCAAAAGTAGAAACTGAAAGGAATGCTAAGTCTTAGCAGAGATAGAAGAGATCAATTTGGGAAATTGGGTCCTGCAAGCATCTTTTGACAAGACTCAGAGTAAAATTGAAGGAAATTCTCAAAAGGTTTGATTTTTTTCCCTGAAAATTCCCCTCCCTAGGTCTTCCTTATAACATAGATCATATAAAAAATTCTCCTTGGGATCCACACCTCTGACTGCATGTCAGGAATTTTTCTCACTGGGAGCTCCAAGATATTGTGATTCGATATACACTAATAAGTTCCCATCTGACATAAACTCTAGAAAACAGCTAAGAAAGAGACCATGTGGGTCTGACAGCCATTATTTATTTCTTTACCTGGGATAAAAGTGAGTCAGATGTTGATAAAAATTGGATAATATTTTTAAAGCCCTTTGTAAACCTTAAAGATCTATATATAAATGTTAGTGATGGTGATGATGATGATGACAATGACGATGATCATAGTGATGACAAGGATGGTGATAATGATGATGGTACTGGTTAATTTCTGGCCTCTGATGTGAGAAAGGGAATAGGGCAGGGTAGAAATGTGAGGCCTATGTCATATAGACAAGTTCCAGGTAAGATTAAATTTTTGCCCCTTCCAACAGTAAGGAGGGAGCAGAAAAGATCTGAACTTTCCTTAGTGTGACTTACTATTGCTACAAATGTTTGCAGTAGAATTTTCCTTGTCAGAAGCCCGAAAATAGCATCAGTTGGGCTTCCTTTTGAGGATATCAGTGGCCTCTTTGAAAACTTTTTCGGGCTTTCCTTTTATCTAGCTACACATGGAATGAACAATTAAGCAGTCGATTTTTTTAATGTAGGGTGCCCATCATGATTCCTCTTCCCCATAATATAGTCTTCTAGCTTGATCAATCTCCTGCTGAATTATATTATGCTAAGTCTAAAATTCATACAAACAAGTTACTAGGCACCCAAGTGTAGTCTCCAGTTCTTTCATGGCTAATCCCTCCATGAAGTCAGAGAGAACAACAACCAGAAACTGAGTGTGAGTGAGTCCCACACTGGAGCCTGCCTGGCTGAGGGGGAAAAAGTTACCAAGGTTAAGAGATTCCTACACCATGAATCTTAGAATGCTACATTTTAAGTCAAAGAATATACTTGGGATTAGTAGTGGTGAGCTGATGGCTGTATGAGAAATAGCATTAGGAGCCTGAATTCCATACTCATCTTTCTCACTTTTATGTACTCAACATTGTTCAAGCTTGTATATTTTTTTTGTTTTTGTTTTTGGCAGGGCAACTGGGGTTAAGTGACTTGCCCAAGGTCACACGGCTAGGACATGTATCAAGTGTCTGAGGCCGGATTTGAACTCAGGTCCTCCTGACTCTAGGGCCAGTGCTTTACTCACTGCACCACCTAGCCACCCCAAGCTTATATGTTTTTATGCTCCACTGTGTGAAGCACTCCCTGGCTTATAGCTCCCTCCAACTCCCTTTGCCATGTTATAAATTCCCTATAACTGAGCAGTTCTTAATGTACATGTTATTCTCTGTGGAAACACCAACATCTCAGGACAAGGAAAGGTACCCCTGAAGTACATGAAGTAAATATTTTCATCTCTAAAAAACTAGAGCTCAAGACAATTGTCAGTTAACAGTCACATTTCTGTAATTTTTATAGTTCACAAAAAATTTATCTCATAACAGCCCCATGAAGTAGAAAGTAGAATACTATAATTAAATATGAGAAAATTGAGATTCAGAGAGTCCCAAGGTCATATACAGGCATACACACAATAACTCTTGTGTCAAAATTTGCAGTCAGACCTACCTTTTCTTATTTCAAATCTAATATACTTTTTTACTCTACCATGATGAATTTTAGACTGTGGATTTATTTTTGCAGAATTCACATCACTACAAATGTAAGCTAGTAAGAATGTTGTGAAAAGTAATTTTCAACCCTGATTCTGACATTTCCTATTTCCATAATACTAAGCAAAATCCTTAGCTTCTTCATTTTTTACAGGCATATAAGATATATAAGATGAGATAATAATATATGTCATTGTTACCTAATATTTTGGATACTAGGATTAAAAGAAATAATGTATTTGAAAATGTTCTTGAAACTGTAAGGGACCATTATAGTGTCTTTCTGTTTTGGTTGGTACCTGTGATTTGCTAGTGTGAGGAATTCTTAGAAAGGAAAATTCCTCTACTAATGCCGATCAGCATCTTAGAGAGTTTACTGGGGCACTGAAAAGTTACTCACCTAAACAGTATGAGAGGTGAACTTGAAGGCTGGACTTCCTGATTCTGAGGCTCACCTCCTACCCATTATGCCTTACTGCCTTTAATAGACATATTTATTTAGATCGGAAGAAATTGTATAAATAATATAATACCAGTTTCACAGATCTATTATTTCAGTGGCTAGGGTATTCAATCCACTAATGCAAATTACAATCCATAATATACGCCTTCATAACCAGCATAATTTTTAGCTCTCTCTTTCTATAAAGCCTCATTAGAGGATTCATATGATATCCTGAAAGAATATCTTCAGTTTGTTTAATACTTCTAAATACCCATGTAGAACTCAAGCTACTGGTCTGCTGCCCCGCACTCTTACTACATGACCATTCCAAAGACATTTTTAGTCATATATGTTCATGAGCATGTCTTTTATACTACTTCTAAAAGTAAACATAATGATATCCTATGGGGTATTTGAACTTGCCCTTTGAGTTACTTGTAACTTTGATGCTTCATTCACCTTGGTGTCATATTATCCAAATCTATGTTATGTGTAATCTACAAAATGGGCAAGAATGTGGTGATAATAATGAAATATAAGGTAGGCCATTGGTATTGACATGTGAGTAAAATATGATTCAAACAAATCAAATATGATTGTATATATTCTCCACAAATGATAGACTGTATTTCAGAATTCATTCTACAGTTCAGTAGAATGATCCATAGTACAAATAAGTATCATAATAGATAAAGGACTGGACTTAGAGTCAAGAAGACCTAAGTTTGAATCCTGTCTCAGATACTTACCAGGTGTGCGACTCTAGGCATGTCTCTTAATTTCTGTTTCAGTTTCCTCATCTGTAAAATGAAGGAATTGGACTGTGTTTTCTCTGGTTCCTTCCAGAGCTAACTCTATGATGCTATGTACTTTCTTCTGCTGATCTGGAGCATTTTATGTGCAGAATATTATCCTAGGAGTTTAAGGAAGAAGGAAATCAGAAACTGCTAGGTTTATAATATTTTTTAGGGAATTTACTGGGTGCAAGTAATTTGATTTGATATTGTGTCATATTTGAAAAGGATTAGTTAATTCAGCCCCATGAGGAATTCATGATTTAGTGAAGACAGGGCATTTATATTGGAGAAGGTTTTTGTAATTCACTTAACTCTAACATTAAACACAATGTGAGATTTCAATTTCTCCAGAAAGGTACAGAGAAGAAGATTACAGATCATCTCTTGAGAAAAGCAATATGAACTTTTTTAATGCTTTAATTCTGCAAATAAATATTAATATTTTCAGTTCTTGAAATAAATAGCTCAGATGAGGTGTCAGACTCTTCTTACAGGTGTCTGAAAATACTACCTTTTGGCTTTCTTCCAAGAGTGTATGCCTGTTCCAGAATTGCAGGTGCAATTTACACCATGTGCATGAAACTGCTGATATATGTCAAATTTGTGCTTTCCTCCTATTATCTCAAATCACTTGGAATCATCTTCACAATTACCACACTCCAATTCCCTACCAGCTCATGCTTTCCTAAATCAGAAGATGGCAGCTCTGAAAGAGACAAATATGTTTGCAAATGAGAAATTCAAACTCAGAAGTTTCCTGGAAAAGCATTGTATGCCTAGAAAGATACGAGCCCATTAGAAATAAGACTGAAAGTGGAGGGTAAATCTAAGAAAATGTACAATTACAAGCAATAATGTTTCAAATGAAATTAAGGGTTAATGAGTCTGGCCTTAATTGAGTTTTACTCCCACTACTAAACTCTTTAGTAAAATATATTATCATATCACTCCCTTTATGATGCATTAAAATATGTACTATATTACAGCATTAGTTATTATGATACTTAAGAAAATATGGCTTGCCTCATTTCACAATACTTGTTTTTCTTTCCCTGTCAAATGCACTGTAGTTGTTTGTCAGAACATCTTAACCTGGGAAATAGTAGTAAATTTAGCCATCATTTCTACAGGAATGGCCTTTTCTAATTCAAGATTTATTTCATTTTAATTTGAAGTGTTTAGTAAATTCCCTGGATAAGCAGCAATTTCAACTTGATGAGTTTCATTCTCTAAAATGGCCAAGTCATTGATCTAAAAGAGTTAAGTTCTCTTTCTCAGACCCTAAAAGATATATTAATGAGTAGCTTATGCCCTAGGGAAAGTCTGGCTCATTTATTAGTTTATTGGAAAAAACATTTCCTCCCCCCACCAAACCCCACCACAAATTTAATACAAATATACTGAATCCAATTTATTCCATTGTTTTTATCCAGACTAATACTTAGAAATGTATCAAATCAAATTTGAAGCATGTATGGCATATTGAATGGAGGACTGGCCTTGGTATCTAGAAGATTTGGGCTCAAGTCCAGACTCTAACACATAGTAGATCTGTAAATCTGAGCAGGTTGCTTAATCAGAGCATGCCTGAGGTAGCCCTGGACAACTCAAAGTTCTAGACTGTGTGTCAGTTTGCACTGGTACAGGGAGTTTTCTCACTAGGATTTTCTTATATTGATGAATAATAGGGCCATTCTATCAGGTCACTTAGAAGGAGATTGATATTGCTACAGATTGTTATTATAATCATAACTATAGATGTAGCTATAGCTACAGAGGTAAGTATTAAATAATGTTTCAAAATTGTTTTTTCTTTAGGCTTTATAGTATCAGGGCTGTCTAAAACGCAGCCATGGGCCTCATGGGTCCTGCAGTATGATATATGCAGCCCGCCTACAAGCATAGAAATTTACACAAATGATTCAGTAAATGAAGCCGAGCTACAGCAGAGCTCTCACTAAAATGGCAAATCAAAATATATTGTCTATTGTTTCAATAAAAACCTAAGGTAGGACAGCCACACTTTATACTATTTGAAGGCATGAACCATTTTTAATTGAACAGATAAAACAAAAGAATATGATCAACCTAGCATTTTGTGCATTTGTAATGGGGCATAGGGTTCAAGATGTCAATAGAATGGATGGCTCTTTTCCAACTTCATTTGTCCTTAACAACTGGGGCAAGGAAGCCAATATTTATTGAGGGAAGCCCTTGGACATCAGAATCTCATGACACTTGTCTCTGGATACAGTCTCTATCAGGAGGCACGAAGTAGGAGTGAGAGGTACTAGTAGAATGATAAAGATCAAGTCAGTGTCGTGCTCAGAGAGCATTGTATTCTTGAGCTAAAGTAGTCCAATTTCATTTAACATAGCCAGAGGAGCCCAAGAAGCCAGTGCTGCAGCCTACACTTGGTATGTTCAGTAGAGTTTTGTACAAGATTAGAATGCAATAGATTGATTTCATGTGAAGGGGAATAGTGGTTGATTCAAACCCAAGGGGCTCCTGTTGATTTCCATGTTGCTATTGAAATGTGAAGTTTTCCCAACAAGTTGTTGGAAATATGATAATTTCTAAGAACGTGATAATTTCCCCTTACCACCTTAGGAGGTCTGGGAATTATATCCATTTACATATTAGAGAGGGGTTATGCAGAATTAATTACCTATATGAGTTACTTTGCTGGTCTGTTTTTAATAAGCATTTTGCTATTTGGCTTTTGACTTGCACATGATGTATTAGGAGAGAGTATTGTATTAGTGAAAGCTTGTGGAATGATTTTCATAATAGATTACCCAAAACACAATGCTCCCTGAAAAAGGGTGTCTATGAATTACACAAAGATTCGTATTTTCTGTCCAAAATACCATTCCACCTCCTTTGCTCCCAAATTTAATTGCTACATCCCAGTTTCTTAGGTTCATAATCTTAGAAAAATCCTAGATTCCCCTCTCCCCCTCACTCTATACATCCAGTCATTTGGCAAATCTTGCTATTTCTGAATTCATATTTCTTGTATTTCTCCTCTTCTCACTGTTCGCATAGCTACCACATTACTTCTTTCTTACCTAGATTATAGCAATTATCCCCTACCTACAATCTGCTTAATCCAATCTATGTTCCAAACAGCCACCAAAGTGAGTGTCCTTCGGTGCAGATCTTACTTTATCACTAAATTTCAGTGACTTGCAAAAGGATCTACGACAAAAGAGATACTGTTTGGTTTTTAAAGCCTTTTACAACTTAGCTTCAAACGATCTTTCCAGTCTTATTCTATATGACTCTAATTTTCACACTCTTTGTTATAGCAAAATGGACTTTTCTCTGTTTCTTATGTAATACCCTATATCCCATCTGTGTGTCTTTGCAATGACTGCCCCCGTGCCAGTAATAAATTGCTTCCTCAATAGAATGTGAGATCCTTGAGAGCAAGGATTCCATTTTTTTTTGTTCTAAGGACCTATTTAGCACTAGAAGGACCAGAATTTAAGAAAACCTTTGAAGGTCCAAGCTGTATCCACTGGCACAGTGTATTTTTTTCATCTATTAAGAAAACAGGAGGTGGAGAAAAGAAGGTGGTGTAGAAAAAAAAAATCAGTAAAATGAGCTCCACCCTCTACCTCAGACTCCAAACAAATCAGTAAAATGTACCAGACTGAATCCTGATGGGGAGGTCAATAAAGAGTCATAGTGGGACATTTTCCAAGCCCAGATTGTAATGGGAGACAGAGAGATATGTGGAAATGGGGATGGGTCAGACCAAAAGTACCTGGTATTTGCCAGAGCCCGTAAGAGGTTCTGAATCATGACCAAAGGAGGCCCCAGACCCACAAATCATATGCAGTGTGGAAGAGCAGGTGCCAACTGGGAAATCTGATCCCAATATTTAATTCCTGGTTACAGATCCACAGTAGACTGAGAACGGGAGCTGCATCCTGGGGTAATGGTTCTGAGTAGGGAAACCCTGCATAATGTACTTAGAAGGGGAGTAAGTTTAGAAGTAAGAGGTAGTTTTTTTTGGAGCAGAGAGAGGTTAAAGTTCTGGCATATAACTCATCCTAGAGTGCAACATCCAGGGCAAAAATCCCAGACCAAAAGAGAGTCTGAAATTCTGTCACTGAACCAACAGAGCTTACTTGGCTGACTGACAGTGGCTGCACTCAGCAGCAGTCTACTGAAACTCAGACCCAGATCCAGGTCAAGAACTTAGAGAGCTGGGACCAGGAGGGCAACAATCAGATTTTGTGTTGGATCAGATCATTTGGGGAGCATTTAAAATTTTCAGGGCCACAGCCTGTCATTGAGATATTAGAAATAACAGGGATTCAATAACCCAAGAAAATAGAAGCAAGACTAGCCTAGACCTTGTCTCTAGAAATGTGCAGAGCTCAGCCCTAATAAAAAATCTGAAGTAATGAAGTAGGCTGAAAGAATAGCAGACAAAAAAACCAAAAAATCCCACCATAAAGAATTATATGATGTTAGAGAATTCAAACCATAATTCTACAAAAATGAATGCCTTTTTATTCTAAGGACCTATCTAGCACTAGAAGAACCAGAATTTAAGAATATCTTGAAGGTCCAAGCTGTATCAACCGGCCAGATAAATAATGAATCCAAAATATCTACAAGCAAAAGTTATGAGAAAAATATGGCTAGAACACACTCAATTAGAATTCAAAAGAATTCCTAGCAGAAGTAAAGCAAGATTTTTTAAAAAGTTAATTTTTCTCTTTTATTAAATGAAATAAGAGTTTTGGAAGAAAGAACCGAAGAGGGAATCAGCAGTTTTGCACAAGAGGAATAAAACTTTGCCCAAGAAACAAACTCCCGGAAAATTGGAATTTTTCAAATAGAAGCCACTTTTTCCATAAGAAAACAAACTCAAAAGACTGAACAAAAGAAAATGTAAGGTATCTCATAGTTAAAATAACTAATACAAAAATAGACTAAGGAAAAAATTAAGAATAATTTGACTATCTGCTCATATCTCTTAGAATCAGAGGTGAAGTAGAAAAAGAATCTACTCATCATGTCCTGAAAGAAACCTAAAATGAAGCCTCCTAGGAACATCCTAGCCCAAATCCAGAGCTTCTGAGTATAAACAACTACAAAAATACTACAAGCTGCCAGAAAGAAAAAATAAAAAAATGACTTCTGGTACCAAGTAGCCACAGTCAGAATCACAAGTGATTTAGAAACTGCCACTAAAAAGAAATGAAGAACTCAGATTATGGTATTCATAAAGGCAAAAGCTTATAGCCAAGAATAAATTACTCAGAAAAACTGAGTATATACTTCAGGAGAAAAAAAAATTGACCTTTAAGGAAATAGAGGATTTCCAACCATTCCTGATGAAAAGACAAGAGCTACGTAGAAACTTTGAAGGTCAAACAGAGGAGTCAAGAGAAACATGAAAAGGCAAACATGAATAAATAATAAAGGACTGAATAAGGGATAATGGAATGAATAATGAAAATGAATAATTTATATTTAAATGTGGGAAGATAAAGTTCCCTCTGAACCCTATTATCAGAGGCCATAGAGGAGCTCAACTTAGAAAAGGCCTGAAAGTAATTCTGTTGTGACTTGATGATCTTAAGAGAAGAATGGAAAGAGAGGGGGAAAGGAATACTTTAGGGAGAGGGGAGATGAAGTTTATGGAAATTTTTTTTCATATAATCAGGGTACATAAGTGAGCATCTATACACACAAGGAGGAGGAAGTAGGGGAGAACAGTTGACACTTGAACCTTGTTATCTTCCAAACTGGTCAAAGGGGGAAAAATGTACACACACACATACACATATGTGGGTATAGAAATTTCACATAGGATTAATCCTATGCAAAACAAAGGATATACAAAAATATTTATAGCTCTTTCTGAGGTGGCAAAGAATGGGAATCTGACAGGGTGCCCATTAATTGGGAAATGGCTAAACAAGTTGTGGTTTATAAATGTGGTGGAATACTATTGTGCCATAAGACATAATGAAAGAGGTAGTTTCAGAGAAACCTGGGAAGACCTGTATGAATTGAAAAGTCAAATGAAAAGAACCATGAGAATGATGTATATAATGAAAACAATAGAATTAAGATAACTGATCAGACACATAACCCACCAGAATTCCAATAGATTAATGATGAAACATGCTGTCCACCTCCTGGTAGAAAGGTAAACGAATCAGAATGCAGAGAGATATGTATGTGTTTTTGATCATGGTAATTGTGGTAACTTATTTTGCTTGATCATACATACTGGTAACAAGCTTTTTATTTGCTTTGGATGTCAATAGTGGGGGGAGGGGAAGAGGTTAAGAAGAATTTTTCTAGTGGAAAAAATATTTTTAAAAAATAAAATAATGATAATGGGATGAAAACTTCTATTTTAAATTATTTTTTCCACAGTGGCTGTCACAATGCCTGTTATGTACTTAATAGAGTGCCTAATAGGTAGTAGGTACTTAATAAATGCTTATTAATGATTGATTACATATTTCACATTATGTTTGTGTGAATATCTTTTTCTTTCCCATCAGATGTCATTCTTTTGGATGGCATAGATTATTTATCATTTTCCTTAGTATTTTCCCTCAGCATCTTTTATAGTACCTACCACATAGTAGGTGCCAAGTGACTCTTCAGCACTTTTAAATGACAACTAAATTGTTTCGGAATCAGTGCCATTCAAACCCATGCTCAGGAATGTTTTTAGTAGAATCTGTTAAATATATATCTTTCCTTATTTTTAATGTGTTCCCTCTGGCTTTTTGAACTTTCTTCTTTTATATTTTTGGCACTGTGGAGAGGAAATGTGTTTTTACACATGTGCCTAGCTCTATTCTGTAAGTAGAAAAGAAAAGAATCCAAAAAGATACAAGCTAGGTTAATTTTGCAGAGGTGCTGGAAAGAATCTGGGGCTAGAGTAGAAGTTTGCCAAGAGCCTCACAGAACTGTGAGTTCTCTTAAGTTTTATGGCCCAATATTGCAGAGGTCAGCAGAAGGTCATGAGCATAAGTTGTAATGGAGGCAATCACTTGCATCAAGAGATAACTTAGCTTGTCATGAAGCAAAAGAATGCTTCAATAGACAGACCATCCAATTTATAGACTGGACCTCACAGGATAATAAAGAGCTGACTAGAAGGCTAGAAATTCTGTGGGATAAGTCAATACTTAGTCTGGTCATTTGTGAAGAGATGGAAATGGTGAGTCTGGGATTTTGTTCTGGGATCATGAAATCATGACCAATGACAATGCAGCACAATAAATAGGTCAGTGAATGAATATATTTCAGAGCTCAACACAAACAAGGTGGGGCTGTGGGAGGGAAACTGGTCTCTTTCTTTTAAAAAATCCAAGGCTCTACAACTCATAACTTCTTATATGTCAGTAACTTAACAATGGTATTTTTCAAATTGTGCTCCCAAGAGTAGGCTTTCTTTTAAAAAGAATAATACTATTATCCTCCCAAATGACTTTCAATTGATACTACTCTATAGAGGAAATGAGATGGCAACCATTGCATTTTTAACTATAATAAAACCCAATAAAATGAATATGTGGTATAGCTAATGCTTTAGCTGACTTTGACAATATGGGTGCAATTTTCATTCAAGCTTAATATCTTTAATTTGGCCATTTTACTTAGCCCAAAAGCAGTGCAAAGACTCTAAATGAGAAACTCTAATCCAGTTTTCAACTCCTCTGAGTAATGGATTAGCAAAATTTAAACAGAATGTTAAAGCTTTGCATATTCAATATTATAGGGTACATTTTATATTACATATTAAAATGCTTTTTAAACACATTACAAAGAAGATCCCTATTCCTTCCCTTTCTTCCACCCATTACTAGATGTCACATAGAGCTTCTCTACTCTAAGGAATCCCAACTAAAATGACAGAAATTTAAAGCTATTCAACATTGCCATTTCCAGATGATTTCTTGCCAAAGAGAGAGAAATGAAAGTGCAGCTGGCCACAGGGAGGAAAGCAAATGAGAAAATGAGATGACACAGCTTCCCTTGCAGGAAAGGAGCCAGACCTAGAGCACAGAAAAGCCCTATATGGGTCTTCTTTGTATTACTCTCATATTTAAGCTAGTCAGGTTATGTATGAGTCCAACAAAACTGCCCTCCAAATGAACAGAATTGCTACATCCTGTTCTTTAGCTGCCCCTGAGAAATGGAGGCAATTTAAAAAAAAACTGTACTCTGGGCTCTAAGGCGTAAGGGAGGTAGCATGGTCCATAGAAGAAAACTGAATTTGGTGTCAAAAGACCTGGGCTAAAATCCTGGTTCTGCTACTTAACACCAATATGACTCTGGGCAAGTCATTTAACCTCCAAATAAGGTATGAGGATAGACTAGATGGAAGAAAAGAGGAAAAGAAAGAAATATTTATTAAGCACCTACTATGTGCCAGTCATTGTGCTTTATAAATATTGTCTCATTTAATCTTTTTAAAATTTTTTTTTGCAAGGGGGAAGGCAGGGCAATTGGGGTTAAGTGACTTGCCCAAGGTCATGCAGCTAGTAAATGCATCAAGTGTCTAAGGCCGGATTTGAACTCAGGTACTCCTGACTCCAGGGCTGGTGCTCTACTCACTGTGCCATCTAGCTGCCCTTCATTTAATCTTTACAACAAAGGTGGGAAGTATCATTATCCTCATTTTACAGATGAAGAAACTGAGGTATACAGAGGATAAATGACTTACTCAGGGTCACACAAGGTAACCATTTGAGGCTGAATGTGAACTCCAATGTTCTTGACTCCATGCCCAGCAACCCTATACGTCATGACATCTAGCTGCTTTTAAGGTCCTTTACAACTCTAAATCTCTGATCCTCTCATTCATTTGGAGAGTGGAGCTATAGCCATTTTCAAAGGACAGACCTGTTTTGAATGGAGTATTCTATTCTATTCTATAGCAACATAATTCCCTTTCCTTTTCATTACACGGCCCATTGATGCTCCAATTTTTGAAACCTAGTTTTTAGGCAGAAGCTCTTGAATCATTATTATGCCTTGCCCCTCTAGAAGTTAGAAGGTAACACCTTATCAACTTATCTTTACAATATTAAGAGATTCTTAATAGAGGGGTAGAGCAAAAAATAGGAGATTAGAAGCAACCTGCTAAACTCTCTTAACATTCCCCTCCAAACAACATTAAAATAATACCTTAAATCAAATTTTATAGTGACAGAGCCAACAAAAGGTTAGGGTGAGATATTTTTCCCAGCTTTGGAAAATTTAGGAGGTCCACGGGAAAAATCTGTAACATTAGAGTGGAGGCCTGTCTGGAACTCACACAAGCAGCAGCAGTGATAGTGGCCACAGCGGAAGCAGCAGCTTCAGGAGCTCTCAGGCCAGAGACAGTAAGCGGATCAGACAACTGGTCAACTGGATACAGCTTGCACTGGTTGGAAACTCTGTTGCCCATATGCAATTCTGGGTTACAGTTTCAGGGTGGAGAGGAATGCTTGTGTGCAATTGCAAATGAGCAAGGAACTTGGTTGCAGTACCAAAGAAAAGTGGTAGGGTTTGTGGCTGCAGAGGACCAGGGGGGCTTTTCTAGGTAAAAAACAGAGCACAGACCAGAAAATCAGTAACCACGCCTTTCTGCAGATCATACCACCTTGAAGCCACCAAAAACTTCCAGAACTTCCAGAAATAGTTCTGAAAACATCAGCACAAAAAAGCCGGAAGCTTAGGACCAAGCCCACCCACCCCTAGATGAGCAGAACTCAACTTTAATGTAAAGTTCAAAGTCAAAAAATAGAATGGAAAGAAGAGCAAAAAAAAAAAAAAACCCAAAAACAAAAAACAAAAAAACAACCCAACCAACGAAAATAATCTGACCATAAAAAGCTACTACAATGTCAGGGAAGACCAAGGCAAACTAGGTTGAAAGCAACAATATGAAAACAGCTACAATCAAATCTTCAAAGAAAAATGTTAATTGGACTCAACATCCAAAGAATTCCCAAAAGAGTTAAAGAGATAAGAGTGAGAGAGGAAAAAATGGGGAACTGAAAGTGATTCAAGAAATTTATGGGAAAAAGAATTAATAGCTTAGAAAAAAAGGCACAAAAATTGCTGATGAAAAGAACTCCTTAAGGAAAACAATTGGCCAAATGGAAAAAGAGGTACAAAATCTCACTGAAGAAAATAATTCCCTAATAATTAGAATTGGCTAACTGGAAGATAATGACTTTATGAGACAGCAAGAAACAATAAAACAAAGTCAAAAGAATAAAAAATAGAAAAAACGTGAAATATCTCATTGGAAAAACAACTGAACTGGAAAATACATCGGAGAGACATAAATTAAAAATTATGGGACTACCAAATGCATGATTGAAGAAAGAGACTAAATTGATATATTTCAAGAATTTGTCAAGGAGAACTGACTTGATGTCTTAGAAACAGAGACTAAAATAGAAATTGAAAGAATACACCAATCTGAAAGAGATTGCAAATTAAAGAAAGAATGCTATACAGCTCCAGAGAATTGATGAACTTTGAGTACAAATTAAAGTATAATTTTCTCACATTTTTTTTATTTTTCTTGCTTCTTTTTAAAAATAAGGCTAATGTGGAAATATGTTTTATATGATTTCACATGTTTAATTGATATCCTTCTTGCTTACCTTCTTGATGATGGGAGAGAGAGAATTTGGAACTAAAAATTTAAAAACTAAAGAATATTAAAGACAAATAATATTTAAAATATTGAAAAGAAACTCAATAGAGTTTGTTTAAATTTGAATTTATTGTTATTAGTATCTGGGTCTAGACATAGTGAATGGAGAATGAGTGAAACTTATATAAGGAGAGTGATTTAGATCATCCTTGGGAAATTACAAAGTTCTTTTAATGATTCCAAATTTCTCTGTAAAACAATGGGTCCTTTAACTTCAAAAGGCTGCTAGTGATGATGTATGGAGGTGAATCATAGAATACTATAGTCCCCAAAGAAGTTAATCACCCAATACGCAATGAGGAACTTATGGGGACATGTGAGCAAACTACAACAGATTAGTATACCACAATACAGGAATACACATGAGAAGTAGGGCAAAGGATGCCACGAGAGAAATGTAGAACACAAAGAAAGGGCAAAAATGAAACAGATGGGCTAGTCACTAGAATAAATGAGGGAGAGTCGAGAGCCCAGGTACTCCACTTCACTGTGGGAGATTTTGGGGACAGTGAAAAGAATCATGTAGGGTAGTTGGGTACAAATGAGTTGTGATTGGTATCATTGGAGAAAATATATCAATGAGTTCACACATTCTTTGGGGAGTTTTTTTAAAACAAACAAAACCAATAAATGTACTATATGTTAGTTTAACAAAAATGTACGTATAAATGAAATTTTTTTAAAAGGCAAAAATAAGTTCAGTCAGGGACACAAACAGGGAAGTGATGAAATTGCCATATAGAATTTGAATCATGGTTCCCACCAAAAGTGGCAAATCATAGAAAAAATGGCTGTAGATGACAGAAATTCATAGGTTCACACAACTCTCTATTTTTATTATTATTTGCATATTGATATATTTATATTTGTTAATGTTTAAGTTCATAATAAAACAATTTGAAAACAAAATAATTGGTAATTTAAAAGATAAAATGTATAATTAAATTTTTTCCAGCCAATTTTTCTCCCTAAAATCAAATTGCTTCTAGTAAATAGGTTCCTGTTGAGAGTTGTTGCAACTGCAGTCCTCTGTTCCCAGGACAGATGTAGCTAGGGCAGCAAATGACAAAGCTTCATCAGTCTGTCTTTATAATATGTCTTAGATGTGAATGAATAAAACGACCCCTAGACGTGAACATACAGTTCAACCATAAATCAAAAATATCGGCTATGAAAGCAGTTCATAATTTGACTTCCCCTAGTGGAATGAACGTGGAAAAGGAAGCAGAAAGTCTTTTAGCTCTTATGTGAATATCTAGCTCTATCTTCCAGATTGAGAGTTCTTAAAGAATCGTATAATCATAGACTTTTCTTTTTTTAAGTTAGAAAAGACCTGAGAATTCATCTAGTACAATTCCCTCATTTTGTAGGTGGCAAATCTGAGCCATAGTTAGTGAAAAGGGATTTGTCCGAGGTCAAACAACTAATAAATACATAGGGGAGCCAGTACAAAAACCAATACTTTCTTATTCTTTCTAAGGATCTTTCCACTAGGCCCCTATTGCCTTACAGAAACCACCCTATGAACATTGAGGTAGAATTCTATGCGCTAACTCTTACAAAGCTTTTTTGTTTGTTTATTTGTTTTTTACTGCAAACTACCTGCCTTAAAACACAGGTTCCAAACCAGGGGTAATTTTATTGAATCTGAAATCCCTAACAGGAATTAGCAGGTGTTAACAGGTGATTTCAAACACCACAGAATTATCCTTGGAGAACAGAAAGCACAGTCAGCTGGGCAGGTTTTACCTTTATTGCCTTCCAAGATCCCTGAGGCCGTGAAAAAGTATAAAGGATTCTCCAAAAGCAAATAAGAAACAAGAAGTGAATAAAGCTACAATCTGCAAACTTTGTCTAAGTGCCTATTGAGAGGTACTTATCAGCGCATAGTATGGCAGGCACAGTCAAAGCTACAGAAAAATAGATGGAGTAATTTGGGGGAGGTCATGGAGAAAAGGATATTAGGAAGGCTGTTGGTTTTGTCCTTCATTCTCAAAGAGGACCATGATATCGGGAAAGTGATGACATGACAGGCAGGTGAACTGGATTTAAATGAGGGAGTGCTGTGCAAAGTCACCAGCCTCACTTTGTCCTCTGGAGCCATCTGGGTCAAGTGGCAAGATATAGATCAGGATGACTGGAGATGGTCCTGGATGAAGTGGGAAACCTTAGCCCTTTTAAATTAAAGTCTTTAACAGATCTCTGACTGAGGCAAGGCCTCATTCAATGATTAAGATTAGATAAGAAATAAAGCAGAAAATGGTCTCTTTTAACTAGTCAAAAAAAAAAAAAAAGAAGAAGAAATCAGTCTGGGAAGGGAAGATTCTCGGGATTTCTGGCCAAAACAGAAACAACTGCTATTTACATTCACTCTGAGCCAATCAGGGTCCAAACAATGGCAGTCATTGGGAAGTGGTTGTGAAATAGAAGAGTTTATAGAGAAAGATAGAAACCAATGAATGATTCAATACCTTCACCCTCATGTTGACTTCCGATGTCGTATGCAATCTCTTCCTTTGCTTTCAACCTATCACTCTTGCTTTATTTTCATTTATTTCCCTAACCAGTCTTGATCCAACGATCAGCTGTTTCGCTCTAATGGTAAGGTTATTTAAAGAAGAATAGGCAAGAGAAGTTACCAATGAGACTCTTTCAAGAAACTGGGGAGAGAAGAAATAGTGATGCACAGAAAGCTGCTTGCTTTCAAAATTACTCTGATAATAGGTAGTGGCTTCCTTTTTCTTCAGGAAGTCTGCCAGACTTCTTCTAGTACTAAAGAGTCAAAGATAAAATGAGAGAAGATGTAAGAAAGTTTAAATTCCAGACCTAGTATCTGGTGTTATCCTGCCCTGCTAATACTGTACAAGTCAAAGAGAAGACCCCCAAGTGCGTTCCTCCATTCTTCAGCTTTGGATTCCTTTCCCTTTTGTCCTTTTCTCTTTTCTGACTAGCTAATCCCCAAACTTGAATAACTTTCACTCATTCTCTTCCTGTGATACAGTGTTCCAGCCATTGGATACTGCTAGAAGAAATCATGGAATCACGACTGCCTCTATTACAAACTATTCATGCTATTTGACTTCATCTGTGCCCTTGCTACAGCTTGACAATACTCTTAGTTTTCTCTCCCTTCCACCCCCTTGAAGTTAGCAACTCCCTTAAGCTTTAAGTAATTGGTAACAGCCTGCATATAAACTTTAGTATCTATTAAAGTTACACTCCCTACTTGACTGGAGGAATTACTAGCGGGCTGCAGTGATTTGAAACAACTAGTCCAGTCAAGATACTTTACAATAATAGGAAGGGCCATAGTGGATAGAGAGTCAGCGTCAAAGCCAGGAAGACCAAGATTCAAGAACTGTCTCGGACTAATTATGTATGACTCTGGGTAAATCACTTAACCTCTCAACAATCTATATAACTTTCTAAAACTATATGTTGTATATAAATAGTTGGCTTGCATTGGTGAAGGGAGTTTCACCACCTGGGAATTCCCTTTTCATTTGAAATCATTGAACTAGTCTTTATCCTAACCCTAAGCTTTAATGAAAAGAAATGAGTACTTTGTTTTATTTTGGGGAAATGGGCAAAGTTCCTTTGAGTGGAGTCTTAGTATTCACAGTGTCAGACAGGGGAAGGAAAACACAATTTTTGCTCACCCTTTCTGAACCTTCTGTTTGTGGTAGGGACCCCTGAGGAAACTTCATATAATAAGCTCTAAAATATCTCTGTATGTGCCCAGATTACCCAGGGTGAGCTATGGCAAAGAAAATAGTCTCAGTAAGAGGCGATCCCAATTTAGCACTCTATCACTGGGGTTGGAGTGTACTGTAGGAAGTCTCCAAACAAGGTGAACCATTCAAGCATTTAAAAAAAATCCTTAAATTGGAAGCAGAGAATGTACTGAAAGATACCTATGCTGTGGTCCTTGTGAGAGATGCCAGAGCATTACCATCTGGGGGCAGCAGAGAGCAATACCTGCAGTTACCAGATGGGAGCAATGAAGAGCTGCAAAGAAAGACCAGCAAACTCGTGAGCCTTGGTTAGCCTTGGTCATAGAAACCTTCATTTTGATATTGTAATTGTGTAAATTTACATTATAATCTTTTTTGGACTAATAGTTATTCAATCAAAGATTTCTTATTGCTTTAAATATACCTTTCAGTAATAGTTGTGAGGTGATCATGGATAAAGTACTAAGAAGGCAAATTTTTACTAACAGACGTGTAAGTATGCCGGTTCTCAGCCCTTCAGTTCAAAGGTGTCTTGGGCATAAGGTGGGATGAGTATCCTGGCGGACAGCCCCAGACTCTCCATCCTTATATATAATGGTTATTGCTGTACAAATTCACAATAACCAAGTGGGAAGTGAACCTTAAGGGCAATCAATCAGCAGGTGGCATGACTGTAACACCCTCGCTCTTTTTCAGCTACATGGGCATTTCAATTAGGAAAGTTGGATAAACTGATTATGATCACAAGAGACTTTTATAATACCATATTTGGCTTAGATGAAGCTTGTTACACCAGTTAGTGGACACTTGGGAATTTCTTAGCACATCAGTGGTACATCAATGAAGTCACTTCTGTTCAGCTTTGTTGTTGTTCAGTCTTTCAGTCATATATGATTCTTCATGACCCAATGGGCCACTGACACTGCCTATGGGGTTTTCTTGGAAAAGGTACTGGAATATTTGCCTTTTTCTTCTCCAGGGGATTAAACGAACAAATGTCCAAAGTCATCGAGCTAGTAGATATCTAATGTCAGATTTGAACTTAGTTTTTTCCTGATTCCAAGACCATCAATCTATCCACTGAACCACCTTCAGCTAGGCACTATCAATAGGACAAACTCTGTATTTCTTGCCTCTTATTTTTTGGGGGGCATTACTACTGTGGGTCCAACAAGGCTTGCCCATGAGATTAAAGTGGTAGGGAGCAACATGTTGGCATCTATGAGTAATAAACTGCCTAATTGTGGTTCCTTGAGGCCTTTTGTTCCTTTTTATTACCTCAGCCATGATCTCCTTACAACTATAAACCATGTGCTTGCAGGTATGGAAATGGAATCAGTATCCTGTGTGGTGACATGTAGAGGCTTTCTAGTTTTCTTAGGTAGGTAGGTATGAGCCAAGAGAATTGAGAAACTCCTCCCAAATTTGTCAGGGCCTTTTTACCATAAGTCTCAGACAAAAGGATTAAATAGGCACTTGTTGTAACATAAGTTGCATTTCAGTTCTGCTTGTCTTATCTTCCTATTAATTGTAAGTCCCCTGATGACAAGAATTACGTCTCACTTCATTTTCATAGTCTTGGTATAGATAACAATGCCTTGTGCAGAGTGGGCACTTAATAAATATTTGTTGACTTGTTTCACATGATGTTTTACAAATTTGTAAAGGCTAAAAACAGCTGGAACCATTGCCTGAACATGTTGCTGCAGAAGACTATAGAATTTCTATCTTATCCCATCCCTACCTTATCAATCCAGGTCTGACCTCTGCCCTTTCTTCCTTGCTCTCACCCTCCACTCAAGTTAATGATCCTAAATCTTGTTTTAGAATAAAGATGTCAAGACCACACAGCATGGCTGTGTGAGTATGAGGAGGAATGGCCAGCCAGCCACTACAGGAAGGGTTACACTGGCAGTTTATAAAGCCAGGACTGCTAAATTCTTATTACTAAGTTCCTTTGTAAACAATGACATGATATTTGAACTTCATGATTTATTTAACCTTTCAACGTCACTTTTATTTCATCTATAAAATTAAGGTAACCTATTGTTAATGCAAGAGGCAGCTAGGTGATGCATGGTATTGAGCACTGGTCCAGGAGTCAGGAAAATCTGAATTCAAATCTTTCCTTAACTATTTGCTAGCTATATGACCCTGAGTAAATCACTTAACTTCTATTTGTCTCAGTTCCTCATCTGTAAAATGGGAACACATTGGAGAAGAAAATGATAAACCACTCCAGTATCTCTGCCAAGAAACTCCATGAGCAAAGTCTATGGGACCATATAGAGTCAGACATGACTAAATGGTTGAACAACGATGACATTAATGCCATATCCTCAATTAGGAATCTGAGGCCAGAGGTTGCATTCAGTCCAAGTTATTGCATCCTACCCTCACTTAGTGTTTAGGAGACTAGTTTGTGTTACATTAATATAGAAAAATTCACCTGATTAGGCAGTTGTAAAGAGTATCACATAATATTTATCATAACATCCTTTCTGTGAAATAGGGTAAAGAACAAGCAGATAGGACATCAGGAGACAGATTTTTGTTCTGGATCTGCCACGAACTAACCCTGTGACTTTAGGCAAGTTACTAAAGTTCTCTGAACATCAGTTTCCTGGTCTGTAAAGTGAACAAATCAGAGCAAATGGCCATTAAGATATCCTTTTCAAGCTCTAAGTATCTTGATTCTAAATATCAGGACAGAGGAAAACTTAAGTCAGAGATCATAAAGGATCAAGAAAAGAAACTGAAATGAATTAAATCTTCACTAAACCTCTTTCTTTTGTATCTATTGGATTTATTAGTCGTGAACCCAAGAGCTTTGAGAATAGTAGTGTTTCCCAAACCACTGGACCTGCTTCCATTGGGAAGCAATGGGAAAAATCATTATGAAAAGCATTACCTGTTTTTCAAATCACTACAAGCAACCACTGCTAACTAATAGCTGCTAACAGGCAAAGGGCACAGAAACTCCAGGAGTAGCAGCTCCATCTAGACCACCTATCCTACTTGCAGCTCAATCCTTACAGACATCATCCAGAAAGCAAAATTCTATAGAAAAGGGACCAGCTGTCCCCACAAACCAACAGCTGCCACTTATAGGGCAGGCAAGCCAGCTTAGGGGTAGACACTGTGATGCAGTATATATCAAGCAAGCCAATCCTCCACCAGCACCTTGCCCCCATCATCCCCTCAGACCTTGATGTCTCTGAACTCAGGAGCTGTGGAAATAGAACTACTTTCAATCCAGTCCCAACATCCACAACTCCAAGAAGCAGCCCCTTTGTAGATACAGCCTCCCTAGCAAGTGTTCTTGCAGGTGCAATAACCATAGCTCCTGAAGACTCAGAAAAGAAAATTCTTATCACCAAAGTTTTTGGTACTGTCACATGGTCAACATCAGATTCTGATATGACTTCATGAGTAGAAGTGACATTAAAGAGGCATTGCCATCTACTTTGCTGCTGTTCCCTAAGGACTCTGAGACCTTTCCATTTGACTTACAGTTGAAACCTTCATTCCATGTGTTGCTTCCCCCATGGGAATATGAGCTCCCTGAGAGCAGGGATGTCTTCCTTTGTTTTTTGAATACTCAGCACATGACACAGTGTAAGTGTAACATACAATAAGCACTTAATAAATACATTTTTATTCATGAAGAGGGCTTGAAGACATTTACAATCTGTTATACCTTTCTCTGTTACTTATGAGTCAAGCCCATCATCTACTTCAGGGATAGGGAACCTGTGTCCTCAAGGCCACATGTGGCCCTCTAGGTCCTCAAGTGTGGCCCTTCGACTGAATCCAAACTTCACAAAACAAATCCCTTTAATAACAAATCCCCTTAATGAAAGGATTTGTTTTGTAAAACGTGGACTGTCAGGAGGCCGCACCCAAGGACGAAGAAGGCTACTGTGGCTTCAAGGCTACCACTCCTGGTCTACTTAATAAACAGAAATAATAAATAGAAATGAATAGAATATCTAATTCAGTCTAATTCAAGTCAATAGGCATTTAAATATTATATGGCAAGCACTTTGCTCGGTCCTAAGAATATAGTAATTATGAAAATAGTTTCTGCCCTCAGAGTATACATTCCATTAGGGAACAATAGATTGAACAGAGATAAGGAAATAGAAAATTTATAAAAATTAATTTGGGGGAGAAGGAACACTAATGACTGAGGTGATCAGAAAAAGGTGTTTTTGTAGGAAATGGCATTTAGACTAAACCTTGAAGAGAATCAGACCTTCCAACATAGAAGAGGGATGAGGGAATATTCCAGCCTATGGAAGGCATAAAACCTTATGGAAGTAGTAGACAGGCTTGTGAGTAGGAAAGAACAGTTCAGTAGATTTGTTTTAATCAGTTAGATTCATTTGCCAAGATTGAGGGTATATTAGGGTCATAGGAGGCGTATAGAATATGCTATAATAAGTCAAGAAAATCAATCTGGAGCTACTTTTCAAGTTTGGGTTGAGAAGGACATTAAATTACCTAACAGATGCATTTATATTTTATCCTAGAGCCAAATGTCAGTCACTGAAGCTTCTTGATTAGGAAAGTGAAATGATCAGACCTGCCTGTTTTAGGAATACCAATTTGGCAACTGTGTAGAGGATGGATTGGAGAAGGGAGCAATGAATTTGGGAGTACAGTCACACATAGCACTTAGGACTGAGGGCCAAGAGTAGTAACATTTTAAACTTTTACTATATCACTTTTCTCGTCCCTAACACAGTCGTGGTAAGGACCTTGTAAGTCTCCTCTTCTGGAAAATAATGGCTATCAGTCTTAGAATTGTAAGGCTTAGTTAGTGGAATTCAAAGGAACTTTGAAGAAATTAAGAACTTTATGCACTTACAAGTGCTGTTACATGTGATTTTTTTCCTTCTTTCACAAATTTCTTATGCATATTATCTTCCTGAAATTATAATGTATTTCTCTGGAACAAATTATTGTATGCATAAAAGCACAATATTATTTCCGCCCTCACAAAAAAGAGAGATATTTCCACAATAGGACAGGAAAAAGGTGATGAAAACTTAGACTAAGGTTGTGAAGGTGGAGAAAAGAGAACAGATATGAGCCATATTGTGGAGAGAGAATAAGATCAAATATGGATGGGTTGGAGGTGAAGGAGGGTGAGGAGTTAAGGATAACACTGAAATTGCAAGTCTGTGTAACAGGAATGTTGGTTATGACCAGGATAAAAGAAAAAGAAAAAAGAAAGTTAGGGTAAAAGGTGGGTTTTGGAGGAAAGATGAGTTCTTTTTTTAGCAAAGTGAGTTTGAGATATTTATGGGACATCCAACAGACAGTTGAATGTTTAGGGTTGAAACTTAAAGGAAAGATGAGTTCTGAATATGTAGATGTATAAATCATCTGCGTAAAGATGATATTTGAACCCAAGGCGGCTGATGATATAAGAAAGGCAGGATACATAGAAAAAGAGAAGCAGACATAGAGGAAAGTCCTGGAATACACCCTGGCATGAACATACTTGATAGTTCAGCAAGAAAATTCAAAGGGATTAGTCAGACAGATAGGAGGAGAACCACTATTATAAAAATCCAGGAGGAAAGAGTATGTGAGAGGAGGGTGTAGTCAAGAGCCAAATGCTGTGGAAAGGTCAAGAAAGCTGTCTGAGGTATAATCAAAAATGACTGGCTGCGGTATTGCTGTAGGCATATTATGCATTTAGGTTGCTTAACATTGATAAGAGAAATCTTAAATCTTAACAACTTTACTTAGCAAACAAAACAAAACAGTTAGAGTTGACTTATAAAGAACCACAGACCTCATTAATTCAAAGAATTTCTCTTTGTTGAGGATATTTTTTGTCACAGAAAGTTTTTCTATTAAAAAAAATCAAAACAACTTCTGCTGCCATTGATTTCGTTTTTCTTACCCATATAACCCCTTTCCTTTCCTTCCTTTCTCCTTTTTTTTTTTAAATTTACAAATCAACCAGAAACAATTTGAAAGAAAAAAAAGAAAATATTTGTGTAAAATTTTGTTTTGTTTTGTATGTGTGTATCGTTATGATCTTTTAAGTCTCTTTTCAGATATGAAATTTATAATGATCTATTTATATCTATGTTGTGAGGAGATTCTCATACATTTAGACTTTGTAGACAAAATATTAAAACCTGGGCATTCATGACAGTGGGCAAAGGACTGGGCTGAGAATCATGAGACATAGGTTGTATATCTCTCCATGCCACCAATTTATAGTCTGACCTTAGGCAAAACATAATTTCTTGAGTATTGGATTAGATTATGTCTAAGGTCATTTTCTTAAAGGTTACTATCTATTACTACAACCTTATAGAATCTGATCTTCCTTTTCCTCATCTGTAAAAAGAAGAAACAATATTAAAATATCTCTAAGTTTCCTTTCAGGTATGAAATTGTTTAACATAATCTACTTGTATTTATGTTTTGAGGAGATTCTCACATATTTGGACTTTCTAGTCAATAATTTAAAGTCTAGGCATTGCCCACTGTCACCAAGGTAGAATTTGGATGAAGGTTCTCTGATTCCAAATCCAACACTTTCCACTATAGTATGCTACCTTCAATTTCTGTCTCTGATGTCTTTCTATTTCTTTCTAGATAGATAATGTTATATATTTGTATGTATGTGTGTGTGTGTGTGTGTGTGTGTGGAGAGAAAGACACATACATAACACATGCACACACGTAGGTAGGCATATGTATACAGGATGTTCAAAAAAAAACAGTTAAGCTGTTAAATTTTAATTATTGGACATATACACATGCATGTATGTATATATACATATATATGTAGTTAAGCATGTCTCACAACTAGTAAAAAAGGAGGGAGTGTAATGTAATAAATAATTTTTGAAAATATTTCTCCATGCAAACTTTTAAGTAAATTCACAAATCCACATATACATAAATCAGCCAGGCTTGTTTCCTTGGATAAAAGGAACAACTCTCTCACATAATGTAAACCAATTGCCCTCATGTCTGGACTTGATCAGCTAATATAAATTCAATTTACATTAAAAACAAACTAAGAAAAAAACAGGCTTTTGAAAAAAATCCTAATTCCTTTATTTCGTTAAAAGCCCTGGTGTTACTGTACATGAACCAAACAGTTTAAGTAGCTCATTCATCCTGTTTCAGACAATTGTTTCTAACAATGGAATTCTTTGTCTGTATATCTTGTACAGCTCTTCACCTATCAGCTAATAAAACTATCTAAGGAGCCTTACAGTACAAGCTCCATGCACACAAGAAAGATAAAAGGAAAGGTTAACACTTCTCTTGCATCTGTCAACACTGTCTTCTGTTACATTTGATCAACTTTAAAGTAAATGCAAACACATGATATCATTTACAGTAATGAAAGTGGATTCCATATATCAGCCCCTTTACTTTTATCCATTCCTAAGATCGCTCTTTGCAGGCAGTCACCGGGTAAGTGAGATACTTAAAAAAAAAAAAAAAAAACATCTTGGAGCATCCTTGGCAGAGAAGCTGCTGCCTAGGCTTTGTAAGGCTGTAAATTCTACCTACTTGCTGCTAGGTAATGGACCCACTAGTACAGTTTTCAGATATAGTATCTCAAGAAACAAGAGTAAAAAAGCTTTTATCTTTTTTATCTTTTATCTTTTTTTCTTCCCTTTTTAAAGAAAAGACCTCAAAAGAAAGACAATCAATAGAATGTGAATCGTGTGGTAGTTTCTTTTTTTTAAAGAAACTAAATTTATTTTTCCAACTAACTCCATGACACCTTACCTAGAGAAATTCAGCCTGAAGCATGTATTTTGTTAGAGACCATTCAAACATTAATTAAGTGCCTACTATGTATAACTTTGGAAACAGGGAAAAGAAAACAAAACTGTACATATTGTCCTCAAAAAGCTTACCATAAAATAGAGTATATGCTCTACATCTCCATTACTGATGAGCAAGTCTTCAAAAGGTATAAAGGTTTAGATTTGGATAAACAAGTAAAGATTAGAGGCCCACATATGTTAACCTGTGCATTTGGAAAAATTGCACTACAAATCTAAAATGAGAAGGCTTCCTACTTACATTGGATTAATGTAGGAAAAATAAGCTTTCAAACTATGGACATTGTATTAAACACTAGTTCAAAAGTGTCCTCTCTCTACCTACTCACCTGAATATATCTCCATGAAGTAAAATTGATTTGTTATTATTAGAAACTAGAATCATAAAGAGAAGCAACCTTACTTCAATTTAGTGTCAAATAAAGACTGTGATATTTGCTGTTGCCAGGGGGGAAAAAGCTTTTTTCAAAAATTAAGTTTAATAATGGTTTTAAATTTCTATGATAAATTGTAAATCAATATTTTCCCCTTCCTTATTACTCAAAAACCCAAATAAATCTGTGATCCCATTGATTTGGGATTTCCTTCTAATGATAAAAATCATAATTCATCCATTATTGCCTTTCCTATGTGACTTTGATCCATGTTGTACCAAAAGATTATCCCTAGGCATCCACCTTATTTTCTCTCTTTATATCTCATGATTAGCAGTGAAAATCTTTGGCTATTTGTATGTTATCTCCAACTTCTGACACATAGCCAAGCCATCTTTTCTTTCTGTCATGTAGCTCATTGATGACCTCTTTTTCCTTATTCTCTTCTTTGACATTCCTGATTGGTTATGAGTTGCACCCTGGTTGTACCACCACCCTGAGTATGCTTCTTTATTGGATGCTCATTGTTCATCAGAGGTAGTTATATTCTGTATATTTTTTCCATATAGCAATACTAGCAAAATGTTAGTATCTAAAAGGTGAGCATTGAAGGGGCTAATCCAAGATGGCAGGTGGAAAGCAGGGACTTGCTTAAGCTCCCCACCAGGTCCCTCCAAACACCTATAAAAATGGCTCTGAACAAATTCTAGAGCTGGAGAACCCACGAAATAGCAGAGGGAAACAGGGTTCCAGCCTGGATGTTCACTGGGAAGGTCTACCACACAGAGCTGGGAGCAGAGCAGAGCCCAGTACGGGCCGTGCCAGGACCAACCAGAATGGGAACTGGGCAGAACAGGATGTAGTGCCCTGAATCATTGAGCTGTGGCAGTTACCAGACATCTCAACCCACAAATGCCAAAAACAACAGAGCAGGTTAGTGGGAAAGACTGCTGGGACAGAGTGAAAGGAGTTCCTGGTTTGGCCATTACCCTGGGGGCAGTGGAGGTGGTGCAGCTCTGAGACTGCTTCCAGAGCTACAACTGCAGTTGCTTCCAGCCCCAGGCCCACCTGGTGGGAGGAATCAAGCAACAGATTAGAGCCACAATCCTGGTTGGCAGTTCTTGGGGGAGTTGGAGTGCTGCTGTGGCAGAGCTTGTTGTGTAGATGTAGCTCTGAAAACAACAGCATGGCCCCTCAATTTTGGGACAAAGTACTCTCTACAAGCAGTCATACCACAACAAAAAGTTCAAGGGTCAAGTAGTTGGCTGGGAACATGAACAGGCAGTGAAAATGGTCTCAGATTCAGACTCAGACTTTGAAATCTTTTTTTTTTTTGGTGACAAAGAAGACCAAAACATACAGCCAGAAGAAGTCAACAAAGCCGAAGAGCCTACATCAAAAGCATCCAAGTAAAATATAAATTGGTCTCAGGCCATGGAAGAGCTCAAAAAGGATTTGGAAAAGCAAATAAGAGAAGTAGAGGAAAAATTGGGAAGAGAAATGAGAGTGATGTGAGAAAACCATGAAAAACAAGTCAATGACTTGCTAAAGGATACCCAAAAAATACTGAAGAAAATAACACCTTAAAAAATAGACTAAGTCAAATGGCAAAAGAGCTCCAAAAAGCCAATGAGGAGAAGAATGCCTTGAAAGGCAGAATTAGCCAAATGGAAAAGGAGGTCCAAAAGACCACCAAAGAAAATACTCCTT
>CM053627.1:148711065-148758751 GCA_028646595.1 Phalanger gymnotis | reverse complement strand
GTGTCATCCATCTGAGTGAAAGGGAGTTTTTGGGTGCTTCTTTCCATTCTGAATACCACACTTTGGGCATGGTTACAGATTAAAGACTTAAAAGGGGCCAATTTGGGAACCAATGGGTCTCTGGACTCTGGTGTCTAGTCGTTGAGGCGGGACTTAAGAACGCCAGAGGCTTGGCTGCGAGGAGAGGTGAGAAAACTATAGCTGGAAAAAATCCGAAGCAGAGCCGACCCCTGTGTGGACCCAGGAGTTCGAGCGGTGAATATGATTTATGCCATCTTATTTTTTTGTGGCCTCCTGGCTACTCTTGTGAGGCGGGCCTACTGGACCTGGAGGCTTGTGTTCACAATACTGGAATGGGGAGGTTGGTTCGCTAATTTGTTGCTCTGGGCCCTGAATAAATTTTTTGATGCCTTCTGCTTGGAGAATTCTGTATACCCAATGATTTCGAACCATTCAGATATTTCTTTGATCCTTTTTGAGATCATAAATTCGGCCTTCCTACTACACATCTGCAAAATGAAGATTAACTGATAAATCAATCATCAAACATTCATTAAGTGCCTATTATGTGCCACTCTCACAGTAAGCGCTAAGGTATGGAAGTACAAATACAAATGCGAGACAGTACTCTCTCTCAAGCAACTTTCATTCTACCAAAAGTAGTAGATAACACTTGCCTTACCTACTTAAATGTGTTAGTATAAAAACTCAAAAATAAGCCTTCATCTCACATCTCTCTTCCCTTGAAATAGAGTCATATACAAATCCCAGACCATATTTAGATGAAAAATCATGGAAGGAAGGCAATTTGATCGGCAAAGCAAGCAACTCTACCTTCCACCTGATACTTTTGCCTCAGTTTTCTGTATAGTTTGTGCAAAGGTGTTTTCTTGAATTGTCATAAGATTGTAGAATTAGGCCTGGGAAAGTTCTTAGTGATCATCTGGTCCCACTTTCTCATTTTGAACATTAGTAAAGTAATGATTAAAACAGTAAAGTGTCTTACCAGAGGTCGTACAGCTAGTGAGAACCAGGAATCAATCCCAAGGTCATTTGACTCCAAATGCAGCTAACTCTCTTTCCACTATATTGAACTATTCCACTTTACACATTAACGTAAAGAGACCTCAAATACAGTTGAAATAAAATACAAACATTACCCTTGATATTGTTTATTATTATTCAATTAGTAACCTTAAATATTTTGCATCTTATCAGGACAGAATTTTAAGCCACATTGCTTTGCATTAGTAGTTTCTTTTGGTTGCCAAATTTTGCGGGGTATTTTTTAACAGTTTGTTATTAAGCTAGGACTTTTGTACTCATCTTCTTTGAAAATCTATAAATAAATAATTGGCAGGAAATTGTACTTTAACGAATCATAAAATCATTCAGAAAAATAAATCCATTAAGCACTTCAAATAGGACACGGCTGCTCTAAGCTATTTAAAAATGATACCATTCAGATTTTGTTTACATGCTACGGTTTTAGCTAATTACACAACCCTTGCCCCTCAATTTTATTCAGTCTGGACCCCTGAAGAATTTAGAAGTAGGTCCTTTTTTTCGGAGTTAATTCTATTGTTGTTAGGTGGGGGGTGGTGGCAGAGGGTAGAAGCTTGTCATAACACTTCTTCATCACAGCTAGAGGTATGAGCCCATCCCTGCCTCTCATACCAGTTTTGAGTTACCCACAACAAAGAGAACAGAATGCATCCAGAATGAGATCATGACACTGAGTTTTACCTTCCGTTCCTCTGCCGCCTGGCACGCAGAGTCAGGCGAATGTCTCCCTGGCTGGATTTCAAGACCTCCCAAGGATCTGATCATCTCCACTTTTTCTCACCAAATTTAGCCTCTGGCATAAGCAAAGCTTGGGCTTAGCTCCAGGAAGTGGGGAAAGTATGGAGGGTGGGAAAGAAATTCCAAGTGAGATGAAACAACAGTGAGGAGAAATTGATCTATTTCACTGCTAACTGTCCATTCCTTCCCATGAATTTGATATTTTTATTTTCTCTTGAAAGAAACATTTTCTTAAGGAAGACACCTTATGTGGAAAAATATTAAATAAATTGTTGTATTCTTTCTCACACTCCACCCATTTTGCCTCTTTCTTCCTCTTCTTTGAAACAAATGGGAGGGGAAACAAACTGCTTAAGTTTGAAATTTCTAGCAACAGAGAACCTTCAGATTTTGTATGCATTTAATGGGAATGATGGGTACACAGATAAATAGCTAAATTTTGTGTAGTATTTTGGAGTATGCAAAGTGTTTTACACATTATTACATTTGATGCTCACGACAAACCAGTTAGGTGGGTGCTATTATTATCCCCATTTAAAGATGGGGAAACTGAGGCTGATCTGGCAAGAGTTGTTCAGAGGAAAGCCCCGTTGTTGAAATCACCACCCTAACCCTGCCCCCAAGCAATATACTCTGAGGCCTTAAAACAGCATAAAGGTATGTAAAAATAAAGGCACATAAAGATATCTTCTTTCTTCCTTTCTCCCTGGAGCTCCTTTGTGGGAGCCTGAAACCTTTTCTTCTGAGCTAGTGAAAGTTCTGTTTACCTTTCTTGGTTACAAATGTTAACCACCAACAGGTTCATTTGTTGGAAATAAAGTTGCAATTGTCTGGAGGCCATCTAAAGGGGGAAAAATCCTCGTTGTAGAGATATAGTACTGAAGCTTGTTTCCCGAAAATGCTGACTATGTCTGGGAGCTCAGAACTAATAAAAAGAAACAGAATTACAGATCCCTTGATATTTCCAGATAGGAGAAAGAACATTAATCCCAGGGACAAAGAGTCAGTAGTAGAGGGAAGGGCAGAAGAGGTAATCGAAGAATCCCAAACATCGCACCATCCCCCTAACACTGCTACAAGTGGGAGATGACATGCAGATTTTTGTGGTCATTGTACAGTAGTTACTTTAAAAATAGCTTTAATAATAGTATATAAGAAGGACAAGAAAGAAAAATGTAATTCACAAATTTCCTCTCTGTGTATCTACTTCAGTCTTTGGCCCATATGTGTAGGTGAACACAGGTGAGAGTAACCAAAACAGGTAAGAAGTTATAAAGCAGAGTACAGAAAATGTTTAAAGTTAATATGAACACCAAAGACTGATAAGGATGGAAGATCCTAGAGAAGACTTCTCTTCCTCCTAGTGTCATCTGGGATAAATGTGAATGAATAGTATTTTTATGAAGATCTCCAGAGAAGATTTCACTATGCCCCTTACTAATCTATTCCAATACCTAATACCTTGACTTTCAGGAAATTCTATGCCCAAAGTTTAACATCATATTTTGCTTTTTTCATGTTCAGTGAACATTGGAAAGAGTCAGTCACCATCCTTTATTTAAAAATCCTAAGTGTACTTGAAAACTATAATTATTTCACTCCTCTCTTCTGCAGTCTAAATAAGGTACCACTTAGGGCTTATTTTCTAACCCTTTAATCATCTTCATGAATCTCTTCTGAACTCCCTCAATGTTTTCCATATTCTTCTTTAGTTGTACAGTTATAGCTTAGCACTGAATACAATACTGAAAATAAGGATCTCAATAGTAAGCAGTATTAGAGAAGGACTTTAATATTCCAAGACACAATTCCAGCTAAACATGTTGTTCTATGAAATCTCTGGTCACCCTATCGCTGACAATCTTTCCTCCTTCAAATTTCATGTAACAACTTGATAGCAGCACTTCTATTATACAGTTTCCACATAACATTTTCTATTTGAGCTATATGTTTGTGTATCTATCCTGTCGTGAATGAATAAAAAAGTGTTGATTCACCATTTACCATATACTAGGAACGGTGCAAGGAACTGAAGATCCAAAGACAAGACTGAGACATGTTTGACCTTACCCTCAATGATGGCATCCTGCTCTGCTTACTTTGTTGTTACTCTTCATCATTTTAGTCATGTTTGACTCTTTGTGACTCCTTCGGGGATTTTCAGGGCAAGTGGTTTGCCATTTCCTTCTCCAGGTCATTTTACAGATGAGGAAGCAGAGGCAAATAGGGTTTAGTGACTTGCCCAGGGTGACACAGCTAGTAAGTGCCTGAGGCCAGATTTGTACTTGGGAAGATCAGTAGATTAGTCTTCTTGACTTCAGGTTCTCTCTCTGTCCCTGTCTGTCTGTCTGTCTGTCTGTCTCTCTCTATGCATATATATATATACACATATATATATATGTGTGTGTGTGTGTGTGTATATACGTACATACAAATATATTTGTGTGTATATATGTAAGTATGTGTATATGTATATATGGCATGTATATGGCATATGTGTGTGTGTGTATATATATATATATATATATCCAACTTTAAATTGTCAGCAATATTTCATAGTCAGCTTATTATGTACTGAGGTCCCTAGTTCATTTTCATTGTATTAGCACATAGTTAATCCCTCTCATTATTGTAATAAGAGACTTGTGATGCAAAGATTGGGAGAAGGGAGCATTTGTGCTAGAATCAAGAGACTTAGGTCTTCTGTTATAACTTTACATTTTCATCCTTTCCTCTAATATATTGCTTATTTTGATCTTTTGGTTTCAAAATGATTTCCACATCAGTACCAATGGGTTCCTGTCCATTAGGAAGGATTCACTTAATTTTTTTGTATTATCATTCTGGGACTTCCCATATCCAGTGATTCCTTTATTCATAGAATCCTCAGGAGTTTATAAATACAAGGATCTGAACCCCTGATATATAGTGAGAATCTTGGTATTAATTTCATTTTATTCTTCTATCTATATACTAACTTATTGGAAACTGGACAAGTTTCTCACATTTAGAAACTCTATAGCTATGTTTATTCTTATAGATATTTTTAAGTGTATTGGTTACTTATGGCCCCCTTTCAACTGCTCTACTATGATAACTACAAAGGAAAGAAGGTTATCTTGTGACATTTATCATGGGTTGAATGACCAAAGAATGCTGTGCTCACTGACAAGCCTGCTAGCGATGTGCCTCTCCATACTTAGATTGTTTTTTGCAAAGCAAACAATGCATATTGCTGGGGTGCCTTCCTAACATATTAGGAGCAGCTAGAACTTGCTTTCTGTGGGCATAGTCTTGAGATCCCAGGGTCATCCATGGGTCTCCCACAGTGAGGGATCAGAGTATGACTTTTGTCCAAATACATATTTTAAAAATCTTATCAAAAAGTTTTGTTAGGGTAGGTTTATTATTCTTTGTTCTCCGCCCTTTCATAAACACAGCTGTTTCATTTCCTTTTCTTGTAGGGCTTATGTTACTCAGAGAACAATAGACCTCTATGGGAAACTATTACTATAGAACCTAAATGTAAAAAGAGACAAGATAGGTGACATCAAATATGGGGCACAAGTAGACTTATAACTAACTATGGTTTGCTACCTATTGCAGAGAAACTCTCAATTCCACAGACATGTTTTTCAGAATGTTTCACACTCAATTGGAGACAGTCAGGTTATATCATGGGGAAAACAACACAACATGATGAGATATGTCATTTCCATCAAAGCTCATAGAAATAAGGTTTTTTTTTAAATGCCTGGAAAAAACCACAACAGAAGAAATAGACAACTGATGATGCAAAACAGATGTTTTGCTACCACCCACAGGTAGACATGAATAGTGGCCACAATCCTGATGATATTTTTCCCCAATCTTAGAACATCATTTTCATTTCAGAGATGGGGGAGGGGGATGGGGTGTGCCACCATACTGTCAATCACAGCCACAAAGTGCATATTATCTGGGCAGGGGCAAGACAGAACATTTTCAAAGACAATCTGACTCAGCACTATGCTATATTTCCTAGGAAAATCACAGAGCTGTAATCATGGCACAGATAAACTCTTTCCTTATATTTTAACCTTGTGACTTTTAAAGAAAGGTTAATTGACATCCCCTGCTTATCAGAATACACATGTCACTCATTTAATACAAAATGATCTAGGATAGTGAATTTTATATATGAGGCTGCAGTCCATCTAAGCGAAATAAATTAAAAAGCTTGTACTGGTCAGGCTCTTTTAAAAGGTTATAGATATTAGATAGGTAACTCAAATAAACAGATTTATAGATAGATACATATATACATATTAGCATATATATGTGTATTTATATATATATGTATGTATTAAATCTAAGTCTATAAATAAGAGGTCTTGTACTATTTTGGATAAGGAACCAACCTTAGAATCAGGAAAAAATGGCTTCATACCTTGTTCCTGATATATTATGTGTATAAGCCTGGATAATCAATTTAACTCTCAGTGGCCCCAGAAAACTCTCTAATTCTATATGTTGCAGAAAACTAAGTGATCTGCACTAATGGAAAGAATTTCTACAACCGAAGTTTCTAATACTGAAAATGACAGGTCCAGACATTTTTAAATAATGCTTTCATAGGTGTGTTTATAGAAAGAGATAGAAATAGGGGATGCATAGAACATTAACCCACACCATGTTTTGAATTTAAAGTTTGATTTTGTTGGAGGCAGTGTGGTATAGTACAATAACCAAAAATCTTGAAGGCAGAGGGCATATGTATTCTATTCTTAGCTCTCATACATGATAACTCTCTGTCCATGGGACAAGTCAGCTCCCAACTCTATGTCCCAGTTATATCATCATTATATAGCCCCAGACCCAAAGCCCATTGGTATGAGATTCTTCCTTCATTGGTAGAGATAGTGAAGTGATAGGACAGTAGTGAGAGTGACAGAAAAGGGCCTGAAAATTTTAAAGGTTTTTTTTTCAAATTTCTAGCCATTTCAATTGTTTTTGGATTTTAGTTTTGAGAGGAAAAATGGAAGAGACCAACTGCATTTCAGGTTGCTGAGGGAAAAGATTCTGGAAAGACATGAGAGGAGCTAGCAGTCTCTATTATTTTCTTATCTTTAGCTTGTTACACTTGAGACTTAAAGGAATTTCTCCTTTGGCAAGATCTGGGCCTCTTTTTCTTAGTTGAACTGAGTTACTTCATTCCCAGTAGTAGAGCTCTTTCACTCTGTAGGGTCTAATATCTATTCTCATGTCACCGATTGATCTCTCAGCTCCTCTGAAACAGAGAGTCCTCTGTCTCACCCAAGAAAAGGTCCCCCAATTCTCAAATGCAGCAAACTGGGGAGAGAGACACTATGATGGAGACTGCCAGCTCTTCTCATATCTTCCCAGAGTCTGAAATGTGTTGGTGTTGGTTCCATCTTCTCTCTGGAAATCAAAAGTGCCTGAAGTCCAAAGAGATTCAGTGACTTGAGGCCTGAAAAGAACTGAAGGGATTCTTCTCTCTACAGCTATTGCCAAGTCTATACCACCCCTCACACAGGGCAGGGCAGAGCATCACCTTTGTCTCTGCCAATGGATGAAGAGTCACATACCAATGGGCTTTGGGACTAGACTTAAATTACAATGAAAATAATCCGTCTTTTCTATCTATTACAGATGCTGTAAGTAAGGTACTTTGAAAAATCTTAAAGTGATCTATAAATGTAAGTTACTATTATTATTTTAATTATTATTGTGGAAGGCATTGCAGTATAGAGGGGAAAGTGATGGGCTTGAAGTCAAGAGAGACCTGAGTTTAAATCCCACCTATGGCACATACTAGTTATATAACTATGAACAAGTCGTGTAACTTTTTTGAGCCTCAGGTTCTTCAGACTTAACCTGATGGTAACAACAACTGTAACATTAACCTTCCAGGGTTGTCACAAGGATGAAACGAGATTAAATTCATCAGACCTCTATTAAACACTTGCTGTGTGCAAGCCACAGTGTTAGGCATTGAGAATATAATGACAAAAATAAAAGTTCCTGACTTCAAGGAGTTCACATTCTTCTTGGTAAAATAGAACGTACACAGATAATTAAGCAGAAAGCATGCACGAAGGAATTTCAAAAGGCAGAGAGTACTAACAGTTGAAGGATCAATAAAGGTCTAATATAGGAGGTTGTAACTGAGATATGCTTTGAAGAAATCTACTAACAATTAAAATAATTTTATGGCTTTATTTTATTTCCATACAACTCGCATTTTCCAGTGTATTCCCTGCACCCTTGCAAGGTGCTATCCCTTAAAAGAAATTTTAAAAGTAGGAAGGAAAAAAAGTATAGAAAAAAAATGAACCAATAAATAGAAAAAGTTTGATATTATATCTAGTGTTCCACACCTGCAGCTCACCCTTCTAAAAGCAGGGATTGGGAAGGAAGTACCTTCTCCTATCTCTTTTAGTCCCAAGTCTGGTTATTAAATTTCATAGCACTATTTCAATGTTTCATTTTTTGTTGTTCTTTCTCTTTACATTGCTGTGGTTATTATGAGTATTGTTTCCCTTGTTCTGCATACTTCATGACAAACCAATTCTCATAAGGAGAAGGAAGTAATCGTAAGAGGCAAAAGCAAGAAAGGAATGAGCGCACTCTTTTTATGTGGTACCACTTGTGCAAATACACAGAATGCAGAGAAGTGCTATTGTGCATAGCAAACAGCTAGCATGTTGGTTTGAATAGAATGGAAAATAAATGAAGGGAGATTATATGAAATAAGACTGGAAAGATAGGTGGGATCCTGTTTGTAGAAGGCTTTAGGTACTAGACTCTGGATAGGGAGCCATGGAAGACTCTTGTCAAGGTGGATGATGTGGTCAGATCCTAAACTTTAAAGATATCAATTTGTCTGATATATCAAAGTTGAGAGAAGACTAGGAGCAGAGAGACCATTTAGAGGGTTAATCCAGTAGTCCAGAAGAGAGGTGATGAATAACTGAATTAGGGTATAAGATATGAAAAAAAAAGACACATGTGAAGCACATTGTGGAAGTAGAATCAATGGGACCTGGCAACTTATTGATGGGGGCAGGGAGGAGGGTTGGGGAGAGTAGGAGGATTGAAAAGGCAAAAGTGACTCTCCTTAAAAATTACTAACCTGAGTGACTTGAAAAAATACTGAACATTTATGTGATATATGTAAAATGTTTTATAAACCATATACAAATGTCAACTGTTATTACCAAATTAGATAATGTATATGAAGTTGCTACAGCATGAAATGCAGACATCATCCGCATATACGATGTTGCTTTGATCAATGCCATTCCACGGAAATGCCATTAATTTTTGGACCCCAGTATAAGATTATGAAATACTGCCTTAGTTTTTGGTTTATTGCCCATTCATAACATTGTTCACATGTTCAAAGTATCATTTTGTTCCTCTAGAGCCAGATTGTCCCTATAACATTGTTTTGCTTAAAATTGCTTTTAAAGGAACTAATTAATGATATTAAGTGGGGCTATGTCTATAAATTGCCATCTCCTTCACAAGATTGAGTAAAAGGATGTTTTTTAGATCTTAAAGAGTCATATAAATGTGACATTGTGATTGTTACAAGAGATAATTAGGTAGTACAGTAGATAGAATTTTGAACTTGAAGTCAGGAAAACCTAAGTTCAATTACTTCCTTAGACTTACTGGTTCTGTGATGTTCAACAAGTCATTTAACATGTCTTAGCCTCATTTTTTTTCAGCTGTAATAGTCATAATAATAGTATCTACTTCACTAGGTGATGGTGATAATAAAATGAAATAACATGAAGTTCTCCACAAACCTTTAAGAGCTACATAAATGTTATCTATAATTATACACTAATTACCACAATTGTCAATATTATTTAGTAAGGATATGTGCGTACACACATGCACATGTACATACATGCATATATATGCACACACATATGTATATACACATTCATGTATATGTGTATGTATGTATAATGAATATTTGATGCATTTCATTGCATATACAAACATATACCTGTACTTATAAATATGTGTGTATATGTGTATCTACAGCTCCACTGGAGCTGCTGGGTTACTTTGTAGAGTTCTTTATAGTTACCTAACAGGTAAGAAAAGAGAGAAAGCTAATCAGGATGTATATATCTAAGATAAGAGGAATTGATCATGAGGACTATCTTAATGTCATTTATACATTAAAGCTCAAGGTCATAGATAGGATGCATAGACACTGATGACAGCCCCCCTAGCGCTGACAAGCCAAGGATGCCAGAATGTATCTTAAGAGCTAATAACAAGAAGAAATTTGTGATTGTCCATGGTAAAGATAAACATAAGAGAAATACATGCAATTTCTTAATAAATTAATAAATCACAGTTTTATGTCATAATTTCAGCCCTTTGACCGATAAACACCTATAAAAGCTGTATTTTTTTTATTGTTGTTGTTGTTGTTTTAAAGCACTAAACTTGCTAGATTCATTTACCACCCAAGATACCTGGAGAAAAGGAATGTTAAAAACAATGAAATTATTTGTAAAATGATGATTTAGTACTACCTAATAAGGTGCTTCCTTTTTCCTGTGGGGTGAACTTGTGAAGTATTTCTTAAAATGATTAATACCTATTGCTGTATTTGAATTGGGGGCTTGAACAATCTCAACAGAGTGAGAGTAATTTCACTACAGAATACCAAGTCAAGGTTCAATGTATATATTTATTTGACACATTCATGTTCATATTTATTTGAAACATTCCATATTTCTTCTTTATGACCTTTCTCTTAAAAAACACAGTTGTGGTTTTCTGAGCCTTATAAGTTAGATGAGGAATTGCCATCAGCTAAAATACTAGATTGATATGATTTGTCTTTCTAGATGGTTGAGGGCATGGAGTGGGGGAAAGGTGTGAAGCAGAGTTGTTGCCTATTTTTAATTCTATGCGCTCAATAATAAATTCGACCTAATATTCATATTCATCTTTGATGCATTCTTACATTTGATCACTCAGTCAACAAACATTTAAGTTCTTACTACATGCTGCTCTTTAAAAGAACCTTATAAAAGCAGGAAGGGAAGATGACTATTCTACCCATTTTACAGATGAGGACACTGAGGCCCAGAAAGATTAACTTCCTCAATAACACACAAGTTACTACCGGTCCCAGGGCTGGACCATAAATCTCCTGTCCAATATTATTTCATTGGTTGAAGCCTTTAAAGTACTTGGAATAATGTCACATGATAGAAGTAGTCTACCTTTTCTGATATCCCAAAAATTGGGAGTAGTGGGAGTAAGGTATAGAGTCAAGCTTACGTTTAATGAAAGAAAAACTTAAAAATTAAAAGAGGAATTTTTTTTTGGTAATTTTTTTAGTCACTACAAGTATTCAAGTAACATATTGATGGCCACTGCGTGTTATTATTGGGATATTTTGTCAGGTATGAGTTATTCTAGACAGCTGCTGACATCCCTTCCAATGCTAATGTTCTCTTTTTCATAGATTCATAGGAACCCTAAATGCCATATAGCCCCACTTCCTCATTTTACAGATATTACAGAAGTTCAGGGAGCTTAACATTTTTTTTCAGGGTCATAGAGGTAATAAGTAGCAGAAGTGGGATTTGAACCTATATTCTCTGACACCAAATTCTATATACTCTTTTCACTGCACCTTGATACTTCTTTTTTTCTCTAATTTCCACTGTAATGTTTTGTCAAAGAGCACTTAACTTTTTCTAGACAGGTCAGCTTAATAAATAATGACTTCACATGGAATGAATTAGGTATTGCCTGAAGGAGGTATCAACAACACCCTCTCCATTCATCAAAAATACTAACATTGCATTTTGACATTAGTCCAATTTCTCTGTGCTTTCTATCCTGCCACAAAAGAACGTGCTGCCAGGTCAAAGGAAATGTGTAGGCTTTCTGAATGAAATGTCCAAGATCTTGTCATCTTCAGTTCTGCCACCCATTTCACTGGGGCTCTGCCAGTTGAAGTATCCTTCAGAAACTTACCTTTATGACCCATTTTCTGAATAAATTAGACTCTTCCTCCCTCAAGAACTCAGATTCTACTTTCCATCTCTCAAAACCTTTCCTCTAGCAATTTTCAAGGATTGGCTGTCACTGAGTTTTATGCACAAGGTGAGAAGAGCTTTCTTAGCTGAAGTTTAGAGGTAATGGACTTTTTTTCTCCACAGTCCCATGATAACATTCTGAAATAGAGACCCGCTTTGCCTTATTGGCTAATATAGACAATGCTTGGTGTAGAACTGCTGCTAAAACAAAGTATTTGTGAAACTGTCAAATGTATTAAAAAGAAGCAGAAATTTAAAACTTTATCAAATGACCTTCTCCCAAAGTTTTGTCCTCAGCCAAGAGATTACCTAGCCTGATTTTTTTCTTCTAAAATACTAACCCAGATTATTCATAAACTTCTTACTACATCATGTCATGGGGTCATAGACCTAAAGCAGAACAAAGGTCATTGAGTCCAAGTCCCTACTTAAAGTGTTCCTTACACTCCTACCTTTTTGTCTTTTACTGACTATCTCCAATGCCTGAAATGTTTCCCCTCCTTACCATTACCTCTAAATTCCCTTGGTTTCCTTTAATCTCATCTCAAATCCTATCTTCTTCAAGAAGCCTTTCTAGCCCACCTCATTTAACCCCACCCCTAGCTGCTAGTGCCTTCCTTTCTGAGATTACCTTCCATCTTTGCTATTGTTCGGTTATTTCAGTTATTTCTGACTCTTTGTACCCCTATTTGCGGTTTTCTTGGCAAAGATATTAGAGTATTTTGCCATTTCCTTCTCCAGATCATTTTACAGATGAGGAAACTGAAGCAAACAAGGTTAAGTGACTTGCCCAGGGTCATACAACTACTAAGTGTCTGGGGTCAGATTTGAATTCAGAAAACCAAGTCTTCCAGACTCCAGGCCCAGCATTCTATCCACTTTTCTACTAGCTGCCCCTACTTTCCATCTACTCTTTTATATATTTGGTAGTCACCTTTTAGTTACATGTTATCTCTCCCCTTAGAATTTTTGCATTTTCAAGACAATGATTGTTTTACCTTCCTTTGTATGCCCAGAGCTTTGTGCTGTCACTGGCTCATATTAAGATTTAACAAATGCCTTTTAATTGATTGATCGCTAAAGGTCACACAGTAAGTATCAGAACTGAGATCTGACCCCAGATCCCCTGACTCTAAATCCAGCTCTCTTTCTACTGTACCACCTTACCTCTCACATACATTCTTATATTACTAGATTTCTCTGAAATAAAAAGTAAATAGAAAATTTCTTTCTTCTGACAAGTAATAGAGTTGCAACAGAATAAAACAAAATCCTTACTACATTTAGCTTTGCATTCCATATTACTCCTATACGGAGTAAAGTATCCGCAAATTGCTACTTGGGTCACTTGGTATATGTTCTCTTGCTCATATGCTTCTTAGCTCACCAATTTGTAAAGACAGTAATGTTATGTTCTATTCTAATACTTGCACAACGTAACACCTTATAATGTGTGCTTTGGTGAAGCCCAGACACAAAATGGAGCATAGTCATCCATACTATGTAGGACTTGGGACTTCATATCTCCCAGCTAGGTTTGTAAATAACTCCACATCTCTGGGTTTGGCTCACTCTTCTACCTTGTTATCATGCTAGCAACATTAAGTTTTCAGAAACCATTACTACCACACAATGACATACAAATCCTCTCAGCATCGTAGAATTAACACTATTAAGAGAAAATATAATTTCCTTACCAACTAGCTCTTAGGTCCCCAAACAATTATGTTTTCTGCATATACCACTCAAAATAATAAGTTTTAGATCATAAACATATCAATTTACTTAAGGCAAAATAAATACTAATATCATATATACTAATGTATTAAATCAAATATAATTCATCACACTATACATATGAGTTTAGATCATTATACCTCACCAAAGCACTCAAAGACTATAGTGAAGAATGGGCAAACACTTATAGGTACTTGGCCCTCAGATTCACATGGGATAAAACTCATTTGCTTAAGGCAATTCATAACTGAAGACTGCAGACTTCAATATTATTGGTCCATTCAATAACATCTGCACTGCAAAAGAAACTGCTTCCCTGCTTGCTGCTTGACTGTTGATCACTACCACTTCAGCTGAGGAAATCATCTTCTCTAATTGAACACAGCCTTTACAAACTCTTTGAATTAAACATCACCCTTAAGAGGATGTTTAGAAAGTGTTAGCTCTTAATATAAATAGCAGTTCCCTTTAAACCAGCCAGCTGTGAAGCTCATCAAACTTGCTATCTCTGGGCTATACAGATCAGATCAGCCAGTTGTTCACCCACCCAGATGTTATCTGGACCAATCAGAAGGGAGCAAATATCACCATAGCTCCCCACACCAAGATAGGATAGCAAAGCAACTGTAAAGCCCCTATGCTTTTCTTGCTTAAGACAGAGGTGTCAGCAGAGGGCAAGCCTTTTGGTGAAACTCTGCCTTTCTTCAACTTCACGTGTCATTAAAGGGTAATAGCTAATATTGTGACTCTTGAGTGGACATCATTCTCCCTGACCAATGAGGAATTACTCAACTGAAGCTGTCAATTGACCTAACTTCCACAGTTAGAAGCTGACTTTCAGCCCCATCTTGCTTTGTCTTTACTTCTCCGATGCTGCTGTCTTCTCTTGTCCTCCAGCCATTCTCTTGTTTTATTGAGTCCAACCGCTTAAATGAGTGCCTCGTGTCTCTCAGTGACTTACATTTTACTTAAGAAGTCAAAACTTCCCCAATTGTCCTATCAAACTGATAGTTCTTTTTCAATGAGACCTCAGTCTCCAAAGTGTTAATAAAGATACCAAAGTCTTCCAGTCCATACCACAGATTATTTTCTTTATACAATTGTCTAAACCCTATATTAAAGTTGTTTCTTCATGAACATATTTTAACAGTTCGCATTAAAACAAAGTTCTTTTTTTACACATATTAGACACTAAATGTTCATCTATAATAATGGAAATACCTTAAGTCCCTTGATAATAAACACTAATTCTATACTTTTGTGCAAAAACACTTTTTGCCTTTTTCGTCATTAACTATCCCATATGAAAAAATTAAACATCTATTAAGCACTTACTTGTTAAGATATAATACACTACAGATGCAGATACAAAGGGGAAAATGTGTCAATCTGCCCTCAGGAAAATTCCATTCAATTGTAGGGATACAACAAATACATCTAAGTTTTTTGACAAGCAGTTTGAGGGGAGATTGAATTCTCTGCAATGACTTTCAAAAACAAGGGCAAAATGGCTGATACAAAGACTTGCTGATAGCATAGAATACATTTTCTTTAGGACAGTTATTGTGTTGTCTTCACTGAAGATAAGTTGTAAGATCCTTAAGGGCAGAGATTGTGATATACATGTTACACACACATGTGATATATATATATATATAGATGTAGATATGGAAATAGATATAGACATAGGTAGATTTAATAATATAATGGGATAGAATTGCCCCTAGCATGGAACTTTTTATGTGGTAGCTGATCAATAACATTGAATGAATGAATAAATAATGTAGGAACAGAAAAGAAGGAAAAGCAAAACTGGCTGCATTCTAGTTCCCTTCTCTCTCTTGCAGAATAATAGAACAGTGCAAGGCACCCACGGATGATAGGCTTTTATCCTTTTTGCAGTTGTGAAACCATGGATTGGTTATGATGGCACATTTCCAAAAGCCAGCACTTCAAGGGCATTTAAAAATCCCTGCAGGGAGGCTCTAGCACTCATGTATATGGCACTAAGCTGATCAAAACATAATGACACATGAAAAATCAAAGAGATCTTCGAGGCTAAAATCCATGAGAACCTCAAGAAAGTTGACACAGGTATTGACTCACATTTACACGAAGTCTTCACAGTGAAAAGGACCAGAATTATGTCAAGCTTCATTAACTACCATCAGCAAAATAACACAGCATGTGTATTGTCTATGATGACATTTCAAGCAGCAGCAGCCAGTTCAAAGGCAGTTTTACAGGGCACTCTAACAGCACTACGTAGGAAAGATATTGGTTTTCTGGAAGCAGGATAAGAATATAGCCAAAATTCCTGCTGCCTAAAAAACAAAGTTTATGTTTATATATATATATATATATATATATATATATATACACATATATATATGTGTATATATATATGTATATATATATGTATATATAAATATGTGTATATATATATATATATGTATATGTATATATACACACACCCGGAATTCCTCATTTTATTTAATGGAGCCTGCATGCTCCATTGCTTGCTTAAAAAATCCATCTAAAATTTTACTTTTTGCTATTTAAAAAAATTGTCAACATTAACAGATTGGTCAGAAAGTTAAAATTTCACACACATTATTGTAACAATCCATGTTGCAACTTTAAAAGATAAATTAGGAGGAAAAATCTTTAATTGGTCTGAGGTCCCTTTTAGAGATTACATCATAAAATAATTTAATTCAAATGACATTCCAAGATAATATAATTTCATCTTATAATTTTATGTATGAAACACTATAGATATTAGCAGTCTTAGTAAAATAAAAATGGTACACAGTCATATAAATGTGTTACTTAACTATGTGTCTGACTAAAGCACTTTTGGAACAATTAAAATTTTTTCAAAAATAAATTTATTATACCAAGTCAAGACTGAACATTTCCTAAGAGTTAAACTGAAAAGATAAGGTTCAAAAAGTTTACAATTCTCTTATTTTTTTTAAAATGTGGGCAATAATTCCTTATAATTTTTAGTCAAAGGGAATTTCTAATGTACCTATGATACATTTCTGTGCTCCTTTGAAAAACTCCAATTCAAATTAAAGAAAAGAAATTTAAAAACAAAACCCACCACACATTGTTATTTTTCTTTTTAAGAAAATGAGTTTCTCAAAGAGAGGCTACCTGGTATAGAGGACAGAATTCCTTTCTTCCTCTGCATCAGGAAGTCCTGGCTTCCAGTCTCATTTCTGATACACATCAATTAGGAGTCCCTGGGCAAATATCTTCATCTCAGAATTTCAAGCAACTCCTTAAGAAAGAGTTGTCTATCTTCATGTATAAAGGGAAATTTCTTACAAGGAATTCACTATATCAGTGAAACCATATCAATGAAATCACAGGTCCAAAAAGGAGACGGTCTGTACTTCATTAAAAAAGAAAAGGAAGGGAGGAAGAAAGAAAGGAAGGAGGAAAAGTAGGAAAGAAAGAAAGGAAGGAAGGAAAGGAAGCATAAAGCATTACAGGGATTATCTAATTTTAAAATATTCCTGTGGCTTACAACATCAGACAGTGTATTGCCTTCATTTTACCAACTAAAGATTCACAATGTAAGAAGGAAGTGGGATCATTCTAGATAACTTAGGTGCCCCCAAAGTGTTATCTAGTGCCTTGGCTCTATGTTGTAACTTGGAGATGTTTGTGTGTGTGTGTGTGTGTGTGTGTGTGCATTTGTGTGTGAAGGAAAAACCCAATCCCAAGTAACAATAGTGCAACCATTCCCTGATCTTGTTCCTTTTCTCTTCCCCTCCCCTCTATCATAGACGTTACACATGCCTCCCTCACACTGGATTCAAGTTTGTATATGCAAGAGTGTCATACAATGTTAATTCTGATTTCAGTGTACTGTATACTGGATATACCTCAGACGCTCAAGTATTATGGGCTTAACTTCCATCACTTGGGTTGTATTAAATCACATACCTCAATTTATGACCCTTTGAAAATTGTCTGTTTCATTTTCTATCATGTGGTATTGTAGAAAGAATTGAACAATCAACAAGCATTTATTAAATGTCTGCTTATTGTGTGCTAGGTACTGGATGTGTCAAAGAGCTTATATCCTATGGGAAGACAATGTATACCTATAAAAGTATTTTAAAAATATATTCTTCTGGGCCATCTCCATTTTACACTGCTTGTTTTCCAGCCTTTACCTCTCTCTGTAAACTGAAAGGTGCCTTTGGCCCTAAATTGGATCTTGCCTGGTTTCAGGCCCACTATACTACTTGCCAGCCATCTCCATGGCATGCTACCCACTCTACTAACCCCACCTCCTAACCCCTCTCCCATTCTTTCCAACTCTAGCCCTGTCTACACTAATCAAATTAATACTACAGTTCCCGGTAAGGACCGCTAATGAATTGGCCCACTGTTTCAGTCACCATACTCTCTGACTTCTCCATCCAAAGTACACATATCTTCTCTAGCCACAACTCTCCTTTACATATTAACTTGTCCTAATAAAATGTGAGCTCTGTAAGGACAAGGACTGTCCTTCCTTGGACTTGTCTTCCTAGGACATAGCACAGGATCTGGTACTTAGTTAATGCTTTTTATTCAGAAGATGCCAGTAGCTGAGGGTATTAGGAAAGGTTTTGTGGAGATGGGGACACTTGAGCTGAATTTTGAAGAAGATTTAGGGACACAAAAAGGTAAAATGGAAGAGGGACACAAGAATACTAGAAAAAAACTCATAATAGTTTGAAACTGCAATGTGTATAACTTTGGTCTGACACCTGTACATGACATAATCGCAAGTATTTATCCCTAATCTTTTTTTTTTCCCTCTGAAAAAGAAGTACCATAGAAGATGGGAACATCACGAAAGATGTTTTAGGCCATTGCCTGGTTAGGCAATGTATTTCACTTCTCAGAAACTCAACACCTTTAATCAGTAAAATGGGTTGGTACGAGGAATGTGTTTGGTGAACACTGAGGTGCTATGGAAAGCCTGTTATTATTACTTTCAGGAGAGATGGTTCCTTAGTATCTTCTATAAAAGACAGCAGAGAGCCTATGAGTTCCCAGTTGCTTATTAACATCTTGAAGTGAGAAGGGAAGCAGAAAGAAATGAGCTGCAGGCAGTGTGTCTTTCTGCTTATTTCACACACATAAAAGCATAACAGTGCTCACATACATGCCCCCAGAGCCTGTAGCCGCATCCAGAATTGTTGAAGCCAAGGATTTTGGAAGGAGTTCCTTTTTTTCTGTCCATGTGGCTAGCCTCTCTGTGTCCTTTTAGACACCAGATGTCTAGCCCTCTGGCCATCTAAGTCTTCTGCTCTTCCCTGAAGCTGTTCCTGTGGCCCTTATGATCCTCCCCAGCTCAGTCTCTGATCCTAGTCCCTGTTGGGCAAATGTCCTGCAGTATTTTTCTCCTTCCAGCTATGGCAGGGTTTGAAACTCAGATTTATTCCTTCTCTTCTTCCTCTCCTCTTCCTCTACTGAACGCTGGTGCCAGCTAGGAAAGAGGCTGATGTGTTTCAAATGCATATTTTCAGTTAACATAACAGAGCATTTGCATAATGACATATCTACATTAATATTATGCCAACACACATACCTTTCTATAGGTGCCGGTCTCTTGAGTTTCCTGTGCCCTTCATTTGACTCATAATAAGGGCCTGATAAAGAAAGGCGTCTACCAAGTAGTCTGTCTCTACTCAAATGAGGTTACACAAAGCACAGTGCTTATGAGGTCAAAGTTGCTGGGTCATCCTCAATTGAGCCAATTAGCTTCCTTCCATTCCATTGTCATAAAGTGCTTGCATAACCTTGCCTCATAATGTGAACTGCTGGCCAGTGAGGAGGTTCAGGTAAGAGCAAGGTAATTCAGCACAACCCATCACTAGTAATGGGAAAACAGCACAAAGTGCTCAGCCAAGCTTAAGGTCTGCCAATTGATTGTAGGTCAATAAGGTCATTTTCCTAGATACAAAGAATAGTGAAGTTAAACAACAGGCAATCCAAGTTTGAAATACTTTGATTTATTTTATGCATTGCCATCTCATTATCTTTTCATGTTCTTTTCTTTAAGTTCCTGAATTTTCCTTACAGATTTTAAGATATCTAACATAGCAAGAAATCCTTATGCTAAAATATAAAAAGTTCAAAAATTTTAAGATTCTAGTAAGCAAACAAACATTCGTGAAATAATGTCTGTAATATTACAAGCACTGTGACACATTTCAGTGATAATGAGAACTCACTGTTAAAAGAATATTGTACAGCAAGGAAGCAGCATGGTGCAGGACTAGACTTGGCTTCAGATGCCCTAGGTTCAATTTGCCCATCTACCACATATGCTATTATATGTGTGACCTTGAGAAAGTCATTTTTATTTCTTTGAGTCTATATCTTTATCTGTAAAGCAAGGAGATTGGACTAGATAACCACTAAGGTCACTTTCAGCTCTGCTACCCATACATGATATAATCATATCTACTTGTCCCTAATCTTTTTTTTCATTTTTTCCCCTAAAAAAAGAAGCACATAGAAGTTGTTTTAAGCCAGTACCTTGCCTAATTCTCTATATAAAATATACTTTAAATTAAATTTTAGCTTTTTGTTTAGACTTTCCATTTCTAAAAGCCACCCCCTATCTCCTTACTCATTCAAAAATCTCAAAGGTGATAGAGGGAGTCGTACTCCTTATCTAGCTGTATTTTCACTGGTTCCCTCACTTGGAATACCTTCTCTTACTCATAGTCAAACCTTACCCATTTTTGCCAGGTCCAGCTCAATACCCTTCTGCTTCATGAAACTTTTCCAACCCAGTTAAGCCCACAGTGATTTCTCCCTCCTGTGAATTAATAGCATTCATCATTTATATCATGTATTTGACAATTAATGATCATGGACAAGATGCAGTGGTATGAGGAAAAGAAGTTATCTGAATTCCAAACTGATTGAATGACTAGAGCCAAAGTATAGTCATTAATGGCTGGATGTCAGCTTGGAAAGAGGTCTCTAGTGGAGCGGCTCAGGGGTATGTTCTGTCCTTGGCTGTGTACTGTTGAACATTTTTATCAGGCACTTGGATAAAGGCATAGATGGCATGCTTATCGAATTTGCAGATGACATAAAGCTGGAAGGAATAGCTAATAGCTAATGCCCTGGATGACGGTCAAAATTCAAAAGAACTCTTGACGGTGTAGAACATTGAGCCAAATCTAATAAGATGATATTTAATATGTATAAACGTAGTCTTGCATTTTGGTTTGAAAGTCAACTTCACAAACACAAGATGGGAGGAGACATGACTACGTAAAAAAAGATACTGAAATGTTACCAGACTACAAGTTCAATATAAGTCAACCATGTAATATGGCAGCCAAAATAGTTCATATGATTTTAGCCTATCTTAGGAAGGACATATTATCAAGGACTGGGGTAGTGGTAGTCCCACTGATAGACTTGGTGAGACCTTATGTGAAGGGCATTGTGCTCAGTTCTGAAGACCATATTTTAAGGGGGTCATTGATAGCTGCATGATTTTCAGAGAAGAGTGGCCAAGGTAGTGAGATCATGACATATAAGCATTTGTTAGAACATCTGGAGATGGTTAGCCTGCAGAAGAGAAGATATTATAGTGGGTTTGATGGGTACCTTCAAGTATTTGTTAGACTGCTAAGTGAACAAGGAAATGACTTGTTCTACTTGGCTCCAGAAGAAAGGACTAGAATCAATGGGCAAAAATTGCTGATTTTTCAATATGTAGAAAAACTTCCTAACAATTTAAGCTACTCTAAAGTAGAATGAACCGACTGCCTCGGGCAGTGAGCTGCCCTGCTCCACAGGTCATCACTAAAATTTTGGCCTTTTGTTATTTAATTTTTCAATGATCTTTTAACACCCTTTTCAAAGTTTCAAAATCTATTGACTATCTATATTTGTATTTATATGCCTCTCCAACTATATTTTAAGGTCCTTGAGAACAAGCACTATGTCCGATAGCATATTGGAAAGGCAGTACGGAATGACAGAGAAAACGCTAGATTTAGAATTAGAGTACTCGGGTTCAAATCCTGGCTCTACCACTTAGTACCAGAGTGACCTTGAACAACTCAGTCAACCACTCTGGCTTCAATTTCCTCAAATACAAAGTGAATGGATTAGACTAGATCGGGGATGGGGAGCCTGTGGCCTCTAGGCCACATGTAGCCTTCTAGGTCCTTGGGTATGACCTTTTGACTGAGCCCAAGTTTTACAGAACAAACCCTTTTATTAAGTGGATTTGTTCAGTTAAGTTTGGATTCAGTCAAATGCCTGCCCTGGAGGACCTAGAGGGCCACACGTGGACTTGAGGCTGCAGATTCCCCACTCCTGGGCTAGATGATATCTAAGGGCCCTTCTAGCTTTAGATATTTGACAGAGAATCTCCCAAAACACCTGGGTATATGCCTACTGGTCAGCCAAATCATAGCTTAAACTCATTGCCTTCAAAGTGGGTATCTTTGATTCAGAAACTTCCCTTGGCAGGTGTCAACTCTACGAACCTAGTACTTTTGGACATTGCAGACTAAGAAGGTCTGTGAATGCCCAACTCAAGATTGAAATTTGGTTGCCTATTCAGGAAAGAAAATGTCAAATGAAAGGCAATTAAAGTTCTAGTCCTGATCTCTCCTCATTGAGTACCCCTGTTCTAACTGTCACATGACAATGAGCACCATAGTCCCTGGGGGGAGGGAAAGAATACTGACCAATCCCTTTCCCTTCATGGGAAGTTCAGTGAAAGAGACCTACTTGCCACACAAGATAGTCTGAAGAAAAGAACCAATGGTGCAGTCATTCCCTTTTAAAGATGCACTCAGTTATTGGCTCTTCCTGCTCAGTTGTGAACAAAGAGATTACTTTAATCATCTCAAAGCATCAGTCTTTTAGCACTGAGTCATACATGGCCAGAAGCAGTCTGAAATTTTGTTTTTCCTAAAGTGCGCAAGCATTTAGGCCAGAATCTGGAGGATACAGATTGTGCATCAGATACATGTACACCTAATTGTGATCTGTCAGACATGGATCACTTTGAATCATGGTTTAAAACGAGTGTAGTAAATACAGGGAGATCATTAAGTAAGACATATTCAAAGTTGCTAGTCAGTAAAAATAAGGAGGCAGGGCAGGCCGGGGTCATTGAGCACCCAAGTAAACTTGTTGCTCTGATAGCAAGTGAGAGCCAATGGCCTTATTTCATTGGAGGCAGAATGATTTTATCTAATTAGTCCTGCTCTAAAATCAGATTCAGCTTGCTGCTAAAGGGCTGATCCTATAATATTAGGCCTGGTTCCCTATTGTCAGGAGAGGGAATCCTTTTTCACCATTTGTTACCCTGGAAGTATATCGTACAACATTCTCTTGTAAGGTTTGGGATTTTGGGATTTGGAGCTCCCTTTTCAGCAAAGAAAACCAGTCTTTTGGCTTCCCTAGAGGGCAGGAGTTCTTAACTTATTTTTGTATCATAGAGTCCTCTAACTCCTGGTGGAGTCTGTGGACTAAGAATATTTTTATCAAAGCAAAAATAAAATATATATGATTGCAGAGGAAACCAACTGTATTGAAATAGTTATCAAAATATATATTCACAAGCCTCATTTTAAGAAACCCTACTCTGGCACATTACTGGACTTATCTCCTTCCTGAGAATAAAGTGTTATTTGAATCCTTGAGCTTGTCATTAATCTGATGGTGTTTTTAGGGAAGTCACAGCTATTGAGACTGTGACTTGAACAATGTTCTAGCCTTTTACAAAAACAGTCTTAGCCTGGAGTAACCAGATTATTGTCCACCGGGAAATGCTTCCAAGCAAGCAAAGGGCATACTGTGCTTTCAGGGAGGGCAGCGATTGTCCTAGAAAACTCCTTTCCAGGGACACATAGGCCCAGACTGCCAGGCCCGCTTCCAAAAATGCCTAGAGAACTGAGTGCATGAAAGGCCAGTCAGCTCTGGGAATTAGGAAACCTTTCTGCTAAGTAATGTTTCCTTCTGCCCCTCCTACTTCACAAACCTTGAACAGAGAGCCATTACTTCAAGTTTCAATGGTGAGAGTATAGACTATGGAGCACCTACAGATGGCACCAATCCTGCCTCATTTTTGAAGCAAAGCTTCAAAGCAAAGCTTCATCAGTAAGCAATAGGGATCTTGTCTTCTTGACACTGGCACTTTTTCCTGACTCACTTAAGAATAATAGTAGCTAACATTTAATAACACTCACTATTTGCCAGGCATTGTGCTAAATGCTTTCCAAATATCTCATTTGATCCTGACAACAATCTTGGGTGGTAGGTACTATTATTATCCACACTTCGCAGATGAGGAAACTAAGGCAAACGGGTATTAAGTGACATGCCCAGGATCCCACAGCTAATAATTTTCAGAGGCCAGATTTGTACTCAGGTTTTCCTGACTCCAGGCCCAGCATTCTTTCTCTTGCATCACCTAGCTGCCCTTTAAGGCTTCCTAAGAAGACAATGGTCACTTATTGCCGACCATAGTCCACAAAGGGTATCGTGACAGCAAACTCCTCATATGAAAACTTGCTTGCTATATCAGGCTTCCTCAGTGGTGGAGACATGTGTGAAGTGGTCTTTCGAGCCACTGCATTGCCTGCTTTATTCTTTTTCTAGTTTTGTACGTAATAAGATCTAGAACATTTAAATAGTTATGTGATCTTTGACAAGTCTTTGCCCTTGTAAATCCTTGGCTTCTTCATCTGTGAAATGGGGATAATAATACTTTTGGACTTATCTTAGGGTCAGATGAGATATCTATAAAATGATCGGGAAACCTTAAAAAAAGAAAAACATAGACGTAGAAACTGAAGGACAACTACAATGTTATTTTTAAATTAAATAAATGTGTGTATGTTTTTTGAGAGAGTAGAAATCTCAAGGGAGATTTTTTTTTTACATAACACATAATAAACATATTTACATGCTGGCTATGAACTCCTTCTGAAGGCCATTAGCCCCTGGGGATACCTGGCAGGACATTTTCTGGTCAGGTTTGTATGCAAGTGTACAAGGCAGTCCCCAAGCCAAGCCTGGCAGTTTCTTACTTAGCTGGAGGGTCTCTCCACATTTCTTGCTGAGGTAGGAGAAAGGTAAAAAATAGCTGATGGGTGTCTGTTGCCACAAGCAGCCGAACAAGCAGTTCTTGGTCCATCATGGTTCCAACTGTTTCCACATCTATCTTCTTTTGGAGGGAAAGTGAGCACAAGGACGCAGTCATAACTGATGGAGGATTTGCAAGGCTCAGTGGGATATACCCTCAAGGTCAGTCTCCTCAGGTACTCCATCTTCAAAGATGTGAAACCGTGGCATGCTGGGGTAGCTGAGCAGCCATGGAGCTTTCCTGAACTGGAATCAGACTGGCTTTTTGCTCCGGAGTTTGTTGATGATGCTGTCACTGGTGAGGTCCAGTCCAGGTTGGGAATGAACAGAAACTTGGGAGAAGACAACACTCACCAATAAGGGTCTCATCATTGGGTTCGGTGTAGGGATTCTCATCCCAATAGGCCAATGTTGTCAGAAGCTAGAATAGAAGAGACATGTTATCTTGGGTGTTAGAGATTGCAGTGTAAATGGACAGTTCACTTACCCATAAAAACTAAAGGTGTATAAAAATATTAATCAGATTTGTAATATATATATGTGTGTGTGTGTGTATATATATGTGTACATATTTATATACTCATTTATAGAAACCTATGTATACACATACATGTATATGCAAATATGTATACATATAGATCTACATATATACATCTTCATCTACATCTCCATATCTGTTTGAAGAGGAATAGTTTGGTATAATTTAGAGGGGTAGTGTTAGAGTTTTGAAGACCAGAGTTTTAAAAGCCCTACATTTTAAAACATAATGACCCTGTGTCCTTGGGCAACCTCCAATCATCTCAGTTAACTCAAAGATTCTAAGTTATGGAGGAATTCCTGATCTACATCAATGGAGAGAATTGTCACGTCAGTAGTTCCTTAAACCAATGAAATAATGGATCTGGATATTCTCCTCTCACCCATGCACCAATGTATCACATATATGTATTTTCTTATACCCTGGTAGTGGTTCTTCATTATTATAAAAATATATGTGTTTTCATTTGACTCTACAAAACAGTAAGAGTGTTCAGACTTGCCATGTATTTCAACAAAAGGAATAGTAACCATGGATCCTACTTAACTTTACTCAGACAGTAGACTTTTTTTTCTTATATCAAAGTTCTAATGTTCTAATATGGTGAAGTTGGAATGAAGAGAATTTACAAGGATACTTCACTATACTTCATCAATATTATCATCTACAATACAAATCCCACCTCAAACATTTATTTAGCTATGTGACCCTGGGAAAGTCACTTAACCGCTCAGTCTTACTTTTCTCATCTGCAAAATGGGAATAATAGAACCTAACTCACAGGATGGTTGTGAGCATCAAATGAGATAATATATGTAAAGTACTTTGCAAACATTAAAGCACCACTGGGTATTATTCATCATCATCACCACCATCATCCTCAAAAAACCTTCTAGAAAGACTTGTTTGCTGTGCTAAGCTTTGTACAATGAGAATACAGATTGTAACAATCTTCAGAGGCTAATGTCCCATAAAATGATTCCTTGACTCTCACCTGAGTGCTGCAGGGAATGTGCATTTGTCAAGGGAAGAGGATTCTTGATAACTTGTGTGCACTCAACTAGAATGTTAGACCACCAGTTATGCATCCTGTGTCTTAACCCATCTGTAAGGACTAGGGTGGTTGGCACCAATGTGTAATATGAAGCACAAATACAAATGCCCTGTTGGATAGTGAACTGTGGAGAACAACTGAGGTGCATCACAAAAGTATGTGCTTTTATTTTCCACCCAGTGTAAATATGTTAAGGATTAAGCTCTGGTTGATTTTGAAATTACTAAACCAAAAGCAATATGATTGAAACCTTAGTTAACTACAATGTGTGTATGATGTTTCATTCAACTGTGTAAGTGAAAGAAGCCTTGGAGTACAGAAAATAGCTCATTCAAAAGGTCATCTCTGAATGTATTTTCCTAATACTGATAATGGAAACTTTGAGGAACTGAATTTTGTTGATGACACACGAGACAGACCATAATGAAAAGAGCTGGTGAGGGGTGGCACCTTGAACACTAATGACAAGGTGCAAATTCTTATTAGCAGTTTTGGTTCTTACACACACGCACACACACACACACACACACACACACACACACACACACACTATACCACACTCACATCCCTTCACTTTAGTATCCTTTGCATGATTCACACATTAACCTGATTTCTAAACCCCATAGCGGCTTAACCAATTGAATGCCAATGCGTTTATTGTCAGACTGCACCATTTATATTTGTCTAATGTATTTAATTGATAACAACTGTGAAGATAAAAGAGAGTATAGAATCTAAAATAGAAGCACTGCACATGTAGGCAAAGAGATACATATATATGTATATTAAATGATTATGGTTTAGGTATCTGATTTATAAATATATTAAAAATATATTTGTCTTTTTCTAAGGAGAAAAAATGGTAAAACGGTGAGAAGAGAAGCAAAAATTCTGAAAATCTAAAGTCCTCAAATGCAATAATACACTAATTAAAAGTCATTCATAAGTACTTAATCACACATGGTATTGGGATAACAAAGAGAGCCTTTGCCTTTGGGAGATTACAATCAAAGTACAAAAAAAAAAAAAGAAAAAGAAAAGAAAAAAAGAAAGTCATGTGGTACAGTGGAAACTGGCTTTGGAATCAGAGAAACTAATTTCAAATCCAGCCTATGATGCGTACTTTGAGCAAGTCGCTTAAGCCTCCTGTGCTTCAGATTTGTCATCCGTAAAGTGAGGGAGTTGGACTAGATGGCTTTTTAGGTCTCTTCTGGCTCTATATCATTGATACAATGACCCATGTTCAAATCTTTCTCCTGATGCCTAGTATGTGTATAGACTTTAGGAATACATTTTAATCCCATGGCCCTCAATTTCCTCATCTATCAAATGACAGGATGACTTGGAAGGTCATTTGTGGTCCTATGACATAGTAATTGCAAATAAATGCTCAACTGAACTCTTAAAATATGCTTTATTTAGTCTTACAGACCAGCAAAGGATCTCAGAGATCAGTTCAACCCGGGGACACATGGAAACCACTGAACTCACTCTTGAGAACAACTTGTCAAATTCTCATGTGTTAAATGTTCAGTTTTAGGAACAACTTTGAGTAATTAAGTCATTTTGACTATTATGAATACCCAAATTAGCTACAAAGGACTGAAAGTGTTATCTGCATTCAGAGAAAGAACTGATAAATTGATGTATAGATTTTACTTATATATGTATGTGTATATATACATATACATACATACATAAACATATTTGTGTCTAATGGTAGCCATCTCTAGGATGGAGGGAAGGGAAGAAAAAAGGAAAAAAAAGAAAGTTACATGATAACTTTATTAGGTACTTAAATGGCAAGTTGTAAATAATAAATTTGCAGTTTCTTGTGCAATCATCTTTTTTCCCCATTCTACTATGTTATAGAAAGGTTTGTTTTATTTCTTAAGTTCAGACAATAATAAACACAATTTAAAAAAAATTTTCAGTGTGATCATTTATACTTTGGAAATCAGCAATACTACAAATAAAGATTGATTTATTATTTTGCTGACTTTCTAGAATTAATAAACTGATGGAGACATTGTTAATGAGGCATTTTCAGCCTAAAAGTGGGATGCAGTTATATTTTTTTTTTCTTTTCAAGAGCCAGTTGTTAAACATTTAACAGTAATCCCCTGGTTCAAACCCCTTATTTTATAGATAAGGAAGCTGAGATTTATGGGTATTGTCATTTACTAAAAGCCTCTGATGTAATTAGTGACATTGGTAGACCTTGAATTCAAGTTTTATGATTCTAATTCCTGTGTACTTTCCATTCCACTACTGCCTGAGAGGATCGACATGGATTTTTAAATAACATATAGGATAAGGGCTAGTGAATTTCACATTCGTGTTGAGAAAGAAAACATAACTGATGGACATTCGAGTACAACCTTAAGATATTTTCATAGTAGTTCATTTTTCTCAAGTACTGCCTTTGATGGCTGATATCTTGTCTTGCTGAATTACAGCAAAACATGTTTAGAGTGGCAAAAATAAGTATCAATCTTTTGACACTTGTAAGGGAAAAGCATCTTTTTAAAAAAAAATTTATGCACAATTAGAACTGAGGAAAATTCTACAGAAACTGGTTATAGACCAACATCTTATACCATATACCAAGATAAGGTCATGATGGGTACGTGATTTAGGCATGAAGGATGATACCCTAAGCAAATTAGGAGAACAAAGAATAGTTTATTTGTGTGCTCTAGTGGAGAATAGAAGAGTTTATGATGAAGCAAGACAAATGTAAGATGGATAATTTTGACTATATCAAATTTTAAAAATTGTACAAACAAAACCAATGCAACCAACATTGAAGGAAAGCAGAAAACTGAGAAACAATCTTTACAAGTGTCTCTGATCTTGCTTCATTTCTCAAATATGTGGAGAACTGAGTCAAATTTATAAGAATACAAGCCATTCTCCAATTGATAAATGGCCAAATAATATGAACATATATATGAACAGGTATTTTTCAAATGAAGAAATAAAAGTTATCTATAATCGTATATGGAAATGCTCAAAATCACTATTAGTTAGAGAAATGCAAATTGATATTTTAATTTAGAAAGTCTATCTGACCACAACAAGGGAGATCAAAGGAAGATTGTTAGATTCTGAAGAGAGTAACAGAAATGGGAATAATGCAATGACACCGACAATGCACCTTTTCCATTTCCTGTGCATGCTTTGTGTGTGTATAGTATTCTGGCTATGCAATACTTTACAATCCACATATTTTGCACGTTGTTCCTCTAAGTCTTCATATAAGGAAGTATGCACAGATGAATTGTCTAGCTACAGTTTACCCACCTTTGTGTGTCAGGTTTGCGACATTGTTAATGTAGCATGCTACTCAGACTGTTCCCAACTAAATGGCTTCCAAGCAAACTGTATCTTCTCTCTGATTGTTTCTATTCTACTCACCCATATAACTTAAGTACAAATCTACTTTTTATGTATACTAATACCTTGCATTCATACAGTGCTTTTAACTTTCTCAAAGAGCTTTCACATTCATTATCTAGTTGATCTTCCAGCATCTAGTCTCTCCTTTGCTCTGAATCATCCTAAATACTGCTGACAAGCTTAAGAATGTGAATCAATGCAATGACCAGTGACTGACAATGAACTTCTTGGTGGAGAGGCAGAGTACAGAAGGAGACACACATTTCCATCCATGACCAATACAACACAAAGGCACTTGATTATATGTATTAGATACAAAGGAAGCCTTTATTGATGAAGGGAGGAAGTACAGGCATAGAAATAGTGATTTTTAAAAAAAGAATGTCACTGAAACATCTTTAAAAAATAAAGACTAGAGAAATATTTTTGATGTATAGACAGGTCTGTAGGACAATGTTAGTACTGCTATATTAGATTTAATTACATATTTAAAACATATTTGGAATAGAGGCTTGGTTTCGTGTGTAAAGGGCAGCTAAGTGGCACAGTGGATAGGATATCATGCTTAAAGTCAGAAAGATTCATCTTGAGTTCAAATCTAGTCTCAGACTTGCTTGTGTGACCCTGGACAAGTAACTTAACCCTGTTTGTCTCAGTTCCTCATCTGTAAAATGAACTCTAGAAGGAAATGGCAAACCATTCTAGTATCTTTGGCAAAAAAAAAAAAAAATCCCAAATGGGATCACAAGGAGTCAGAGATGACTGAAATGACTGAACAACAATAATGAATGTGCAAGCCTCTTTTCTGACTTTTTATATGCAAATAAAAGGTTGTTAATGATATTTTAGTTTATAATAATTTTAAAAATATACTGTTATCAAAAGTATCTTCCAAAAACACCATTCTTATCATATCTTGCTTCTACTCAAGAATATAAGGTGGGTCCCCTTTTCAACTTCATCAAGTCCAAACTTCTCTACCTGACAAGGCAATGCAATATCAGGTCTACTTCATCAACCTGCTTTCCCAGTATTCCCTGGCACAAATTTTCCACTTTAATCTGGTCCATTTCCTCTCTATCCCCTACACAAGATATATTTATTCACAAAACATGTTATTCCACACACGAAATTTCTTCCTTCTCCCTCTCTGTGTATTCGGTCTATCTATCTATCTTTCTATCTATCTGTCTGTCTATCTATCTATCTATCTATCTATCTATCTATCTATCTATCTATCTTTCCATGTCCAGCTCGGGTTCTATTGCTAGGGGAATCCCTTTTTGACAACTCTAAGTCACAATAATATTTCTTTTCTGAAATCCCACAGCACTTAATGTTAGCAAAAGAGTTGAACTCTTACTACTGCAATAAATATAAGGCTAGGGATATAAATTTAGAGGTACACAGATTCTCATTCAACATCTTATTTTCAAATGAAATTGAGCCCCAAAGAGAATGCATCCCGTGTCACATGAGTAGTCTATGACAAACTCAGGATTTGAATTCCAATTATCTGATTCCAAATTTAACCCTTATTCCAAATATTTCAATTGTGTTAGTTTTATTTCATTAATTAAATGAAAGCTACTACTTAATGTCTGAGGCATTTTGGGTAGTACGAAATCAATCAATCACTGTATGTTTATTATTCACTTACTATGTGCTAGGCATTGAACTAGATACTGAGGATGTCCCCACCCCCCAAAAAAGGCAAAAGCAAAGGCAATCACTGTTGTTAAGGAGCTTATATTCTAATGAAGGAGATAAGTAGGTAGAGATAAAATCATGAAACTGGTATTTGAGATAGAGCCAAGCATGTTCCATAAGGTAAAAGAGCTAACAAGAATAGTGCTAGTGAGCAGAAGGCATTGAAGGTAAGCTCAGAACCTTTGATTCTAGGGCGGAAGCTATTGATTCCTGACAAACTTTAACATCTTAGTTATTACAAATGGCATATAGTGATGACATTATGAAACTGAATCTTCATAAATATAATCCCTAATGGAGGTGGGGAGCTGGCTCTGACCACACCTTAGACTTCTTTTGTTTCCTTCCTAGAACATCTAACACCAGACCAAGCCTAATGCAAAGCAAATATTTGACATTTAGAAAGTCAGTAAGATTATTAAATGCCTACTATGTTGTAAGTATCATACTAAGCACTGAATATACAAAAAAGCAGTGCCTGGTCTCAAGGGCTCTTAGTCTAATTGGGGAGATAAGATGTAAGCAACTATTTACAAATAAAGTTTATACAGGACAAATTGGAGCTAATCAATAAAATTAAGTTACTAGCATTAAAGTGGATTGGGAAAGGTCATGTAGATAGTGGGATTTTTGCTGGGGCTTGAAGGGAGCAATGGAGGCCAGGAGCTGAATATGACAAGAGAGAATTCTAGGCATGGGATAAAGCGAGTGAGAATAAGCCAGGAGAGGGAGTGTATTATATAAGAAGCAGCAAGAAGGCCAACATCATTGGATTGCAGAGTACATAGGAAAGAATAAGATGTTGTACCAACAATCTGGTAGCAGATGCTATAGGGGTGTAAGACCTGCCAACAACCAGCACACAGAAAGCTGCCAACACAGATTCTTTGATCTGCTTTACCAAGGAAAGTAACTTTAAGGCGTTAACAATCTCAGTTTAATCAAACATACAAATATTTTTCACAGTTCAGGGGGAAAAGATCAGCCCCCTGAACTTCAAGGCAAATACAAACAGAAAGTACAAACAGCAACAGACAGACCCTGTCTGATTCAAATCACAATACATAATTACCAGAGAAGAATCAACATCTGGGTTGCCAAGCTGGGGGGGCAGTTGCAGCTTGCCCAGAGTCTCAACACTCCTTCCATGAGTGTGCCCTAAAAGTCAAATGCCAGGCTCTCCTCAATTACATCCTGTTCAGAGTCCTAAGGCCTCTGACCTCACCCAGGCTGGGTCTGGGAAAGTTCCCCATCCCCAGTATCACATCTTATACAAATCAATGACTCCCAATTGTCTCAGTGCTGACAAATACTCCAAGACAAAAAGATCCCACCTTATCTGTCCCATTCAAACAAAGGCCAGAATCATCAAAGTCACTTAAGAGAAGAATAGCAAAAAGTCCCACCTTAATTACTATTACAGTTGTAAGGCAACTGGAAAGTTAGGATGGTAATGACTTACCAGATTTTATATTTGATCTTGGAGGTGATAAAGAGCCACTGGAGCATATGAATGGGGGAGGGGGTGACATAGTCATAGATATACAATTTAAGATCACTTCAACAGCTGGATGGAGGATGGACTGGGATAGGGAAAGTTTTGAGGCATAGAGACCAACCAGTGGGCTATTGCAGAAGTTTAGTCATGAGATGATATGAGCATGGACTGGAGGAATAGAAATGTCAGAAGAGAGAAGGAGGTACATGCAAGAGATATTATGAAAGTAAAATCAATAGACCTTGGTAAGAGATCGGATATGGGGGTGGCAGAAGATAGCGAGGAGTCAATAATGACACCAATATTGTGAGCTTGAACAACTGAGAGGATAGTGGTGCTCTCATTAATAGTTGGAAAGTTAGGCAGAGGCAAGGTTCGGGGAACAGGAGAGAGAGTGAGTTCAGTTTTGGATGTGGTGAATTTAAGATGTCTGTAAGCCATTTAGTTGGTGATGTCCCGTAGGCAGTTGGAGTTGTAATACCAGAGGTTAGAGGAGACATTAAGTCTGGATAAGTACATCGAAGAATCTTCAGCGTAGAGCATGATAGTTTATGGGAGTTTATGACATCACAAAACAAAATATACATACATATATATATATATACACAGAGAGAGAGAGAGAGAGAGAGAGAGAGAGATAGGGAAGAGAATAAGGCCCAAAGAGAGCACACCTGTGGAGACCCATAGTGAGAAGGCACAATCTAGATAGAAATCCAGCAAGAGAGAAAAGGAGAAGCCAGCTATGCAGGAGGAGCATCAGTAGGGAATAGTATCACAAAATTTAGAAGAGAATATCAAACAGTAAAGGGTGATTGGCAATGTCAAAGAATGCAACAAGGTCAAGGAAGATAAAGATTGAGAAAAGGCCATTTGATTTAGCAACTAAGAAATCACTGATAAACTTGGAGAGAGATGTTTTAGTTAAATGATGAGGCTAGAAGCCACATTGAAAATCATTAAGAAGAAAGCCAGAGATAAGGAAGTGGTGACATTGGTTGTAGTTGGTTTCTTGGCCTTCCTGAGGAGTCTGGTCACAAAAATCAGAAGTAAAATGAAATGATGACCAGCAGTCAATGGGCAGATAAAGTGAGGGGTTTGGGGAATATTAGAGAGACATAATTATGTTTGTGGGGAGTACAAAAGCAACTGGTAGACAGGGAGAAATTGAAGATTAGTGAAAGAGTGGGGATGGTGCAGGGATGATGCAGTCTGCTAAAGAAGATGGGATGGAATAGGATCACTCATCTATGAAGCATGGTTAGCCTCATCAAGGAGAAAGTCTACCTCTTCGTGTAAGAGAGATGTGAAGAAGGAGATTATGGTGGAAGAGGAAGACAGATTAGGAGCTACAGAAAGAAACCTCTCAGGGAATGGCTTTATTTCAAGGAATTTTGAGGTAAGATTCTCAGTTCCTAGGATAGGGTCAGGGGGAGACAAGGGAGGCTTAAGGAAGGAAGAAAATCTGTAAAAATTGCTGTGGTGAGTAGAACAGTGAATTAATTACGGAGGTGTAAAAAGATTTCCTTGCAGCAGCGTAGACCCAGTTGAGGTACATAACATGAATTTTAAGTGCAAATACTCACCGCAGTTTTGTGACTTTCTCCTACTTCATCTCCAGCACAACATAAATAGGAACTGAATCCATGGGAAAGAATAGCAGAAAAGACAACTGGGTGATGATTGGCAGAGCGATATCAATGACAGAATAGAAGGCAAATCAAAAAAGAGGATGGCACAAAGCTAAACTGGTTCACAAAGGCATCAAGATGAAGAAAGAGGAAAAGTGCAGGTAAAGAACAGAGATAGAGTAACTGGAGGTCACAGTGGGGACACTGACAGAAAAGGAGAGAAAGAATGCCAATATGTGATTTTCAGAACTCATGTACTGAAGTGGAACACATATGGGTGATAGCAGGAGCAAGGGCATGAATTCTTTTTGATTGAGCATTTCATCTAACATTAATAAACCTGAGGTTTAGATACCTTCATTTAGAACGTGAGAATACTAAAGCCCAGAGTGGATAAATGTCTTATCTAGGGTCAAACAACTAGCATATAAGTGACCTGGCACTAAAAACTCATCCTGCTTGACACTGTCTGTTCCACCTGATTACATACATGTGCTCAAGCACATACATGTACATAATACACATGGAGTCTCTCTGTCTTATTCTTAATTCAAAACCTTCATGGAAACCTCACATTTCTGAGTAGCAGTAAGAGATGGCATGATCCTTGGCTTAAGGGCAAGCAACTCCCATTTCCCTGGGAAACTACATGTTTGAGAAATTTTACTCCTACTGTTTAGATCATCAGCTGATTTGGGATTGTCTATCTGCTAAAAGTAATAATATTTAACTGAACAAGGTATTTGTTTCTTTCCATAAAATTACCCCCACTTAATTTCATTCCACAGCTGTTGAGAGATAATGGAAGCCATGAATGCACTTAAAAAAAAATTTAGTAAATAGATTGAACAGAATCCTCACCTGTGTATTTCTATATTTGACAGCAAGCAGATGTCTTAATTTAGGAGAGGGATGAAAGAGATAAATGTTGTGCATTGTTGCAAGCATAACATTCCCAAGAAGCCATTGTAAGTCTGACAGGGATGCAGAGCCCAGGTTTTACTTTCAAATGTAAAAGTGCATCCTCATAAAACAATGCCATTTGTTCTATTCACGTGGCCATACTCAATAAATAACTTTGAAATGACTGAATGGATAATGAGTACAATGTTCTCTGGGGGTAGGGCAGTGCATAGAATGCTGGACTTGGTGTTAGGAAGACCTAAATTCACCTCTTGTCTCAGATACTTACTATCTGTATTCATGAGCAAGGTACTTAAACTCTCTCAGCCTCAGTTTATTCATATGTAAACTAAGGCTAATAGAATCTACCTCATGAAGTTGCTGTGAAGATCAAATGTAATGACATAAGGAAAGTACTCTGAAACCTTGAAGTGTTATGTAAGTGCCAGCTATTATTATAATTATTATAATAGTATTTTACTTTTTTCAGTAAAATAATATTTCTTTTACTAGCTGTGGGAAGAACCAGTGTCCTACAAGTCTTTATGCCCCTCCAAAAGTGGGGAAATTTGCTCATTCTCAATGATACAACCAGTCCTTACTAGCTTTTTCTGTAATAGTGATGTCTGGCGCTTCCTAACATTAAAATGTCTCTTCACACATGTCAATAGAAACAGAAGGACAGCAAACGCTGCTTGATGCATGAGCAATCCTGGCCTGACAATAAGGCACTTTTGGCTCCTTTGCACACCTCAGAGACTATAAGACACCCTAGACTGAAAATCTTTCTGTACTTCCAGCAGAACTTCATACTATCTCAAAGGACATGTCTCAGCACACTTGGTTGTCAGTCATGTTAGTTACAGGAAGTGATTCCAATGAAACATGCAGTCAGCTACATATTTTTTAACCACATCCATTATGAAATTATATTTTATGATATCCAAGAGGATTAAAAGTAAAAGAGTATGTTGTAAAAGAGTAGTTAGCTTTTTTAAATTGAAAAAAATATATATATATATATTGCCAAAGTTCTGTATTGAAATCATTGGCCCTTTCCATTTCATAGTTTTCTTTTTAACACACTGGCAACTGTCTATCTCAGCTGGCAGACAACAGTTAACAAAGTCAGAAGAAGGATTTCCAATCCACTCCTGGCTGCCAGCTGCCTTTTCTATCCTGTTTCCATGGAAATGGAAATCAGATATATAAAATAATAAGATAGAAGGAAGTAGTTTTCTTTAAAATTGTTACTCTTTTTATCCCTAGCTACCATGGTTTTCTTTAAAAAAAAAAAAAATTGGCTGTGTTAGCCAATAGCCATTCTACTGGAATTTTATTCCTTAGGTCAAAGCTCAATAGCTAGAAGATGAGTATCCAGGAGGAAAAAAAAAAAAATATATATATATATATATATATATACACACACACACATATATACATACATATATATACATATATACATACATATATATACATACATATATACATATATACATACATATATATACATATACATATACACATACATATATACATATATACATACATATATACATATACATATACATATACATATACATATACATATACATATACATATACATATACATATATATATGTATATATCTCAACCTGTTAGGCCAGAATCCTGGAACTTCAGGTCAATTGATGAGCCCAGAAGCTCCACTGTGAATTCCAGAGAGACCTTGATCTCAAGAAAAGCACAAACTACCTCTCTTTGGGTCAGTGAGAGATCTAAAAGTTGTTTGAGAAAAATCAGTAGAATGTAGCCCTCCAATGAAAGGAACACATGATTAACTGCTCATTGGGAATTCACCACCAGCAGATTTGTCTGACTGAATTTCAGAGATAAAATATCAGTTCTTTATCTACTATACCAAAGCACTACGTGCCATATAGGGAACAGCGTACCGATCTTCAGATCAGTAAGGGGTACAGGTAGGGAGTGAACTTGTGATTTAAATTGGTATACGTTAATTTCCATGAAGAAACTCTTTCTGCTAATGCTGGTTGGCACTTTCTTTGCAACTTCATGTTTTAGAGGGTTGCCTAAGGCACAGAGAATTTATATGACTTGCCCAAATTCTCACAGCCAGGATGTGTCATAGGCACAACTTGAACTCCAGTCTCTTTGGCTTTGAATCGGGTTCTTTCTTCATTATTCAAGAGTTTCCTGGGGGTAAATCACTGCCTCTGACACATTGGTTGTGAAACCTAGGGCAAATCATTTAATATCTCAGTATACCCAGGCAACTTTGTAAGACTGTAAGTGTCAGAACAATTAAAGATCAGAATTGATAGAAGGAGTTTGCTCCCTGGGATCTTCTTGCCGATGAAATTATATGTCTAGGCCAGGGGTGGGGAGCCTGGGTCCTCGAGGTCACATGTAGCCCCCTAGAGATCCTCAAGTGTGACCCTTTGACTGAATCCAAACTTCACAGAACCAATCTCTGTAATAAAAGGATTTGTTCTGTAAAACTTGGACTCAAAAATGCCACACCCAAGGATCTAGAAGGTCACATGTGGCCTCAAGGCTGCAGGTTCCCCACCCCTGATCTAGGACTAAAAAACAACACAAAAAAAGCATACAAACAACAACAACAACAAAAATAAATGGCTAAATTGTCAAATACCTGGGATAATCACAGGATAACTTATAGATCCTATTGGCCTATGATCTATCCTAATACTATGTCCCCAATTCTTAGTGCCCACCCAACCTAAATTGTCTTTCACTTACTTTTCTGTAAAAAGGTATTATTTTCTGCTAGCTGAAAGTAAAGTCACTGAGGGCAGTGACTTTTTTACATTTTTGTCTTTGTATTCCCAATTCCTTGAACAGTACCTAGTGTATAATAAATGATTAACAAAGGCCTGTTGGATTGAATTGAAATGAACATGTGCCACTGGTTTCCCATTCCTCAGTTGTGATATTAATATCATGGTGTGATATAAACTTAGACCTCAGGTCACTGCAGAATAAATGAATGGAGGGGGAAAAGGCTGGAGGGGGAAAGGCTGAAGCCTCTAACTTTCCATAGAATGCCTCCTGTTCTTTCATTACAACATTTTGTATCTTTCTACTTTGTATCACTGGAGCACGTTTTTAGGTTACAGTAAGCATCTCTAGTTCATCTAACTCTCTCCTTCTTGGGTTCCATCATATTGACAACTTGAGTTGAATTTTGGTTCCTAGTACTACAGTACTTATTGGTTAATTATGGGAGTTAAACGTGGAAAGAGAAAAATGGGAGCAGGAGAGAGAAAAAGAGTAGGGAGCAAGAGTGAACAAAGAGACAATAACAACGGAGATGACACAAGATTATTATGAATAGTGAGTTGTATTAGAGCTCTGTCATACTAATGTTAATCTAAATCATTTAGAAAATACTAAATTAAAAAGGGGGGTATGGGAAGCTAGGTAGTACAGTGGATAGAGTGCCAAGCCTAAAGTAAGGAAGATATCTTCCTGAGTTCAAAACTGGCCTCAGATACTTAATAGCTGTGTGACCCTGGGCAAGTCATATAATCCTATTTGCCTTAGTTCCCCTTCTGTAAAATGATCTGGAGAAGAAAATGGCAAACCACTCCTGTACAACTAAACTACATTGAAATTTTTTTTAAAAAATGAGAATGGTTGGATCAGTTCACAACTCCACCAATAATGCATTAGTGTTCCAATTTTCCCACATCATTTCCAGCATTGATGATTTTCCTGTTTTGTCATGTTAGCCAATCTGACAGGTGAGATGTGGTACCCAAGATGTTTTGATTTGAATTTCTCTTATCAGTGATGAGGTAGAGCATTTTTCATATGGTTACAGATATCTTTAATTTCTTCCTCTGAAAACTGCCTATTCATATCCTTTGACCATTTCTCAATTAGGGAATGACTTCTATTCTTATAAATTTGACTCAGTTCTCTGTATATTTTAGAAATGAGGCCTTTATCAGAGATAACTACTTGTAAAAATTCCCAATTTTCTGCTTCCCTCCTAATTTTGATTGCATTGGCTTTGTTTGTGCAAAAATCTTTTTAATTTAGTGTAATCAAAATTATCCATTTTGCATTTCATAATGTTCTCTATCTCTTGTTTGGTCATAAATTCTTCCCTTCTCCATAAATCTGACAAGTAAACTATCCCTTGTTCTCCCAGATTGCTTATAGCATCAGCCTTTATATCTAAATCATGAACCCATTTTGACTTTATTTTGGTGTATGGTGTGAGATATTGGTCTATGCCCAGTTTCTGCCATACTACATTCTTGAAAGCAATTTGGAACTTTGCCCAAAGGGCTATAAAATGTGCATACCCTTTGACTCAGTAATATCACTCCTAGGGCTGTATCACAAAGAAATCATATACATGGGAAAAGGAGCCATACATTCAAAAATATTTAAAACAGATCTTTTTGTGGTGGCAAAGAATTGGAAATCAAGGGAATACCCATCAATTGGGGAATTACTAAACAAGTTGTGGTATATGAATGTAATGGAATACTATTGTCCTATAAGAAATGAGGAGCAGACAGACTTCATAATAACCTGGAAAGACTTATATGATCTGATGCTGAGTGAGGGAAGCAGAACCAGGAGAACATTATACATGATTACAGACACATGGTATTTGTGATGATTCTCTTTGATACACTTGGCTCTTCTCAGCAATGCAAAGTTCTAAAAGACTCATGATGGAAAAAGTGATTCCCATCCAGAGAAAAAATTCTTGAATGCAGATTGAAGCAAACTATTTGCTCTCTTTTTTTGTTTCTTTTTTCTTTTTGTTTCTCTTTTGTTTCTTCTTTCTCATGGTTCATTCCATTGGTTATAGTTCTTCTTTACAACTTGACTATTGTGAAAATATGTTTAGTGTGAAGGTATATGTGGAGCCTATATAGATATAGAGTTGCATGCTGTCTTTGGTGGGAAGGGGGGAGGAAGGGGAGGGGGGAGGACAGGGAGGGGGACAAAATTTGAAACTCAAAAACTTGAGGAACTGAATGTTGTAAACTAAAACTAAAAATAAATAAACAAATTTTTTTAAAAATGAGAATGGTTCTCTGAAAGAGCAACTTGAAGCCAGAAATTTAGGTATTATCAGGGGAAAAGAATAGACAAAAATTGTTTTTCCCAATTTTGTATTAGTAGAATTTTCATATGTTCTTTACAGAGAGAGTATGGGAAATGACTCAATCAACAACTCTATGAAGGTTAGTCACAAAAACAGAGAAACTCATAGGAGGGATTTGGAGAAAAGATAATAACTTCTATTCTAGACATTTTGAGTTTTACCTACATACAGGTAGTGATATGGGACTAAAGCTCAGAAGAGAAATTGGTGTTGGGTTTATAGATCTGAGTATCTGCTGTGAAGATGATAACAATAATTTATTAAATAATACATTAAATACCATAATAAAATTTATTAGTACTTACTATACGCCAGGCATTGTGCTAAGCATTTTACAATTATTATGTTATTTGATCCTCACAACAACCCCAGGAGTGAAGAATTGTTATTATCCCTTTGTTATGAATGAAGAAACTGAAGTAAAGACAGGTTAAGTGACTTGCCCATGGACACACAGCTAAAAACTTTCTAAAGCCATATTTGAACTTGGCCTTTCCTAACTTCAGGCTAGACACTCTGTATCACCTCGCTGCTCCTGGGAGATAATGGAAAAAGAGGAAGAAGAGGGAGAAAGACAGTCAGTAAACATTTATTAAGCACCTACACTTTGCTAAATTCTGAGGAAACAAAAAAAGATTATAAGAGAGTCTCTGCTCTCAACGGACTCACAATCTAATGGGAAAACACCACACATAAAAAGGAGTTGAAAAGTGGGGTTGAAGAGGAGCGTGATGAAGTCCTACAGTCAGATGGGAAGACAGCTGCCCTGGGTACCTTCCTTAAATGGAGGATCAGATATCTACCCTCCACCCTCTCTAATTAGAAGGGGTGTGACAAGGGCAAGGATTACTGAGGAGGTGTGAGTTTCAGAGTTCATATGATTTTATAAGTTGATGAGTTTGGGAGACTGTGATGAAACCCGGCAGAGCAGCCAGGTGGGAAATGATAAGATGGCTGCCCTGAGTGTCGTTGTTAAATAGGGGATCTGGGAGGAGCCTTGGGATATGCTACTGTGTGTCTGTTCTTTGTTTTTAAAGAGGACCATGACATCAGGAAAATGATGACATGAATTGCAGTTGACTTTGATTTCAGTGAGGGAGGGCTGTTACGCTACTATTTAGGGAGAGGGATGAGGAGGATGACCAAGCAAAGTAGACTAAGAAGAAGCAATAGCAATCATATGTGGAGGAAGAACAAAAGAAAGGAATGTCATAAAAAAACTCAAAGAGGAGAGAATTGCAAAAATTAAAGGGTGGTTATCAGTGTCATGCTGAAGACACTTCTTGAAAGACAAAAATTAATAAGAAGGCCTTTGGATTTTGCAATTCAGAGAGCACTGTAACTTTGAAGAGAATCCTTTTTAGTGGAGTGATAAAGTTAAAACCAAATTGTAAGTTATTAAGGTGAGACAAAAGAGGAAGTGAAGAGAAGGAGTGTAGAATGAAATTTTCTGTTAGGAAATTGATAAAGAGAAGAACGATAAAGACAATAGTTTGAGTAAATGGTAAGGTAAACTGAGGCCTTTTGTTTTCTTTATCTCTTTTCAACCAGGAAAAGATTAGTTAATATAGGAAAATAAAATACATTTCCATTGTCTTCTTGTTTTCAGAACAATAGAAAAATGTGAATGTCAGAAAAGAAGTGGTGCTCAAATAAATGTTTACCAGAAGACCATAGAAAGCATAAGGTAATGTGGTATATGATGTCATACAGAACAAAGTAAACAGGAGAACAATCATACCATGATCACAACAATATAAAAGGACACAATATTGAAAGACCTCAGAATTCTGACCAGTGAGGTGGTCACTTGTAACTCTAGAAGAATGCTGGTAAAACATATCTCCTTCTTCTTGAAAAAGAGGCGGGTAAATGATAGGTGCCAAATGAAGCTTACATTGTCAGACAGGGTCAATGTCTGGGATTGTTTTGCATCACTGAACTTCTTTGCAGCAAATGAGGGTACTAGTGTGGAAAGGGAATGAAGGAGAAAATTACTGGGATATGACAGTCAGAAAACAAAAAGAAAAATTTTTGAAAGAATAGAAAAAAAGAAAATGTTATCTCCTACAGATTTTTTTTCTTAATATCCATAGTCTTAGAGTTTGGCTCATTTTTATTTTCCTACCATATTCCTGTGTTCTTCAGAAAAAGCACAGTAATTTAGTTTCCTTTCTTTAACCATTCAATTAATTCTGTTTACATATTATTGGTCAACTATAAAGACATGTTTCAAATTATGTTATGAGAAAATAATATGACCTCATCCACACAAAATCTAGTTTCATTAAAGTTAAAATTTGCCCAATATTTCAAGGAGATCATATTTTGAGGGAAAATCAGGAGATGGGGATGGGTCTTTTTCCATCTGTTATATACATACCTGATTACAAACACTATTCAAAACTAGTCTCTTTTTAAACCAAAACCAAAACAGGTATTCATCAATGGCTTTAGCATAATATTCCAGAACAGAAAATCATGCAAAAAAAGCTGCATGCACAAATAATAAATGCAACTAAAAACTGTTTACTTGAATAGACATTTGATCTCTTTTTGCTACTTAAGAAGAAGAGTCATTTCCTGAAATATGGCTTTTAAGTTTCCCATTTGTAGTTTTCCGAATTGGGCCAGCATGAATCACAAAGAGCCAATTACTGCAGAGTGTTGCCATGCCGGCAGTGGCATTCCACTTTCTTTAATATTTTCACTAACCTTATTTCCCCTGTGAGCAAAATAGCCAGGGCTGTTTGTTCAAACTTGGCGGCCATGATAGCAGTAGCTGTCAGACAGCCTCAGCTACCCTTGCTAATTTCAAGCTCTGCTGAGCAGTGCTACTGGGGCACCACTATCACTCAGCATTTAGGAACAGCCAGGAAGGGAGGGGGAGGTGAAAAAGTAATAAAAACTTAAGGGAATCTATAGATATTGCTGATCAGAGGGGGAAAAATGCTGCCTTTTTTCTGATGGAAGAGTTCACTATTATTTACTCCATTTCTTTAAACAAAGCATCTGATGAGAATGAATTGGTCCATTACTAGGCCAATCCAGCTGGTACCAGTTGTTAACATACAGAACTGGAGACAAGTTGAATCTTTGGACATTATTAGAAGGTTGACTGTAAAAATGAAAAGGCAGAGGGACAATTATTCACAACCTTAGAGGTGGCCTTAGCATTTGCCCAGTCCATGCTTTATTCGTATCTTTGCTCATAATATGCAACTTGTAATTGTTTTTTTCTTCAAGTGGAATCCTGGATCATGGTAACATCAGAACAGACCGAGTCCCAGTAGAATTTGTTTCAGAATTTAAAGTAGTCCACCAAACACCTGAGGCATCCATGTATAGATTGCCATCTTCTTTTCTTTGATCTAATTAATGCATTGCACAGATTATGGTTATTTGGCTACTTACTGGGGGTGGGAATGGGGAAATAGCTGAGTATGGAATCTAGAGTAGGTTTTTTTAACCTGCAATCACTGGATAGATTACTGCGGGTTTCTGAACTTGAAAAGGAAAAAAAAAATCTTTATTTTCACTAATTTCTGACTGAAAATTAGTATTTCTATCAATGGTGAATGTGTACAATGAATATTATTCTGTGAAGAGGTCCATAGACTTCATCAGATTGCCAAAAGAATTCATGACATACCCTAAAATTTAAGAATCCTTGCTCCATAAAGCAAACTATATACAATGCCCATCAGCACCTCAACCTAATGCTGTTCTTTTCTCCTTTCGCATCCTATATATTGCATATACATATAATAACAGAACCATATCTATAAATCCTGGCATACCAGGAGCAATTTGATTGCGGGGGCTGAGGTGTCATTGTTTGCAGCAAAAATTGACACTGAGAGAGTCAATCTAACCACTCAGTGGAGGCCTTGGGACCCTTCCCTACCACTGGTTAGAGAGAGTGGAGGGTAGACATGGGAGAACTTCCTTAAGGAGGGTACCCAGAGAATTCTTTTCATCATTTCTCAGTCACCTGGGTCAAGCTGTGGGGAAAGAGGGATAGGAGACTGGGTTGCTGGGTACTGTTTATAATCCCCTAGGGCTATAATTTAAGAAATATCTCCACTATACACTAGATCCTTGACAGCAGAGGCACAGCAGACTTGGCAATAAACTAAAGCACATAGGTGTATGGAATCAAGAGAAGTGAAATAGGAGCTGGGAGCTGGGGAAGGAGAGAGAGAGAGAGAGAGAGAGAGAGAGAGAGAGAGAGAGAGAGAGAGAGAGAGAGAGTTGCAATCACAAGTAGTTATTTGTGGGACACAAAGTATGGGCTAAAAGAAGGAAAGGAGGTAATGGATCTGTTCTATCCAAAGCCTGGAAGTCATTGGAATTTCACAATGAAATCTGTGACTTGAAACTTTCTGCTCCAGCAATACCAGGATGTGGGGGAAATGATGAGGAGGTCCCAATCAAATTTGTATATATGAAAAATAAACAAAAGTTTCCCTGCAGTCTTCCAACATGAAAAAAAGAGTACTCAACAAATGCAGATAAACTGAGCCAGAAGTCAGAGTATGAGAGAAAAATAGTGATGATAATATGAATTCCAGTGATTCCACTAGGTTATTATTTGAAAAACTTTAAAAAATTATTATTGGAAAAACAACTGGCCTGGAAAATAGATCCAGGAGAGATAATTTTAGAATTATTAGACTATCTGAAAGCCATGATAAAAAAAAAGATCCTAGACATCACTTTTCAAGAAATTATCAAGGGAAACTGCCATAATATTCTAGATCCAGAGGGTAAAATAAAAATTGAAAGAACCCACTCATCACCTCCTGAAAGAGATCCCAAAATGAAAACTCCCAGTTATACAGAAGTTAAATTCCAGAGTTCTCAGGACAAGGAGAAAATATTGCAAGCAGCCAGAAGGAAACAATTCAAATATTTTGCAGCCCTACTCAGAATAACACAAGATTTTGCAGCTTCTACATTAAAGGATCAGAGGGATGGGAATACAATATTTCAGAGGGCAATGGAGCTAGGAATACAACCAAAAATCACCTGCCCAGCAAAACTGAGTATAATCCTTCAGTGGGGGAAATGGACATTCAGTGATATAGAGGACTTTCAAGCACAATAGAGCTTAATAGAAAATTTGACTTTCAAATACAAGACTCAAGAGAAGCATAAAAAGGCAAACAGGAAAGGGAAATCATAAGGGACTTAATAAAGTTAAACTGTTTACATTCCTACATGGGAAGATGATATCTGCAACTCGTAAGAACTTTCTCATTATTAGAGTAGTTAGAAGAAGTGTACATAGACAGAGGGTACAGGTGTGAGTTGAATATAAAAGGATGATATCTAAAAAATAAAATTAAGAGATGAGAGAGGAATGTACTGGGAGAAAGAGAAATGGGAGAGTAGAATGGGATATATAATCATATAAAAGAGGCAAGGAAAAACCTTTAGAGTGGAAGGAAAGAGGGGGAAAGTAAGGAGAGTAAGTGAACTCACTCTAATCAGAATTGGCTCAAAGAGGGAATAATATGCACACTCAACTGGGTATAGAAATCTATCTTACCCTAGAAGGGAAGGCAATAATAGAAGGAGCAGTGATGGAAGAAAGGCCAGATTGGGAGAGGTGGTAGTCAGAAGCAAAATACTTTTATGGAGGGTAAAAGGAGAGAGACAATAGAATAAATAAGGGGATAAGATGGAGGAAAATATAGTTAACAATAATAACAGTGAAAAAAATTGAAGCAAGTTTCTCTGATAAAGGTCTCGTTTTTCAAACATATGCAGAACTGAGTCAATAAAAATAAAAGCCATTCCCCAATTGATAAATGATAAAAAGATATGATCAGTTTTCAGATGAAGTAATCAAAGCTATCTATAACCCATGAGAAAAAAATGTTCTAACTCAGTACTGATTGGAGAATTGTAAATTAAAACAATTCAGAGGTACTACCTCATACCTATTAGATTGGCTAACAGTACAGAAAAAGTGAATGACAAATATTTGAGGGGATGTGGGAAAAAGGAGACATTAATACATTGTTGGTGGAGGTGAACTGATTCAACCATTCTATAGAGCAATTTGAAACTATGCCCAGAGGGCTATAATGTACCCTTTGATCTAGCGACACCATTACTAGGTCTGTATCCCAAAAAGATAAAAAACCAAAAAAGGAAAGGACATCTATGTACCAAAATATTTATAGCAACTGTTTTCTGGGAGAAAAGAAGAAGAAATTGATGGGATGCCCATCAATTGGGAGAGAGTGAACAAATTGTGGTATGTGATTATGATGGAATTCTATTGTACTATAAAAAATGATGAGCAGATGCTCTCAGAAAAAGCTGGAAAGACTTGCATGAGTTGATACAAAGTGAAATGTACTATGTACAAAGTAACAGCAATATTGTAAGATGATCAGCTGTGAATGACTTAGCTATTTTTAGCAATATAAGGATCCAAAACAACTCTGAAAGACTTATGCCGAAAAGTGTTAATCATCCCCAGAGAAAGAACTGGTGGCGTCTGAATACAGAATGAAGCATGATAAATAAACAAAGCAAACAAACAAATTATCAAATAAGTAAACAAAGTTGAGGAAACAGGTTCTGGGGAATAGTATGCTTCAAAAACAGAGTTTGAACCCATTCTTCTTATTGTAAAAGCTAGTGTCCTTTCTGTTATACCCCATTGTCTCCTAATACTACCTTTTAAAATTTCTGCATCACCCTCATTGGGCTTAGAATTTAGGAAGCACTGAATAAAACTGAATGGTCAAACAGGGCCAGAATTTATCAAGACATTGATTGTTCAATGTCATACATAGCTCTCTACTACAGTAGTAGAAGATAACTCTTTCCTCAAGATGCTTACAATCAGAATAAGGAAACAAGACAGATATTCATGAAACTGGAGATTTGTATTTTATTTCACAGACCTTTGATTTTATCACTGCAAGGAAGTTCTGGTATGGAAACTTTCTCCTCTTCTATTTTTTTTTTTTTGGATTCAATCATTTTATTAGCCATTCAA
>CM053627.1:148679591-148704383 GCA_028646595.1 Phalanger gymnotis | reverse complement strand
CCGTGTTGAATTGCTTGACTCCTTAGGGAGGATGGGTGGGAAGGGAAGAGGGGAGAGAATTTGGAACTCAAAGTTTTAAAAACAGATGTTCAAAAACAAAAAAGAGTTTTTGCATGCAACTAGAAAATAAGATACACAGGCAATGGGGCATAGAAATTTATCTTGCCCTACAAGAAAGGAAGGGAAAAGGGGATGGGAGGGGAGTGGGGTGACAGAAGGGAGGGTTGACTGGGGAATAGGGTAACCAGAATATATGCCATCTTGGAGTGAGGAGAGGAGGGTAGAAATGGGGAGAAAATTTGTAATTCAAACTGCTGTGAAAATCAATGCTGAAAACTAAATATATTAAATAAATTAAACATAACTTTTTAAAAAAGAATGTAACAAATAGAGATGATCATAGAACATAACATGAGCAATTTTGATGGCATGAAATTAAAATAAAATTTGGACAAAGCCAATGTAGTTAAGCTTAGAAAGGAAACAAGAAATGGAGAGAAGGGGAATTTTTGCAACAAGTTTTTCCAATAAGGTTCTAATTGCCAGAATATGTAAGAAACTAATTGAAATATATAAGAAGAGCCCAAATGATCAAACGATATGAACATCCAACTTTTTAAGGAAGAAAGCCAATCTATCAATAGATATATGAAAATAATGGACCAAATTGCTAATAATTAGAGAAATCCATATTTAAGCAACTGAGATTCAACCTTACACCCATCAGATTGGCAAAGATCATAGAGAAGGAAAATGATAAATATTAGAGGATTTTTGAGTAAACGAACACATTCATGCATTGCTCATGTAGCTATTAATCTGGCACAGCCAATCTGGAAAGCAATTTGGAATTATGCTCCAAAAGTTTATATACTTCATATATCTTTTGACCCAGCAATCTCATGACTAGACCTATACACCAAAGAGATCAAAGAAAGAAGAAAGGAGCCAGTATGTAGAAAAACATGTACAGGAGCTCTTTTTTGGTGGCAAAGAATTAGAAATCAATTAAATGGGAATGGCTATATTTATTAAAACTATGGTATATAGAAAGTAACATAATGCTATTGTGCTGTAAGAAATAATAAAAGGGATGGTTTCAGAGAAATCTGGGAAAATTTGGATGAACTAATATAGAAGTGAGCAGAACTACTAGGAGGATAATTTATACTATAACAAAGCATTGTAAAAACAAACAATTTTGAAAGAAATCTCTAGTGAATGCAATGAGCAATGATGATTCCAGAGCTTAAATGATTAAAAATCCCTACTTTCTGACAAAGAAGCAATGTACTAATATGCCAAATGAGACTTTTTTGGACATAGTATGAGAATTTGTTTAGTTTATGTATATTCATTACTAGAGTTTTGTTTTTCTTCCCCCCTCCCCAATGGGGAGGTGAGGGAGCAAAGATAAAATTTTGAAAATTTTTAAAAAAGAATATGAGTTTTTATTTGTATCCTCAGCCCTAGCATTTTACCATGCACATTTTTATGTGGAAGAAGGGTGTTTCATTTTGTTTTGGACCACATTAGTGATTTCACTCGTATAGGGAATCCCTATGAGGAAATGTCCACGATCAGTGAGGATTCTCACATACTCAACAACTTAGAGCTTTGGAGCTTTGCTGTGGATACTTGGAGGGTAAGTCACTATAGCTTAGTAAGATCACACAACTTAGTATGTATCAGAGGCAGGGACTTGGAGTTAGCTGTCTGGTCACTATTCCACACTGCTTGGTAATTTGCGTATGGTAAGTGTTTAATAAATGTTTTCTGAATTTAATGGGATTTTAGTCATTGGTCGCAGTTTTGCTCTCAGTAGCTGCAGTCAAGAAAACTAAACTGTGTTTTACATAGTCCTTCAGATATTTGTAGGCAGTTATCATATCTTCACTAAGTCTTCTCTTTTTTAGGCTAAACATTCCCATTTTCTTCAATTGTTTTTTAAATTTTCAAATGCAGGGATTAAAGCCCTGTAAAAACCTGGATGCACTCCTCTGTGCATGAGATGCACTAGATGGTCTCTAATGTTACATTTTCCTGTTTGGGATTGTCCCCTTTGCAAGGCCTTGTCCAGAACTGAACACGCAAAAGTAAAAGATATAGGAGTTTCTGTATCTTAAGACCAAAGTGTTTTGGTTGGTAGGGGTAATATAACTGGGCAGAACATTGTTCTTATCCTCTCTCTAATCATAGCAAAGGAAAATCAATAAATGCCTTGTGTCAGCCATGAAAAGCCTGATTCTGAGGAATAGAGCATGGGAAGTAGAACGTTTTTTTCAAAGAAACCAATCACTGTTGGCTACAACGTGGGGAGCGGGAGTGGAGGAAGGATGTTGGAGGGGAGGGGTTAATGGAGCAGAAGCCTTTCATTTCCCATTTCAGGGTCCTCTCTCCCTGCCATATTATCTTAATAATGATTCCTGGGAATTTCCTTCACCCTTAATTTCAGATACATTACCCTGGTTCTTCAGTTTTAAAAGGATGAAGGCAGCTCCAAATATCCCCTTCCTTGGGGCCACGATTACCTCCTTTATAAATCTGAGTCACAGGTCTAAACCACAGACTCAACCTCTCTCTAACACTTTCTCTGGTCCATGCCCCAGCTTTGATACTGGTCTCGGCTCCCTCACCTGGCGAGTCAGGAGGGATACTCACATTTTCTCAAACTTTCCCTTTGACATTTTGTAGCAAATTGCTTTAATTCTGAGAGAGTGCTCGTGTTCCATGAGAAGGTTGAACTCAACTACCTCTGAATTTTTTTTTCCTGCTCTACAGCCTAGGATCCTGTGACAAGAATCTGGACTGGATAGTCCAACGGTCAGAGCAGTAGTATAAATGCCTCATAGTCATAGGAATAAGTCTTGGGACTCCTCAGTTGCTGCTATCCTATTCTGTCTTGGGCGGCTCTGGTACATATGCCTTTGGGAAAGAGAAGTTAATTAATACATGTGATAGTGCAGGTTGGGGGTGCGGTTGGCAAGCATGCTAGTCCTCAGATTTTCTATCTACTCCATATATTATCTGGCAAAATTATAAACTTTTTAAAGTAGGGTGTAAAAGTGGTGTTGATTACTATTTCCTTAGTCATGTTTATCATCCTCACTTTGAGCACCAGTAAGGTGCTCAATAAACCAATACAGTCGTTGGCTTTAGACTAACTGAAAAGTTTCTGGAAGTCATTGAACAAAATGAAATGACACTAGAAAGGAAGTGTTTTTTGATTGGCTGAGGGATTTCATCTCTCCCCCTCGTGCGTGCGCATGCGCACACACACAAATACACACATTTATCCATACTCAAAATGTTTGTATATATGTGTTTGTGTGTATATTTATATATATATATATTATATATTATATGTTATAGCGTGTGTATACACACACACACACACACACACACATACACCATAATTACAGAGTATCAGCAATGACAAACATGAGAGACAAACTTCCAGAAATATCTGAGGAGGAACCATAGGGAAGGGAATGGGAGGCAGTGGCCCCAGTAGCATCTGCCTTGGGCTAGCCTTCCTTCTTCTACCCTCTTTGGCCCGAGAAGGACCCAATCAGCAACAAAGGATCCGAAGTATTTTTGACTTTCTATATTGCCCCTTCGGTCCTAGCTCTCTGCTTAAGGATAGCAGGGACTTATTGCAGTGTCTGCACTGGGAACCAAGTACAGACTGGCTTCATATTCACCATTCATAAAGGAAGCATCTCGAATAGTGTGAATGGGAGAAAAGGTATTCTAGCAACCAGGAGCCATGAATGGCCCCTTTGTCACATGTGCTGTCTGAATGTGAGCCACTTCCCCCTGGCTTCTGTACGTACTGATTGGGGAATATGTCACCAACTTTTGTGAGGATGTCTCATACCAATATATTTACAAGGTAACCTTACTAGATATTTACTTTCTTAAAAATATTTAAGGCTAGATGCCTAAGTGCTTCTCAACTGATAATCTGAGGGTTCGGATCAAGGAATAGGAAGCACCCTGTTGGAAGCTGGAGCCAAAGGCCTTGGGGAATCATCTCAACTACTCAGGGTTACCCCTAGTACCCCTAGAGGAAGTTATAGTCTTGTTCTATTACCTGAGACTCATCTGTGAGAGTGAGATTTGGGATAAAGTTCATCAGATTTTCATGGGCTACGCAAGGACAGAATCTTATTTATCTTGAGACTTCCTGCTAGCTGTCTATCACTGTCTTTCACAGAGTAGGCACTTACTTTTAAAATGTTTAATTTTATTAAATGCTTCCATATGAACCCTGTCTTCAGGACCTTTTGACATGGTTCTAGAAATTCTCCATGCCTCTAATTTGAATCATGGTCCAAGGTTAAGAAACAGTAATGTAGAGGTAATGGATCAAATTATGTTGCTGAATTTTTTCTAAACTATTTTAATTAGATCTAAATGCACACAGTTACTTTTCAAAAGGGATCAGTAAATATTGTTGCAACTGAGGTGTACTGAACTAGTCAAATAAATTTTTAGGACTTATTAGAAGCCAGAAAACATCTTGCCAAGAACTTTCAACATTTATCACTCCTCCCACTGCACTCCCCCCATACCATTTCATCAATCTGTTTTATTCTTTATTTTAAAGAGAGCTAACCCACTCAACATAAAACATGCTTAAGAATAGATTTTGTTAGAGTAAACCCACATTTACAAATCTGATTGTTTCTTCTCACTTTCTTTCCATGGGGCCATGAGTTATGTATCCTATGCAAAATTGAGTGAGAAAAGTCTTTTTCATGCCTTACATATTCTGTAGAATCCTTGGACTAAGGACTGATGATATTCTGGACAGTGAGTGCATTTAGTTATGTATTCTGAGAGAACAAACGATAGATTAGGCAGGGGTGGGGAATCTGTGGCCTTAATGCCACATGTGACCCTCTAGGTGCTCAAGTGCGGCCCTTTGACTTAATCCAAACTTCATAGAACAAACCCCTTTAATAAAAGGATTTGTGTAAAATGTGGACTCAGTCAAAAGGCTGTGCCCAAAGACCTATGCCATATGTGGCCTCAAGGCTGCAGGTTCCCCACCCCTGGGTTAGGGAATGACCTCCAAAGACTAAACCATCCTGACCGCTAATTGCAGATGCACCCTACTTACTATGCTGCCTTATTTTTTTAAAAAAAAAATTCTAACAGATATCTACAACAATGACAAAGCTGACTAAGAGTGGGGCATGGACTTTGTATCTTTCCTGAGAAGTTTTGATAGACTTTTACTGACTCATTTACATTCTCCCGTCAAGGCTTTCTTGTGCCTAACTCTAAAATGATTGGTACAAAGATCTAACCAGCCTTGTTGTGTGCATGTATTAGTAATTAAGGTGGGACTTTTCCTTTACTGTTTTCCCTTGTGGAGCACTGAGGTAATCAAATGACTTTGTTTCTTTGATTAAATCTGGGATTCTTTGATGACCTGCTTAAGAAACAAGAAAGTCTAGTTCACATAGGTTTGAGTTGAATGGTTGTGATGCCCTTTGACCCTGAACAGGGTATATAAACTCAGAGGTTAGTGTTTTGCTTGAGACTTTCACTCACTGGAAGAGTGTTGTGTGATTTGACTAGAGGAGACTCTGGGCAGCCATTGTTAAGAGTCCCTCGGCTTGAAAACCCAGGTGTTAGTGCTTCCCTGGTAACTATGTACTGAGATGTTGGACAAAAAGCTGGAATCCTGTCTACTGGTTTGTGTTATTTGATCTGTTGATATTTTTTGTTTGTAATTTCTGTTTATATTTGCTCTGAAGTTCAGGGTGCTGGCTTTTCCCCCTAAACTAAGTGAATGATATCAGTATGCTTGATTAAAGTGAGATTGTTAACACCTTAAGGTTGCTTTCCTTAGAAAAGCAAATCAAAGAATCTGTGCTAGCAGCCCTCCTATGTGCTGCTGTTGTTAGTCTTAAACAGGCACAGTAGCGGCAAGCTTCATTGTTGTTACAATGCAGAAGCGTAAGATCTTTAAGATCTGATTAGTAATACACTTTAAATTCAGAATCATAATGAAGCATGAAGAACGTTAAAAGCTTCCTGTCTAAGACAGTCTTTATGGCTAGTCTTCTCTTGTTTTCAGGGCAGTTAACTGGTGTAATGGATAGAATTTAGGACACCAAGTCAGAAAGATCAAAGTTTGAATCCTGTAATAGACAGTAACTATGTGACTCTGGGCAAGTCACTTAATCATTCTGTGCCTCAGTTTCCTTATTTGCAAAATGAGAATACAAATAGCATTTACCTCACAGAACTGTTGTGAGGATACAACCTGCATCCTGGACCATCACCAGTTGTCTTGACTTTTGTCTTGCCACTGGACTTTGATGACCGGAGACGAGAGTGAGGCTGACAACTTTGTTCAGCTTTGTCTCACTCATATTGTAGATTTCTTTTTCTTCTTTTATTCCAGGATGGCCTTCCTGTAAATATATGCAGATGAGTTAATCTTAATATGGATAAAAAAATATTTCCTATGAGATTAATAGAAATGTATAACAAATAATCCCCTGCTGTGTGGCTGGGCTTTGATGAAATAAAACTTGCTGTGTAGTTTGGACCCGTGGGAACAGGAGTCAAATTGAGGCATTATGTTAAGATTTTAAGTATGTGATCATCTTAGCAAATTTTTTCCCATGAAGATACAATCAGTTGCCATTTGCCATAATGATACCTTTGTTGATATAATTGAAAAAATTAAAAGCACATATCATTAAAAGTCAGATATTTGAAATAAAAAAAGTGACAAGCATATGTATACCAAGCTAATGTTAGTAATATTTATGTAGTTCTTTTTTCCATAGCTCTTAAACAGAGTCAGTACTAGAAAAGGCATCAGAGATGAGTTTTTGTCTTCTGTTTTTGAACCACCTATTTCATGTGTTCTTTGTTCTATTCCCATCTCATAGAAGGATCAGAGGATGCTCAGAAGGTCACCTGTAAAGAACCTCAGAGGTAATGTAATCCAATCTTATCATTTTGCAGATGAGAAAGCAGAGACCCAGGAAGGTTAAGTAACTTGTCCACAGTTACACAGCTAATAATTAGTAGAGTTTGGATTCAAATTCAACATTGTACATTGCTGCTTTGAGGACTTCTTAAATAATATTTTTGTGTGACCATTTCTTTCGCATTCCTTGGAAAGCAAATAGTAAAAATATTTGAGAACTGTTTCTAAAGTCTCATAAGTTGAACATTTCATTTTAACATCAATTATTGCATATGGGAGATGGATCATTTTTCTTCCTTTCCCTGTGCTGCCATGATTTGAAAACTTGCAAGAAAATATTTGAGATTCCAAAGTAGTTGAACACACTCACTCCTGCTAAGTTTCAATATCCACAAAGGACTACAGACTAGTAAACTTTTTACAGAAGTCAGTCTTCAGAATTTGATGACCTTAATTTACTGAACTTATGGAATTCGACAATGTTTTCCAACACAAAATACTAATGAACTTCTGCCAAAGTTTTCATTTTCACTGTTTCTTTTTCACATTGTAAAAAAAAGACCATTAAAATTATGTTTCATATTTTGTGACTCTTTATGGCCCTCCTCAACTAGAGTTGCAATAAACTTTCTCTGTTTAATCTCTTTTTGTTACTAGGGCTGATAGCAATATGTGTGTAGCTTTCTATGTGATTAATAGAAAATCAGAAAACATCATCAATCTTATATTGTTGCTAGTATCTCTAGGATAAAGTAGTAAAACAATGTTATGGTTTTTAAAATCAATTTGCCTCATTGTTCTGGATACAGTTTGCCTCATGCGATCAAATCATAGAAAATTTACTATGAGGGGGAAAAAAAGCTAGTCAGTTATTTTTCATCCAGGTTATACATTGTCCTTAAAGAAAATAAAATGGTGCTTCATTGTTGTCTGTAATGCCTGCTGTAAATAAGGACCTTATTGGATGCAGTGTTCATGTATAATATATGCTTGTATTTCCTTTTAAGGAGAACATATTTTTATTAAAAATTGGAGACTAATTGTTCTGAAATTCTTCATTACATATCAACATTTCCTGAGGGACTATGACTTCCTCTTTTCCTACTAGAACAAACTGGCAACTAGGTGGTTTAGTAGATAGAGATTGGGGCCTGGAATCAGGAAGACCTGAGTTCAAATCTGACCTTAGGCAGTGACTGGTGGTATCACTGTGGGCAAGTCATTTATTTTCTGCCTGCCTCAGTTTTATTAATTGTAAAATGGGCATAATAATATCACTTATCTCCCAGAATTAGTGAGGATCAGGTGAAATATTTGTGAAGTAATTAGCACAAGGTCTGGCAACATAGTAGGCACTATAGAAATGCTATAAATGTTGTTATCATTACTATTGTTATCATGGACAGTAGAGAAAAAGAGACACTGCGAAGAAATTCTTTCAAAAGTGAAATTGCAAAAGTGTGAAAAGGGATTCATATTCTTTTTTTTGGGAGGGGGGAAGGCAAGGCAATTGGGGTTAAGTGACTTGCCCAAGGTCACACAGCTAATAAGTGTCAAGTGTCTGAGGCCAGATATGAACTCAGGTCCTCCTGATTCCAGGGCCAGTGCTCTATTCACTGCACCACCTAGCTGCCCATGGGATTCATATTCTTAAACAGTGATGAAAGTGATGGCTATGGAAAATTAGTCTGATAATTGTAAGAAGGATGGATTACAACAGAGAATGACACAGAGAGATTAATTTAAAAGTTGTGGAAGGAATTTAAGGTTTTTGTGATATAAGGGTTGCGAATGGAAATGGAGAGAAAAGAGAGTAGATTTAATGCAGAAGGGACCTTAGAGGTCAGCTCTTTTTATTTGATAAATGATGAATCTGAGTCTCACAGAGATTAAGTATTTTGCCCAATGTCACACAGATAACAAGTGGCGAAATATAAATTTAGAAGGAAAATAGTACTTAGTTACTAGGTAGATATGAGAGGAAAAAAGAAGTAGATGATATTTCCAAGTTTTTGAGGTGGTATGAATGGGGAAAAGATGATGCTATTGATGAGGACAAATTATAGAAGACAGAACAGGTCACAGAACCAGAGAGTCACAGAATTTTAATGTTGGAAGGCTCACCTAGGACAACTCTTAAGGAACCAGAGTTTTATTTAAGGAACTCTAGTGTGAAGGAATCTACTACATCCTGAGGTCATTCATTCCACTCTTATATAGCATTTATTACAAAGTTTTCCCTTATATTGAGGTGAAATTTGTGTCTTTGTAACTTTTGCCCATTGTTCCTAGTTGAGTCTTTATTCAAGCATAGGTAATATAAACTTTCTTTCTTACAAGAATGCTTCAAATACTTGAAAAGTACCTAGATCCTCACAGGTTTTTTTTTTTTCCCTCCCTCTCAGCCCCCAGGTTAAATATATCTAATTTCTTCAAGCTTTTCTGATATGGCATAATCTCAAGTCTTCTCATCATCCCAGTGTGTAGGACAAGATAAAGCTTTTCCATGTCCTTACAAACATATGGCATGAAGAACCAAGCACAGCATTTGGTGTGTGGCATGACACAGGTACAATAGGACTATCACCTTCCTTCTTCTGAATGTTCTACCTTCTATTAATTAGTGATACTTTGGATGGGACAGTCAAAAGATTGCTGAACTTGGAGCTACAAGAGAATTGGGTTTGATTTCTGGCTCTGTCACTTATTGCCTATGTAGCAGACAGAAAGCTAGTATGAAAGCAAAAAGACCTACATTCAAATACCACCTCTGACACATAAAAGCTATGTGATTCTGGTCAAGTCACTTAACCTGTCAGTGCCTCAGTGAAATATGCTGAGGCCAAGGTAAACTAATCTTTAAGAAAAGTTAGCAAGAAATTACTGATCTGCATTAGTAGTGAGAGTTTCATCATGGAGAGCTCCCCACACTTAAGATATCCCAGGTCTGGACCAAATATAAAAATGCAATGTTATTCTGAAATCCATTTAATTTATTCTGTTCCTTTAGAAAAAAGTTATTACATTTTTGTTCTTGGTTGTGGTCCATGCTCAAAGAGGACCAAAATGACATTAATATGTTGTGCCAAGGTACAATGTGTCTCTGATAAGACAAAGAGCTCAGAAGGCTCTATCACAGATCAGGCACAAATAGTCCACATAAAAAAGTGAGTGATTTCTGATCTATATTTCAATCATAGTACCATCCTACCAAAGGTCAATGATATATATGAGGTCAAAGATACTTCCTTCCCTCAAGTATCTAATTCACCATTATTATTAATCATACTTGGTACACCTAAATGGCTAAAACCAACTCTTTAGTTCTTTTTTTTTTCATTTTTGAATTATTGATGCTCTGTCCTGATACCCTTTTTCTGATGTTGTGCTTGATGTTTACTTGTAGTTTTATCATTCTTTTCCTTTTCACTCACAAGACAATACAGAATATATATTTTAACTTGTCCTTTTTAGATATATTCCATCCTTGGAAAAGAGCCCACATATATCTCAAGATATGTGCAGAAATTCAAATCTCATGGTTAGATACGTTATTCTAACCAGTTGTTCACTTCTCAAATACATCCTTCTTTTCTGAATCCTTTACCTTCAAAGACATTTAGTGACAAAAAACATCATCTTAGCCTCTAAAGTCTTGTCCATGACTTAACAATCCCTCTAAGTGCTTTTTAAGTGCATTTTGAAGAATTTTGTCTTCACACGATTCCCCAGAAGTGGGTATAGCTGATCTCAGGAGAGGCAAGAGTTAGAAGGCTTCCCATTATGTTTCAGAAAATGTCCCACAAAGATAGTTAACCTTTCTATTACTATGTCAACAATGTTTATTTGGGGGGGGGGCAGGTTCTCCATTGTTATGTCAACAATATTTTTGGAGTGGGGCTCTCTTCTGGAAATCGAAGTCTTGGAGAGTAGCTAGATAAATTAGAGAATATGTGATTATTCCATAGTCACACAGGTCCAGTAATATCTTTGGGCACTTAGACATCTAAGCATACATCAAAAATGGGTCTTGGGCCTTTTTCTTCCTGACTATCCGTCTATACACTGGACCTTACTATCTCTTGGCATCTGCTTTTAATGATAGTGGTTTTTGTCTTCTTATCCACAGACAGAAAAGAGAAGTGGCTTACCAACTTGTTGTCCAGACTCCTGATTATTCCATTCAGGAGAAAGATGCTACAGAAGAACTTAGATAGAAGGAAGGAAAAACAGATTCCTAGAGATAACAACGACTTTTAAGATCACTTGTGCTGGTGATGTGTAACGGCTGTAGTTCTTCCTTGCATATCCTACATTATAAGTCTGCCTTTTGGATTAACACCTGTGTAACACTGGAAAGGAGTGAGTATGTAATTGAGAAAAACAATGATCCTTCCTAACACACAATACAAGTTCAGTTTTCTGTGCCAAATGAGCTCAGTACTGAGACTGGAGTCTCATAAAATACAATTCAGCATATGCACAGAATTTTAAATTAGGCAAGTCCACTTAGATCCTTTTCAAAGGGATTCAAACTAATTGTTACTCTTTTACCTACAGTCTTTCATTCTAGACTGTGGGAACCATGTGATAGTGTTATCCTATTCAATGAATACTTTTATACAGTGTTGACTTCCTGGTACTAAAGCATTTAAATTTTATGGTTATTTTCAACTCATGTCTAATAATTTAGGAATAAGAATAAAAAATAAGGTCCATGATTTGACCATGGTGAAACAAAAATGAGAGGTATGAGGTGTTTTGTATTAAAGATTGCATCACACGAAGACAAAATTTTAAAACCTAAGTGATTTATGAAGAATTTAAAGTAATTGATAAGAGACCTATTAATGTCCCAGATACTCTTGAGTGAGTCTTCGGCTATGTTTTAAAACTCTACTTTCTCAGTCAGGGCTCTCAAACATCTAAAGCCTTATATATTCCCAAGAGCATCTCTTAGAGACTGCAATCATCAAACATGACCATTTTTTACCAATTGTTAGTATAGGACTACTGTTTTAGCCCTAGCACAAGGATATCAGTATGGCAGTTAAAAGAGTTTTTGTTGGGAAGTCAGAAGCCCTCACTAATCCTAATTTTGCTAATAAATAGACTAATTATTTTAACCTTGGAATAGTTACTTCAATTCACTGAGCATCAATATATCCATCTGCAAAATAAGAAACTTGAGGGAAAATGTTGTGGTAAAAAGAGCATTGGATTTAGAAGAAGAAAATTAGTCCATCAGCAAGCATTTATTAAGCACCTACAATGTGCCAGGCACTCTGCTAGATGCTGGAAATAGAAAGACAAAGAATGAAACAGTTACTATTCTTAAAGAGCTTATAGTGTCTGGGAGGAGACAATATGTATGTGTATGTGTACCATATATTGTATATAATTTTTACACATATGTATGTACTTACATATATGCATGTGCATAAATAGTAGCTAAGTACAAGGTACTTAGAGATGGAATTATCAGGTAGTTGGATCAGAAAAGGCTCAGGGAAAATTTAGGTTCTAATTCTGACTTTGCTATTTACTACTTGTGTGATGTGCAAAGTAGTGGCTCTCTGGGACTCAGTTTCCTCAGTGGTAAAACAAAGGGGTTGCTTGGAGACCCTTAAAAGTCTCTTACTACTCTATATTCTCACAGGGGCATTCCATTCACTTCAATGGTCTATGATCCTAAGTAAATTTAGAGGATGTCTTACTTAGTTCTTTCAGCTCTATTGTTTTATGACCCCTAATTATGACAATGAAACATCAGATAGGATGACTATTTACTGCAGAAGATCTTGGAATGTTTTTTTTTGTTTTGAATTAGGAAATCTTTCCAGGAAAACAATACAAAACAAAACAAAGAAATTCATGAATAATTAGAAATTGATAGAAATTCTATTTTATGTGGTTTGGTTATTTCCATGGTAAAAAATAAATTCATAAGCTTCTGACTCTATCCTGTGTGATCCGTTGAGACACACTGTTTTTCAGTTCAGTAATGCTGAATCACAAATGTTTGATTCCCATAGTTAGATAAGCTCTACTTTATTGACTGGACAGCTGCCCAGACACCTCTGTAAAATCTGTCAACATTCCCTGGAAACAAGCCTGAAGACAGGTGTGTGCTTCAGAAATACTGTGACACAGTTGGCACTAATTTGGCTCTGTTTTAACATTCCAAAGAAAATCAATTATGATAGGAAGAGTTACATTCCTGCTCTTTTCTTCCTGAGATGGAACGAAGGTACATTATGTGTAGAAACTTATGTTCCTCACTTACATGCCTTAATTTCTACCCCCTCATGAAGGCAAGACTAATTTTAACTCCTGACATCAAAATAAGTTCAGAGCCAAACTTGAGTAATATTTTTTCATTTTTCCATCACACATTTTTAATTCTGAATGCAATTTAAAAGTTTTATTCTGAATTTGAAATTTGCCAAGTCTGTGGCTGAGTTTCAGATACCCGCTTCTTTCTTGGCAGCAGATGCATTGGAAAGCAGAAGTCTGTCTGCTAGAAATATTTCCAAGCTTAAGAGTGTCCAAAAGACAAGGTGACATATGGTGAAATAAAAGGGATTTCTCGTGTGCAATTATACATTTTAATTTCCAAAACATAAAAATAAATAATTTTTTTTTCAGATTTATAGAAGAAATAATCCAAATTCAGTCCAACTATCACAGGAATTTGAAAGTTAAACCAGTAAGCTGTTCATGTCTATCACCTTTTGCAAGCTTGGTTCTGTAGTGGATGGTTCAGCTTCCAGAATTGTCCCTAACTTGCCACATTACCTTTTTTTCCTTTGAGAGAATATATATAGTACACATCATTAACATGCTAAGGTCTGTTTGAAGAATCTAATGATTTCTTAGTAAACTCGTAAAGCCATTTGCTTGAGGAGCTTCTCTTACCCTTGAACCGTTAATGTTAAGTATCATGGGAAGTAAGTGTAAGGGATCCCAGAGTCATAGATTTAGACCAAAGGGACCCTGGAACACAGCTAGTAAAGCTACCTGTAATGCCAAGCAAAGTGGGACTTTTTGCTATTTTTTCTTTTGGAGTGCTTCTCAGCCCTAAGGCAATCAAGTGCCTTTGATTGAGTCTTGCTTTTGTTTGAATCAAGAATCTTTGATTCAATCAAGAGTCCTTTATTAGAAACAGCGTATATATGATGAGGTTAGCATTTTGCTTTGGGGGCTCATTCATTTGGAAGAGTGTTGGTGTGATTTGGCCAGACAAGACTCTGGGTAACTGTTAAAGAGCCCCCTCCCACTTTGAAAACCCAGATATTGGTACTTCTCTCTCTGGTAATGCATGTATTATTATGGACAGACAGAAGCCCTGTCTGCTGATTTGTATTATTTGCTCTGCTTATATAATTTCTGCTTGTAATTTTTGTTTGTGTTTTCTCTGAAGTTCAGGGTGCTGACTTTTTTCCCCTGAACTAAGTGAATGATACATGTATGTTTAATTAAAGTGAGATTGTAAACCCCTTAAAGTTGCTTTCCTTAGAAAAGCAGATCAAAGAAACTGTGCTAGTAGCCCTCCTGTGTGTTGGTGTTATTGGCCTTAAACCTCCACAGCAGCTACAAGCAGCATTGTTGTTAGAAAATGGCACAATCGGCAGGACCTGCAAATTAAAAGGAAAGTATGGGGTTTGGGGGGACTGGGATAGTGGTTGGATGTTTCCCAGTTATTGTGTTGCTCTTTATTCTTGTGGTGGCTATGGTTCTGTGGAGCCCCAGAAGCAGCAGTGGCCTGAGGGAAAGCAGGCAAGTAACAGTATTGGAAGTAGTTTCCCAGGTGCCTACAGCAGGGCCCCTGGGAGATAAATTCTCTTTCCCCCTCTCTACCCCACCAGCACTTCGGAGGAGACAGGCTTGAGCAGCAGTTGTGGGAGGAAAACTAGCAGAGGCTTGGGGGAAGAGGGCATGGCCAGAGCCAGGGTTGGAGTGGATTAGCCTAGCTCCAGACTGTGCTGGAGGGGTGAATGCCCTGAAATGGTATTATATTTGGAAACCAGACCAGAGGGGCAAGAGCTTAGAATGGAGCCCTGGAACAAGAGTGAAGAGCTGCCTGTATACCAACCATACAGGAGTGAAGAACTGTCTACCAGCCAACCTGGGTGAGGAGAGAGCAAAAGCTGAGACCTGCCTGCATCAGGACTCAGGCAGAAGCCATGAGAAGCCAGCTCCTGCTGGAGGAGGAGAAAGCTTGGAGCTCAGAATTCAGCCCTGGGGCAAGATATAAACTTTGTAGCAAGGTCTTATGTGTGCTTTTCTGCTGCATCCCCCTGGGATGGTTTGGGAGCCAAGGGGAGGGTGGAGTTGTCTATGGTGGGTGAGGGAAAGTGCCATGGACCCCCAAGGGCCCCACCCTGTTGGCTTAGTTGTCCAGCCACCCCTCAGGACTTGGAAGCAGGGGCTGGAGCAGTATGGGGAGGACACACCCCCAAGAGAGCTTTATTTTCACTTTTTTCTTTGTGTTGGGACTTTGCTCATTAAAGCATGCCTGAACCTGAGAGTGCCAAGAGGAAGCCTGCAATGGCAGTGGGGGGAGAAGGACACACCCCCAAGAAACACTTTACTTGGACTCTCTGTATTGACTGAGGAGACTGTGACTTACTGTAACCTAGGTGTGGATTTTGTTTGTATTTTCTGCTACCCCTTAAGGATGATATGTTGTATTAGGGGAGACCCTGGCCTGGGAACCCCTGCTTGTGTAAACAAGTATTTTGGGGAATTCTACTGAATGATGTTTTGCTTAAGGATGTTGCTATGAACATTATGGTTAAGTTTATTGCATAATGATATATGTTGTGTGGGTATTCAGAGAAATGCTAAAAGATATACTGAATGTTATGTTTTATTTAAGACTATGTGGCCACCTTACTAACAAGTAATATGTGATGGGATCGTAAAGTATAGTGCCTCTATTTGTTTCAGGATCCATGGCCATTTAGATTATAAGGTCAAGGATCCTAGAGGGGTGGAATGCAATGGCCAGCAAAGTGGGACTTTTTGCTGTTTTCTCTTTTGGAGCGCCTCTCAACACTAAGGCAATCAAGCGCCTTTGACTGAGTCTTGCCTTTGTTTGAATCAAGAGTCCTTGATTGGAAACAGCATGTATACTCCGAGGTTAGCATTTTGCTTTGGGGGCTCACTCGTTTGGAAGAGTGTTCATGTGATTTGGCCAGACAAGACTCTGGGTAGCCGTTTAAGAGACCCTCCCCCAACTTTGAAAACCCAGATGTTGGTGCTTCTCTCTCTGGTAATGTATGTATTATTATGGACAGACAGAAGCCCTGTCTGCTGATTTGTATTATTTGCTCTGTTTATATAATTTCTGCTTGTAGTTTCTGTTTGTGTTTTCTCTGAAGTTCAGTGTGCTGACTTTTTCCTCTGAACTAAATGAATGATATATGTATGTTTAATTAAAGTGAGATTGTAAACCCCTTAAAGTTGCTTTCCTTAGAAAAGTAGATCAAAGAAACTGTGCTAGTAGCCCTCCTGTGTGTTGGTGTTATTGGCCCTACACCTCCACAGCAGCTGCAACCATCATTGTTGTTACACCACCTCATTTTATGAGTGAGTAAACTGAAGCCCAGAGATGCCAAGTGACTTCCCCTACATCACAAAGGCAACAATGGTAGACCTACCTTTTGAACACAGGACATTTAATAACTGCAATGTTCTTTCTACCACGTTGTGCTGCCAATTTGGTGTAGCGAGTCAAGATGTGTGTCATAAGACAGAGAGGGATGATTAAGGACTTCTTTTGTCTTTAGTCACCCTACTTCCCAACCTGTTCAGTTGTTAGACAAGGAGACTATACTAATACTGCCATGCCCCTGTGTTGTTTTTACTCTCACTTTGGCTTTTAGATAACTGTGTAATGTTAATACAATATGAAGATTTTTCCATCCATTAATAGGCTCTTGTGACCTGTCTGAATTACATGAGTCTTGAGTTGCATGGAGCCTGTTGTGGGAGGAGCTTGCAGAATGAGTGGAGCAGGAAGAGTGGAGCAGAACTGAGAGGAAGTGAGACAGAGTAGTCAAAGCTGGAAGAGAGATGGTGGGAGTTGCAGCTTGAAGACAGAGGAGGCAGAGAACAGAGAGCAGCTAGCATGGGTGAGAGAGGGGCATTTTTGCCTAAGGGAGCTGGGTTTATGGGAAGCCCTCATGGAGGGAAAGCTTGAGGATGTCAGTTCCCCCAGCATTGAAAATGTGTATAGATTTCTTTGTGACTATGATGGATTTGGCTTTCTGGTGTTGAATTGTGGCTTTCTGGTGTTTGAATAAATGTTTTGGTTCTGCCTTCAATGAATAGAATCTGTTGTATTTTCCAATTCAGAACTATGCCAGCATATTCATAGCTGCCGTAGGTGCCATGAGTATCGCAGTGGTGCTACGCTTTGCTGTCCAGAAAGGAGAGAGGAGAAAACTCTGTGTATGTGTGTGTGTGTGTGTATGTGTGTATTTATGTGTGTGTGTGTATATATATACATATATACATACGTATATATGTATTTACACACAAAATCAGTTACCTTTACTTCTTATTAATTATGGTAAATGGTATTCTCTTCCAAATTAGAGGCAGTTTGTTGGTACAATGGCTAGAGCCCTGTGCTTGGAGTCAGGAAGACTTGAATTTAAATATATCCTTACTCTGTAATCTTAAACAAGACACTTAACCTTGGTTTCTCTTAGTTTCCTCAACTGTAAAATTGAGATAATGATACCCCCTACCTATCAGGATTGTTGCAAAGATCAAAAGAGAAAATGGCTGAAAAGCACTTAGTGCCAGGAATATAGTAGGTGCCATATAAATACTTTTATTGCTCCTGCTGCCATTGCTGATGGTGTTGGTATTGGTGCTGCTGCTACTACTACCACTAATTGGACTCTCCAGTAACCACTAACATGATTAATACTAAAGCAACTATAATATTACAGTCTGTAGGTTAGGGAACCCCAGAGTAGTAGCATCAAAAGTCCTTAGTATTTTTCTAACATTAAAAGGGCAAACTTTGTAATTTCCCAAGAAGTTTAAGGAAATTTGTTTAAAAATAAGCAAACAAAACAAATGAATTTACAGAGTAAGATGAGCAGATAAGGAACAGCCTAATATATAGAAATATGTTTTATTAGAAATAATAGAAAATGTTGGAAATGTTAGAAATGTTTATTTATATAAGATAAATTTATATGCATTATGTAAGAATATTAATTTTCCTATAAATATAATGACATGAAATATGTCACTTTTAAGACAACTTTCTTTTCAAAGCTATTAAATACCAAGACTGAAGTCTTGCTAAGTATTATTTTTTTCCCAATACCAACTTAGGTTCTTCATTGGTCACTGTAACAAAAAGCACCCTAGCATACCCAAGATGTCCTGCTAGCACAGGTTCTTTGATCTGCTTTTAAGGAAAAGCAACTTTAAAAGGGTCAGCAATTTTACTTTTAACTACATTCACCAGTTCAGGGGAAAGGTCAGCACCCTGAATGTAAGAGAAATGCAAGCAGAGAAAATACAAGCAGAGAAATTAGCACAAAGACCAACAGACAGGGCTTTTAACTGCCTGAGTCAAAATAATGTTGCTAGACACTTTACATACATCACTGGTTCGAGAGAGCCTTTACATTTGTGTAGTCTGGGAGCTCTGAACATATGGCTACACAGTCTTCACCAAGAAATCAAAAGATTCTTCTCATAAGGAAACCCCCAAAGCAAAATACCAACTCAAAGTATATATATATACTTCTCAGAGCCAGAAGGCATCACAACCCTCAGTGACTCAGTGCCTAATTAACTTAGTACCAAAAGGTGTGAAAGCCTTCCTACAACCAAGCCTTCTCCTGAGCAAGCTCTTCCTTAGGCAAGTCCCTCCCCCAATGGGCTCTACGACTCAGGAAGTATCACAATTGGGCATATGAGCCTATTAATGGATGGGGAAGATCTTCCTGACCCATTAACATTATAGTCACAGACCACTAAAATAATATAACCTGTCTATTACAAAACCTCACTATCACATTTCTCCATTTTCTTTGATTTTCTACAAGTCATCTTAAAAGTGACACATTTCATGTCATTGTATTTATAGGAAAACTAATATTCTTACATAACGCATATAAATTTATCTTATATAAATAAACATTTCTAACATTTCCAACATCTTCTATTATTTCTAATAAAACATATTTCTATGTATTAGGCTGTTCCTAATCTGCTCATCTTACTCTGTAAATTCATTTGTTTTGCTTGCTTATTTTTAAACAAATTTCCTTAAAATAACAGTGTATTAGAATGAACAAGACCTGGAATATAATTCTTCACCTTTCTAGTGTATTATGCAATGCTAATTATTTAATTTCTTTCCACCCCAATCTCCCCATATGCAAAAAATCTGCCAGTAGGAGTTTTACAAGATAAAAGAATATAACCAAGAGCCTCTGAGCTTTCCGGTGCCAAGTGTCAGGCTAAGGTACCTGTTCACAGGATCATAATTATTATAGCATTTGTTGTGGAGTATGTGTGAGGAAACTGCACTTGTAAGGACACCCTGATATCGGATCACCATTTCTCTGGGATTCATTATAAGAGCATTTTACTGAACTCACATCTGAGATCCTATGATCCATAAACTTTGGTCCATAAACTTGAAATAGAAAAAAATCAAGTCCACAATATTCTGGGTAATATAAAAGAGAGCCACCAACACATATTGGACATTTGGAGCCTTGCAAGTGCAATTTGCTGAACTTTGTATACCCCTTTTACAGGGATTTCTTGAAAAAAATGCTTTTTATCTTTTAAATTTTCAAAAGTAACATACAGGACAGACAAATAATGTTTTTCCATAATAAAACTCTATGTTAACATTGTCCTTCTCCTCAAAGTCCTCCCTCAGTACCCTGAAACTAACTCCCAAAGAGACTGAAATGCTGCAAAATCAATCTAACAGAAGGAATTTTTTTCTTGGGCATCAACATTGTAAAACAATTCCCCATTATAAGAATTTCAGGTGTTCAGTAACCCTCAAAATTTCTTATTTCTCACCAAGGACAACTTGGTCATGTTTGCTTTTGGCCAAGCAACTGATAAATAAAAGAAGCAAAGGTCAAGATTATATAGGAATGACTTTGGACATTTCTGCCAGGCACATCTGTTAGATATTAATATGAAGGTTTGGAGAAATGTACCTGCTACAAAAAGGAGTGCAAAAATGTTTTAAATATATTATTTACATGAAACCGGTCATATTGTAGATTATTTTCTTCAGATTATTCCTTTGATGAAGAGTAAAGAACTAACATCATGATTTTCACTCTGTAGGGACCTTCAGCCTTTTTCAGAAATGATGTGAATTCCCTGTAAGAATATGAAGTATATGTGCATGGTGAGGATGGGGTGGTTGTGATGATTCATTGTTCATCATTTAATGGCCTAGACTGGAGAGATCTATTTTAAACATGAGTCCTGCACAGAAATTAGCACAAGATCTTAAGATCACAGAGCAAAACTTAGAAGAGGCCATCCCCTGCTTCCTGGTATGTGGCATACATTTTGTTTCCAATATAGCTATTTGTATGAATAGGGAGCCTTTCTCCTTTGTTAGTAAAATTATTGAAATAAATACCTAGAAGAGAAATCTGTGGGTCAAAACAAATGGACATTTTATAATTAACATAATGCATAGTTATTTTCAATGATGGTGATACCAATTCATGGCTCTACCAGTTATGTTTACCTATCTTTCCATATTCTCTCCAACAATTACTATCCTTGCCTTTTTTGTCATCTTTGTTAATTTTCTGGATGTAAGGTAAAATACAAAGAATATTTTTGTTTTCTCTTATTAGTAACTTTAACCCTTATTCATTATAGTTATCAACAATTCATATTTCTATTTTGGAGAATGGTTCCTTCTTATATTTTAAATATTTTTTTCCCTTCGGGAAAGGTATTTGTTCTTATATTTTTTCTTAGTTATATTGTTGGCTATCACATCCTTAAAAGAAATGTTTGATTAAAAAAATTTCTGAATCAACTGTTTCTTTCATTATCCTAGACATTACTTTTATTGTGCAACAGCTTTTCCATCTCATATAATTAAAATATATTTTTTCTTTTGAAATTTTCTTTATCCCTTGTTTAGTTAAAAATTCATCTCTTACCCACAGCTTGGAGAGTTTTATGATATGCTTCTTGTTAATTTTTTTATGGTATGATAATTACTATTTAGCTTATATATCCATTTTGAATTTATTATAAACTTCACGTAATATGTGAGTAGAAGCCTAATTTCTTATAGATTTATTTCTAGTTTTCCCAGCAGTTCTTACAAAAAGAGAAGTTCTTTCCTGACTACTTTATATTTTCAATTTTATTGGCCGATTGATTATTTGGTCAGATTATTTCTGATTCTCCCTTGTCTAGTGTGACCTACTTCTCTATTTTAAAATCAGAAGCAAATGATTTTTGATGATTTCTGCTCATAATATAGTTCAAGGTTGGGAATTACTATTCCCCCAACATTCCTAGCTTCCTTTTTCTTTATTTCTCTTAACATTTTTGATCTTTCTCTGAATAAAACTATTATTTTAGCTAGGATTGCAAAGTATTTCTTAGGTAATTTGATTACTATATCATTAAATCTGCAAATTAATTTTAGTACCATTGTCATATTTATTAAATTAACATGGCCCAGACATGAACATTATATATTCCTCCTGCTATTAAGTTTTTAAAAAATTTCTTTATGTAGTATTTTATGATTTGTAACACACAAAAATATTGAGTTTGCTGTAGGAGATTTATTCCAAAATTTCTTGGTCATTTTCTAGTTATTTTTAAATGGACTTCATCTGTCTTACTTCTCAAATTTTGTTCTGTGGGTTTATTTCATAGTTTGTATCTTTGTTGAAGTTATTAATTTTCTCAATTAATTTCTCTTCTTATTCTTTATTAATTCCATTCACTTTCTATTTATTTTAAACTTTTCATTTTGTGATTCATAGTTTATGTGCTTAGTCATTCCTTCTTCAATTTCTTTATGTTCCTCATGTAATTTCTGAAGTACCAAATTTTACCTTCATCTTATGAGCAATTTATTTTATTGACTTTGTACATCTTATCCCATTGCCCTTTTTATTCCGTTGTGTCTCACTATTAGAAAAATGTATTCATTAGGAAATTGATGAAGATAGAATCATTACCTAAATGGCACAAAATTTCAGTGTCCTAAATTATGTGATCTAATTCTCCTTGGCCTTCTCATGATTATATGCCTTGCTAAATCCCATGCAGTTTCCTCTCTGCAGTCATATCCCTTTGGCCTTTTGGAAGCTAGTTGCCCTGCGAGGCTCTCATTTCCCTAATTCTGAGGTAGGATTTCGTCCATGGAGGCACACCATTCTCTTAAAGTAGTCTCTCTGAGAAACAATCTGGGGTATGCCAGTAAATGTTTAACAAGTGGTTCTCTGGATAGGAAAAAAGAACATACCTATGGCACATTTATTTTTATCTTTCAAATTGTTTTTAATGCATAGTCAGCTTATTAATCCTCTCTTTTTTCTATTTTGCTAATATCTGTCTGTAGAGACATGATTTTTCCCCTGAGGAATATTTAGCTACATACCAGAAATGCTGGTATGTCATTTCATCATGGTCATTTTCTTTCACATAATTTTAGTCATTTCTCTGATTCATCCTTTGACTCATTCATTAAAAAGTCCCCATTTGGATATATCCTTTACTTTTGGTCCCTGAGCCAATGATTATTTTTGTTTTAGTTATCGTCTGTAAAGGTAGCATTTACTATTTCTATCTTTGTTTTTTACATTTGTTTGCAAAATCTCTGTGCTCTAACACATGGTCAGTTTTTGTAAAAGTTCCATGAAGTGCTGAAAAATTAATATATTATTTTTCAGTCTGAATAAGAAGATTCCATGAAACCTTTAAAATCTAGTTTCTCTAGCAATTTGTTCAGCTCTAAGTTTTCTCTTTTGTTTATTTTCCTGTTAGACTTATCCAAATCTGAAAAAGGGTCATTGAAATCTCCTATCATTTCTCTTTTATTGTCTTTCTTCTTATACTCAGTTAATATTTTCTTTATGAATTTTGATGCTAAAGTAATGAGTGTATAAGTTTATTACTGATATTGGCTTATAGTCTATGGTTCTTTTCAGCATAATGTAGTTCCATTGTTTTACTGACTTTGTATTTTGAATGTTTTCTTTTGTTTTGTTGGATAGCATGATTGCAACTCCTCCCTTTTTGTATTCACTTAATCCATTTCCCCCCCATCAATTTAGCTTTATTTTGCATATGTTTTTGTTATTTAAATAAGTTTCTCATAAGCAACATGTTGTGGAGCTTTATTTTTTTATCCAAATTGCCACTCTTTTCTTTTTTTGGATTGTTTAATCCATTCACATTTAAAGTTATGAGTTAATTCTCACTCTGACCAATGCTATGTCTCTTCAGTTACTTTATCTTAATCTATTTTAAGATGGCCCTATTCCCATTGCCTCTCTTCTATTCACTCCTGAACCTCCCTCTCATTTGTTACTCATTTGGCTCTGGAGTTTTGCTTAATAGTTCCTTTCCCTTGCCTGATTGTATCTGGTTATTTACTTCTTCCCCTCTTTTTTTTTGTTTTCTTCTTACTTAATCAAGTAGATTCCCTCTTCCTGTCCTCTCCTTCAATTTGTTCTGTTCATTATTTATTTTTGTTTTCTATGCCCTTTTCCAGAAAGGATCCCCCTCCTACTTCCCCCCTCCATTTCTGCTCTCCCTCCCTCTCTCCACTATCCATCCTCCCTTTCCATCTGCTCTTATTCTTCTAGTTTATAGCCCTCTACTTATCTAATCTCTGTCTATTTTCTGCATTGTTCATGGAATCAAAGCTTTTGAAGTACCCATTCTGGGATCTCCCTTCTCAGCAGTTTTAGCCATGGTCTTATTAAGCTTGCTCCCAGACCACTCTTTTTCCATTGTGCCTCTCTCCACGAAAGTACCAATTCCTTCAGATGATAGAGAGGAAGCTGATGCAAGGCACACACAACCCAACATTGTTCCCATTTATGTAGCCTGCTTGCTTTATATCTTCTCCTTGATCACCTTCCTTTTCCATTTGGCTCCAAATCTCTTCTCTGAGTCCGTTACCTCTCACTTCCCATGGGACCAATTGTACCTAGAAGTTCCAACTCCTCCCACTTCTGAGGCAGGATGAGTGGTCTTTTTGGGCACCAGATCCCCACAAGCAATAACCAACTGTAATAACAACCACACTGGCATATCCAGGATAGCTGCTAGTGCAGGTTCTTTTATCTGCTTTACTAAGGAAAGATAACTGTTTCAAGGGTCAACAATCTTTCTTTTTTAATCACATAAAATACAAACACAGGAAATACAGAGAAGAGAAATAAAGACCAACAGACAGGACTCTACTGCCTGAATCAAAGTTTAATATTCACCACTGAATTGAGAGAGCATTTACCTCTAAGGAGTCAGGGAGCTCTGAACAGACAGCCATCCAGAGGATCAACCAGGGAATCACATCTTTCTCATAAGCAAGCCCCCAAAGCAAAAACTCACCTCTCAGAATATATACTCTTTAGGCTCAGTGCCTAATTAGAAATTAACAAAAGCTGGGGGGCGGAGCCAAGATGGCGGCTGGAAAGCAGTGACTGGCATGAGCTCCCCACCAAGTCCCTCCAAAAACCTATAAAAAAATGGCTCTGAACCAATTCTAGAGCTGTAGAACCCACAAAGTGGCAGAGGGAAGCAGGGCTCCAGCCCAGGAC
>CM053627.1:148655320-148679091 GCA_028646595.1 Phalanger gymnotis | reverse complement strand
ACTCAAAGTTTTAAAAAATAGATGTTCAAAAACAAAAACAAAAAAGTTTTTGCAGACAAGAAAATAAGATACATAGGCAACAGGGCATAGAAATTTATCTTACCCTACAAGAAAGGAAGGGAAAAGGAGATGGGAGGGGAGTGGGGTGACAGATGAGAGGGCAGACTGGGGAACAGGGTAACCAGAATATATGCCATCTTGGAGTGGGGGGGGGGTAGAAACAGGAAGAAAATTTGTAATTCAAACTCCAGTGAAAATCAATGCTGAAAACTAAATATATTAAATAAAATTTATTAAAAAAAAGAACATGGAATCACCCCCCCCCCAAAAAAAGAAATGTATATTGTCCCTGGCAATATGCATAAATACAAACTTCCTTGCTGGAAACCTGGCCACCTAGACAAGAGACTTTGTCCTGGAGGTCTTAAGTGTTTCATTTCTGGGACCTCTGCCCTACCCTCCACCCCCATTGGTCACTTCCTCATCTGGCCCACTATCTCAGCCAAGCCACAGTCATATTTCACTTCTCTCCCAACTCTTTGGCCATCTTACCTATACTGACCTCTCTAACACAGTAATGGAACCATGATCAGATCAAATCTGTCATTATTCCTGGAAGAGTATGTTAAATCTCCCTTATGAATCCATCCACCAATCCCCTACATATGTTGTTTCTCCCTATTAAAATGTAAGTTTTTTGAGAGCATGGTCTGTGTCTTCTATGTTTTTTATTTGTATCCAAAGCACTTGCCACAGTTCTTGGCAGAGCATTTAAAATACTTTTTCTTTTATTTATTCATTTATTCAGCCATTTATTCAAAAAAGCCACCTTCTCCAATGGATTCCAATCCATCACAGAGAGGAAAGTCAGAAATATTAAGCTGGCAAAAGTCATGCAGTCAGGTAATGGACAATGTGGGTATAAAACCCATAACTTTTAGCCATTGCTTTGATTGGCAAATGTAGACATCCAAGAGAAACAGAGATAGACAGTCCTGAAACCTAATAAGGCAATTCTAAACCATTTTAGCCCAGCTAATATATTTTCTGTTTCAGATAGCTTTAAAGCAAATTTCTTCAATGCACCCCAATCTGGTTAGCTACACAGCATGACAAGGGCTATGTAGAAAAATCAGAGTTTATGGTTCATCAGAACCCCATTTTAGCTCTGTGCTGAATGTCTGCTGTGCCCACTCATTGCTCTGCTTTAAGGGTTTGGCTGTTAGACATTTATACATCCATTAATTAGCATCTAGGCATGATTTAAGGGATAATGTTCCTGGCGTTCAGCATATATGAGGCAGTAAACAGCTTTTGTGGAAGATTAAATGCTGTAGCGAATCAGAGACATTTGGTGACCCCATCAGCCAGTCGTTGCCAGCATTCTGCAATGCTACAATTATTGTGCCAGAAAGGGGAACAAAGAAAAAAATAATAAGTAATATTCAACTAAGAGCAAAGGGAAGGGGGAAGTAAATCTGAGGTCTCCATGTGAAGGCTTAGGAACACTAGTTTCCCTGGACTTTTTCATTGAGATTCTTTTGAGGATACAGTCCATATGAGTATTAAGTAGTGGTGCTTCAAGGCAATCCCTGGCTAAAGAAATGGTCTGTCTGGAAAGGAGCCCTTTTGCTAAATCATATGAGAGAAATTAGGAATTTGCAAAGATAAATTATATTTTTTCTTCATAAAATAATGGATATATACATGTATATATACACCCATGTACGTACGTGTGACACACACACACACACATATGTATATTATATATCAAGTTTCTAACAATAGGATGAGGAGTTTGTATCATGCCAGTATTGTGGCTTTTGAATGCAACACCAATGATTAATGACCAGAAATTATCACAATAAATGTCGGGCTTAATGTGCTTCATATAAAATAAAACTTTTTTTTCATTAACAATCTGGAAAATATAATCAAATGAATATACACATGCTTTTTTTGGCAAGCAATGAATGAATATAAAATATTGGTCAATCAACAAGCATTTATTAAGCACCTATTGTATGACATACACTATAGCATGTGATGGGAATAATGATAATAGTAAGTAGATTTTATATAGCATTTTAAGGTTTCCAAAATGGTTTACATATATTAACTCATTTTATCCTCACACAACAATCCTATGTGGTAGGTGCCATTATTATCTCAATTTTATAGATTAGGAAACTGAGGCAGATTATGCTCAAATGTTTTGTCCAGGGTCCCAGGGGTAAAAAAAAAGTATCTGCAGTTGAATTCAAACTCAGGTCTTGCAGCCTCTAAATCCAGTGCTCTATCCACTGTATGTATCATTAAGCTGCCTCTAAAGCAAATGGAGCCTACCCTTAAGACCTTGCAGTCTCCATCAGAGGAAATGAAATGTAGACAAATAAGTATAAATACATCAATCGATTAATAAATATTTATTAAAGGTCTACTATGTCTCAGGCTAGGGATACAAATAGAATGAATGAAACAATCACTACTCCTAAGGATTTCACATTCTAATGGGAGCTGCAACAAATTAGTATGTGAGTGTACACAGAGATAAAAGGAAAGAGAATAAAAGCAAAGTAGTTGACTACAAGGTAATTAGAGATGAAGGAAGATCAGGAAAGGCTTCATGTAGAAGGTTGTCCTTGAGCTATATCTGGAAGGACAACTAGGATTCTGAGAGGCAGAGGTGAGGAGGGAGTATATTCTAAGCACAGAGCACAGCCTGCTTAAAAAAAAAGTTGGAAAAGAGAGAGTCTTCCCCCAAAACACAACCCTCTTCCAAACTTCTTATTACCACCATTCTTCCAGTCTCCCAGGTTCATAGCCTAAACATTCATTTACAAAATAAATACAAGGACTATTTTGGGGGATGAGGGACTGGGAGTAGGAAAAGGCACAAAAATCTATGGCTAAAATACTAACTAGACCTGTGATTCCATTGCTGTAAGAAATTCCAGAGAGAGGGAACTTCATCTATCAATGCAGGTGAGTGGCTTCTCCGTAACTGTATAGTCTTAGAGAATTGATTACTGCTCTGAGTAGTTAACACATTCTGCCAGGGTCAGAGAGCTAGTATATGTCAGAGGCAGGATTTGAACCTAGTTCTTCCTGACTCAGGGCCAAGTTCTCTACCCACTGTAACACTGCCTCTGTGCCTAAAGTACAGATTTTTCTTTTAGCAATGCAATTAACAACCATTAGATTTAAAACAAAATATATTTGTTCCATCCCATCTTTCTCTCAGGACACTGGATTGACAGGCTTTTATGTCAGTTGGCTGTCAATTTCATAGATAAAACAAAATGTTGCAAGGGAAAAACTATCCTGAATAACATGTATAATAGCTGCAGCATAGAGAAAAGTCTTATTAATACCTATAAATGCCTGTGTTCTAGACTTACTGGAAAAAATTACATGGTTTAATAAGCTGGTTTTGATCTCAATATGAAAATAATTTCTCCTGTTCAATCTGCTTAATTGGATTTGGTATGCATCATAAAAGGGGCAGTAGCTTTCATCAAGCTATAGGAATAAAGCAAATTTCAAAAATAGTACAAAAGAAAGTTTGCAAAGTTCTAAGTTAGCCCTAGGACTTGTCTAACTCCTCTCCAATGTTTTCACCCAAAGGCAAAAGGCTAATAAATGCACCCAGGTGTGTGTGTGGGAGGGGGTGTGTGTGCATGAGAGTGACAGAGAAAGAGAAAAGACAAAAAGAAGAGAGAGGGAGGGAGGAAAAAAAGGGAGAGGAGAGAGAGACAGAGAGACAGAGACAGAAAATGACAAACAGAAGACAGACAGAGAGGTGAGAGAGACAACATATACTATGTGTGTCTATGTACAGGGGATGAGACAGGGGCCTCTAAATAGGTTCTGCCTCTCGATTTCTATTTTTTTCTCTTATCTGTATTTTGAACAAGAAACTTTTTGTTAATGGCACCAGAAGTTTCCAAGACTGGAAATTGCTTAAATGCAAAAGGTGGCACTTATTTGGAGAAGTGTTTACTCCAATGTATTTTTTCACTCCATGAAATCAGTCTCATTTGTGAATGGCTGTTCGGGAAGCAGCATTCCAGTAGTTCTTGAAGGGCTGCTTTAATACCTACAGAAAAGGATATAGATGCCTGGACGCATCTGCCATCGCTGTGACTAAAATGTTTACTTTAGCAAACACTGCTCTATTAAATTTCAAAGTGGTGCTCTTTGAATTTTAAATTGTAAGGGAAACCTGGCCTGCTTTCTTGAAAGCTTTGGTTTAGACATAAAAAGGAGAAAGGAGCTTTGAAGTCTGAATGAGATGCATACTGTCTCCTTTTTTCCCCCACTAAGATCCGAGGACTTATACAGGGCTTATTTGCTGTTTATTATTCTAACTTGTGACTTGAGTGATATCCTTCTTTCTTTCACCTCTGACCATTTCTATTTTTACTGCATCTGGAGGATGCAATGGAGTTCTGTTTGTTGTTCTCCAGTCCCAGGATGCTTTTACCAAAGGACTTTCACATACCGTTCTTCTAAAAGCAGACCCATTTTATCACTCTTTAATGAGCATGTGCTTTTCGAAATTATTTCTAGATCTCTCAGTATTTATTGATGCTATTCTTCCAGTAGCTTCCTCGGGAGTCTACTCTATACATAAATAGCACAGATATGGCAAATTTATATTTTTGGCATAGATGCTCACCTTAATGAGTATTTATTTGGGTAAATGAGTGCTTGCATAATTGAACAATTCATGGACCAGAGATAATTGAGCATTACAATAAGTTATGTCACCTATTTACAAATGGGAGCCATTAGCTTCCCACTTTGCTTACTTGAAACAACTTTTTAAGCCAAATAATTATATTTCTACTTTCACAGAATAGGCCTGTGCAGGTTCATTTCATTTGTATCTACTTTGGTGAATAACAATTTTTGGATAGCAACCTAACTCTGCAAAAAAGACCACAAAATTCAATTCAATAATTCAGCAACCATTTATTGTGTCTGGCTTTTTTTTTATTTTAGATCAGATTTGGGAGGGAAATAATCAGTATTTGAGTGTATAATTTAATGAAGTATTTGATTGAAAGACCATTTTATAGAAAAAAATACATAAAGTACAGAGAAAAAGCAAAATATATTTGCATGTTTTTCCTTTTCTATATTCCCCAAATAAATATGTATTGGGGTGGGGGGAGGATACTGAAACAATGCATGATTTCACAACTATCCATCACCTTTTTTTGTTTGTTTTTGTAATTTGAAACTGACTGCTACCAGCAAAGATTTCTTCTTAATTAAACTATATTCTTTCTCTTTACTAGGGCAGACAGAACACAGAAGTAAATATATATGTATGTATGTGTATGCATATATATGTATATATATACACACACATATATATATATACATATATATATATACACATATGCCCTATGTATACTCTTGTCTGCTTTGCCTTGTCTATCTACCTCTTTGTGTTGTAGATGCTAAGCTGTTGTTGTTATTTAGTCCTTTTCATTCCTCTACGACTCTTCTGACCCATTTTGGAGGTTTTCTTGGCCGATACTGTAGTTATTTGCCACTTACTTCTCCAGCTCATTTTACAGATGAAGAAAATGAGGCAACGGGGTTAAGTGAATTGCCCAGGGTAGCACAGATAGTGTATCTGAGGTTGGATTTGAGCTCTGGTCTTCCTCACTCCAGACCTAGTACTCTCTCCACTTCAACACCTAGCTACCAGGTGCTAAGCTACTCACCTGATAATGCCCTGGAAACTTGTGGGTTGAGGTAAATAGTAAGCTGGAACTACCTCAGATAACCAAGCATCTTCTTTAAATGATATCCTGAGTGTACATAGTTCTGTACCAATAAAGAACAAGTAGAGACCTAAAGCTGTACTTTTTGTTTAGGTCTAAGCTAATTGGTTAAAATAATTGAACCAAATCAAATGGTTAAAAAAAACAACCAAATATGAGATTTTCTTTATCCTTGTATGATTTCCACATAACTGTCATTGTCATTATTTTTCAGTAAATTGAGTTGAAATTCTTATATTGAAGATGCCTAATAGTGAAGACAGAATTAGACCCTGATGCTTTTACAAGTCATCCTCTATTTTATAGGGATTACTTTGGGGTTGTCCTGTGATTTAATTGGTAAAAAGTAATTCCAGAAAAGAAAGTTCTTTTTACCAAGTGATAGCAACAATTTTTCTTCAATTTATAGTTTTAGAAAGTTTTGTATACTTTGAGGTAAAGTAACTTACACAGCATCTCAGAGACAGTATATGCCAGTCAGGATTTGAACCCAGAATCTTCATGATTCTGAAGACAATTCTCTGTGTGCTACAATTTGTAGCCTGATAACTTTGAGTCTATATTCCAATAATTACTGAAATAAATCATCATGGCATATTTCAGTACAATATATGAATTATTTGAATTACTAGTTCCATGAAGTTAGAGTCTATCCAAATTTGTTAGTTCCACCATGGCTTAGCAGAATGCTTAGCATATAGTAGTCCCTTTATGATTGTTTGTTAAATGAATGAAGAAAAACATCAGAGATGTAAATCAACGGAATTTGCTATTTTTTGATGGTAGAAGTATTAGGGATTGTATTCAAGCAGAGATTTAATTAAGAGGTCAGACACAGGGTTTCTTTACTATGTGGGAAGATAAACTAGTGGGAAGGAGGAATTTAAAATCAAAGGACTCAGTTTCAAGGCTCATCTCTGTTACTACTTGTTATCTTGAGCATGTATGTCCACTTCTTGCCTCAGTTTTCTAAGTGAAAAATAAGGAGAATTGAACTCCAGACCTTTAACCCTAAGTTGATGATACACTATGTCTGTGTACAGATATACATATATGTGTATAGTACATCTATCCTTATGTATAATTATGCATGCATAAATACATATACATGTACACACGTGTGTAGGTATATGTGTATAGATGATAGATAGATAGATAGATAGATAGATAGATAGATAGATAGATAGATAGATAGATAGATAGCAGCTAGGTGGTGCAAGATAGAGCACCAGGCCTAGAGTCAGGAAGACTCATCTTCCTAAGTTTAAATCTGGCCTCAAACACCTACTAGCTGAGTGACTCTGGTCAAGTCACTTAACCTTGTGTGCTTCAGTTTCTCATCAATAAAATGAATTGGAGGAGAAAAATAGCAAACCACCCCAATATCTTTGCCAAGAAAACCCTAAATGGAGTCATGAAGAGTCAGACATGATTGAAATGAATGAGTGTGAGTGTGTTTGTATTTGTATACATGTATATGTTTATGTATAGTCGTATACATATATACACATATACATACATATATACACATATAAATAAAACTAAATTGTAGATATACACATATAATAAAAGAACATATATATGTTGTTTTCCATGGAAGACAGGGAGCTACAAATTCCTTGAAGTGAGGGAGATATATATGTATAGACTGGAAACATGATGTTTAGCTGCCATTCCCTCTGAGCTTAGAAATCAATTTAATGACTTTTGTGGGATCATTGATATGACTGACATGAGATGGATGGTAAGGATTTGAGTCCAAGAGGCATTTTTAAAAAGCGATGACTAATACTTTTCAGGGGAACTCTCAACATCTCTAATTCCTTGGATTTCACTATTCTTTTTCATTTTCACTTTTCCCCCAACAAATGCATTAATTGCCAAATGCTATATGTACCAACAAGTCCGTGAGACAGGAAACATTTTCTGACTTAAGACTAATTCTTGAAAAAATTCACAATGTTAACTTGAAGCCATTAGAGTCTTTAAGGATGTGCTTGACTTTGTCTAAAGCATGGCTAATAGGTCTAATTTTGCTTGATCTAAATGACAGAAGCGTGCTAGACAAGACTATAACTCACTCATCATTCAGCCATCTGGGGAAAGAATGAAACTTTTAGGAACTTCTTCATGTATGTTAAATCATGTACATCATAAGGTTATGATTAAGTAATCATAAGAATACAGATGGCTGTGCCTGGACAGGGATCAGTAGTATCAGCCCCTTTATCTTCCCATGTTAGACAGTAATTCCCTTGAGGAAATAGAGCTGCTGCCTATTATATCATAAGTCAACAAAATTCTTTTTCCTACTTGGTAAGGTAAGCTTTTTTTTTTAAACACACACACCCACACACCCACACCCACACACACACACACACACACACACACACACACATGGCACCAGTAAACATAGGATTATGTCAGAAACACACATGCATGAAAACACATAAATCATCAATCACTAAAAATATACGAAACAGAAAGAATTAGACAAGAAATACAGTTATCTTCAATTTGATTAATCTTGTCTAGCACGCTTCTGTCAACTATACATATGGAAATATTTGGGTTGAGCCATTATCTATGTAGTCCATTTTAGTGCATTTGGCAAAAGACAGCCCTTTTCCTTAGGTGGTCATACAATACTGAATTGATCTGTATTCAAGTCCCGGCTCTCCCCCTTATCAGCCACAAGACCTTAGGCAAATTCAAAATCTCTATAGCCTCAGTTTCTTTTTGTATAAAATCAAGATAAAAATGATTGTCCTGCCTAACTTACAGAGTAATGAAAAAATTCTTTGGTGCTAGTGGTGGCAGTGGTTGAACAATCAGAATCTGAGTAAAAAGTGTTACCTTTCAATAATCCTTTAGTCTTATTGTTCCATTTGGGGCATAGTTACTGGCTCTAACTACAGCTGCTTGGTGCACTTAAGAAAATAAAACAAAACCTGCCTAATAAATTCTTTCTTTGCTCTGTATTGTCTCACTTGGCACTTATCATCTGCCATGGGTTCAATTATCATCTCTCTGTGGATGATTTCCACATCTATATACCCAGCCCTAACCTTTTTCCTGAGCTACTGAAACACACCACACTGTTACCTTCTGACATATCATACCCACTAGAGGCATTAAAAACTTAAATGTTCCAAACTGAACTTATTATCTTTCTCCCAAACTCAACCTTCTTCTACATTTCCTATTATTGTTGAAGGTACCAATACCCTCCTAGTAACTCAGTATGAAATTTCAGTGTCGTCCTTGACCCCTAATTCTTACTCAACCAACACATCCAACCCATTGTCAAATGTGATTTACCTTCAGAATATCTGTCAAGTATGTCCCCTTTTCTCCACTCACCATCTACCATTCTAGTCTAGACACTCATTACTTCTGCCCTAGACTCTTGCACTAGCCTTCTGACTGAACTCCTTGCCTCAAATCTCTCCCCACTCCAATCCAGATCCTACTTAGCTGCCAGGATGATTGTTTAAAGTGCAGATTTGCCCATTATGACCCCAGATGCTTAATGGGCTCCTGTTGATTCCTGTTATATCTAAGACCAAATATTATAGCATAGGGCTTGGCATATAAGTGTTGCGTACATATTATTACTATTATTATCATTGTATTGAACTTTTATCTTTAGAATTTAAAGTTCCTCATATCCTGGCTTTTTTTTCCCTACTTTTCCAATCTTCTTACATTTATTTCATTGCCCTTCACACTCTCTACATTCCACATACACTAGCCTACTTGCTATTCCTTATATAGGACACTCTATCTGCTATCTCTGTACCTATACAATGGCTATCACTCATTCTTGGAAAGCTTTACCTCTTCACGTCTACTTCTCACTTCCCTGGTTTCCTTCAAGACTCAGCTGAAATGCCACTTACTCCAGAATGCATTCACAGATCCCTTCTGCCCCTGTTACCTTTCCTTCCCTGTGAGACTATTTTTCATTTTCTCTCTTTCTCTCTCTCCCTCCACTCTCTTCACATGTATATCTTATATATGTCTAGTTATTCTCTCTGAGAACAGGAGGTATTTTTGCCTTTCTTTGTTTCCCCATTGCTCAACACAGTGCCTAGAATACAGTAAGTGCTTAATAAATGCCTACTGACTGAATGAAAAGCTTTTCATCAATTACTATATGCAATGTCTAACTTCCTTGCTAGCTCAGGTAGAGGTATGTAATGCAGCTTATCACCTAACCTTATTTTTATTCTAATAGTATTCCAGTATTATATACTAGGAAAAAAACCCTTTTTCTTTGGCGTGTGATTAAAGGCCCTGAGTTTTAGTTACAGACTTGCCCTTCCAATTAAGTTACCATTGGCCAATTCAGTCGAACTGTCTACATATGTTTCCTCATTTGTAAAATGAAAATTATAACAAGTATATTAGTTTCCACACAAAGTTCTTATGTGTATGTGTATGTTCTATATTTTAAAAATCTATATAAATGTCATTAAAATATAACTATTTCTCCCAATTAATAAGAAATTAAGATCCATTCCATAGGCATTGGATTCTAGTCTATGCTCCTTAAGGAAAACTATATTTCTCTATGACTCAATATTTTCATCAGAGAAGTATACCTTTGAAATTCAACTCCATATTTTTAAGTACTTGTAGAAATGGTAGTGTGGTATAGTAGATATAATTTCAACTTTGGAGTCAAGAGGACCTGAGTTCAAATGGTACCTCTTGCAAAATATCTGTATGACTACAGGCAAATCACTCCACCTTTCAACCCTTCACAAAATAGTTTTTTTTTTTTTTTTGCAGATAACATCTCTTTATTCTGTTAATCGTACAAAACTACTGATCAGTGGTAGTACTTTAATTTACAAATGGCCATTAACTAGATGTTACACTTGGCTTTACACTTAGCGTGCTATACAGTGAAAACTCCAAATGAATTTTTGTAGCTCATTATCTCGAGTGTTACATTATGTTTTTCTTCCAATAACTTTCTCAATAATATGAAACTAAAACAATTTTACATGATAGACATAGAGACATTAAATAATTTTTCTAGATAAATATTTTAGGAAGCACATTCATGTTAATTTTGTCATGGGTTTCTTTGTGGCTCACCTATATACGTGTATACACATACATATACACGCACACATACATGCAAATGTATAAATATATGTATACACAAGCATGTGGATATATGGATGTACATGTATATACACGTGCATCTATGCATGCACATATAAACATACACATGCACATATGAACTTGTGTTCATAAAATATATATTATATACATGTATTAATCAAATTAATGAGACACTGGCCCCATATACAAGAAATTCATTAGATTATATATGAGTTATAAATGTATGTTTCTGGAAGGAGTTTCCATACAAGAAGTTTCCCACAATAATGAATTCACAGGTGTATTACTCCCCTTGCTCCACAAAATGTTCATAGTACCTTTTTTCTTACTGTGCATTTTAAGTAGCTTTCAAACTATGGAATAAAGTTCATCTAGAAATGATGAACATATATGTATGTTACTAACATGAGATTATTCTTTGTAAGCAACCAAGAAGGCAAATCCTACAGGATTTTCTATGTACAAGTACATATGGAAATCAAATTAATAGAATGCAAAAGTCTTAGAGCTCTAGGCCTACAAGCTTAAACTATAATTTTCAGCTCTAATATAGTCCATATATATAAAAAGATCATTTAGATCACTTAGAGACCATCCAGATCTACTTAACCAGAGTTAGTTTCAATTGCTTTTATCACCGAGACCAGTCAAAATAGCAGAGTTGGAGAAGACAATACAAGTAGGTAACTGGGCAGCCATGTGGTACAGTAGACAGAGAGTCAGGCCTGGAGTCAGGAAGATGTATCTGCCTGAGTTCAAAGCCAGCTTCAGACACTAACTACATGTATGACCCTGGACAAGTCATTTAACCCTGTTTGCTTCAATTTCCTCATCTGTAAAATGAACTGGAGACAGAAATTATAAACTATGCCAGTAGAATGAAACCTTAAATGGGGTCACAAAGAGTCGGACATTACTGAAAAATGACTGAATAATAAAAATGTAACTAGAACATCATCACCTAAGAAACAACATAGATTAGAAAGAGAAATATATAAGATAAAGGCTAAAAGGAAGATAAGTAGGAAGGGAAAAAAATGGTTTCTGAGTCAGGAGTCTCTCTCAGGATACTACTACATTCTGCCACAGTTTATTGACAGTAAGATATTTTCCCCTTTCCTCCTGTGATACTAGACTTTGGACTTTGATGTAGTTATATTATGACACTCCTGTGACTCTCTACCCTTCCATTAAGAGATGGTATAAACAGGATAAGAGCTGGGAGTTTGGGGACCAAGAAGAACAATTTCAGATAGGAACGGAATGTTAGAAAGATGCAGAAGAGATGATAGTCAGGACTTGATTCTCATATCCCATTTGCCCAGTTTTTGTGCCAAAGAAAAACAACAAAGCTTTTATGATACTTCTGGGAGCCCAAGCCAATATCATTTCATGAGTACCTTTAACCTGTAATCTCTTGCTGAGCACAGCATTTCATAACAAATGTGTGGGAAGGTGTTTTGTTTGGGTTCGTGTGTATTGGATGTGTTTTCAGTTAATATATTTTCTTGATTTTACATTATTTTTCTATTTTAAAGAAAATTAAACAATTACTTCCAATGTTTTATTATATAATTGATAATAAAATAGCACTGTCTTTTAAGGAAGATGTTTAGAGGGACCAGGATTTTACATTGGCTCATTTGAATAGACTGAATTCAAATTTGAATTTCAAAGTTTAAAGTAGTTGAGGGAACTCTTAAAGATATTTATCATGTACTATGAAAATAAAAAGGTGGAAAAGAAAATTTCTTATCTTATGAAATGTAATTTAGCAGCAGAAAATAAGAAAAAGTACACAAAAAAGCGATTAGATGAGCTGGAAAAGTAGTATTGTGAATACAGCCTTGACTTGTCAGGAACTCCTGAATCTGAATCCTTCATCAGACATTTCTCAGACACTTCCTAGCTGTGTGACCCTGGTCAAGTCACTTAACATCTCTCAACCTCAATTGCTTCATTTGTAAAATGAGAATAGTAATATCATCTAGTATCTACCTCACAAGGTTGTCAAGGTCAAATGAGATAATATATCTTACGTGCTTTGCAAGATTTAAAATGCTGCATACATTTCTAATTGTTGCTTTTATTGCTTTATTGTTATTGTTGCTTTTATTATCAAAGAAGAGGTCCAGACAATATCACGTAAAATATAAAGAAGGAAAAACAAACAAAAACAGTTCTTGAAATAAAACATGTACAAAAAATATATAATGAAGGGGGAAAATCATTTTCATCTAGAGAGATCAGGAAAGTCTTCATGAAGAAGGTGGCATCTATGCTGTGTCCAGAACATGAAGGAGCACAACGGGTTACGTTGTGGAGGGGAGGGGGCACATTCTTTGCACAAGGCATAGCTTTTCCTAATGTACAGAAGCAGGAAAGGGTTCAGTCTTGCTGAACAGGTAGCAATCCAGTTTCTTTGTAATGATGGAAGTATACGACCACATGACCAACCAATACCTCAGATTCAACATATACCGAACTGAACTTTCCCTCTGTAAAGGCAATAAGCGAATGGGAACATCTTCTCCGCTCATTCACTGGGCTTCGGGGGTGGGGCCCTCAGGGTCCTGGGGGGCATGGCTAGGACTGGAGCCTGTGTGGGAGGAGCTTGCTGAACGGTTGGAGCAGAGCTTAGAGGCAGTTGGTGAGGCAGTTGGTGAGAGCAGTTAAGAACTGAAGGAGAGAGGAAACAGTTAGCTAGCTGGAACATAGCTTGGAGATAGGGGTGGAAGAGGTGGTGATGGTGGCAGGTGCTACAAAAAGCAGGACTGACCCTTGTGGAGACTGGAGAGTGCTGAGCAAGGGTTTGAGGCCAGTGGGTGGTCTTCTTGCTGAAAGGCCCTGGCATTGTCGGGGAAGCACCAGTATGGTTCGGCTTGCTGTCATTATGTTTTTGTGTGGCTTCCTGGTTGCTATTGTGAGATGGTTTTGGAAGATTCTTGCCAGGATGTCAAACTGGGGACACTGGTCTGTGGGTCTGCTACTTTTGAGTTTCAATAAATGTTTTAAGTCCTCTGCATCTACTTAGAGAATTCCTTACATCATGTGATTCTGGACCATTAAGGCATATTCATGGTTATTTTTAAAGTCATGAATTCTGCCTTATTGACATACCCTCCCATACATGTTTCTCTTTCTAGGTTCACTCTTTCTCTCCATAGCACAACCCACATTTGAAAATCTGTTGTTATATTTGGCTGACATTTCCTTTTGTCTTTTGTGTCTAATCAGTTGCTAAATCCTAGTGATTCAACTTCCGCAAAAGCTTTTGATTCAAATGTCATTTGTTTTTGCTTAATTCCTTTCCTTGTTACCAGGTGAGGAGGCCCAATCTAGAATAAGATGAAGGCATTTTTCCTACAAGAACTGATGGTAACAAAAATTAAAATCATCTGCTACAGTGACCGCAGAAGCTAGGTGGTGCAACAGATAAAGAACAGGGCCTAGAAGCAGGAAGACCTAAATTGAAATCCACTCTCAAATACTTACTAGCCATGTGACCCTGGGCAAGTCAAAACTTCTGTCTTCTTCAGTTTCCATGTGTAAAATAGGGAAAATAATAATATCTATCTCACAGAGTTGTTGTGAAGATGAGAAGAGATAATATTTGTAAACTACTTAGTATATACTGGGTGCTCAATAAATGCTTGTTCTCTCCTTTCATCATCTCTACATCTGATCTTATATACAACATTCTGCCCTTTTAGTGCCTTGAATCTCCACCATGAGGAGCTAGGGCCTCCACTGATTTTTCAGTTGCTTAGAATTTAACTTCTGTTAGTGATCTTTTCATCTACATTCTTGTAGTTATCATGTACATTATTCTTTTGCTGATGCTTATTTAACTCTACATCAATAAATGCAAATTTTCCATAATTTAACTGAATAATTATTATTTATTATGTTTTACTATGCAACAATATTCCATTACAATCATACGTGTAGAGTAAGGGGGATGGGAGAAGGAAATTGAATAGGCATTTATATTGCACCTTCTATGTACTAGGAACTGTGCTAAGCACATAATTTTTCAATAATTCTCCCTTTGTAGGCACCAATTTTCTTCAACTTCCTCTGTTCCCACAAATAATACCGTTATGAATATTTTGATATATGTAGCAGTTTTGTTTCTCTCTTTGACTTCAGTGACATATACGACCTTCAGTGAGATTGTTGGATGGAGAAAGATTATTAGTTTCCTGCCCTCCTCGCCCCCCACCACACACACACACATATTCATGGAAATTAAGTTAGGATGGTTTTTCTTTAAAAGGTATTGAAACTATCCTTAAGATTATTTTGACCCAAAAGACTAAGGACAATAATGTAGCTTCCTTGGCATCTGCGTATAAAATAGCCAGGACACAATGGGTTGGGATCCTTCTCTAAAATTTCAGACTATAGACCAACATAAACAAGACTAGGAAATTGTGCTAAACTGTCCTAAATGAAAATTCCCTTTTCTGCCTTGAACATTGTTCTCTTGTTATAACTAAGTAAATCTCATTTTTAAACTGTAAAATGGATTACGATTGTCTAATTCTATTCCAATTTTGGACCTAAATTACCATGGGATTCATCCTAGCTAGGCCCAGACTAGTAGAGTGGGCCAAAATCTATAGACAGTCTATTTACTTTTCATACATAATTCTAAGTCGGTATCCAGAATGATTAGACCAACTCAAAACTCTTTGAGCAATGTGTTTGTTTGCTTTTTCAGCATTGACTACCTCTTTTGTCGAGGTGGGGGGTTGGGAGAAAGGGGTTGTTGTTTAGTCATTTTCTCACTTACCTGCTGTTATTGCTACATATAGGAATATATCCTGGTATCTTGCCTCTCTACTAGACTTAGTTTGTTGAGGGTGGGCTGTAGGTTAGTCTCTAGAAGGTGCAATATATACAGTAAAAGAGGAAAAGGAAAGTCTGGAAAAGATTCAGTTCTTTTGAAAAGATAGTTACTTGGAGGCAGAGCAAATATGGCAGAGTAAAGGCAGGGATTTGCCTGAGTTCTCCCTAATTCTCTTCCAAACAACATTGAAATAACACTTCAAAACAAATTCTGGAGTGGCAGAACCAATAAAAGGATAGAGTTAAGCAATCTTCCAAACCAAGACAACCTGGAAGGTAGGCAGGAAAGGTCTCTCTTGCTGGGGCATGGAGCATAGGCCATGCCAAGGAAGGCAAGCATTGGGGGTGACTGAATCCCAGACTGTGGTTTCTGGAGCTCTCACTGCACAAACAGTAAGGGGGTTGGAAACCTGGTGAGAAAGAGTTTACAGGGGATGATTTTCTTGCACGAAAACAGAACTCTGTTTCATTGCTTATATGTGGCTCCAGGTCATAGTACCGGTGTGAAGAGGAGCAATTAGCAGAAAGAAGAGCCATGGTCACAGTCCCAGAGTGAAAAGGAGTGCTTGTGGTCAATCACAAACCACAGCAGGGGCCAGGAGCACTGTGACCACATTTCTCTTTAGATCACAAAGAATTGATAGTTTGTAGAACCCCAGAGGCAGCTGTACAAACAAAAGTATGAAAAACCTGAAGCTCAGGAAAGGGTTCCCTTCACCATCAGAGCAGAATCCAACTTTAACATAAAGTTAAAAGTCAATAAGTAAGCTAGAAAATAAGATAACAATAAAAAAAAAACACCTGACAATGCAAAGTTATTATGGTGACAGGGAAGATCAAAACACCAATTCAGAAGAAGACAATGAAATCAAAGTGGTTGCATGCAAAGCCTAAAAGGAAAAAAAAAATGAATTACTCTCAGGCTATGGAAGACCTCGAAAAGGATTTTAAAAATCAATTAAGGAAGTTAGAGGAAAAAATTGGAAAAAAAATGAAAGTGATATAAGAAAATAATTAAAAAGAGTCAACCACCTGATAAAGGAGGCACAAAATGTACTAGAAAAAAAATAGCAGAATAGGCCAAATGGCAAAACAAGGCACAAATCCATTGAAGAGAAGAACTCCTTAAAAAGAATAAAAATGACCACATGGTAAAAGATGTACAAAAATTTATTGAAGAAAATAACTCCTTAAAAAGTAAAATTGATTAAATGGAAAAGGAAGTACAAAAGCTCACTGAAGAAAACAAAATTTAAATTAGAATTGGGCATGTGAAAGGTATGATTCCATGAGGCATAAAAAAATTGAACAAAATTGAAAGAATAAAGAAAATGAGAAAATGTGCAATGTTGTTGAAATAGATCAGGAATGTCATGGAAATGTCACAGAAAATAGATTGGAAAGAGATAATTTAAGAATTATGGGCCTACCTGAAATGATATACATGATACGTGATATCATGTACATATACGTGATTTCATGACACATAATATAAAAAAGAACCTGAACATCGTATTTGAAGAAAATATCCAGGAAAACTTCCCTGATATCCTAGAATCAGAGAGAGAGTAAAATAGAAATTGAAAGAATCCGTTGATCACCTCATGAAAGAGACACCAAAATGAAAACTCCCAGGGACATTTTAGCTACATTTCAGAACTCCCAGGCCAAGGAGAAAATATTGCAACCAGCTAGAATGAAACTATTCAAACACAACAGAGCCATAATCAGGATAACACAAATTTTAGTGGTTTCTAAATTAAAGAATTTGGGGCTTGGAATATGATTTCCAGACAAAGGAGCTAGGATTCCAACCAAAATCATCTACCCTTCAAAACTGAATATAATCATTTAGGGCAAAAATGAATATTTAATGAAATTAAGGACTATTAAACATTCTTGACAAAAAAAAAGACTAGCACTCAACAGAAATTTGATTTTCAAATACAAGACTCAATAGAATCATAAAAATATAAACATAAAAGAGAAATCATAAGGGACTTTGGTATGGCTAAACTGTTTATACTCCTATATGAGAGGATGATACAACTTCTAAGAATTTATTATTATTACAGCAGTTTGAGGAATAATAAATAGACTTAGAGGCATGTATATGAGTTGAATATAATGGCACAATATCCAAAAACAAAATTAAATGGTTAGAAAGAAAGATAAACTGGGAGAAGGGAGAAGGCAGAGGCAGAATGGGGGAAATTATCTCACATAAGGCATAAAAGAGCTTTTACTGTGGAGGGAAAGAATGCGGGGGGCAATTCTAATGAGAATTGGCTCAAAGGAAGAATAACATCCACAATGAGTTGAGTATAGAAATCTTTGTCACTCTACAGGGAAGTAAAATGCAAAGGGAATTAAAGAAGGGGGTGAGATGATAGAAAAGAGGGTGGATTGGGGGAGGCAGTTGTCAGAAGTAAAACGCTTTTTAGGAGTGACAGAGTGAAAGGAGACTGACAGAGAAGAAGAGACAGAGACAGAGAGGGGGATAAACAGGAGAAAGTAGGATGGAGGAAAATACAATTAATAATTATAACTGTGAATGTGAATGGGATGAGCTCACCTATAAAATGGAAGCAGATAGCAGAGTGGATTAAAAATCAGAATTTTACTATATTTTTATGGGAAACACTTGAAGCAGAGAGATACAAACAGAAAAATAAGAGACTGAAGCAGAATCTATTATGATTCAGCTGAAACTTAAAAAAAAAGCTAGGGTAGTAATCATGATCTCAGAAAAGGCAAAAGCCAAAATAGATCCAATTAAAAGAGATAAGCAAGGAAACTTTAAAAAATAAACAAAATACTAGCAAAAAGATTACAGCAATACATTAAAAAATCATATACTATGACCAGGTGAGATTTATACCAATATTGCAGGGCTGGTTCAATTTTAGAAAAACTATCAACATAATTGACCATATCAATAACAAAACAGAAACTATATGATTATCTCAATAAATGCAGAAAAAAAGCTTTTTGACATAATACAACATCCATTACTACTAAAAACAGTAGAAAACACAAGAATGTTCCTTAAAATAAGTAGTATTGACTTAAAACCATCAGCAAACCTTACTATAACAGAAATAAGCCAGAAGTGTTCCCAATATGATCAGAGATAAAGCAAGAATGCACATTATCACCACTGTCATTCAATATTTTCCTAGAAATGCTAGCTATAGCAATAAGACAAGAAAAAGAAATTGAAGGAATTAGAATAAGCAGTGTGGGAACAAAACCCAGTCTTTGCAGATGATATGATGGTTTACTTAGAGAACCTTAGAAAATCAACTAAAAAAACTAGTTGAAATAATCAACAAATTTAGCAAAAGTCCACGATATAAAATAAACCTACATAAATCATCAGCATTTCTATATGTTACCAACAAAGTCCAGGAGCAAGATATTGAATGAGAAATTCTATTTAAAATAACTGTATACAATATAAAATTCTTGGGAGTTACTTGCCAAGACAAACCAAGGAACTATATGAACACAATTACAAAACAGTTTTCAGACAAATGAAGTCAAATCTGAATGATTGAAAAAATATTTACTCATAGGCTGGCTGACCAATGTAATAAAAATGACAATTCTATCTAAATTAATTTATATATTCAGTTTCATACCAATCAAACTACCAAAGAATTATTTTAAAGAGCTTGACAAATAATGATAAAATTAATCTGGAAGAACAAAAGGTCAAGAACATCAAGGAAAATCGTGAAAAAGAAGGAAGGTGCCCCAGCAGATTCATACCTCAAACTGTATTACTAAGTTGTAATCACGATAACAATCTTCTGTTGGCTAAGAGATAGAGTAGTGAGTCAGTGGAATAGATTAGGTTCACAATACACTGTAGCAAATGATCATGGTTGTTGTTTGACAAATGCAAAGATCACATCTTTTTGGATAAGATCTCACTATCTGACAGAAACAGCTAGGAAAACTGGAAAACAATTTGGCAGAAACTAGATATACACCAACGTCTCGTACCATATACCAAGATAATGTCAAAATGGGTATATGATTTGGACATAAAGTGTGACACCATAAGCAAATTATGGCAACATGGAATAGTATACTTGTCAGATCTACTGATAAGAAAAGAATTTAGGGTCAAATAACAGTATTATGGGATGTAAAACTGATAATTTTTTATTTCATTAAAGTGTTTTACACAAACAAAATTTATGCCACCAAGATTAGAAAGAAAATTAGAGAATTTCTCTGTTAAGGACTTTATTTCTCAAATATACATGGAATTGAATCAAATTTATAAGAATATAAGTCATTCCCCAATTGATAAAGTGTCAAAGAATATGAACAGGCAGTTTTCAGAAGAAGAAATCAGAGCTATCTATATGAAAGCTATCTATATATGAAAAAAAAACCTCTAAATCACTATTGATTAATGAAATGCAAATTGAAACAACTCTGAGGTACCACCTCACATCTATCAGATTGGCTAATATGACAGAAAATGACAAATGTTGAAGGGAACATGGGGAGATTGGGACACTAAAGCAGTGTGGGTGGAGTTGTGAACTGATACAACCATTCTTGTGAACAATTTGGAACTATGCCCAAAGAGCTATAAATCTGTGCATACTCTTTGACCCAGCAATACCACTACAAGGGTCCATATCCCAAAGAGATTTTTTTTTTAAAAAAGGGAAAAGGATCTATATGTACAAAAATATTTATAGCAGCTCTTTTTGTGGTGGCAAAGAATTGAAAATTGAGGTGATGCCCATCACTTGTGGAATGGCTGTTGTGATTTATGATTATGATGGAATGCTATTGGGCTATAAGAAATGACAAGCAACATGCTTTCTGAAAAACCCAGAAAGACTTACATGGACTGATGCAGAATGAAATGAGCAAAATCAGGATAATAACATTGTATATAATAACAGCAATTTTGTATGTCAATCAATGTGAATGACTTTGCTATTCTCAGCAATAAAGATTCAGGAATATTCCAGGGACTTATGATGAAAACTACTATCCACCTCAAGAGAAAGAACTGATGGAGTCTGAATGCAGTTTGAAGTTTTACCTTTTTGTAGGCTTGTTTGACTGTTTTCTTTCACAGCATGTCTAATATGGAAATGTTTTGTGTGATTGTTCATATATGTGCTATATAAAATTGATTTCCATCTCAAGGGTTGAGGTGGGGGAGAGGGAACAAAAGAATTTAACACTCAAAATTTTAAAAATATTAAAAATTATTTTAACATATAATTGGAAAAATATTTTTAAAAACCCCACCTCTAAAAAAAAAGAAAATATATTTACACAAATGTTATAGCAATAACAGTAGCTACAAAGAATTTTCCTCAACATTAGGGGCATAAATATACCAGGAGTACAGGAGCAGATAAAAGCGGGCATGAATTTAAAGTACATATGGTCTCAGCAACTCACAAATCTACAGATACTCAATGTCTTTTCTATCTCCAAAGGGTTCTCATGAAGTTCATTATGAGTTGCTATGCTGATTATCAGTGGCTGACTCTTTGTAGAGAACAATATTTCACCTGGATAAGCATATCAACCAGGCTTTATATTATGAGGGTGAAATGTCTTTGCTATCGAAGCCAATCTGTTACTGGCCTAGATTGAGCACATCGCTCAGTGACTATGCCAGCTTCTCACCAGCTATAATGCTGGTGGTCTGGTCTGTATAGCTCATTGGGTAATGGCTGCCACATGAGACCATGTATTTGTCTTTGCCACTTTACCACTGATCAATGGATGCTAGATGGGACTGCAAAACAATGGCTACCAGATAGGTATGTGGTCACTATGCCATAGGGCTGCTGCTACCAGGTTGAAGTGGGGCAGTTTCTTGGATGCTGGACTCTTCTCACAGCATGGAATTTCTGCAGAATGGATTAATCAGCTTGTCTCCTAGGCTCTCTATTCCATGGGAAGCTGCATAATATATTTTTTTTAACTTTCAGCCACTGGCTTTTTCTGGGGGTCTTGTGTTCTCTTCAGCTTGAATGTTGCCAAAGTCAGTTAGAATGATGACAACTTAGGATGAGCAAAAACTTCTTTCCTTTGCATCCCAGACCTAATGTTCTGAGACTTGTCCCTCCTTGGCAGATGATAGAAGGCTTACCTCTCTTTCCAACTCCATGCAAGGCCCTTAAATAGATACGTGATCACCAGTGTTCTCATATTTCTCTCTCTCTGTGTCTTTTGTCTGTCTGCCTCTGTCTGTCTCTGTATTTCTATCTCTGTCTCTCTGTCTTTGTCTCTCTGTTTCTGTATTTCTCTATCTCTGTCTCTCTCTGTCTCTCTCTCTCTCTCTCTCTCTCTCTCTCTCTCTCTCTCTCTCTCACACACACACACACACACACACATTTTACAGATATATTAAATGCACCCTTATACCTACAATTTCAATTTTCTGTTTCTATTTCTTTTCTCTCTAAATCCATGTGCTCCCTCAACATTCCAAAGGATCCTTACCATTGTCCTATTCTATCAAGTTCCCAAAATTTGTGATCTCCGTAATGAAACAAAATGAAAAACAGAACTTTCATGATATAAAATAGATCTAATATACTGGTGAATTTCAAGAGTGTGAGGAACAGTTATGACAGTAATAAAAACATAGCTCGAGGATGCATTCTGAAAGCTCTTATTTCATTGAACATCATCAAATAATTGAAAAATCACAATCAAAAAGAGAAATTCTGTATTATATACTTAATCAACTCATATTAGTGAATTCCTGATTGGTTTTGGCCCAATTGGTTGAAGTGAAGAGCATTAATATAAGGGCTATTCAGGATTCTCCTCCCAATCCCCAATAAACTTCAAGATGAGAGCAGGATACACTCCGGATTTCAATAAAAATTGTTGCATTAGCCAAGGTATTTAAATATTAACACATTTTCATCAAATATTAACTTTAAACACATTTGAGATAACTTAAAATTGAAGGATACAATAAGTTAGAACAATACCGCTCTGGTGGCATATAATTAGTGGCACTTTATAACATGCAATTTAATTCCAAATTATCTATTCTATAGAGACCAGGTTTAGAGAATAGGAAGAGAGAAGGATGACTGAAATTTAGCTACTCAGAATCTAAGCTTTAGAGTGTTTGGCAACTCACTCAACTGGCACAGAGAACTCAGGATTTCATAAAATTTGAGCCTTTATTCACTAACAATTGCCTGAACAGAGATATTAACTAATTCTACTTTTCCTAGATTGCAGGACAAGAGAGCATAAGGTGTTCCTAATAGCTGCCAAGAGAAGAGCATAGAAGAGTTACATATTTGTTTGTGAAATATTCAGGAAATGCTTCACAAAGCCAAATTGAATGGAATCACTGGAGATGAGTAAGCCATCCTAATGATTTCATCTAACTTAGCACCTTTCACATAGTGGAATACTAATTTCCCTTCAAGCAGTTTGATGAAGGAGGTGGACTTTGAAACCAGCCCTGAAACATAGCTCCTTCTCAACTGAACTACGAAAAAACTATTTCTGTCAGTTCTTTGAACCTTTCCTTCTTCTACTTCCTCTCCTTATGAGTTCAACAAAGAGGACAATTAAAAGACACTAGATGCGGGGTAAGACCCTAGGGCCAGTCTGACTATTGGCTAGAGAAATAGGGAGTCACTCCCCTTGGTGTTCATGCTCCCATCCCTTGTTTCCTACATTACTTAAGGAAAAAAAAATGAGTGGTAGGTGTGAAACTTCCGGGGGGTTAAGACTCCAAGTCCTGAGAAAGAGTTTGTAAACTTAGGGCCTCTTTACATGGGAGCAGAGATCAGGTATGTCAAAATTTACTAGGACGCTGTGTTGACAAGCAAAATGGTCTTTGTTTTCTTTGAGTAATTCAGTGTATTTTCTTGAGCCTTACTAAGTGTTAAGCCCCAGGCCCAGAGCCCTGTTGGGTGTGGAACCTATGTGGATGTGAGCCTCCCAGGA
>CM053627.1:148615149-148654820 GCA_028646595.1 Phalanger gymnotis | reverse complement strand
TGATCGTTATGAGGATTAAATGAAACAATCTATAAAGCACTTAGTGCCTGGAACATAATAAGTGCTACATAAATGCTAGCTATAGTTACTGTGACAATGATTGTTAAATTTTCATTTATACCTCAGAAATTGTAAAAGAAAAAAATCAGGATGTGATATATTATTTTGTTGATTGTCTACACTTAAGAAAGTGATAAAAGAAATATTAATAATTCAAATTAAAGTTTGCTATGGGTACATTTCCCCACCCCTCACCCCCGCCCTTTCTGGAGAGCCTGGTTGTTAGTAGCATACCCCTTGCCTGGTCATTTATTTTGCCATAAGTAGAGGAAATTTGTGAGATTTTGAAAAAATCAATGTAAACTCGGTGTCAAAAGAGTTTGCTGCCTCTCTACCTAGTTTGAGAATAGCATATAAAAAAATAGGGCTCAAAAGTGACTCAAAACATCTTCAGTGACAAAAAACAAAATCTGTTCCAGAGCTTAAAATAATACAACACAAAACAAAACCACCATCTAGTTTTTTTCCTTAACCTTTTTAACTCAGACTCTGTCTCCTCACCTCTGCCTCCTGGTTTTCCTGAGCACTCAGCTCAAATCTGACTTTCAGTGAGAGACCTTTCCTGACACCAGTTCCCCCTCCACCCCACCCCACCCTATCCCACCCCTTCCTCCTAATGACTTCTCTTTGAATTTATCTTCCTTTTAATTTTCATATATCTTGTAAGTACTTTTCTCATTCCATTATAATGTGACTTCCTTGAGGACCTGGCCACGACCCTGCTTTGCCTTTCTCTGTATCCTCAGTGCTTGGCGCAGCAGTACTATTACACACATTATGTGTTTAATAAATAATTATTAATTGACTGAGACAGTTCTGGGCCTCAATTTCCTCTTTTTGCAAAATGAGAGAATTGGACTGCATCATCTCTAAGATCCTTCCCAGAGTCTGATCCCATTAATATGCTTCATTATTATTACATGGGCTTGAACATTCTGTCAACCATATTTGCTAAAACATTATTTTTTAATCAGCACAAAGTAAAAGCTTGATGTAACAGATTGCCTGGAAGGCAGGTGCTCAGTTTGACCCCCAAAGCCAGTACTATAAAATCACTCTCCTGTAAGTAATTAAATCTTGACCAACCACACAGAATTCTCAAGGAAACTGATGGTTAGATGATGTCAGTGTTCCCATAAGCTAAAAATTGTTATATACAGCTGCAGTCTATGTCTGAAGAGAATTCCACTGATGCTAACAAACCAATCAGACCCAACAGATGTCTGTCTAGGGAGTCAAAGTTTTGAAAATGAGTAGAGCTCTTGGGTTATGTGCACAGGATTTATTTTGCTAAGTGACTCTCTGAGCAAAGCAGTCGTGAGACAAAATCACATTACTTTCCCTTGGATTCCTGGCTTTGGAAGCTACACAAAATCTGTGGTTTAACATGGATTTAAGATTGACATAGTAACTAATTAAACAGAACTTGCTATACATGTCTGGCCTAACTCTTATGCATAGGTCAATTCACTATTTGTTAATTTAGGGTTAATTTAGATTTCTGTCATCTTTTTACCTTTTGCCTCTTAGGGCTTTGAAGCCAAGTTTTCAAAAAGAGGCAATTTGTTAAATATTAAGGTGAGCGTGCCAAAGGGCTTAGTATAAAAATGAATTTATATATAGCATATGACAGTCGATAAAAATAAAACCAGTACCACCACCACCCCCAATCCAACTCATTCTCCCCACAAAAAAAAATACATAAGGAATACATTATATATAAACATCATAAATCCAGTCTCAGGTATTGTATTCCAGAGTCATGCTCAGGACACTCAGGGTATGACTGAGGCAGTATTTTCTTTTTTAGTACTATTTCATACACTTAACTTTCTGGAAAATTTACTTTCGGGGCCGAAAGCTTTGATGCTTGCTGTCAGTGTAAAGGCAGATTTTTGCAAAGTCACATATATTTTCCATTGGCAATTTCTGAGTTATGGTCATGGAAAGACCTGCTATTTCTTAATGGTTTATATATTTTAGGACTTTTTAGAAGAATTAAACCTCTAAGGAAATGATTTCATAGGCTCATAGGATCATAGATTTAGAACTGGAAGGGCCCTTAGAGGTCACGTAGTCCAGCCTCCTTATTTTACAGACGAGAAAACTAAAGCCAAGCAAGCTGAAGTGACTTGTATGACAGACTTTTAAGGCAGAACCGCAATTCAAATCCATGTCTTCAGATTCTAAATCCATTGCTTTTTTCACTGGACCATGCCACCTCCTAATAGCTAAAATCTAGGACTAGAAATTTCACTTTTGGTTTAAAAAGTTTAGCATTTTGAATCACCATGTATTCAGTCAATTGGATGTTACATGTACTTACTATTCCCTGGGCATGGTCAGGAGAGGAAGGAGAAGGGGAATCATAGAGTGATGTAGTAGGGGAAGGTGGTAAAGGAATATACTGACTCCAAGTATGCATAGAAACTAGAGAACCTATTCTTTTTCATAGTGGAATAATGACAAAAATCCCAGACATAAGAGCCTGAAACTTACTCCTGTTGCTTCTTTTGAAAGAAATTTGTAGAGTGGATTATTAAGGAGTATTGTTCTATGTCAGGAGAATGATCAACTGCTCTATATGGCCCCTACATAAAACTGAGAAGAGAAAACAGAAAGCTGCTCCAATCTATAAGTAGGAAAGATGAATCTTCTGGATTTACTAAATTACTTAGGACTTTTCTCTGTAGGCACACTGAGTACCATTTTCTCAGGTTATGACAGCTTCATCTATAAATTCATTAGTGAGAGAATTAGGCTAACAATACAAAACAAAAGACAAAAAAAAAACACTTTACAAGGTATCTAATAAAAATAGAAATAGGAAAACCACCATCATTCTATCCTGTATCTTTTGCTACCTTTTTCTAGATTTTGGCATTCCTGTTTGCTTAATGGGGAGAAACAGATCATAGGTTAGGGAGAAGAAAAGTGATTTCACCACAATCCACTAATAATTGAGACCAATCAGGTTGTTAGTCTAATTGTCCTAATTTATCATTATCTTTAATATGAAATTTCCAGTTTACGGAGGAAATGAAACAATAAAATGTTTAATAATTAGAATTAATTGTGTATGTTTTTGAAGAAACACTGAAGATGAATAAATCACTCATATAACAGGAGAACTGACTAGCCCAGAGGGGCTGGAGATGCTGTTTTCTAGTAGGGGGATCCTCAGCTTTAGGTTCATGAAGGTATCAAGTTCAGTCCCAGGGGACCCTGGCCTTTAAAAGGAAGCATCGGTCTCTTCTTCTTACACTGACTGGCTCTGTATGCCCCTACCCTGGAGCCCCAGGGAAAAACCATATAAAGCTTTGTTTTAGCTCATGTCCAAGGCCTCCCCAAAAGGAATCAGGAAGATACAAGGCAAAGTAGGTAAAGGACAGCTGTTTATTTCTTCCATGAATAAGAAATATTAGAAACTCAAGACTCATAAGTATGCATTAACAAAGACTTAAAACAAGAAACAGCAACCTATAATTCTTATTACACTCTCCTGGGTGTCTAATACTAAATATATAGAAGCATGAAACATTTCCCTACCAAGGTCAGCTCATCTAAATGTATCCTTGAGCATATCACCTCCCATCTCCTCAAGCAGATTGGTCCTCACTTTTATCCTCTCACTTTCTTTCATCATCAATTTCTCCATACCTGGAAGGAACCATTATTCCTTCCCCACTTCATATAAACATACCCATGTCTCCTATATCCTTTAAAAAAAATCTATTGTCTCTATCTCACCTCCTGTTCTCAGCTAAACTCCATGAAAAAGTCATTCCACAAAGTTTCCACTTTGTCTCTTCTCACTCTCTTCATAACATTCTATAACCTAACTTTTAACACTCCCCCCATTATTTGCTGTTCTTTACAAAGTCATCGGTTATCTCTTAGTTGCCAAATCTAATGGCTTTTTCTCAATCCTTATCCTTCTTAACCTTTCTGCAGCCTCTGACACTGTTATCAGCTTATCCTCCAATATCCTGTCTCCTCCCTGGGTTTTAGTGACATTACTCTCTTTTATTTCTCTGCCAACCCAACTGACTGCTTCTCTTCAGTCTCCTTCACTGTATTTTCATCCACTCATTAATTACTGAGGTCCCCCCAGGCTCCCTCATGAGTTCTCTTATCTCTCTACACTTTCTCAACTTGTGATCTCATCAGCTACCATGTGTTCAACTATCATTTCTATGCAAATGACTCTTACATTTATATCCCCGGTCTTGCTCTTGAGCTTGAGTCCCATATCACCACTTGCCTAATAGACATTTTGAACTGGTTGTCCCATAGGCACCTTAAACTAAACACACCCAAAGTATAATTTGTCAGCTTTCTGTCAAAGGATACCTCCTTTCTAAATTTCCCTAATATTGTCAAGAATACCACCACTACCAATCTTATCTCTCAGGTCTGCAGCTTTGGTGTTTTTTTCAACTCCTCACTCTTAACTCATACCACTCACTTATCCAATCAATTGCCAGACCCTGTCATTTCTGTCTCTATAACATACCTTTTATATATCCTCTGTTTTCCTTTCACATAGCTACCACCCTAGTTTAAGTCTTAATTACCTGTTACCTGGACCAGTGTAGGCTTCGTTATTGGTGTCCCTGCCTCAAATTTCTCTTTAATTTAATCTTCCTCTATACAGTTACCATGGTGATTTTTCTTAAAGCACAGTTCTGACCACATTACCAACTGCCTCTTATTCAATAACCCTTGGAAGCTCCTTATTAAATCTAGGATTGACTATAAACTCCTCCGTCATATAAAAGCTCTTTACAACCTGACCTCTTCCTGAATTTCTAGACTTCTTAGTCCGCTCCACACATTCTACAATCCAGCCATAATGCTGTATGTTCTATCACTCATGCCTAATATTCCATATCAATCTCTATGCCTTTTTAATGACTATCCCTCATGGCTAGATTTTTCTCTCTGTCTCTTAGAATCTTTGGTTTCTGTAAAGATTCAGGTCAAATGACACCTTCTGCAGGAAGCCTTTCCTGATCCCTCCCCTCCCCCTTGGGGCACATAGCACTTTGGATAGAGTGTTGGGCCTAGAGCCAGGAAGACTCACCTTTCTGAATTCAAATCTGACCTCAGACACTTACTAGCTGGGTGACCCTGGGCAAGTTACTTAACCCTGTTTACCCCAGATCCTCATCTGTGAAATGAACTGGAGAAGGAAGTGGCAAACTTTTCTAATATGTTTGCCAAGAAAACCCCAGATGGGTTCGTAGAGTTGGACACAACTGAAAAATGACTAAACAATGGTGAAATAACAAAAATGTTCCCCTATTCCAGCTGCTAGTACCTGTATGTGCTAGGTGAACCAAATATACTGCTAATGAATTATCAAACCCCAAAAACATATATCAATACAAAATTTATACATGGAAAATACTATATAATTTTGTGGGTTAATAGTAATTCCAGGGCTCAGAAAAAGTTTCATGGAAGAGGTGGTATGTGGGGGGAGTACAATACAGTAACAGGGTCAGTTTGGCTAAAAAGTAGACTATATGAAGGGGAATAATGTGTAATAAATCGAGAAAAGTAAACTGGAGTCAGATTGTGAGTGACTTGAAATTCCAAACAGACCAATTTATATTTTATCTTTGAGATACTAGGGAGCCACAAGAATTTTTAGTATAGAAGAATGATGTAATTAGAACCATGCTTAAGGAATATCATTTTGTCAGCTATATAGAGGACAGAAAGTGCAGATAGGTGACACAGTGCATAAAATGCCAGGCCTGAAGTCTTCTGACTCATCTTCATGAGTACAGATCTATCCTCAGAAATTTCCCAACTCTATGATGCTGGGCAAGCTGCTTAACCATATTTCCTTAGTTCTTCATCTCTAAAATAAGCTAGAGAAGAAAATAGAAAACCTTTCAAGTATCTTTGCCAAGAAAACCCCAAATGGGGTCAAAAAGAGTCAACCATGACTGAAAAATGACTGAACAGCAACAAACTAGGGGATCAATTAGTGAGAACTGAGACTTAGATAGGAAAATCTATCGAGGTAGCCTATTACAATAGTCTATATTGTAGACAAAAAAAAGATAAAGTCCTGGTTACGCTGGAGCAAAGAAATTAGAGATGATAAGAATGGCAACTAAATTGATGTGAGAATGAATGAGAATGACTCTTAAGGTATAAACCTGGGTTGCTAGAAGAACTTAGCATGGCGTATTATAATTAGAGTGGGTCTTTTTTTTTTTTTACTGTTTTCTCTTTTAGAATGCTAAAGTAATCAAGTGCTTTCGATTAAATCTTACTAGGTGCAAAGCCCCATGCCCAAACCCTTTTGCTAATTAGATATGAAGCCTTCAGGCCCAAAGAAGGGTATATAAACTCAGAGGTTAGCTTTTGTTTGGGTCTTTGAAGAAACCCAGATGTCGATGCTTCCCTGATAACAATGTATTGCTATGGAGATATTGTTTTGTATTGTTTGCTTTGTTGATATTGTCTCTGTTTGTAATTTCTATTTTTGTTGTCTCTGAAGTTCAAGATGCTGGCTTTTTTCCCTGAACTAAGGGAATGATATATGTATGTTTGATTAAAGTGAGATTGTTAACCTCTTAAAGTTGCATTCCTTAGAAAAGCAGATCAAAGAACCTGTGCTGGCAGCCCTTCTGGGCACTCTTGTTTTTGGCCTTACATGGCCACAGCAGTGGCAAGCTGCATTGTTGTTACACGTGGTTCCTAGAATGTGATATATTATTGCTGTTCTTTGGTTGTGTCCAATTGTTTGTGACTCCATTTGGGGTCTCCTTGGCAAAGACACTGGAGTGGTTTGCCGTTTCCTTCTCCAGCTCATTTTACAGGTGGGGAACTGAGGCAAAAAGGGTTAAGTGAGTTGCGCATCATCACACAGCTAGTAAATGTCGGAGGCCAGATTTAAACTCAAGGTGTGTCTTCCTGACTTCGGTCAGGAACTCTATCTACTGTACTACCACCCAATTGCCCTACCTGGCACTTAGTAGGTGATTAATAAATGCATGTTGTCTTGACTTGTTGACAAGATGTGTTTTAGGAGAAAGATCATGAGTTTCAATTTTAGGCAGATTGAGTTTGAAATGCCTATGGGACATCCGGTTGAAAATATCCCATAGGCGTTTGGTGATGAAGGATTGCAGCTCAGGGAAACACAAACAACAAGAACAAACAAAAAAACTATAGTTGGATGTAGAGATACGGGACATAACAGGATAGAAATAATACTTAAACCCTTGGCACCTGATAACATCATCAAAAGAGTGTGTTGGAGAAAGAAAAGATGATGGGCTCAGGAATAGTCTCCAAGGTTCAGAGGAGGTGACACATCAACAATGATTTAGGGATGGAACCTGACTGATTTCAGAAAAATCTGGAAAAACTTACATAAACTGATGCTGAGTGAAATGAGCAGAACTAGGAGAATCTTATACACAGTAACAGCAACATTGTACGATGATCAACTATGATAGATTTAACTCTTCACAGCAATACAAAGATCTAAGAAAATCCATAAGGTTTATGATAGAAAATGCTATCTACATCCAGAGAAAGAAGTATGGAGTATGAATGTAGACCCCATTTTTACTTTGTTTTTTTGTTTCTCGTAGTTTTTTCCCTTTTTCTCTGAATCTTTCACAATGTGACCAATGTGGAAATATGTTTAACATGATCGTACACGTGTATAACTTATATCACATTACTTGCTGTCTTTGGGAGAGGAAAGGGCAGAAAGGAGATAAATTGGAACTCAAAATCTTACAAAAAATAATGTTTAAAACTATATGTGTAATTGGAAAAAATAAAATACTATTAGGTGAAAAAATAAATAAAAAGTATGGAGCCTAAGAAGGTATGACCACATATGTAGGAGGAAACCTAAGTGAGAGCAGTGTCGTGATATAACAGAGAGATGGGGATATCTAGTAGAACAGTGTGGTCAACAGTGTTAAATATCCCTCTTATTTCAACATGGGTAAGAACTGAGAAATTGTCACATCAAAGGACAATGAAAATATCATTGCAAAATCTGAAAAGATTAATTAAGGAATGATTTTTTTTTAGAAGATTTGAGAAACAATTGAAAGGAAAGAGAGTGGAGGCAAAGAATGTTTCCAGGAGGAACAGCTTAAAAAGCTAACTTTTCTGAGATTATTTGATTTAACCTTCTGTCTTTAAACAGATCAATGTCTAAACTATCTAAGGCCAGGCCACAGAAAAGCCTTCATGTCTTTTTTTCTGATCCTTCTGTGCAGAGCCAATTTTCTCACTGAATTTATATTTATTGTTGTTTTTTTTCTGAGATTATCTCCAATTTATTTTGTATATATCTCATTTGTACATAGCTGTTTGTTTGTTGTCCCTCTCAAAGATTGTGAACTCCTTGAGGGAAGAAATTGGGTTTTTTTTTTTTTGCCTTTCTTTATATCCCCAGTATTTAACAGAATGCCTGGCATATAGTAGGTGTTTAACAAACGCTAGTTGATTTGACTTAACTTCATACCCCTAAATAAACTCACCACTTTCTACAAGACTTTTTCTTACTAACTTGATTTTCTCATTTAATCAAGGTGATTTTATTTTTTTATGAATTTCATAGTATTATCAACTCCTTATTTGTTAACAATGAATTTAATATGTACATTTTAAAAATATTATCAATTAAGAGGTCAAATAGATTGCTTCATATAAAACATATATTTTTTTAGATTAAAATTGCCAAATACCCGTCATAGTCTCCTCACTCATTTCTAATTATTTAATTCTAAGATTGAGTTTTTTTTCCTTCTGCAAATACATTTCAAAAAGAAAAAAAAGAAAAAAAGAAAATTATACTCATTGTAAAATAGCATTTTGAATTAGAATTTAAATATTGTGCCATAAAAAGACAAAGTAAATGAAAAAAAATCAGGGAAAATGCTAAATCTTTTTCCTTAGCATATGTCTAGAATTAACTTTTTTTTTTTAATAATAGTCAAATAACAATAAAGGATGACTTTATTGGGCTATAAAGAGGCATAGGCATGAAAGCTTTAAGGATGTCACTCATCTTTACAAAAATCAGCTAAGAATGAATACATTAACGAGTGAATAAAAATTAATTTATTAAATGTTTACTGTGTCTGTACACACAAAATTACCAAATGAGGAGAGGTATAGTGACTAATTTGCAGTGTTTTTGACCCACAAATTACAATTTATTTTCTTTTACAAGTATTATATGTCAAGACTTCCACTAAAACATGGGTTGGAGATGAACCTGGGTTCTTAAAGGGCACATTAGCATAGTACAAATTTGAGAAGATTCTCTTAAAAGGAGAATACACTTCAAGCATAAACCCAGAGACAGCATGTATGCTTGCATTCTGAGAACCAGTCTAGCTAAAATGGAAAGGCTGCTCACCAACCTGGCTGCTGTTTGATGGAATTTCAGGCCACAACAACTTTTAAAGATTACACTCTCAGCCGGAAAGAGGTTGCAGTCTGGGCCAGTGGACTGACTACCCCAACTAGTGAAATCACAGATATTTCCAGTATTTAAAAGCACTTCTAAGAATCCTGTGGAATCACTAGGCATTTTAATATTCTTCAAGATGAAGCATTCATGGCCAAGAGAGGTTAAATAACTTACTCAATGTCACAATACATCACAACGATGAAAACAAAACAAGAACCAGGATTCTTATTCCATTTCCTCTCCACAGTGAGGATAGGTACAAATTAAAGCTTGATACAGGTAAAGGGTTCATTCTACGACTCCTCATTTCCTGTAGTATTTAAATTTTCAACTGTCATTCGGCTGTAGAAATTAGCATACGAATTACTAGGTAGGAAAGGGCTCTTTGATTTTTATTAATATCATAGGTCAATAGGCTTAAAATTAAAGTCTGAGATTTAATCTTTATTTATAAAGAGAGTAAAAAGTAAAAATTGGGGGCCAGCACAGAGATCTCACAAGAACCAGAGATGCCAATACAATCTGAAAGTTATTTTTAAGGAATGTATTTTTAATTCTATGATACTGCTGCTGTTTTCATCTCTATACCCACAGCATACCACAGAATCGCTGTAGGAGTACTAAAAACAAACATCTCATCCAGGGATGAATATAGTTATTGCCTCCGCGTTTACATCATACACTGTATATAGATACAACTTATCTATTTTCCCATTAAACAAAATTGGAACAGGCAGCTACAGGTAAAGGATGAGATTTCCAAGTCCTGCTGCTCTACTTATAAAGAGATAGTGTTCTCATTCCTGCTTTTGGTAGCTTTTTGTAGCAGCAGTTTTCTTTTACAAAATGAAACAGCACCACCTTGTATCCTGAAGGAAATCTACAGTTTTTCTGTAAATTTCATAGCACTCAAACATCTAACATGAAAAATACATGAATATATGCAATGTGGCATCAATTTTTCCATTCAACATACATGAATTAAACACTATTTATATTAAAGATGCTGAACTAGAACACCTATGAAGAAATAGGTTGCTGTTGTGTATTTTAGAAATTATTTTTAACTCTTTATTGTCCTAAGGGCTTTCCCCCTTACAGATAAGCACACACCCTGAGGGTAGGAAGTATTACATTTTTGTCTCTTCATGGCCAGAGTCTAACAAGTTTCTGGGCACATAGTTGGTGTGATACAGTGGGAAAAGATTTGGAATCTGTGGACCTAGATCCAGATACAAGCTCTTCCATTCACTAGCTATGTGACTCAGAAGAAAAGACTTAACATCTCTGGACTTCACTCTCCTAATCTGTGAAATGAGGGAATTAGAGTAGATGAATTCCAAAGTCCTTTTCAGCTGTAAAAAAAAATATATCTTAAAGGGTGTTGAATGAGTAAATGAATGGATAGATACATGGATGAAGCATGTGCAGTCATATCAATTCTAAGAAAGTAAAAGTTTCTGAAACCTCACAAAATATTTCATACTTTGGCTGACCCAATAAACTTGTCCTTTCTAGGTCTGATGTTCAATGATTTGCTTATTTCTCATGTACATAATGATAAATATGATCGCTGTCCTATTCAGCAGATGTTTTAGGAAGAAACTAAGTAAGATCTAAAAACATAGAGAGATACAGTGACATTTGGGGGACATTTCTGTGCATACATATAACCTCTAGAAACCATAACATACAGTGCTGGTACCCCAGTGGAAATTTATCATCTTTTTATAGCACATTCATAACACACATTCAAGTTCTCATAAAAAATCATTCTCAACAAATAAAGGCATGGATTTTTCAGCTTTCCTCCAGGGATCATACATTGCATTTAAAGAGTTTCTTGTGCAAAATCAAATCTAACTTCATATTTTTCATGCTATTGATTTAGTCAAATATTGAAATATTTTCTGAACTTCAAGTGAATAACATGCCTTAAAAGTACCTATTTACCAGGTTACATGGGAATTTGAATAGGTGGAAAAGAGCTATATTGTCCCTTTCTTTTGTCACCACATGATCAAAGTACAGGTGCTCATCGACTTGAAAGATGGCCCTGAGTTTTGAATCACTTGGGATATATTTCATGCTCAGAATCAAATGACATTTTAGGGACAAGTAATTCCAGTTATGCTCCTTTGAGATTTCATCCCCATTTCCTGAATGTTTTTCAACTAGAGCTAAAATAATGAAAAATGCCCTGCAAAAAGAAAGAATAATAAAAAAGAAATGGCTATAAACACAACACACATTCAATATTGAATAAACACAAGTAGCATAGTACTGTAAAAAGAGGATAGGGTCTAAAGTCAGAAGAACTAAGTTAAATTCCTTCCTCTGATGCTTACTACCTGTGTGTTCTCAGGCAAGTTGTTTTATGTCATGAGGTCTCAGTATCTTTGTCTGTAAAAAGATGGAGTTGGAGTAGATTGCCCTTCTAGTTCCACATTTATATCAAATATTTGCATTTTGAGGGCTTCCCAAACACATTTGCCTACAAACATTGTTTGTAAGTGAAGTAGTTAATATCTTAAAGGAAAACTATAAGGTACTGATATTTGCACTTCCAAAGATGGGCATAATTCCTAACTGGACTTTACTTCATTTGTGAAATAAGAATTATGCATGCTACCTTTATTTGATATAAATGAACATGATATGTATTATTCATTCATTTGACAAACTTTTTATCAGGTTCTTATTATGCACAGTATAATGTTAGGTGCTGAAGGAGGGAAAATGTTTTCATAAGGTACAACCTCTACTCACATAGAGTTTGGTAAGAGGAAGCAGACACAAACATAGATAACCAGAACAGGCAATATTTCATTACGTATATCAGAGAGGACAAAGAAAATAGTGGGATATAAGGCAGATAGCTGTTACTGAATGGAGGAAGAAGAAGGTAGCCTCTGAGTTGGGTTTTAAAGGATGAATAATAAGAGTATTGTGGCATAGTGGGAAGAACACTGGATTTGGAAGCCAAAAACTTAATTTACTAGTTAGTACAGAGGTGAGAAGGCTCAGTTCTGTGACTTCTTGCCCTAAGTCACTTACTTTTTCTGGCCTCATTTATCTCATATTCAAAATGACAGTATCAGATGAGGTAATCTCCAAGGTCTCTTCTAACACTAAATCCTATGATCCTGTGAATTCAAGAGTTAAAAAAAAGAGGAAAGAGAACATTCAGGCATAGAAAGTAGCCCGAGCAAAGAGAAGCAGAAAATAGACTAATTTAAGTGGAGTATAGAGTAGATGGGCCAGCTAGGTGGTACAGAGGATAGAACACAGGGCCTAGAGTCAGAAAGACCTGAATTCAAATCTGGACTCAGATGCTGATTAGCTGTGTGACCCTGGGCAAGTCACTCAACTTCTGTTTGCCTCAGTTCCTCATCCGTAAGTGAGATAAAGAAGGAAATAGCAAAACATTCCAGTATCTTTCCCAAGAAAACCCCAAATGAGGTTAAAAAGAACTGGACTCCACTGAAAAACTACTGAACAACAAAACAGAGTGGATAAAGGGAAGCAATATGAAAATGCAAGATATCTACAACGGAGACAGCATGATAGTATGCTACAAAGCAATTTATGTACACTTCTTTTTTAGAGACAAATTGCTCTGGCACAACTTAAATGCCCTCCTTCACTTGGTATGTTGGCACACGCCTATAATCCCTACTACTGGGGAGGATGAGGATGATAGATCTTTTGAGTTTTGGAGTTCTGAGCTGGAGTATTGCTAGAGTTCATTAGGCATCTTCAGTAAGTCCAGTACCTTGAGGGTGTGTGAACCATTCCAAGTTGGAAACACGTCAAAGCTTATAAAATGCTGTTTGACATTCAAAACCCTTCATAACATCCTCTACTTTCCAGGCTTTTTATACCCTACAACCTCAACTTTCATGTACTCCAGTGCTGGCCTTCTTGCTATTCTTATTCCATCTTTCTGTGGTTGCACCCCCACGCTTGGAAGGTGTAATGTTGATACAATTTGAAGATCTTTCTCATCCATTAATAGGCCCATGTTACCTGTCTGAGTCACATGGAAGTCCGAGTCACACTAGTCAATGGTGGGAGGAACCTGCCAAAAGCCAAATGGGTGGAGTAGGAAGGGATGGAGCAGGTAGGGCAGAGTACAGATGAGAGGAAGTGAGATAGAGCAGTCAGGGCTGGAATAGCGAGACACAAAGAGCAGCAGCTAGTATGAGTGAGAGCCAGGGAGTGCTTTTGCCCTTATTGTGGGAAGGGTCTAACAGAGGGAAGGCTTGGGGATGGTGGTGTCCCCTGCATTGGCAATGTGTAGATTTCTCTGTTGCTATGAGGGATTTAGCTTTCTTCTGTATGAATACATGTTTTGGTTTCTCCTTCGATGAAAAGAGACTGTTATATTTTGCCATTCAGAACTATGCCAGCATATTCATAGCAGTCGCTGTAGCCACTATGGGTATTGCATTGGTGCTACAGAAGGTTCTTTTACTTATCTCCACTTCATGATTTCCATGTCTTCCTTCAAGTTCCAGCTAAAATACTACCTTCTATGAGAAGCCCTTCCCAATCTCCCTTAATTCTAGCACCTTCTCTCTGTTGATTATTTCCAATTTATCTTGTCTGTAACTTGTTTGTACATAATTGGCTGTACCTAGTCTCCCCCAACAGTCTGTTCGTTCCTTGAGAACACGAATAGTTTTGTTTTGATTTTTTGTTTGCTTGTTTGTTTTTGACCTGTAACCTTAGTACTTATCACAGTGCCAGACACATAGTAGGTACTTAATAAATGAATACTAAATTACTGGATGTGTTTGTCAACAGTGTGATGTGACAGATTTCCAGTCTGAGTGACATAGGGAGATCCAATCTTTAAAAAAAGAAAGAAAGAGAGAGAGAGAGAGAGAGAGAGAGAGAGAGAGAGAGAGAGAGAGAGAGAGAGAAGCCCTTTCAGGAAGAAAAAAAATAATTTCATTCTATTAAGGGAGGGAGGGACAATATCAAAATGAAAGTATGATGAAAATACAAGAGTTTTGCTTTACAGTTTAAGACATAATACAAGGCAATTTTACAATTGAGTTTCAATGTTTACAACTAGAAAAATATTACTATTGCCAGTAATGGCATTGGGCAGAGGTCTTATAGAAGATTGTATTTCCTCTACAATGTAGGTCAGACAGATTTCTTGGAAACCAAGCCACTGCTGGGAATTTCCAGAGACAGCAAGATATTGTTGCATTCACTCTGCTGTACTCATCTCCAAATCATTATTAAGTTTTCCTTCCATCATAGCTATTGTCTCTGCCCTCACGTTTGTTTGTTTTGTTGTTATTTTGTTTTGTTTTTCACCTAGTAGTCCTTTCAAAGGAGATTCTTTATTCTTTCCCACAAAGTTAGGCAAATACAAAATGACCTCCAGGTTAACCTTGACTTTGCCACACCATGCTGTTGAAATTTAGAAAATTACTGAGTGCACTGAACTATAAATTGAAGTCTTGGCTCTGTGCATCATGGAAAAAACACACACACACACACACACACACACACGCACACACACAAGAAATGAGTGAAGTCAATCAATTATATGTCCTGGTATTTTCTTTTTAAAGGAATGCTTTGGTTCATAATGATAACTTAATTTAATTTGGGGATCAATATTCCACTTAGCCTATGAATGAACAATTAGATAACTTATTCAACCAATGTAACAATCAAATATATGATGCATGCAGGAAATACTCATTTAAAAAGATTCCCTTTTGATTTGTAGGAAACTAAGGGGGAATTTAATGCAGGATATTGGGGAAGAAATTAAATTTTGAAAATTAGATTAGGGCAAATTTGAATCACCCTACCAAAATTTGAAGGGGAGAGGACAGGAAAGGCTAATCTTGCTTGTATGGCTTCTTCACTGAGAGTGTTTTGTTTAAACAAAGGATTTCAAAAGCTATAGGATTGCATGAATTGTAGATTTAGTTCTCTTTATTTGTTTTATTTATTTATGTCCTAGATACAGGCTCATTTTCTTTGTGCATCATTCAGCCTCATTTTACCTGCTTTCAGAAAGGAAGGGTAAGTGTTTTGATGAAATGACTCACATTCCTTATCGTGTGGTGAGTTTCTTAAAGAATTCTATCCAGTATTCATAACATCATAGTATCTTAGAATTAGAAGGAAAATCAAACATCATCTAGTCCAACTACATTTCATGATCCCCAATAAGAGGTCATCTAGCCTCTTAATAACTAAACACTTGTACTACCTTGTTCCTCTAGTAGCACTTAAGAGGTCACAAGTGAAGTGCCATTATTGACAAAGTACTCCTTTTAATAATCAACTCATACTACATATTTCAAGGCAAACTCCAAAAGCCATTTTTCTAAGGGCTGCAGGGTGATGTCGGTGGCATAAGTATTAAACTAGTTGTCTTGGAACAAGGTTCCTAACCATGGTTTCCCCACTTACTATTTGTGTCACCTTGGGTGAGACATAGCTCCTTTGAGCTCTACTTTCATCATCTATAAATTAAGGGTGAAATTTTCTCAGGAAATCACTATAGGGAACAAAATAAGATAATCTATGTGGAAGAGTTTTGTTAATTGTAAAATCACAAATGACTTATAAGGCATTATTATGGCTTCCTATAAAATTTAATGGGAAATTATGGTATTTGAATAGAAAATTCAAGCATAGGTCTTCTGAGAAGTTCTAATCTGGGATCACAAGATCAAATATTTAGGGGTAGAAATGGTCTTGAAGGCCACCTAGTCTAATATTCACATTTTACAGATGAGGAAAGTGAAACCCAGGGAGATTATGTGACTTGCTCAAAGTCATATAGATAAGTGGTAGAACTGGAATTTGAACTCGTTGTCTTTGCCTCCAAAACCAGCACTTTTCCCATTGTACAACACTGCTTCATGCCAACAAAACTTTGGAAAGAACATCAAATTGGAAAAAAAAAATTTTTAGTAACAAAAATCTGTATTACTATATGGCACCACCACCCCCTTTGATAAATGAAAAGGGAAAGTACACAGTGCTGTGTATATAGTATGCTTTCCATAAATATTTATGAAATGTAGTAGGATGATTGGTATAAATAATATCTATGCTTATTCATAAAGGAATCTCTCTTGCTATCAGTTTCTATGCATTTAAGCACACTTTTTCTGGAACTAGACCATAGTCTTTATTAAGTGATCAAGAAAAGAAAAAAAAAATACTACTATCTCTTCCCCTCCCCCTACCAAAAAAAAGTATAAAGGAAAAGTGAGTTTTCCCCACAGATCTCTCCATCCTAGCTGCTGGCTGTTCTCAGGTTTTTGTGTCTTTATAGTTTGCATATAAGAGTAGGCACTCTATTACATTGCATCCGTTTATTCTCCTTTAAAAATGAAAGGTAAGCATACCTTCCCAGTGTAACTCATTTTCATTAGTATCTTCCAGTCGGCTTTCTCCCAGGATTTCCTGCAAATTCAATGAATGGATCTCAGGAGACATGCCTGGTAAACTCATTCATATACTGTATGCATACAAAGAAACATATTTTAAAGTTCTCCCTTAGCACTCCTAAGGTCTGTTCAAAGCAGCTTCTAAACTTGATGTCTGCTTTGCTTTTCTTCCCCTCTACTATATTTATCTGCCATGCTCTGAAATATAAAATCACGTTCTACTCTGCTGACAGTAGCCACACCACAGAAATCAGCCAGAGGGGGGAAATGGTTTTAAGAGCAATTGCCTTTAAAACTTTTGTGTTTTTACTGAACATGAAATAGACTTACATGATTCAATCCAGAAATTACAGTTTTTAGAAATGTGAACATTACAGCCAAATGAGATAACATATAAAGCACTTTGCAAACATTAAAGTGATATATAAAAGCTAGCTATTATTACTTTTACAGTGATTATGTCACTACAGCTATAAACCTAGTGGATAAACTATTACTAAAGGAATTTAAGTGATAAACTTGTTTTGACTCCAAAGTTCCTGAACTCTGAATGAGTTCCTGAAATCTGACACTATAAATCCCAACCAATAATACTTGTTAGCTTCATTGCAGCATTGTTGGAAGAAAAGATGATTTATTGATCTTGCATATGAATCTCTATCTGGAGTTGTCACCAGTCTTTCAATCAATATGTAAAAAGACGCCTTTTCATTCAAATGCCTAAAGAACCTACAAAGTTAGTTTTCTCTGTGTGAGCTCATAGGACTAGTAATGATAATTTTGTGCTTTATAAAGTAATAAGGGAACAAAGTATTCTGCACCTCATTTTAATGAATAAGGAGGGGAGATTGTTATCAAAATATAAATTGAATTCATTTTCACAAATATTTATTAAGTACTTTTTATATGTCAGACATATATTGTTCTGGGTACTAAGGATATGAAATCAAAAATAAATTTATCCTTGTCCTTAAGAAAATCATATTCTGCTAAAGAAAAACATTTCATAATCAAATTAGAAAATATAAAGTAAATAAAAGGTAATTTCCAAGGCTGTGAGAGGAGCATTAACAATAGAAATAGGGGGAGTCAGCCAGGTAGCATAGTGGATAGAGCATGGGCCCTGGAGTCAGGAAGACCTGAATTCAAATGTTGCCTCGGATACTGGCTGGCTGTGTGACCCTGGGCAAGTCATTGAACTCTGATTACCTCAAAAAGTGGGATGAGAGAATCAAAGGGACTTCCTGTAGAAGGTAAAGTACCTCAACAGCAATAGATTGTCCTATCTTAGAATTCTCGATAGTTTAGAAGGTGAATGCCAGATATTTACTGAAAATTAGTCTAAACTTTGAAAGGATGATTTGAAAGAGTTCAAAGAAAGGGTAAGAGGGATTCCATGGACTTTCTCTATGGAAAGGTGGCACAAGAAAGGTGGCATAAGCTCAAAAACACAGTTTAATCATATAAGCTATTGTGATTCTACCAAGGAAGAGAAGGGGAAATGGTCTAAAGAAACTAATGTGCCTGAATATGAACAGAGAATTTATCAACCAAATCAGATTTTTTTAAAAAAGATATACACAGAAAATGAAAGTAAAGACAGATAATTGAAGACAACAACCTAAAATTGGTATGGCACTGTAAAAATGCCAGGAATAGTAAAAGCCAGAGCCTTTCAAGCAATGCTAAAGGCAGCAAAAATAATTCATTTAACCATTATTGGGGTCAAGTAGAAGGACAAATAAAATATAGAACTGCCACTTAGAAGAGAAGGGAAAATGAGTTTTGATAAAAAATAATGCAGAGTTATTCATGATGAAAAGTGCAGTGGATTTGGAATTAGAGGACCTGTGTTTACATAATAGCTAAGCTTTGTGACTTCACCTTAGGCAATTACCTTAAACTCTCTGGGCCTTGGTTTCCTCTTCCATAAAATGAGCTATAAAAGTGATCCCAATGTCCTTTCTAACTTGAGATATTGTGATCTTCCTCGACTCCTATTGTGGTTCTGTTTTTCTACCAAGTTCTCTAATTTGTAGTCTTGGATTATTGTCTGGGGGGCCTAATTGAGTCATTTACTCAGGGTCATGGTCCATAAGTGTCAGAGGTGCAAATGGCATCTTCATTTCCCATTTCCAAGGCTGGCTCTGTAGCCACTACATAATGCTATACTTTAATTATAGTCAGAATAACATAATAATTCATTTGATAACGTGGTTTCCTTTAGGGATCTCCAACACATATGTCTTATCTATCTCCTTTGAAGAGAAACAGATTGTAGATCTATTATGATTTATCAAGATGTGCGCTGTTACTGTTGATGAAGATGTGAAGTGGTCCGACCACTCAGAAAACAATTTGGAGCTATGGCTAAAGGGCTATAAAATTATGCGTACCCTTTGACCCAGCAATACCACTGCTAGTTCTGTATTTCAAAGAGATCAAAGAAAAAGGAAAATAACCTACATGTACAAAAATATTTATAGCTTTTCTTTTTTGTAGTGACACAAAAAAATGGAATTTGAGAAGATGTCCATTAAATGGAGAATGGCTGAACAAGTTGTAGTACGTGATTATGATTGAATATGTATTACAAAAAATAATGAGCAGGATGGTTTAAAAAAAAACTTGGGAAAACTTATGTGAACTAGTGTAAACTGAAAAGAACCAGGAGAACATTATACACAGGAACAGCATTTTCGTAACAATAATCGACTGTGGGGGCAGGTAGGTGGTGCCGCGAGCAGAGCACCAGCCCTGGAGTCAGGAAGACCTGAGTTCAAATGCGGCCTCAGACGCTTGACACACTTCCTAGCTGTGTGACTGCAGGTAAGTCACTTAACCCCAATTGCTCTGCCTTGCCCCCTCCAAAAGAAAAAAAAAAGCCAAAAAACATAATCAACTGTGAAAGGTTTAGTTATTTTACAATGATCCAAAACAATTCTAAGCATTATGAAAAATGCTGTCCATCTTCAGAGAGAAAACTGACAAACTGAGTGTAGATTGAAGTATACTTTTTCTCATTTTATTTTTTCTTGTATTTTGCAACATGACTAACATGGAAATGTGTTTTCCGTGACTTCCCATATGTAACTGATATCATATTGGTTGTCTTCTGAATGTGTGAGTGGAGGAAGGTGGGTAAAAGGAAGGGAGAGAACTTAGAACTCAAAATTTCTTTAAATCGATGTTGTAAATAAATAAACAAATTAAAAGGGGTTGCTGTCTTTCTAGAACTTGAATCTACAATATGTATTTTCTAAGACATCAGACCTCATGTTGAACTGAAAGATGCTGTTTATAGGAAACTGAAGTGAATCTTAGAACTTTGAAGTTTTGGGTAAGAAAATGAACCAAAGAGGTTATACTTTTACCACTTCTTGCATTAAAAAATTCTGCATTTAGGAGAAAAAGGACACAGAAAGTAAATATCTGGCTATATAGATTGTGACAAAGAATTATATTTGGTTTTACAGGACATAGCTAATATTAGTTGATGAGTGATAAGATAATAAAAAAATAAATAAGTAAATGAACTCTCTATAGATGAATTACAGAAAAGAATTGTCAAATGTTATCACGGAATTACAATTAGTAATCATTTAGAATTCATTGAAAATAAGGAAAGTATCACAAAATAAAGGGAGAGACAATTCCAATTGTCAAAAACGAGAGAAAAATTGTATGCCAGAAACAATAGAATGTATAAGCTTCACATAACTCTTTGATAAAAATTCAAGAATAAATAAATTAATCAATTTATTGTAATCAGTAATCAGTAACCAACAGTAATCAATTAAGCTCCTATTATTGGCCAGGGAGAGGGGAAAATATTAGATGCTAGATGTGACACTAATGGCTATCCTTGATCCACCCCTATGACCAAAAATCAGAGAGCTTTTAAACCCTATCACTGTTGTTTTGCTATCTTTGACAACTCTAAAACCCTATTGTGGTTTTGAACAGTAGGCAGAAGCTCAAGAAAGAAAAAAGAAGATTGAAATCATATTACACCTGCAAAACCACAAGGAATAATGTCAGAGTTCATCATGGTATACACGTGACCAAGAACAGGCATGGCAAAGTTTATCTGCAATTACCAACTTATTTGGGAGCCAAAACCTTTTGGGGCCTGGAAATTCAAACTTGATTGAGATTGTAGGATCATCCTCCAGACCTCAGATCCTGCCATTCAGAAAGAAACATTTATCACTCTGTCCACCACCTGATACTTCAGATATTTAGTGTGTACCACATACAAGGCCTCATGCTAGACCATGGGACCCAAATTTCTCACCATCACGCGCAAGGGTCTTTTTTCTTGGATCAAAATTCTAAACTAGAGGCCTTAGCCCCAGGACCATGGCATGCTAGCTCCACATGCTAGAAGGTAACATCTTGGCCTAAGGTCAAAAGAAACATGATAAGAACAGTAAGGCCAAGAAAAGGGTGGCTAGTGGTGAATCACTGTAGATCTCCCTTAAACCTGTGCCTTTCACTCCCACCTTAATTAAATATTACCAGTGCCCCACAAGCATCCGCTTGGTCACCCCCGACCGTGAATTCCAAGAACTCAACTTTTGCTGAAAGTACCAAGATCAATAATTTAAGTCTTGAAAACATACAAAGGTTAAACTATAAATCCGGGTAGATTTTTTCTAAAATTCAACTTCACTTCTACATTTAAGTATCTGATATGGGCTCCAGTGATCCATACACGACAAAGGCAGCGTGTTGTAGGGGACTGGAGCATTAGAAATGGAATCAGTTGCCCGTGGAAGTCAGGTTTAAGCCTGCCACCTTGAAAACCCTTTCTAATCATCCTGCCCTGTGGGAGCCTCGCTTACAAATTGTGTGTGTTGGGCAGGGGGAGGGAAAGGAGACACTACATTACCCCGCATGCAGGTCAAGAACTGCAATTACAGATTAAATAAAAACGGAAACCACATTGGTTTTGCGCAAATCCTGGGTGTATTAAATAATGTAACCTGTGCAGAGCCTGACAAATGTATGACTCTCTTAAGTCAAATTGGAGACAGTTAAAAAAATATTTAGTATCCTAGTACATAAGTCGAATCAACTCCACTTTCAAACACAAAGCAAAAGGCACATATTGCCATTTAGTCATCTTTCTAAAAATTGAAACTAAATTTCTTTATGAATGTTAATGTTCTCATTCAAAATGTTCTTTTCTAAAATTGGAATCATTTTTCAGTGCTTTCATTTTCCACATTTGTTGAATTATTTTGTAAATGGATAGCTCCAAGCAATTTATAATAAGGTTTCATTAATTTGCTGTAACAGATTCAGGATTCTTGACTGTTGTATACCATTTGGATTTACATTATGCCACACATGTCAGAGATGCATCCTGTACCATTTTTGAAATTTTGAGGGGTGGGGGGAGAAAGCAACCTTATGTCAGTTATTGAACCATGTGACAGAAAGTCATCTTGTCTTCCCCCTGTCTTCATGCCTATGCGCTTTCCTTAACCCTTTAAAATTAAAGAGATTTTTCATATCCCTATGGCAAAAATAATCCTATCTTTAGCAATTCCCTCTCAAAAAGTTCTATTTTGCTCTAATGCTAAATCCTTTCTCAAAGTTTTAAGGCTTTTATTTTTTCTATATTCTGTTTTCATTCAAGATGGGAAGAGTGATTAACACTTGTACTAACAATTGTACATGTAAACTTTTATATGCTATGAAATTCACTGAATTTTTACTCTTATGCAAAACAACTCCAATTCTTTTAGTGTTTTGTCATAGGTTGTATTTTCTTAACCTTTTGTCATATCATGAAAAGTAGGGAGAGGACTTTTTGGAGAACAGAAAGATAAAAGAAATTAAGAGCTCAGAAACTATATTTGCTCAAATCAAATTCAATTTGAATTTTTAACTGCCTTTGATATTGCTCATAACTTCTTAGACATTGAGATGACCCCAGACCATTAAAAATTTACAAGGTTTATGGAATTGTAGGATAGCAACTATTGGGTTCATTTTTTTTTTAATCGGGAGGACATCATTCTCCTTCCTACAGAGTTCAGAGTATTTTCTTTTTAGCAAAATCAAACCCATAAGATAGGAAAATTGAACTGTGTTTCATGCAAACATGCATCATAAAGTGAGCTAGTATTTTTCAAACTCTGGCTAGGTGATGCAAATTTTCACTAATCAGACCTCAAAGGAGTAAATGCTTTTAGTTACAACTCAAGGTAAAGTAGTTTAAAAGTTCGGGGTAAAAAGGACAGCTCCCAGAAGGCCTAGACCATTTCTACTCAATATCTAGCATATTCTAAATTAATCTCCATCATGAACCTTTGGTAAATCGCTCTGGCTTCTCAAACTAAGCACTGCATTAGGGCATCTTTTACAGGATCATTGACCGTCTTTCTGCAACGTACTGAAGATTACTCACCTGAGGCTGAGACTTCCCACCATTGGTTCAGCTATAGATGTATTATGGCCTTTCTGGACCTCCACTTATGTCACACTCTCTCAAGTATCTGTGCTGTGGTCTATCTTTTGATCTGTTTTTCTATCTTCCTCAACATCCAGATACTTCAATTCCTTCCCCTATACATGTTAAAAATATGTCATATGTATTCCCCCTTCCCATTTTTTTTTTGCAAAAGTGGGGGACTCTGGATATGGAAAATTTCACATATTGTGAAACTTTTTTCATGTATTAGATCAGGGCTGTCCAAAATGTGGCCTGCAGTGCAATTTATGCTGCCTGCCTACAAGCATAGAAATTTACAAAATGCTTTAGTAAAGGAAGCCGAGCTACCGCAGAGCTCTCACCAAAATGGCAAATCAAAATATATTACCTATTGTTTCAATAAAAACCTAAGGTTGGACAGCTGGTTTTCCTAGATTTTTTTTTCTTTTAATTTTCTTATTCTTTGTTATCAGAGTTGTTTTTCTAGATAGAAGTGAATGAACATTTTAGGAAATATAGGTTATCTTAAAAAAAAAAGCAATAACAATGTATTTAAATAAATAAAATATGCCCGATAACGGCTTATTGAATTTACTGGCCATTCTGCTACCCTAGTGGAACCCTCTAAGTGCCAAAAAAGAGGTGTAATGGACTAGGATAACTTCCTCGGCAAACTGCCCTCCTATTCTAGTACTGGTTGCATTTTCACTAATATGTCCAACTTCTTGGTCACAGAGACATAGTCAAAATACTCCTTGTTCCCTGCTACCACAAATAAGACTCTGACTCTTCCTCTACCACCATCATTGATCTTCTTCCTTTGGAGTTCATTCAATCCATATTTATCACCCAAATTGAGATCTGAGTAGTTATTATTTACTAACCTCTGACGCTCTCTTTGCTTCCTCAATGAGTTCAGTACCTGACTTATAACCATTTTCTCCATCCCAACTCATGCTAGGGGAATTCAACATGAATATTGATGGTCCCCCATATACCTTGATCTTTCAATTCCTCAATTTACTAATTTCCCAGGACCCACTTCTCCACCTCACCTTACCTACACCCAGAAATGGTCATGGCTTTATTTTGCCATCACTCAAAAATATTTTAATTTTATGTTCATGAACTTGAAATTCTTTCATCTGATCATACATAATATGTTGTCATTGGACCACTCCCTCTGCTTTGCAACACAAGGCATTCCTAAGTTTCTCAGTTCTCTCTCAGGTCAACACCCCTATATTAGCTATACTTTTTTTTAAAACTTTTCCCCAGTATGGGTTATACTCCTTTGGACTTCTTTACCATGCCTCCACATCAGAGCTCTAGAAAAGTTAGTCTCTAAGTGACTTCTCCAAAATATCCATGAAGCTCATTTTGGGGATAAACTCATCATCCTCAAAGATCTCATCAGCATTGGTACTCTGCCTCAACACTACCTTCTGCCTCTCTAATTGGAATGCAGGGCCATGAACTCCAAACCCATTTAAGGAGAAAATTTAGTTCAGATATTTCCTTATCTCTCACTTAATTGCACCACCTTGGGACTTCTCTGTCTGACTTCCCCATGCTCCCACTCCACTCTCCTCTCACCCTCCATCAGGTAACTCGCCTCCCTCTTAGCTTCCTGTTATGTTTTGTATTCCTCTATTAGATTATAAGCTCATTGAAGGAAGAGATTTCTTCCTATTTGTATCTCCCCACACACATGCATTTAGCACAGTGCCTGGCATATAATAGGCCAATGATAAATATGTATTGACAGAATGGCTTTCTTTGACCCCTGGCTAATCGAGAGTGCCTGGCCCCTTATTTTGTTGCTAACTTTGCCATACCAAGCCTCAGCCTTGGATTAATACCAATGTCTTTACTCCTATTTACATGAAACTGTGCTGACTAGGTCTATTCTAAAGTTATGTTACACAATGCTAATTGGATCCTCACTGTGGCAAGCCTCCTGGGGCTCCCCACAGAAATTTTGCTTTATATTTCACTGGAAAAAATTGAGTCTATTCACCAAGACCTTCCTCTTAGAACTTCTCCTCATGTGACATCATTCAGATGCCTTTTATTACTAACTCTTCCACCACTCGTTCACCTGAAGAGGTGATCCTTTTCCAGGCCAAGGATAACCCCTTGACAAGTACAACTTATCCTATTCGATTCAGTCTTCTCTAGCAGATTTTCTCTTCTCTCTTCCCCACTTTTCTCACTAATCTTTAATCTCTCTCCGTCTACTGGATATATTTCTCCTGCCTGAAAACATGCAACTGCCTCCTTCGTCCTCAAAGACTTCTCAGTTGATCTGTCCCTTTCCCCCTTGCTATTTTCTTATATATCTTCTTCCTTTAATGCTTAAACTCCTTAAGAATGCCACCTATAATCAGTGGCTCTACTTCCTTTGCTCTTACTTTCTTCATAACTTTTTACAGTCTGATTTCTGGTCTACCTTTTCTAATAAAACAGCTCCAAAGTTACCACTGATCCCCTAATTGCCAAATCTAATGCCCTCGCAGTCTTCACCCTTCTTAACCTCTTTATAGCTTTTGATACCATCAATTACCTTTTTCTCCTGGATATTCTCCTCTCTACATATTCACTATGCTGTTCTCTCCTGGTTCTTCTTCTACATGTACAACTGTTCCTTCATATTCTCTTACTGATCTTAAGTCATACCCACTAATGGTCAGTATCCCCAAAGACTCTGTCTTGGGCCTTTATCCCAACATTACGTCATTTGCTGACATTATCCATTCCTATGGATTCAACTATCATCTCCATGGAGATGATTCTCAGATCTACTTATCCACGCTTAACCTCTATCCTGATGTCCAATCCCGTATTTTCAACTGCCTGTTAAGCATATTAAAATGGATATCCTGTAGACCATGTTTAAACCCAACATGTCCAGCATTGAACTTCCTATTTTTCCCCAAAACTTTTCATTCTTTCTAATTTCTCTATTACCGCTAAAGGTATCATTGTCTTCCCAGTCACCCAGGTTCACAATCTACTATCATCTTTTTCTCCTCATTCTCTCTCATCCCACCATATCGAAATAGTTGCCAAGTTCTACAAACTTTACCTCAATGATATCTGTCATATTCATGCCCTTTTCTCCTACAATAATGTCATTACCCTGGTACAGGCTCTCAATCACTTCATGCCTGGACTATTGTAGTTACCTTCTCGATGTTCTTTCTGTCTTTAGTCTTTCCCCATGCCAGTCCATCCTCCACACAACCATCAAAATAGTCTTCCTAAAGTACAGTTCTGATCATATGACCTCCTATTCAAAAAACACCAATGCTCCCTAGTACCTCTTAGGTCAAATATAAATCCTCAGTTTGGCTTTTTAAATCCTTCATCCTTCGGCCCTTCCCCACGTTCCTATTTATCTTATACTGTCTCCTCTCCATGCACTCTGTGATTCAGTGACATTAGCTTACTTACTATTCCTTGCACAAGACACTCTAATTCCTAACTCCACTCATCTTTATTTGCTGTGCCCCATGTCTGGTATTATTCCCCTTCTCATTTTCATCTCTTGCTTTTTTTTTAAATCCCCAGCAAATATCTCATATTTCACAAGAAGCATTTCAGAATTCCCCTTAATGTTTATGAATTCTCAGTGTGACTACAAATATATGTATGTGTGTGTGTACACAAACACAAATATGTAATACATGTATATGTCTATATGTGTATACATATATGTGTGTATCTGTATCCAACTATCTATCTATCTATCTATCTATCTATCTATCTATCTATCTATCTATCTATCTATCTATCTATCTTCCTTATATATTGTCTACCCCATTAGACTGTGAACTCCTTGAGGGCAAGAACTGTTTCTTTTTGCCTTTCTTTGTGTCCCTAGTACTTAACCAGTGCCTGACATATAAGTAGGCACTTAATAAATGCTTTTTGACTTGAACTGAATCTGGACACTAAACTATTCCGAGTTAAGTGTAGTAGAGGTAACACTGTCCTGGGAGTTAGGAGAATTATTTCCTAAAACCACTGTTTCCTTCTAAAACATTAGCCAAATCATTTAACTAACCTTTCTGAGCCTGAGCTGCCTCATCTATTAAACTAGGGACTAGACTTGATCTTATCAAGTTGTTTTCTAAAATTGGAAGAATTTTCCAATACCAACTTCTCAAGTCCTATGTTGCAGGAACTAGAAAAGGACTTACAAATGGACAAATGGAAAAGGACTGTGCCAATGCAATTATGGCCAAATTGGGGTATTATCTAAATGGTTATGTTCTTTCCAATTTGCCCCAAAAAAAGAGGGAAAAGGAGCAAAATTGTGTATGCCCAAGAGATTTCAAAAATAGCCTTCAATTCCAAATTTCATTCGAATCCATTTAGGCAGAGAGACCCTATTGGATGTATATAAACAGAGACAGATAGACACAGCAAAGCTAACAGGCAGGTGCTTCACAGTGCTGCCAAAGCCAAGATCATCTTGAACAGGCACTTGTACCTTTCAAGTGCAGTGGGGAGAAGGAAGGTCATTGGATAATGTAATTGATCATAGCAGCTAAACACTTCCACACCTGCACCATGCTAGCCTGCACTGGTCACAAATGCCAAATCAGATCAAAGCATAGAAATTCAAAGAAACACCCTGCATTGTAGACTATGACTGCAGAAGGGAAAATAAAATTAGAAAAGGTTTGAGGAATGGACAGGCAGCCAAGAGGAAATATAATGAAATGTTAGGTCTCACTGTACTTGAAGGAACGCACACTGTATTACCAACCTCATAAAAATGCACAGTGCATATTTCAGCAAATTGAAATCAATTGTAACATGAGATAGCCTTTCATTTCATTCTTCGCGACTCTCCTGAATGATTATTTTACCTTTTGCTGTTCGGCAGCTGTTAGACGAAAGGACAAAAGAGTGGACTCACTTCAAGCCTCCTAGACTGAATCTTGGCTGAGGATCTGGGTTCTTTTCATCTCAATTCAAGACAGGAATGAGAACAGCACCCATAAGGAGCAAAGCTATCCCCATAGTATGACCAGTAAGGATAATGATACCAAGCTGTTAGAGGGTTTAGGCACTGGGAATGCTCCAGAAAGGCAGTGAGTGAAAAAGGAGGCTGTGCCTGACAGCAGTAGATAACAAAGAGCTGAATTTTTCATACACACAATTGGTCCAAAGGGATCAGCTGTCTATACTGTCCTTACTTCTTCACAAATCATTCTCCCCAAAGGTGTAACAAAGGTTGGACAATTAGGGTTTTGACCCTAGGCACTAACTTAGAGGGAGCATCCTTCTCCATAGCCCTCTGCTGGTCAGCCTGGGGTGCCACCCTCTTTCTCCCCTCAGTATGCCCGCCCCCCCCCCAGAGAGTTGGAAGCTCAGTAATGACTTATGCCTTAAGGTCACATTCTGTGAGACAAGCTACCGTTGTGCCAGCATGATGCCATAGTAAAAGGATGGTCATTACTGCTACTGTTACCTCAGTTGAATTTGTCTTAGGTTCAAGAACTCCTAGCTCTATCTCTGATGTTGTCTTCTTGTAACATATCATTTACCCACTCACCCCTTTAAGGCCTCTCATTATTTTTGCTTTAACAGATTTTACCTGTACAAAAATATGAGGAGAGATTAGGAGGAAAGAAAGAGGCTATGCTTACCTTATGATTTGCCCCTGGACCATTCAACTTCCCCGAAGGGCTTGTGGTTCTGAAGATGATCTCTCAAGCCATAGTTACTTCTCTTATGAGACATTGGCCAAGGAAATGTTGTCCATTATGCCAAGATAAACGATAATGAACACGCTCATGCAAAACTCATGAGGTGCTAAGGAATATTTTAAAACACCAGGGTTCACTCTACTTGCTGCTGCTTCTTGCACACTTTTACTTCAGTTTTCAAGGGAATTTATGTTTATGGACAAAACCTGGTTTATTTGGCTGTGGGCAGAAATTAGCGGACTTATAGTTTTGGGAAACAGCAAGTGGTAAGAGAAGCAAACACTTCTAAGAGAGAATATAGCAAAATTTCTTTTTGGGCAGAAACATTGTAAACATTTCTGCAAGGTTAAGCTTTATACCACATCTAGCCAATTAGTGTGAACAACACTGATAGAAACAATCTTGTAAAAAAAAAAATAAAGGAGGCCATGGGGCCTTCTACACAAAACAAAACAAAATTCCGAGAATTTATGGGCAGTTTAGTTGGAGTTAAGATGCACAGTCAAATGTAGTCAATTAATGTTATCATTGTAAATCAAGATTACAGCTTGCTGTGTAAATAACAGTTTATAATAAACATAAATAACAGAACAAGTGACTCAATTTAGAAAATGGCCCAGGCTGCTCAAGATGGTCAGTGTTACTGAACTGTTGAAATGAAAATGAGCCAATTTGAGCCTGGCAAAAGATTGCTGGAATGCTAATGCAATGTTTAAACAGACATCAAAACAGGAGACAAGGCGTAGGTAAATGGCTTACAGAGCTGGAAATAAACTAAAAGTTAAGGGAATAAAAAAAGGAAAGAAAAAATCCAAAAGAGAGAAGTTTTAGCTTGAAAGACCTAGACTAATGATTAGATACTAATGTCTAATGATAGTTTCACCAATATATAACCTCCCTATAACATGACATCTTTAAAATTCTCACAAAGGAGGTAGTTTCTTTTAAAGCTAGAGAACTCATTGTATTTTAGTGAGGCATTCTAAACATAGGATACATTTTCCCAACAGAGAACTGGCAATCAAGTCCAAATTTCTAGCTGAGATCTATTATAGGATCCTAGGCTTAAAGACAGGAAAGAGCCTTGGAGGTTGTATAATATAACTCTTTCATTTTGTAGATGAGGTTAAATAACTTGTCAGATGTCATAAAGATAGGAAGTGGCAGGGCCAGATTTAGACTCTATGTCCTTTGTCTGCAGATCCAGTATTCCACGGACTGTATCACAGCCATGTGGGTCTAAAATTTTCCATCATTAACATTGATTGAAATTCCACTTTGTGCAAAGCTCCATAGAAGACATTCTGGAGACAAAGAAAAGAAAAAAGGAGATAGTACCTACCCAAAAGAACCTTGCCATGTCTGTCATAGACGTGACTTATGAATACACACAAACAACACAATGCTAACCATATTGTTGCTCTTGTTCAATTATGTCCAACTCTGTGTGATCCTATGGACCATACTATCCATGGAATTTTCTTGGCAAGGATCCTGGAGTGGATGGCTATTTACTTCTGTGGTAGATTAAGGCAAACAGAGGTTTAAGTGGCTTTCCCAGGATCACACAGCTATTAAGGGTCTAAGGCCACATTTGAATTCAGGTCTTCCTCACTCCAGACCCAAGACTCTATCCACTGAGCTACCTCACTGCCTCCAAATGTCTACCATATACTAATTACTTAATAAGTGTTTTTTGATTGAAAGTATCTTCAGTATATCCACAAAGAAAGAGTACAACATATTCATGCCATGTATCCAAACAATATTCATTAAACAGTATTTATTGAGTACCTACTCTGTGGTATGTTTATGCTGGGCCCTTAGGAAATGAACATAAGCACAGCACAGAGTGCCAATGGTATATTGGAACCAGTTCCAAACAGTTTATTGTTAAATTTTCAGCATAATCATTTATACCCCAGAAGTTAGCAAATGCTACCAGTCAGGGTTTGATTTATTGTTTTGCTGACAGTCTCTAGACTTAAGACAGTGATGCAAAAAATCATAATAATTCAGACTGCACTAAAATATGTGTCCAGAGAATTGGTTGCTAAACATTTACCAGCACACCCTGGCCACACACCTTTCTTTTAAGGGCACTGATAGTTAAATAAAGGAAGGAAAAAAGCATGCTCATCCATAACTATCCTGCAAGGAATGTTGAGAAGGGAAAAGAAGAGATCTTAGCATAGTGCACAAGAAATTTGAGAGGAAGGGGTCCTTTTCACCTAAGCAAGAGTCAGGAAGCAATACTTTATTTTGACCTTGAATGTAAACTGGGACTTCACATCAATAGCAAATGATTGAGTATTAAGAGGACTCCATTTGAAACTATGTCCATAGCAAAGGCACAGGGACATGAGAAGGAAGGGCAAGAAAGAGGGTAATTAAGTAGTACATAGTGGTTAGAATACAGATTATATGAAAATATTTGATGATGCTAGAAAAGTAGGTTGAAGACATACTAAGGAGAACCTTAGATACCAAGATCTTGGGTTTATATTTTTGTGAGTAGTAGAGAGCCAATAATTGTTTATTTTTATTGTTTTATTTTTTGTTACTCTTATCCTCGTAAACATGAACATTACATATACAAAGAATAAAGAAAAAGAGAATTTCATGTGAAACTATGGAAAGAATCCCCTCCAATACATCTTATTTCCTTTTAAAATGCATATTAAATTTAACCTATTAGTTTTAAAACTTTTCTGCTTATCTGTGTCACCCTGTGAATCTTTTTCTGTCCTATTTTCTACATACTTTTAACCTTCTCCTTCCTTAAGACTCCTTTCTTTCTTCCCTTCCTTTCTAATATTACTGTAATTAACCTATTCCCTCTTAATTTTTTACCCCCTACAAACAAAATAAAACTCTTTCATAACAAGTAAACATAGTCAAGTAAAACAAATCCCAAATGGATCTTGTCTAAAAATATATGTTTCATTGTGTATCTTGAACCCATCACCTCTTTCTTAGGAGATGAAAAGTTTGGTGGCAGCTAGGTGGTACGGTGGATGCTCCCATCACAGAGTCAGAAAACCTGAATTCAATTCCTGTCGCACACACTTAGGAGCTGTGTGATTCTGGGTAAGTCACTTAACCTTTAAAGGTCTACCTCAGCTTCCTCATCCATAAACTGGGCATAATAATAGCACATATCTTCCAAGGTTATTGTGAGGAGCAAATGACACAGTAGTTATCAAGTACTTAGCCCAGTGTCTGGCACATAGTTAGAACTATAGAAATGTTAGCTACTATTGTTGTCATTATTATTATTCCTCTGGAATCGTGGTTGGATATTACATTAGAGTTCTGAAATAATTCAAAGTTTATTTTCTTTACAATATTGGAGTACCGTACAAATTGATATATTGATATATTGATTCCACTTCTCTGCATAATTTTATAATATCTTCCTATTTTTCTCTGAATCTATCACTTTCAGCATTTCCTAAGGCACAGTAATATTTCATTACATTCATACACTTTAATTTGTCCAGTCACTCACCAGTTGACGAACTTAGCAATAATTTTCAGTTCTCTGATAGAATAAAACATGTGATTAATATTGTTTCATATGTAGGCTGTTCTTTCTTTGATTTGTTTGGGGAATACATTTATGTTTGAATATGCATGAATATTTGTATATATGTATGTATGAATACATTTAGTAGTGGTATTGTTTTGTCAAAAGATGTACACAGTTTAGTGCTTTTTTAGGTATAGTTCCAAATTACTTTCCAGAATGGCTGGATCAATTCATAACTCCACAGAAAGGTCATGTGTGCCTACTCTGCACCCTTACTAAATTTCTTTTTGTTTTTCTTCTTTTGTCATCTTTGCCATAATGATGGGTGTAAAGTGGAGCATTTTATATTGTTATTAATAGCTTTTTTGAGAGTTTCCTATTTCTAGCTTTTCACCATTTTTTCTATCGAAAGAATAGCTATTTAAGGTTTTCTTACATAGCTGAATCAGTACCCTATATGTTTTTTGGATATCAGACTTTTGCCAGAGAAATATGCTTCCAAGATATTTTTCACAATTAACTGCTTCCCTTCTAATCTCAACTTCATTGGTTTTGTTTATGCAATAACTTTTCCATTTTACATAATCAAAATTGTCTATCTCCTGTAATCCTCTCTATCCTTTGTTTGAACTCCTCCTCCCCACCTTGAATTAGAAAGGTATCACCTACTCTGATTCTCTAGTTGGCTTATGATATGACCTTTTTATGTCTAGGTTACATAGTCATTTGGAGTCTATTGTGATATATGGTGGAAGAAGTAAAACTATAACTAATTTCTGCCAGGCTCCTTTCCAGTTTTCACAACAGTGTTTATTTAAAATCGAGTCCTTGCTCCAGCAGCTATTTGGCTGGGTTCATTGAGCACTGTGATTTTATGTATATTTGCTAGTATATCTTGTGTACCTAATCAGTTCCACTGACCAAATTTTCTATTTTTAACCTGTGTCAGATAGTTTTGAGGATTACTATTTCATAGCATATTTTTGAAATCTGGCATGGATAAGTGAACTTCCTTTCCATTTTTTTTTCATTATTTCCCTGGAGAATGTTGATATTTTGTCACTGGAGATGAACTTTTTTATTGTTGCTGCTATTTGCTATTTTTTCTAGTTCTAAAAAGTAACTGTTTCAGGTCAACATATAACATCAAATAAATAAGATACATCATGTGCTATGGTTATTTTCATTCTATTTTGTTTGTTTAGATTTCATCATTTTGATAATGTAGATTAAATTTAAAAGTGGGTTATGCATTTTTTTCCTTGGGACCCCAGTGGTTAAACATTTACTAGCTTACCCAGGTATTTTTCTGTAAATATTGCTTGACTTCACCAAGAGGAGTAGAGTAGAAGACCCAGAGAGGTAATTCATTACCAGATAGGAGAAATGGTGACTATAGAGTGACAAACAATAATAATGAAAATAAGTAATTATGGCTACAAGAACAACTTAATTAAAGTACATTAATACAACACTTTATAGTTTGCAAAGTGCTTTACATCCATCTCTTTTGGCTTCACAACACCCCTGTGGAAGGGACCTACTTTTTCAGTGTAATCCAATAGCTGGATGCAGAAACTTACTACTGTTTCTCTTTGGATTTATTGAACATTATTTGATCTTGTGCTCTTTTTAGGTCTTTGATGAAGCACATATGGGAAAGTTGAGCTCATATACAATCCTACATGCTGCTATCTTAACCTGCAGTTTGTTCTCTGAGAGTACCATGTTCGTGAACCCACACAATCTTCAAGTTGGAAAGGCTCTCAGAATTTATTTGCTCCAATATATTCCTGAACAGGTAGTGCCCTCTGTAGTAAACCTGACAAGGGGTTATTTAGCTTTCCCCTTGAAAAATCATCAGTAAGGGGGAAGTCTATGACCTGTTTAGGAAGAAAACTGCTCTTTTGGACAACTTCAGGTATTGAGAAATGCTTCCCTACATCAAGCCAAAATTAGTTTCCCTGTAGTTTCTAGCTGGTGTGAAGGCTTGCCAAACATTTTTTAGGACTGCTTATCCACCTTTGGTGTTCACCTGTCACACAACTCTCACCTGTGGCTCCAAGAAGCTGTCACATGCAGCAGTCACATCCTGGTAAAACCATTTTGGCAGATGTGCTAAACCATATTGAAGGTAACCAACAGGCTTCCAAACCCTCAGTGAGGTAGGAGGATGTCTACCACAAGCATGTGAAGACTTCCCCCAGTGAAATGGGTGGTTAAGAACAATTTGTTTCAACAGCCATGAAAGCACCCAAAGCAGGTGCTGTGGGATGCTTAGAACTTGGTCAGACATTGAGGACACCAAGGTAATCCACTGCATCCCAAGCCATTGCCAGTCATTGTGACTCTTGTGTGACTTTAATAAATGAAAGAGAGAGAAAGAAGTTGACAACTTTGTGAAACTCTGTCTCATTTAATCTAATTTACACGCAAGTCAAGACATCGCCCCATGATGTCATTGGTCCTCTTTGAAAAAAAAAAGGAAGAATAGTGAACAAAGAAGCTTCTAGCTATTGCTTCTGTTTATACTCTCTGGAGTTAAGTAAAGCCAGTCTAATCATTCTTAAATTGTATACTCCAAATATACGAAGACTGCTCTGATATTTCTTTTCTTTGGATTGTTTATTCCCAGTTTCTTCAACTGACTAGTGTAATATTCCATGGTTTAGAGTCCCCTTATCTTCAGTTCTTTGAAAATGCTTCAGTGCATCAACATATTTACTAAAATATAAATTCCCAGTACTGAATACTCCAGATATACTCTCACCAGAACAATTTAAATTCATATTAGCTTTCCTGGCATCCATGTATCATGATCGCTTCGTTGATCCTAATAAGAATGCCCAGGTCTTTTTCACATGAATTGTTTGTTGTTCAGTTTCCTATGTTCTTTACTCATGCATTTTATTTTTCAAATCCTAATGTGTAGAACTTTCACATTTGTTCTTATTAAACTTCATTCTATTATTTCTATTGTTCAAGACCATTGAGATCTATTTGCATCCCAATTCTGCCAACTAAGCTATTAGTTTTGCATCTCAATGTTATGTAGCCTGAAAATTAAATATACACACCAGCTGTATCTATATCTTTATCAATGATAAGTTATAGTGAGGTTGCATAAAAGGTCTACAAAGATGAAGTACTACTAAATATGCTAATGTGAAATACCAGAGGAATAAAAATAACCAGAAAAACTTGGGAAGAGCACTGAATATGGAATCAAGAGAATAGTCCTAGTTCAGTTGCTTACTACTTCTATGATGGTGGCCAAATCATTTAACTCTCCTTGGCCACTGTTTTTTTTGTTTTGTTTTTTTGTTTTTGTTTTTTTTTGTTTTTCAATCTGGAAAATGAAAGGGTTGGTTAGCTGTCTCTAAGGATCCTTTTGACTAAATTCTATGATCCTACCTAATTAGGTGCATAGTAATAGTGAATTTTTTAAGTTAATATTTAAAACACCTAATTTATCATAAACATTGTTCTTGTAATATATTTTGGTCTATTATAATGAGAGAGATAAGACTCTCTGGAGCAGAGAATTTTAAAGGATGGAAGTCCCTCGCAGAGAGAATTTTTAAGAGGGAAGCTTCTAGGCCCCGTGGGGATTAGGGAATATTCCCAACCAGTAGTCCCCTCTATGAAAGCAAATAGAATGAAAAAAGTTTCTTTGTTTTATATATAGCATGAAGCTTTGCATTGATGACACGACCCTTGGCATCAACATGAGCATATAAAAAGCACCCAGTGAGGGACCCCTCACATTCTCATACCAGGAGGAGTCCCCACTCTTCACAGGTTATGTCTCCCAGTACTGGAACATTGTCTCCACGAAGAGAAGGGAACCAGAGAGGAGGCCATGTGCTTACCAGGACCAGAGGCAGTATTATCAGTTTGGATGCTTGCCCGGTGTTTGACAGCTCGTAACTTTATTTGCTCACTTTAACTCCATTTTTCTTAGGTGAGTCATTTGTACCAGTTGATTGGTCAGTCAATAAGCATGTATTAATTACTAAGTATATACCAGGCAATGTACTAAGCATTGGGAATAGAAAAAAAGGGGAAGTGAGTCCCTGTCCTGAAGGCACTCCCAGTCTAATGGGGGAGACAACATGCAAACTATGTAAAATATGCACTGAATAAATAGGAAGTAATCCACAGAAGGCATGGAAATTAAGAGGACGGACCGGGGAAAGGTTTGCCATACAAAATGGCATTTTGCCTGGGATTTAAAGGAAACAAGGGAGGCCAGGAGGTGAAGATGATGAGGAGGACCAGTATGCCCGGGGACAGTTGATGAAAATATCAGAGTTAGTTTCTTTTTCTAGCAATGACAAAGAGACCCGTGTCACTGTATTGAAGATTCCATGTGAGAGTAAGAGAATATGAGGCGTAAGAAGGTTGAAAAGGTGAGAATGGCATCTGTGAAGGTCTTTCAACATCAGAAGATTTTGTATTTGATTCAGAGAGTATAGGGAGCCAATGAAGTTGGTTGAGTAGGGGGGTGACATAGTCAGATCTGTGCTTTAGGAAAATACTTTGGCAGCTGAATGAAGGGCTGGAGCGGAGAGAAAGTGGTGGCAGGCACAACAACCAACAGGCTATTGCAAAAGCCTAGACATGAGGAGAAGAGGGCCTGTAACAGGGTGGTGGCAGTATCAGAGGGGAGAAGAGGGTATAAAGGTGAAATTCTCAGGCCTTTGTAATAGATTGGATATGGAGATTGGGGTTGAAAGACAGTGAGGAGTGGAAAAAGATACCAAGATTGTGAGGCTTGAGAACTAGAAGATGATAGTGCTCTCAACGGTAATAGGGAAGTTTGGAAGAGGAGAGAGTTTTCAGGGAAAAGATAATGAGTTCAGTTTTGAATGTGCTGAGTTTCAGATGTCTACAGGATATTCAATTTTAAGTGTTTGAAAGGTAATTGGAGATGAGACTAGAAGTCAACAGAGAGATTAGAGATGGATAAATAGATTTAAGACACATTAAGATAGAAATTATAGTTGAAGCCATTGGTTGGTCGGTTGGTTGTTGTCCTTCATTCTCATAAAGGACCCGAATGACATCACTATGCTAGAGTCAAGTTTCAATGTGTCTGACTATGGCTGATCAGACCAATATCAGTTCGGAATGCTCTTCCACAGGTCAGGGCACAAATAGTCTATGTGAACATTTGGAGTGGATACTACAAATCTTGAGCTGTTTCAATTCTGCTTTGCTCAGAGAGCACAGCACCTTCCCTGATGTGAGAATGCCATGCTGAGCAGTCCTGTGCCAGTGTCTCCCATGTCATACAATCAATTCCAGAGTTCTTGAGAGAGACCTTGAAAGTGTCCTTGTATCACTTTTTCTGACAACCATGTGAATCCTTGTCCTGTTTGAGTTCTCCATAAAATAGTCTTTTTGGCAAGTGTACATTTGTGCTCTGTGAAGCAGAATTTGAATGCTAATTTTGGTCTAACAGTTAACACCAAGAAAACAGGAGCTCCATCAGCCACCACCACATCATCCATACATGGAACCATCAGTTACAGCAAATGGAGAAGTTTTGACTTCTGTAGATACGTTCACTTACCTTGGTAGTGTACTTTCCAGGGATGTGCCTATTGACAATAAGGTTCATGCCTGCATTGCCAGAGCTAGCTCAGTGTTTGAGAGGCTCCAAAGGAAAGTACGAGAGAGAAGAGGTATTAGACTGACTAACAAACTGAAGGTCTACAGAGCCATTGTGCTGACCTCATTGTTGTATGCCTATGAAACCTGAACAGTCTATCAGCACCATGCAAGAAATTGAATTGCTTTCATTTGAATTGTCTTAGAAAGATTCTGAAGATCACCTGGCAAGATAAGGTACCAGACATTGAGGTCCTTATTCAAACTAAACTGCCAGATTGTATCCATAGGAACTGATGAGATCACCAAGTGAAGTCATGTAGAGGGAAAAAAGAAGAGGGTCCAGAACAGAGTCCCCTGGGATACATATGGTTCACGGATGTGAACTTGATTAAAATTTATCAAAGGAGACTGAGAAGGCACAGTCAGGTGGGATTTTCTCCACCTTTGCCCAGAGACATGAATATAGAAGCAAAGTTAATGTATGGTAGGAGTGACCTAAGGCTGATCAGAGCACAACTAACAATATGACAAGAGAACAAGAGATACAATATTAGGGCACAACTGACAATATGACAAGGGTCAGAAGCTTCAAGAGAAGAGGACAGTATAGAGTTGAATTGATTCACCAACAGGTCAAAATGGGGAAGAGAGGAAAGTATGTCTAGTATAGGGGTAATCTCCTGAGAGACAACTAAGGTTTGAGGTTTTAGAGGTCAAATTGTTGGTGAAGACAAGAGTTGGGTATTAGAATGCAAAGGAAAAGGTAGAAAGCCAACAGATCATGATCAGATAAGAGAAATTTAGTGTTCATGAACATGGAGATGGTGCATTTGTAGGTGATAGCAAGATCAAAGGTATGACAATCTTTGTATGTGGTTGAGGTAGAGTAGAAGAGTAGGCCATGAATGGAAAATGAATAGTATGAAGAACTGTGAAATTAGGGTGCTTGATGGAGTATCAATATGTATAACACTTTGATAGCTGAGTTTAGGATAGCTCCCCCAACTTCCTAAGATAACTTCTTAACAAAATGGTTGAATCTCTACATAATGGACTTTCATTTTCATAGTTATAATATTCATTTATTGATTTTCCTTTTCATTTGTAGGTTGCTCATGGTCTGTAAAGGCTAGGACCTTTATGAGAAGAGTAATTTTCCACACCAATGAGTTAATGAATTAATCAAAATATCAGTATGTCAGGTCACTCAAATAACAGTCAGTAACTTACAAGGAATTAAGAAAAATATCAACAAACATTTTTTTCATATACTATAATTTTCCCTTGATATCAAAGAGAATGGGAGCAATTTAAAACCAACCATTGTTCTCAGGTTTGTGTTCAATCCTATAAGCATTATCGCTAGTAGAAGCTTGCTTAGGGA
>CM053627.1:148584481-148614649 GCA_028646595.1 Phalanger gymnotis | reverse complement strand
ATTCCATATAGCTAGTAAACGTCAGAGTCAGCATTCAAACTGAGGTATCCTGCCTCCATTTCCAATATTCTTTGCATTATATTATACTTTTACAGAGGAAGCAAAATATAACTTTTATCAGATTACCTTAAAATAAGGCACACTACAATACAGTAAATGTCTCTAAAGCCTGTCTTAGAACTAGTGTGTATGATTGTGTGTGTGTATAATTTATATATGTCTGTGTATAATCGACCAATAACATTTAAGTGCCTACTATGTGTATTAAGAGACTGTACTAGGCACTGGGGATACAAAGACAAAAACGGAACAATCCATGCCCTCAAGGTGATTACATTCTATCACGAGAGACAATGTATACATTAATAAGTTTATACACAATAAACAAAAGGTATCTCTCCTCAGGGTAGGGGAGTAGCATCTAGGGGAATTGGGAAAGGCTTTGTGTAGAAAGTTTTACTTGAGCAGAGTTCTGAAGGAACCAAAGGATCCTAAGAGGTGGGATAGGTGAAATGCAGTGCTGTATGTGAGGAACAGTGAGAACGCCAGTTTGGTAAGACCACAGTTCAGGAAGGGGAGTAATAAAGAATTACATTGGAAAGGTAGTTTGGAGCTAGATCATAAAGGGCTTTAAAAGCTAAAGAGATAAGCTTATATTTCATCATAGAAGTAATATGGAATGTTAATCCTAATATTCTGGCTCAGAGAGTTATAATGAATTCTGTATCTCATAGACTAGAAGCAGCTGACTTAACTACTTAGTTTCTATCAATCCTTGAATTGAAGAATCATTCTTCTATCAATCTGAATAAAACCAGAGGGAAATCTCATTCCTAAAATAATTCTTACAGTTGAGCCTGTTGGTATGGTATCAAGACAAACCAAAGGGGAGAAACTAAGCACATGATCCAACTGGAAACACCCCAGCAATCCTGGACTAGCCCTTGAAGATATTGATCCCTGAAACTATTACCCTCAAGCTACTCCATCTCCTACCCCTAAGGCTCCTATAGTTCAGGTTACTATGTCCTGAGGCCAGGGATATGTCTTAATTTGGAGATCAAAAGGGAGCTACTTTCTTGAAGTGGTCTTTCAACTGGGAGTTCTTTGGACTAGAGCTGAATCTCAACACCAATCTAGACTTCTCCCTACTGTCAAAAAGAGTAAATCACTTAAATAGCCACAGGCCTGACCAGTCCTCATGCAAATCCCTGCAATTAGACCTCAGGGATGTCCTTGTCCTCACATTTTCAAGAATTCACATCCCTGAAATGCTTCAGAATAGCAAGGCATTCATTCTGAGGGATGTCTTGAACATGACAAATATGCAGTTCCTCCTCAAATATGCCAAACTAAGAGCTTTGCTCCTTGTAAGAATCCTACTTTGATTTGAATAGAATCAATAGTTTTTAAAATTTTCATTATGAAAAACAGCTGGTCAGGTGCTATTGGCATAAAACATTACCTTGTAAACTAAGCGATTGTTAAAAAAAAAAAGTTAGGGCCAATATATGTAGATCATAAAATATGTTGGGGTCACAAGTGCTTTATAAAGTCTAAATACTATAGAGTATAGCAAACATATAAAAAACACATTTAAACTTTTGAAAAGTGCTATTTAAATAATCCAGTCCTCTTCATTGTAAAGACCACTATCTGCTTGATTGCCTTCCAAATTACTGGTCTCTTAGTTGCCTTTAAGATATCAATATCCTTTATATAACATATCTAATACTAACAACCCCTTACATTGAAGTAATACTTTCTTTGACTCATTAATGCTCACTATAACAGAAGATATATCTTTGTCCCCATTTCTTTGATGAGGAGACTAAGGCTGAGAAAGCATACAGTCCTTCACCAAAGTCCCAAAGATATTAAGTGTAAAGAACCAAGTCTTCATAAAGTTGGTAAGAGTCCCAATGTCCAGAGGCCCTTCCAATATGTCATACTATTTGCTATTATGATATTTCTCTATTAAGATCTCATATTTCACAACAAGCCATATAGGACTAGTCAGTTCATAGCTGGATGGACTACGGTTAATTTCTTGCTAGGCTCTCTGTTTCCACACCGTCTTTCTCCAAACAAAAATCATCTTCCACTACTCACTATTTTTGACTTTGTGTTTATCTTCTTCAATGTCACCTGCTTCACATTTTTAAATGAGACTATGGGCACACTTAAGTAAATGTTATTTGATAATTCATCATTTCAAAAAAAAATCCCCAGTGTAACAGGTTATATGATTTGCTCTTCATGCACAAAATCACAACATGTGATATGGCCAGAGCTGTAACCTTTGTTCCAAATAGTCTTCTATTTCAATATGAATGGCTAGTAGTCACTATTTCAGGTTCTAGTAGCAATTAGATTTGAAGATCTTTCCCACCCATTAATAGTCCATGTAACCTGTTTATGTCATAGGAAGCCTAAGTCACATTTGGTGGGAGGAGCTTCCTGATGGGAAAAGGAAGTTATGTCACAGGAAAATGCTGAGAGAAAGAAAGATGTTATGGTTGCTAATGGCCGCCCTCATGATTGTTAGAACTGAACAGGCTGACTTAACATGTACTGTGAGTTTGTTTTGGGGAAGACCCCAGCAGGGGGTCAGAGAGGTTTTGGGATGGCAATTTTCCAGGTTGTGATATTGTATGTGGAATGTTTTACTGCTGTGGTAGACTGGATAAATGGCATGGGAGATATGGTTCTCTGGTGTCTGAATAAATGGTTTACTTCTACCTTCTATGTGGAGAGTCTCATATACTTTGCGATACAGAACTACAAAGGCATTTTGGCGATTATCATCTACATTGTTATTATTGCCTTACTGTTTCACGGATCTACAGTTTTTACTTGCTGGAATTAATATCAATATGATCTTGGTTAAATGAATGTTTGAGAGAAGTGAAATATTTAAAAGAAATTATCCAAATTTGGTTGTTGAGATTCCCCTGTCCATATATGTAGCCTGAGTCTATTCTATGCATTAAAAGGAGAACTTCATGACCATCTGAAAAGAAAAAAAAAAATCTGGTGGCCAAAACCAATGTGATTAGCATATCCAATATGAGCTAAGTTCTTCTTTGGACAAGAGAAATGAAATTTTTCAGCATTCCTTGCTTGAAACCTTTCTCACTTGGTAGGACCTACAAAACCTTGCCATTCACTGGGAAAATCTTTGAGAAATCGGAATTATCACTGTGCCATGAAAGAATTGGGGATGAAGAAATATCTGTGATTTCACCTACATAGGGAACTCCTGAGTAGGGGAATTCTCTCTAAAAATGCAGATTTGGCACATCTTCTAGTGCTAAAGAGTGACTTGCAGCACTGAAACGTTAAGTGACCAGGGTCACATAGTCAGTATGTGTAAGAGGTGGAATGGCATTCAGTGCTTCCTGGTTTTGAAGCCAGCTCCCTATCTATCCACTATGATATACTGCCTCTCAAAAGGGGAAAAAAAAAAATTTCAGAAAAAAAATACTTCAAGGTTTTATATATATGCAATAAAAAGTTCATAGTATCATTTTTTTCCATTGCAAAAACATCTGAGAATAAATTGATTATCATCAATTATTGAATGTATATACAATATATACAATGTGAATGTATATACAATATATATGTGTGTGTATAGGTATGTATGTGTATGTGTGTGTGTGTGTACAGCATGAGGGGTTAGGAGATAATTCTTTTTAGTGTCGATATTCTGTTGGAAATCAAAGCAATTTTGTGTTGCAACACAAATCAGTATATGAAAAGGGTATGAATATAATGGAACATTATTGGGCTGTAAGAAGCAGTGCCTACTAAAGATTTGGAGAAGAATGGGAAGGCATAAATGAACTTTCTCAGCCTTAGTCTCCTCATCAAATTCCTGTGACATAACTTCCTTTTCCCATCAGGAAATGAATATGCAGAACCTAAAAAACAATTCAAGATGCCTACAATAATTCAAATGAAAAGAACACTAAAATAAGGAGAATTCTTTGGAAATATAATTACCTACTTCAGCCCCAGTGGGGAAAAAGAGATAAGGAAGGGTGTTATTTTGCTGTTTCTCATTCCAAGGGAAGGCTGACTGGGTCCAGATGGGGCTTGGACAGCGATAGGGGCTGATTTATAATCAGAAATGACTGTAGCATAGGACCCAAAGGCATGAGTGAAATTTTAATCAAAAATAAGAAAAAAATAGCACTTCTAGTAATTCCTAGAAAAAGAATTCTAAGAACCAAAGAATATTATTTTTCTCCCATGGCAATGTAGGATAGTGAACCATGGAACCATGGAGAGAAGAAAGCTGTACAGCTCATTTTCTTACAAAAGGACAACAGTATGTTGATCAAAAAGAATACAATCCCAGTGGCCTAAGAAACTTTCTAGAAGACAACAGACTTTTGATATGTCATTTTAAATGAGAAAGTGCAGACAAATTTGCATCACAATGTACAAAACGGAAGCCTTCGAAGTAATATTTTCTTCCAGTGTATCCTGAAAAATTCCTTTAAGATTCAATTTTAGGTTAGGTAACCATCTCTTATTGGTTTTTAGCTCTGAGATTTCAGTTCTGGTTGCTTCTCTGCCTGCCAATTGTTAAATAGCCAAGCAGAAAGATGGAAAGATAACATCTGAAAACCTTCCATTGAGATTCATTATATGCCAGAAAACCTTATCAATTAGGTAACTGAGAGAAGCAAGATCTTTGGGAAAGAAGCCAGAAGAGAGAAACATTATGGAATATAGCCACCATTGTGGCAGCCAGAACACCATAATATAAGGCCTTATGACCATCAACAAAGTAGATCTTTATCTAAGGCATGAAAAATGACTGTATGACTTACATTTGGTTTCACAAGGCCTATCATTTCTGAGTCAATGTATACTAGAAATCCAGTGCCAATTCTCTCCCTGAATTCATCATCATTAGCAATAAATGGCTCCTGGGTAGAATTAACTGTGGGCACTTACAGCCTGGCTATCAACAGATTTAATTATTTGACAGTGTCCAGTCAGGAAATGTTTTCTTTGCAAGCATAGAATTTGAAACAAAAAGAAAAATTGTTACCACAAACTATTTAAATTAATGGGTTGATTGTGTCATTCAGCGTAACAAACCTGATCCCACAAACATTTGATGGCTTTCTTGCAACACAAAATTGCTTTGATTTCCAACAGAATATCGACACTAAAAGCATTATCTCCTAACCCCTCATCCTGTACACACACACATACACATACATATACACACACATATATTGTGTATACATTCACATCTATATATAAGCAATACATTGTATGTTTAGGAGTATAAGTGCATGTATATTTATATATAAACATGTACAAATACATATTATGAATGTATTATATGTACGTATATAAACTTATATGTATTGTGTCTATAAACATATCTATGTGTATATATGAAAGGTTTTTTCTTGCAAATAGGAAAAATTAAGTTAAAGAGATTAGGCTATGTTTTTACTCACTCTCTATCTCCCTTACCTGTCAGTGCTCTGCCCAAAGAAATGTAAATTTTGATCACAAAAACCTCACAAGGTATTTTGGGGTTTACAGGCTAGATTTTTTTTTTTCCATAAGGACAATGCCTTAAACCCAAAACACTCTGGCTCTTGTTGATGGGCCAACAGTAGGTCCCAGGCTAAACTCTACTTGGTCATTGTTTGGGCCCTGATTGGCTCAGAGTGAATGTAAATACCATTTGGCCTGTTTTGGCCAGAAACTCTGAGGATCTTCTCCTCCCAGATTCTTTTTTTTTTTTTTGACTAGGTAAAAGAGGCCATTCTCTGTTTCATTTCTTACCTAGCCTTAGTCACTGAATTGATGTTGCCTCAGTCAAACTGAGACTTGTTAAAGACTTTAGGTTAAAAAGGCCTCTCACTGCATCTAGGGCCATCTCCAGTCATCCTGATCTATATCTTGCCACTGGACCCAGATGACTCCAGATGAAAAAAAAGTTAGCTTGGTGACTTTGCACTGCCCTCCCTCACTTAAATTCAATTCACTTGCATGTCATGGCATCACCTCCCCTGATATCATGGTCTTCTTCAAGAACAAAGGACAAAACAACAATCTCCCTGAAACTAGAAATAGTATGAGAGAGGAGTGGGGGTAGGCAATAGAGAAGTAGGGAAAGAATGGGGAAAGGGATTGAGTTATGATTTCTTTTCCAACAAAAAAGGGAAATGGATTAATTCCATTTGTTTTCTCTTGCTCAATATCTTTTCTTTTCTTTTTAATTTTTTTTAGAACTTCAGTTGGCCATTTTCCAGGATATGATTTTGTTGGAAAGGTGTGGGTTGCTAGTGTTATCAAAAACATATCCAAATTTGTCTCTGCAATCAATGAGGTATCCTGCCAAGTACAGATGATCATAAAACGTAAGAGTGTATTGATTTCCTCTTACAGAGGGTGGGTTAATAATGCCTTCTTAATAAAAAACGCATGGGTGTGTTGAGGTCATAAAAAGCTGTGCAAACAATAATCTAAGACCTATTAACCTCCATGCTCCCATGGTTAAATACAGTTTTCAAGATCCACATAATGAAATGATTACACTGAGGCAAGATGTGATAGGGGAAGAAGAGATGGTTAAACACAGCATGCTCATAAGAGATGCATGAAGGGAAGTGTTGAGTGGGTCAGTAGACATATTTACTGTTAGAAAAAAATCTACATAAATGAACCTAGACAGAGAAAGCATCTGTGAATTTGTTAAATTTGAAAACCCTGAGGAGAATAATAAATATAGCACAAGCAGTCAGGGAAAATTCAGTGAAGTTTGGCAGTCTACTCTGCCGAAAGCAGTTTAATGTACAAAAATGGAACCTAATACAGCTGGTTTAAATATAAAACACCGAAGTGCAGAGCCCAAATCACCTAGAGTTGAAGGGGCCTAATAGAAGTCAATAGAAAATATTAGGATCTAATAATATTATAGAATATAATATACAGTAAACCAAATGGCTGGGAGAAAAGAAAAGAGAGACATTCCATAGAATCTCTGATGCTTGTAGAAGACAATCGAATTAGTTTGGCAGCTAATACATTTAAAGACATTTTTTACTTGATTATTTTCAATGACTCTCACTGAAAAGAAGGTTTATTTTGAAGAGGCAATGGAAGTAGATGCTGTCAATGTTTACCAGAACAATTATTTTCTTGCTCAAGACAGGTAATAATATTTGTCTCTGCTCCGCCCTCAATCCAATAAAACGTAAGTTCCCTAAGGATAGTTATTGAAGTTTTTTATTTGTTGGTTGGTGTTGGTTTTTTTTGGTTTGGTTTGGTTTGGTTTTGCAACCCCAGGGTCTGGCACATAGTAGACACATAATTAACATTTCTTGGCTGATGGATTGATTGATCATGACAAGTATTAGGGGAAATACCACACTTCTAATGAGCAATTTTTAATTATAAAGTTTTTTTGCAGTTATTTCATAATTTAATATTTCAAAATTATTTCAGTGATTTCAAAATACAGTAATAATAGTTCATAATAAGGCATATTGCCAGAGCATTACAAACATCTTCAGGTGAAGTAGCTTTTAAGATTAAATTTGAACCACTTCAGCTGATATGCTTTCAGTTGTTTCCAGTAAATCTAGCAGTTCTTCTAGCTAATATCCTCTTTGAGTTCAAAGAGTTTGGGGCCTAGAATAAGGCAGGGAGGTGTGCTAGAAGCACCTCACTGGAGGCTAGCCACCCAAAGAAAAATGATTTATCCCAAGACATTGTGTGCTTTCTATACTCCTATAGGACTGACTGGTACTGGTTGGGGTAGGGAAGGGGAGGGAAGGGAAAGAGCATTGCTGCTTGGGTACAGTCATACCAACTGGTTATGTTCACAGAAAATCTACATTTCTCTCCAGGCTGCACTGCTGACTCCACAAGACTTTCTTTACTATGACATAGAAACACTTTTCTCTCCTTTTTCACTCCACCTTTATACTACTTCTTACTGAAGAAGTACCCTTTGAACCTGTGGCCTCTCCCTCTGATTGGCTGGTTCCTTTAAGTCCCTCCATTTTAAGAAGGCCAACAGTTTCTTCATTCGTCTTCAGGCTTCACTGCTGACTTACTTCCATGAGACTTTCTCTAACAGTCGCTCCCACTTTCATCCTCCCATCCCTGAACCCTGCTTTTCAGCTCCTGTGTATGTGCGCTCTCTCCTTCCCTAACCTTTGTACAAAAGCCTTGTTTTTGTATCTTAACTTAGCACAATACCTGGCACCTAGTGTAGCAACAACCTGCTAGCAGTTGCTGTAGGCGTATAAAACCAATAACACCAGCACACAGAAGGCCACTAACACATGCTCTTTGATTGGCTTTTCTGAGGAAAGCAACTTTAAGGGGTTAATGATCTCAGTTTAATCAAACATAAATATGTCATTCACTTAGCTCAGGGGGAAAAGATCAGCCCCCTGGACTTCAAGGCAAAAAACAAAGAGAAATGACAAACATCAACAGACAGATTTTATCTGATTCAAATCACAATACCTAGTTACCAGAGAAGCACCAGCATCTATCCATATAGGTTACAAAGCCGGGGTGGGGGAGGGTTCAACGGCTTGCCCAGAGTCTCTCACCCACATTCCTTCAGTGAGTGTACCCCCAAAAGCCAAACACCAACCTCTGATCTTATATACCCATCTCAAGGCCCAAAGGCACTTGATTACCTCAGTGCTAGAAGCACTCAAACAAAGAACAGCAAAAAGTCCCATTTAGGGTTTGAGAAAGTTAGTTAATCCCTAGTACCGCCATATACAGGGTTTCTAGTCAATGGCTCCCAATTGTCTTAGTGCTTAGAAACATTCCAAGACAAGATCCCACTTTACCAACCCCATTCAAACAAAGGCCAGAATCACTAACCGCACTTAAGAGAAGAACAGCAAAAAGCCCTTCCCTGATTACCACTACACCTAGTAAGGAATCAAATGCTTGTTGACTTAGTTTGAGAAGATAAGGTCTGGAGGGAATGAGATTATCTGGGAATGGATCAGGATGGGGAGGCAATGTACTTCTAAATCTCAGTGACCTGGGATAAAATCTCTATTGCCCTATGCTAGTTTTGTCTTTGAGATTCTTAATATTCTATATCTTATAAAGGCATTCCCAAACTAAATAATGATTTATATGTTCTAAAGTCTTAGTGACCTCCAAAATCCATTCTCCACATTCCACTTGCTAAATATTAGCATTTCAGAAATGAATGAGCAAGTTATGGAAGTTTGTCTATCTTGCCCTAATCCCAAAGCCCCACAAATGTCTACAACTTTGTGGATAGTTAATTCTATATGCTCTTCAATTCAATACATTTAAACTATCCCTGCCCCACCCCCCTTACCAATATGCTATCCAGTATACCTCACACGCTGCTCTTTCTCAAATCCTCTCTTCTAGTTTTATCATGCTACATTGATCAATTATTTGACAGGCATTTATTAAGCACCTGCTTTGTGCCAGACATTGTCCTGGGTGCTAGAGATACAAAGGAAAATATGAAACACTCTGTCTTTAAGGAACTTATATTCTCTTATTGGCAACAAATACAGACATACGTATTTGCAAAGCAAATACAAAGTAAGTACAACATAATTTTAGTGTCTGGAGGGAGGAAATCACTCCAATGCAGTAAACATTTATTAATTACCTACTACATGCCAGGCACTGTGCCAAGTGCTGGGATATAATAAAAAAAGACTCTACCCTCAAGGGACTTAAAATAGAAAGAGACAACACACAAAAGGAGTGGGTGCGGGAAGGGCAAAGATATCAATTGGTACTCAGTAGGAGAGGGGGAAGGATCTTGCCCATGGAGTTGAAACCCGACAAAGCAGCAGATAAAAAATGGGGTGATTTAAAAGCCCCATATAAAGGAAGACATTGAACAGACTTTGGTTCTCCACTCACCAGCCCTCCAGTTAGAACAGAGAGGAAACTGAGGGAGGTGAGGTCAATTAAGGCTTGAGTTAGCAGCATGGTAATTAAATTAGAAGTGATAAACTTAACCTAGAAGGGGCATCTTGGTCTATAGAGTAGAGATCAAGCAGAACAAAGTGACATGAAGGTTTCACATGTGTTACGTTTCAAAGAAACTAGGTATTCTAAGTGACTTGAGGTAAGGAGTTTGGCATTACAGACATAAGGGAAAGCCCGTGCAAAAGGCATGAAGACAGGAGAGAGAATGTTGCGTGAGGAGCTGCATAATGCAGGACAGAGAGGAATTTATACCAAGCTAGGAAAAGTATCCTGGAACCAGATTGTAAAAGATTTTAAAAGCAAAACAGAAAAAATTATGTCATCCTCAAGACAATAGGGATCCAGTGGAGTTTATCAAGGAGAGAGAATGCCATGATCAGAGGATGGGTTAAAGAGGGGAGAGATTGGAGGCAGGAACATTAATTAGGATATTTCAATATTTCAATCAAGAAGTGCTACTGGTCAAAACCAAGATGATTTTTGTATATGTGGAGAAAAGTATAACTGAGACATGTGGATCTTGACCTTGCTCAAGCCACAATATTTTATGGTCATGCCTTTGACTTTCTTATCCCAAAAACTGCACCGATTCCAGTATCTTCAATTTGGTATCATTCCACAGAATCAATGAATTTCTGAATTGGAAGGGACCTTAAAGACCATACTTGAACCCATATTTGAACCAGAATATTCTTTATGGTCTAACAAGCAGTTTTTCACCCTCCCCCAAGGTTCCTCACTCCATCACCTTCCAGCTCTCAGATCCTTTTGATTAGTCCTTTGCATTGTCTTTCACCTTTCCATTTTCACTTCCTACTTAAACTCATAGGCTATTTCAACAAACTTTAGATCATCTTGCTAACACATAAAAAGATGTGTTCTTGCTTTATATTCTTCTAGATATTAGAAATTAATTTTTAAGAAACTCAATTCCAAATACATTTTAAAAAATTGTGTAAGGGGTTTCCTAAGTGTTTTTCCTACTACAGGGATAGTTTCTTGATCCCACCTTTCTGTTTACCATGAATTAAGCTAGCATTGAAAAGTGAGTCAAGGGAAAATTATAATTGTTCTTACAAATATGTTTTCAGGAAGTACAGGAAATGAAAACAAATTAAAATTCTGGGAGTTTGTGATGCAGTAAAATTATTTTTAATTATTTCATTTTATTGAACTTCATTGAATTGTTCTAATATATAAACTGTTCAAGTACACCCCAACCACTAACAAGGGAATACTGAAGAGAAAAGAGAAGAACCAAAAGGTTTCCTTAGGGATATAGCTACTGCTGACTTCTTGTAAAAATCACCATTATTCAAATCCTTTTGTGTTCTTTGTATTTGATACCTTGAGCAGTATGAAGTCCAATCTGGAACATAAAACTACACCCAGCAATACATACAACATAGAGTGACATAGAAACACCAAGGAAGTCACCCAGGAACAACAACCTTCTGAGCTACATTGCTTTGCCACACAAAAGTCTCCCCTGTATATTTTTTTCTCTCTCCTTCTCTTAAGGATAATCAGTACTTCATCCATGGTACAGTGACCTTCTTTGAAAGTGTATAACAGATGCCTTGTTTTTATTTCAGGCCCCTAGGCAGCATCAGAATATAGAGTCGATGACTTTCTCAGCATCCTTTAAGCCTGTGGTCAATAGCTGCTGACTCCTTGCCTTCGTTGTTAAAATGCCCTTTCTTTCTGAATTGGCTAGCAAAAAGTTGTCTATATCGTGAATTAAGATTCAACAAGGGCTGGCATCTGGAGCTGAATTTCAGAGAGCTTACTGGTTTTCCCCATTACTTAACATCAAATGCTCTCTAAATGGATGATTTTTGCAGAAATTCTGTGGTGACATAACAGAAATGAAAGACAACCCATGCACAAAACTTATGTCTGAAGCCAAATTTATTGAGAATAAATCTCAAGGTTTGTTCAACAGATTTGTGGTTTTAAATCTATATAAATACAACTCGTGGAGACCCCATTGAGTATGTCTAGATTAGAATGGTATTCCTCCAGATCAGTGTAGGTCTCTGCAACTGATCCTACCAATGTAAACAATTATAGCTAGGAACCAGTCCAGCAAAGACAACAGCAGCCATAGGGTAAGACTTTTGGTTTTTCCACAGAAACAATTCCAACTCCCTTTTATGGGCTATGGTGTTCTAATCAGTTCTACTGCCTCCATGATCTACACCACATGGGATTCAGTGGGTCAGAGGCAGTGTATTTTGGGAATTGTTTAACAATTTGCTTGGGTTGGGGATGGTACAGAAATGTATTTATTACTCACTTTTATGTTTAATCTACATTATTAACATTTTCTCCATCACTTTCTTAAGTCTAGATAATCAAGAAACAATAAATCAAGCTTTGATTTTTTAGTATTTGCCAGTTTGCAACATAAAAATATTCACCCTGAAAATTTAACAAATGGCTTTCAAGAAATGGTTCCTAGTTCCATGGCACCCCTAGACCCAGAGGCCAAACTGAAAATTTAGATTTATTGTATGTAAATTCTTTATTTTCACAGTTGTTGGGCTTGAGCCTATGGAGGGGCATCATTACCTGCTCACAGGCCCAAGATGGGAAAAATTCGGATGGGCTTATGTATACACCTACACACTTTTTGTCAACAATGAGGATAGGTTGGGATCCCTTAACCTTAGGAATTCAAGGTTAATGATATATGTTAAGAAAAATAGTCTACAGTGAAAAAGACAGACATAAAGAATATGTATAGAGATATATTATTTCCCTAAGATCAAATATATGTGTGTGTGTGTGTGTGTGTGTGTGTGTGTGTGTGTGTGTGTGTTAAAAGGCCATATGAAACATTTATTGGCACTCCAGTAAGGAATCTATTCACTTTTACTAAATACTATTATAACGTGTCTTCAAGCAATGAGGGCTTAACAGTCTCACTTTCCTTGTTCTCCAAAATAGGCTGGTTTAACAGAAAAATGAAGAAGAAATATCTTTATCACCTCTAAAGAAAAGAAAAATCACAAATAGGTAGAAAGACCGACAGATGGGTAGAACAATTATGAATTTATAAAGTTTAGGGTAATGCAGCTATATATTTTTACTTGATAAGAAATGTCCCTGCTTGGTTTTTACTGAGGGGTGATAAGAATTTGCAATAATGAGGAAATGTATAGTTTTTCTGCGAGGTTGAGACTAAAACGATCTTTCCCTCTAGTGACTATATCAACAAAGAAAAATTAAAAAAAAAAAACAGGATTTGGTATATGAGACTTTTTTTAGCTCCCCTTGTATAATTGTCTTAAGCAACTAAAAGCATTTGGAAACTGTTTATGGGAGACAGAAAACAGGGTATGGAAATGTAAGGTTTGTATAAATGTTTCAAGATTTAGGTAAATTAGAGGGAAAGATCATAGGAATAAATATCAACCGCAACATATGCTTTAAAAAAAATGAGATGCTTAGGATGCGCTAGAATGAATCTTGAGAGAGGAGTTATTAACCAAAGCTCTATTAGCCTGTATCTAGAGAAAAGAGAAACAGATCAAGTAGGAAGGAGAGTTTTCTTTGCTTATTACCTTAAGATCTAGACTTGTGACCTTGAATTCAGGACTGAGAAATAAAAGACATACTGAAAGTTTACACAAGGTTTGTTTTAGTGCTATGTTCATCAGAGTGTCTTGCATCTGTAAGGAACATCAGCAGGCAAGTAAAAGAAGCTAAAAAGGCATACTCCATACATCCAAAAAGGGAAGATGCAATTGGCAGACCTATTTTATTAATTTCCTCATTGTTGTTCTTTTCTACTGTAGAAAATAACCATAGTTCCATCTTGGAGCAATCATTTATTATTTCTCTCTCGCTGTCCTCAGCCTAGCACCCATTGCCAGATAACTCCCAGATCCAAGCATACTGGTCTACTTTCTTTTCCTTATACAGTTCCTCCATCTCTCATTTCTATGCTTAGGTAGAATCTCTTTAAGGCCAGGGGCTGTTTTTGCTTTTTCTCTGTGTGCCCAGTGAATGACAAATAGTTTGGCACATAGTAAGTTCTTAACAAATGCTTGTTGACTGTCTGTCTTGTTGTCTGGCTATCCCTCAAACCTAGAATGTTCTCCCTCTTCACCTCTATTTTCCAGAATCTTTAGATTCCTGTAATACCCAGCTCAAAGATCTCTCCCATTCCTTTTTTTTTTTTTTGGTTCCTACCCATCTATTGAATGGTATCATGAATGTACCAATTTACATCATGACATTTTCTCCATTAGAATGTAAGCTGCCTGAGGGCAATGATTGTTGCTTGCTTTTTCTCTGTATCTCCACGACTTCCTACAGCTCGTGGCACATAGTAAAAGCTTAATAAATGTTTGCTGATTGACTAATTGACAAGTCAATATGAAACATGGTTATTGACCTATGGAGCTTATAGTTTAGTACAAGGAAAAGAAACACTGATAACTACGTGATAACTACCTACCACCAGAAGGTACTGTGTGCATCAGACAATCTTCCTATTCTTTTCTATCAGGATTCACAGCGAAGATACCTCTAATAGATTGCTAAAAGGATTTTTAGCAATCATATGTTCTAATTTAGAGGTAGAAAACAAACTCAGAGTAGTTAGTCTTCCCTAGTTCATATTTATAACAAATGGCAAAACCAAGAATTGAACCCAGGTCCTCTGACTTCAAATCCAGTGCCCTTTTTCATTACACAACAGCGTATCTTCTTAATGAACCCATGTTAGTCCCTGGTAAATGTTTCCTTAAATGTTCACTTGATTGAATAGATAGTCATTAGAATCACCCAATATAAGAGCTAGAAGCAACTCTAAAGAAAATTTAATTCAATCTTAATGACTTCATTTTACAGATGAAGAAGTAGAGGCCCAGAGAGGCCAGTTTAGTCCCTTTTCTTACATAATTCCTAATGAAGAGACAGAATTGTTGGACCAATTTTCTAGTAATAGTATGTTTGTTTAGGATCACATGAGCAACAAGATGGTGGACTAGACATTTTCTTTAGTTTTCATGACCTTTTAAACAACTCCAAAACAGAAATTCTGTGCTAAAGATACAGCAATTTGAGCTATCTCCATGATCTAGGACACCCAGAATCCAAAAGAATGTTAAAAAAAAAAAACACCCAGGAACTGATACTCACCCTGAACTTACTCAGCTACCCCTCACCTCCCATGCTGATGATAATGAGATTGCCCTAGGAAATCAGAGTTATATCAAAACCCACCCCATACCCTTTTCCCCCCTTCCTTTTTCCAGTGCCTTGAGGACCCTGGTTCTAGGCTGAAGAAGTTTGCTTGGGTCTCTGTAGCTAGGTTGCCTATAGTGCCTTAGGAGCAAAAGTCTGTCAGAGATAGCACCCGAAGGCATCAAAGCTGCAAAGTTCTGAATTGCTGACACTGGAGGAAAACAGGCTCTGAACTGCCCAGGGCCACAGAACTAAGGAAAATAGGGAGTAGAAGAGGTCACCAGGACAGGATGCCACATATGCACGGGACTATGTAGAACTCCACCAAGCCTGAAGGAAAGAGCATATCATCCAGCTGGGGCCAGTTGTGACCACCCAACAGTCTGTTGGGGTAAAGAACTAGGCTGGTGAATTTCCCAGTGTGGGAGGAGGCCCATACGCTTTGAGATCCAGCTCCCAAGGAAACCACAATTAGAGGAAAGAGTCAGGAAGGGATTAATAAGGAAAATAAGGAGTACACAAGACTCAAAATACCAAAGATTTTAAGAAGAAGAAAACTCAAAGCTCTTGAATGTAAACGGATCGACCAATAGGGAAAAAAACAGCAACAACAGAAGAAAATATGGACTCCAGATCTAGTAAATAAATTTGGGCATCTATGAACAAATACTACAGAATAAAGGAAAATGATCCAATGCTTTATAGACATAAGATCCTTTGGAATTTGAGGAGAACATGGAACAATAACATGCTATTCCTGAGTTGTTTAAAAGAAAATGAGAATTTTTGAGAGCAGATTTTATGTCCTAAAGAGCAAAAATAATGAATAGAATAGAAAAGCTTAAATCTGCAATGGCAAGTCTCATCAAAGAAACAAAATGAGAGAACAAGAGACTAGGAACGCAAATACACAGAAAGTAAAAAACAAACTAGAAGAAAAGAAGCAAAATTATATATATATATATATACATATATATATATATTTTAAATATGCTTATGTAAGAAAAATATACTGATTTTCACTATAGGATGCATAGAAACAACCGAAGAATCATAGATTTCCCAGAAAAACCTGACAAGGGGAAAAATACCTTGTATGTAGACATACATACAACCCCCCCCATATCTATCTATCTATCTATCTATCTATCTATCTATCTATCTATCTATCTATCTATCTATATATATGTATATTTGGAAAAGGAAATGGCAAAGCACTCCAATATCTTTGCCAAGAAAACCCTGGGGTCAGGAAGAGTCGGAAACTATTAAAATGACTTAACAACAAATCTATTATGTATATATGTATGTGCATATGGATAGCTATAGTTATATACATGCATGTATGTATGTATATGTGTGTGTGTTTATTACATATTTAAATTTAACCTGTCCTAAAATTTGTGTTAATGAGAATAAATTAATAATGCTAGCCACTATCCTGAGCATCAGGGGAAAAAAAGATAAAGTACAGTAGGTCATCAGTTAAAATTTTTGGCTATTACTCACTAAAAAGGTTAAATTCTTGTGAAAAAGAATTTTAAGTGTTGCCTTAAAGAGCTGAAGACTATTTTGTGAGCCTAATTATTTTTGACAAGCATTTAGAAGTTGAATAAAACTTATGAGACTAAAAATGTGGACATCGAAACATACAGAACAACGAGATAATATTGTGAGAGTTTCTGTTCTTCTGTCCCTGCAAAGGTTGATCATGGAGCAACTATTCTAGGAGTCTTCTTATCATGAATATCAGACAAGCCCTCAATAAGTCTCTTTCATTTTTGCTAGCATTTTCCCTAAGTGTTATACAGAACATTTGAATTAAAAAAAAAAAAAAAAACCTCTGTAGCCTGTTTGCATTTCTAATGAATTCTTCCCCTCTTTGTCTTAGGCTTTCACAGAGTCTCTTCTTTTCCATATGTAATTCACCAGAGAACTAGATAAAGAAATGGCATCTAAAAGAAATCTGGCATCTTCAAAACTGCCAGTATTCCAATGCAATAGACTTCATCTGTTTTAAAGACAGAGTCTGAAGAATGAAGAATGGAGGTTGGGGGTGGGGGGAATGGGTTTTTCAGAAATGCTTTTCCAAAAATAGTTTCTTGAAGACCATTCACAGTCTCCTTTGTCCCCTCTGAAAAAGGGGGGGGGCAATATTTTCTTTGGTTGTTTTTCCTCTGTGTTATTGACTAAAACAGACATCAAAATCTTCCTTGATTAGATTCGCTTTCTCATGAAAATGTAATGACATGCTAACGGCAACTAAAAATACACATTTGCACAGAGCAGAGTAGTACTCATTCTGTAGAGAAATGGGAGTTGTTACAAATCCATAAAGACATGGAATCCTTTAAGATTTTAATAATGACATTACCCCCCTTTCACATTGGGGTAATATACCTAAAAAAAAAATTCCTCCTCTACCTTTTATATGCCCTTAAACAATGCAATTGCCAAAACACTAACAAAAATAAACAAAAGAAATTATTTCATTTGCTAACCCTGAATTGTAGAATTTTAGTCAGAAGAAAAAGCTCAAAGGCCATCAAGCCTGTTGTTCATTTGCTTTAGTTGTATCTAATTCTTCATGACCCTATTTGGGGTTTTCTTGGCAAAGATGATAGAGTGGTTTGCCCTTTCCTTCTCCAGCTCATTTGACATTTGAGGAAACTGTGGCAAACAGGGTTAAGTGACTTGCCCATGGTCACATAGCTAGTAAGTGTCTGAGATCAGATTGGAAATGTAAGAAACTGGGTGGGGACGGGGAACAGTTTTGTTTCCACAGAATTGAAGGCATTCCTCTTCCTCCCCCTCCCACCCCCCTAGCTTTAGCAGAATGTAAGTCAGGTGACTGGTTAGAACTAGTTCTAATCAAAGCTCTGGGGTGAAAGGTTAGAGGCTTGTACACATGCTTAAATGAGCCATGTGAGGAGGGCATGACTTAGGCTGTCAGGGGGTTGTACCTGGCCAATGAAGAGCCTGGCGGGAGATTTGAAGGGGGAGTCAATAAAAGGACTGGCGTCTATCTGAGTCCTTTGTACTCTTCCTGTACTCTGTTCAGGGGATGTACCCATTAATTTAGACCAAATAAATGTAAAACATACTACCACGTGGGTGGCATCCTTTCTCATGAGAAAGCAATAAAATTGCTTTTTGCCTTTTCTCAAGAACGGTCTCTTTCCATTTTTAATGTGAGTAGTGGTCTCAGACCTCAGAAATAGAGTCTTTCTTACCTTAGATCTGGCGCTCTCTCCACTGCACCCCCTAGTTAACCCTCAACTGTAAATGACCCTCCCTCTACAGTATCACTACAAATGATCACTCCCAATGCTTATATACTGACCTTCTTTGAATGATTTCCAAAGTTCATTTCTATTCATTGGATGATTGGGGCAGCTAGGTAATCCTGACTTCAAATCCTGCCTCAAATTTTATTAGCTGTGTGATCATGGGCAACTCACTTCCCCCCTCTCAGTCTCAGTTTCCTTGTCTGTAAAACAAGGAAAATCATTGCAGCTATCTCACAGCATTTTTGTGAGAATCAAATGAGCTAACATGCATGTTGTGCAAACCTTAAAGTGCTTCATAAACACTGGCTATTATTGTTATGATTACAGTAGCAGCGGTGGTTAATACAGGTGGCTTTTTTATTTTTATTTTTTTTTTGCTCATGATCTTTGGGGCAGTCAAGGATCAAAGGACTCAATCTAGAGAGCTGCCATTACAAACAAAGTTCAGTAGTAAAACCTAAATGCTTGCCAACTAGAGCAGTGCATTAGAGTGAAAATTAAAAAGAGTAATTCTAATAATATATCCTTGACATTTCATACTTGAATATTCATCTTGCAAGTTTATGAATTTTCTTGCTTTATTATGATGAAGACATTCTAAATATAACTGCTGTTCCTAGGAAATGTAGTATTTTCAGATGGCAATAAGCAGAAATAGCTGATCAGCAGTGTGTTGATTTAGAGTCATCAGCAAAATAATGCAAACAGAAGACAGCAGCCTCTGGTAAAAAATATGAAAAAGAAAAACCAAATTGCTCTAATGTATTATGAGGCAAAGGACAGTCTGCTTACGGAGTAGGGGGATAATTCAACCCAGAAAATAGCACATACCATTGTCCAAAATGGTTCTTGAGATGCAGGATGGGGCTTAAAACAGTTTCTCAATAGTTATTCCTGTATCATTCAATTCAAAGGTGACTAAGAAGGTGAGAAATGTCTTCACAAGGGCCTTAATACATATGATGCAATGAGGCAACACTATTTTGTAAGGCCATGGCCCTGCAGCATAACTCAAAGCCTGACCAACTGCAGCACAAAGAAATAAATGATCTAATTCTCCTGTTAGTTCATGCCCTTCGGAATAGCATACTTTTATAACATGTGCATTTACATATGACTTTAAAGTCTGCAAACACTTGACAAAGATCATCTCATTTAATCCCCACAACAACCCTGGAGAAAAGTACTCTTATTGCCCCCATTCTTACAGATGAGGAAACTGAGATAGAAAGAGGTTAAGTGACTTACCAGGAGTCACTCAGCCAGTGAATGTCTGAGGCCACATTTGCACTGAGTTCTTATCCAGGACTCTATGTACTATACCACTTGGCTTATCCACTATTCTTTTGGAGAGAAAAATGTTCGGCAGCCTGCTTTAGCTGCATCCCATAAATTTTAAGATACTCTCATCGGTGTCATCATTTTTACATAGTTATTTATTGTTTCTGTGAATTGTTCTACAGCCACTCATTATTAAGCAGTTGTACCCCTTCCAAAACAAAACAAAAAGCAAAGGCTTTTAATGAAATGGTGTAGTAAGAAGCAACAAATCATTCTTTCGTATTTTTGTCCAAGCTTTATAACATTTACAATTATTAGTATAATGGGATATTTCAACTATATTTCTTTGAGGAATAATTTGTCATGAAGTAAATCCAGTTCTAATGGATTTCACGTGAAATAAGCAGTATATTATAGTTTCAAGAAAGTTTGAATGAAGAGCAGCAGAGCGTTACCAGAGATAGAAGTTAAGAAAACTTTATTACCACACACAACATAGTTTAACCCATCTGCTGAGACAGTTTTATCAGTGTGGCCACTATGCATATGACAGCTTCTCGGAGCCATAGGTGAGAGCTGGGTGACAGGTGGACACCAAAGGAAGATGAGCAATCCCAAAAAGAGCTCAACAAGCCCTCCCATCAGAGATGCTAGTCCTCCCTGTAACTGACAGATCTCAAACCTGTCTGTGAGTCAGAAGATGTCTGTCCCAAGCATATGAAGACTTGCCCCTGCAGAATGGTTAGATGAGAACAACTTGTTCCAATGGCCATTAAGGCAGTTGAAGCAGCCACTGTGGAGCTCTTAGAGCTTGGTCAAACATCAAAGACACCAAGGTCATTCACTACATCCAGAACTATCAGCAGTCATCTTGACCTTTGTACTGCTACTAGACTTTGATGACTCTGGAAGAAAGAGTCTGATGACTGTGCAACTCTGCCTCACTTAAATCACATCATCCACTACTCTGCCCCAACATCATGATGTCATTGGTCCTCTTTGAAAATGAAGAGTGAACAACAACATCAGCCACCCACAAGGAGAAGAGAACAGATGTCAACAGGTAAACACCTAGATGTGCAGCTCCCAATGTCCCCGGCTTACAGGTGAGGGCAGCACGTAGGGGAGTGACTTTTGGATGAGGATCTGGGCAATGGCTTTGGTATTCTGGTAGAAGGAAGGGAGGAAGGAAGGAAGGATGGAGCAAGGAAGGAAGGAGGGAGTGACCAAGGAAGGAAGGAAGGAGGGAAGTGGGGAAGAAGAAGGGAGGAAGGAAGGAAGGAAGAATTTATTGGGTGTTTTCTATGTACCAGGCACTGTGCTTTATAAATATTATTTCATCTTATCCCCACAATAATTCATGTGAGGTAGGTGCTATTATTATCCTCATTTTAAGGTGGAGGAAACAGAGGCAGAGGGTAAATGATTTGCCCAGGATTATATAACTAGGCAGTTTCCGAGGCTAGGTTTGAACTCAGAATTTCCAGACTCCAGTCCCAGTATTCTATTTTACCATACCACCTAGGTGCCTCATAAGTGCTAGAGCCCCTTTGGGTTCAAACTTATTTAGAATTTTCGATAAAAAGCTGACTGGCACCACTAGGAAATCTCCCTATAGGAAGCTATCATCCATAAAGAAATATACTATTTTTCTGGGACCAATGAAATGAGGATATTTGCTAGTTTGACTAATAAGGAATCAGGAATAAGGAATGGGGATATGGGAAACAATCTGTGCCAATACAGTAAGACACTAGAGGATTAGGGTGATGTCCAGTTCCTGGGTTTATTAACCTTGGCATGCATGTACCAGGATGGGGCCAGGGTGGTGGGATTGTACCAGTTAAACTGGTTTTCTCTTATTCACATAGAGAGTATTTGCATGTCAAAACTCTCCAGCAATACTATATCTTCTCTCACATATACTAGACTGTGGAAGCAGAAAGCAGGCTAGACATAGAACTATGCAAAAATTTGGTCAAGAGCTTTCATTTCTAATCCTACCACCAGCAACAGCAAACCAATTCTCTTTGAATCTCTGGATGTGAATATTCTCGTTTATTTAGTCTTTCTCAGAGCAGTTGCAACAACTAAAAGCATGTAACCGGCTACCATCATGTGTTCACATGTTTTATGTTTATGTATGTGTGCATGTATATGTGCAGAAGTAGGGGTACAAAGGAATCACTGAGTCACCTGATGAAAAGTTGTATTTTATTTGGGCTGAGAGACCAAGTTCAAGGTGTTATGAATGAAGCTATATGGCAGGGAGGGAGTGAAATTTTAAGGAAGAGAAAACCATCTACAGACTTAGGAATTCTCAGCAGCCTCTCAGCACAATCTAAAGCAGAAAGTGGAGGTGAGGAGATCTATGATGATGATGGCGACTAGATGGGAGTGACAGGTGGGGGAAGTTCCCAGCCAGCCTGCTTCTTGCTAGCTCTAAATGACCCAGATGGAAGTTGTATCTCTTCTCTGGACATAATACCAGATGAAGAAGTCCTATAAAGAAATTGTGATTAGTTAGCTTACATAAATTTTAGGGAGGGCTTGATGGGATATTTTTTAAATATTTGAAGTTCTATCAATGAAATAGGGATTATAATTATTTTATTTGGCCCCAAGGGTAGAACTAGGAAAAATGACTACAAGTTGGGAAATGGTAGATTTTTCTAGGAACAATTAGAGATGTCCAAAGTAGAATGGACTGCTTAAAGAGGGAATGATTTCTCTCTCACCATATCATAGACCTACAGGTGGCAGGGACTTGAGAAACCATCTGGTAAATTCACTTCATTATGCTATTAAGAATATTGAGGCCCAGTGAGGTAGAGGAACTTACCCAAGGTTAATGTAGGTTATAAGCATCAGAGGCAGTATTTGAATGCCAGTTATCTGATTCCACTGTAAATATTCTATACTATGCTAGCTCCAAATGGAAGCTACATGACCATTTGTAAGAAAAGTTGTTAGAAAAGATGCTTTCTCAGCTAGGACTAACTGGCCTTTAAGTAAGATCCCTTCTAGCTCAGAAATTTTGAAATTCTGTTCTTTGCCTGCAAGAGGAAGGGGAGAGAATAAACATTTATGCAGTGCCTATTATCTGTCAGGCACTATGTTAAATGATTTTTACAAACACCTTTCAACTCAGAAAGGGGGGCATTTTGGGAATGGTGAACACAATCAACCAAATATGGGTAGCCCCAAGTGTCTCCTCCATGGTATATGTGCTTGCTGGTACACATGTTAGTCTTATAATCAGCATGCTTTTAGGAAAGTTACATTTGGAGGATACCCCTTGGCCTATATCCTATTTGAACACTTCCAAATTGACTATGTTAACATGCCCAAATCAGGAGTGCAGATGAGCTCACTAGAAGGGTTGAGGCCCTTCACTCATCTAGGGCTACATCAACGTTTGCTGCCAAGATTATCCTCAGAGAGGTTGTCCTCAGATTTGCCGCACCCCACTCCACCCCCGACACTACCACCTTCATTGATTCAGACCAAGGGACTCTTTTCAGACTCATTTCAGATTTCATCTTAACCCGGGTTTATTCCTATCTTGGTGTTAAACCCTGCTACTACACTCTATATCGCCCTCAAAGATGAGGCCAGGTTGCAAGGATGAGTAAGGAGCTTAAAACTATGATTGAAATACTTTCTAAAGAGACTTATCTGGGCCAAGGGGGGAATTAGGGAAAATTACATCTGTCTAATTTTTTTTTTATAATTACCTAGATTGACCTAAATTTTTTAACTACTAAATTTATTGATTGGAATGATATCACGGAATTTGTAGACTTAAGATTTGAAACTTAAAAGAAGTATCAATTTGAAATAACATGCATAACACCTTTAAAAAATTTACTTTTTGAGATTTGAAATCTACCTTTTGAATTAGACAATTTAAATGAAATTTGAATTCAAAATTACTTGATATGCATATGTGCCACCCTTTGATAAATTTAAATGAAATGAAATTTGAAATTATATGAATTGTATAAATTTGAGAATTTGAAATTTGCTTTTGAAATTAAAATTAATTGAATTATATGTGAAAATGACATCATTACCTTTTGAAATTCAAAAAAATTTTGAAAACACAATTTGAAATACCTTTCGAAACACTTTTTCCTTTTAGAAAGCTAGCTTGGAAGAGAATATAACCCATTGAATAATTATTAATTTTTCTTTAATAATCTCGCTATCTTTTAGCAGCCCAATTCATAAGCTACTAAACTTATTTTAGCCAAATGACATTTACTCATTTTAGCAACTCAATAGGGAAGTGACCTCTCTAACAACATTTTGCAATATCTCAAAGAGATTTCACGTAACAATATATTTTTTGAAATCATCTTTTAAATCATCAATGTTATTATCTTCGATGTTATTTAACCCCAAACATTACAATGTAGCTTCAAAATTGTCAACTGAATCAATTTTTGATTCACTGATGGCAATAATTAAATCTCATTTTTCTTACACTAGGAAAAGTTAAGTGACTTGCCAGAGTCATACAACCAAAATGTGTCAGAACTGTTCTTTATTTTATCAATTCATTTTTGCTTTGTTTTCATTTTTTCTTTTCGTGACTTTAAATTTCCTACTTTTGCACTTATTTTGAGATTATTGTATTTATTTTTAGCTACATACTCGCTTCATTTGTCTTCCTTCTCTCTACATTTTACATATGTTCAGAGAAATAATTTTTCTTTTACTGGCTTAGTTTCATACTACAAATGTTCATGTACTGTCTTCTTACTGTAATTTTATTTAATACTTAGCCTTCATGTATTTCTATTGCTCATATTTCCCTTAGCGATTCCAGTTTTATTGCATTATGGTTTGCTAAGAATATGTTTAACATTTCTTTATTTTTATGAGCTATTCATGCTCCACCACATATTCAATTTATGTAAAGGCTCCATGTAACTCTGAAAAGTAATTATAGTCCTTCAGATTCTCATGCTAAAAATTCACAATTTTAATTTTTTTTAACATTTTATTTGTATCATTCATGACTATATTCCATGTTGGTATTTCTCTTAGATCAGTCTGAAAGAAGCAAATTGAAGTCACTTACAATTCCTGTTAAAGTATCTGCACGTGTGTGTGTGTGTGTGTGTTTTAAGTTAGCCTTTCCTTTAATGACTACAATAATGTGCCATTTGGAACATCTATATTTAATCTTGATATCATCCCCTTATCTATTGCATCTTTGAGTATAACAATAAGTTTCCTTATTTTTCTCTCTTGACCAATTTAATTTTGCTATTGTCCCATCTAAGATTATTGTTAATCCTTTAATTGAATCACCCAAGGAGTCAAAATCAATTCCTTTTACTTTTTCAATGACCCTGACCACTTATATCCTGGTGATGATCCTTTCTTCCTACCAATTCTCATGTTCTAGCATCTCCTGCTTTTTTGTCCCTCAACTAATCCAGAACCACCTGAGCTGCAAGCCACTTCTCCATTGTTTCAGAATAAAACTTGCTTTAATTTTGGTCTTCAGCAGTGGATTGTACCCTCTGGTTTTGTGTCACTTATGGAGGATTGCCCTCTGTAGAACTACATGTTATGCTTAGACTGTAATTGATGCAATTCTCAATAAAGTGAAAAAATTATCGAAGGAGGGAATTGAAAGGAAAAAAGATCGATAATCAATGCCTTGAGTGCTTTGCTCTGTATTGCCTTGCTAATCATTTGTCAACTATAATCATTAGGATAAGAATTAACTATGTGATTTATAGTAAAGACATTGTGCCAGGTAGGAAATTAAAAAAAAAAAACTGTATGTAACCAAACCATGATGTAGTACTAGGAAAATTCCTGTTAGTTAACCTTAGAAGTGTAACTAAATCACCATAAAGTATAAATCTTAAGTATGTGACCAAAACAATCATACCTATATTATCTATCTATCTAATACATTTATATTAAAATAATAATGTAAGAAAGTCCCGTAAAGGTCTAAATGAGATATCAAAGGGCTATTGAGACATCATGGAAAGTACAAAGTTAGGACATCACAAAGTTAGGACATGGTGATCTGCAATATGCAATCTTGCATGAATCAGATTCTAGAAGACTTTGTTGCACTAAACGAATCAAGAGACCCATGAATAACTGTGAATTCTGTATCTTGAAGTCTCAGATCATACTGGGTACACTGTAGACCTTACCTTTGTTTCTCTTAATAAAGGTTGGTTTCTTTGCCCAGAGAGGTTTGCCAGTTTCTTTTTTATACTCACAACAACCTATGCAAGATTGATGCTATTATTACCCCTATTTTACAGTTGAGGAAACTGAGACAAATAGATGTTAAGTGACTTAACAGGGTCGTACAGCTAGCAATTGGCTAAGGATGTATTTGAGTGCAGTTCTTCCTGATCCCAGTCCCAATGCTCTATCTACTGCACCACCAACTTTCCCCTTCTTTCCCTTTCCTCTTCCTCTTCCCCTTTAAGCTCAGAGATTTTGTGATGCTGTTCTTTGCCTGCAATGCCAAAGAGGTGAATATTTTTAAAATATTAAAATATTTTTAAAATATTACAAAAATATTTTAATATTTTAAAAATAACCACCACTATTATACAAAGGTCACATTTTTAATGTCACCAAGAAAAACTATCTATGCTAAAGAATATTCACATACATCTTTTACTTTTAGTGTTGATGAAAAATATACAAAAGCCTTTTTACAAAACAATGAAAATTATGGTTTAATTGCTAGATCAGACAAAAGACAAGCACTGATTAAAATTCCATTGAAATCTAAGATCTGAGACTCCTATAGTATTATTAGACAATTACATGCTACAGAATTAGAGTTTTCAGAAAAAAAACATGGAGAGAATGCTACTCACAATGCTGTGATTAAAATAAAAGCTTCCAAAGTGATCACAATGAGACAATAACCGTGAACTATTTTTGAAGCAGACTCACCTGCCTGGTCCTAATTCTCATATCTAGTGCAGTTGATAGCAAAATACTTTCCAACTCCTGAGATTCCATTTTCTTTGACAGTAAATACCACCATGTGCTACATTCATATAGTAACAATTCTCAATTTTCAAAGGGAAAATTCACAAAGAGCATCATACCAACCTTAAACACCACACATATCTTCACAAATATATTTGTCAACATTCACCATAAGGTAGGGATTTATTTTCTAGAAATAAACCATGGCATTTACTAGCAACGTCATAGTAACTATAAGGGTAACTACAGTCGGAGAGGCTGCAGATTGCATACAAAGATCTTGTTTGGAAGGAGGAAAGGCGCACGAGAATGAGACAAGCATTTGTTAAGGATCTGCTATATGCCAGGCACTGTGCTAAGTGTTTTACAAATATTATCTCATTTGATAGTTGAGAAAACAGAAGCGCATCGAGGTTAAGTGACTTGGCCAAGGTCACACAGCTAGTAAGGGTCCACGGCCAGATTTTAACTCGAATATCTGACTCCAGTATCTGTGTACTGTGCCACCTAGGTGTCTCTTTTGGAATATGAAAGCCTCTTCTGAGTTCAAGTTAAATTGTTTCCTGTATGCATACGACTCATAAGCATACTAGCTATTTGACCCTGGAAGAAAGAGTCTTTTAAACTGCAAGTGTTTCTGTCAACTCTTTTAAGACTAGACACTGCATTGGTAAAGAGAAATTCCTTTGAATTTACCAGGCTAAGTCAATTCTTTTCAACTGGTAAGTAGATAAATTTCCGCACCAAAAAAAAACCAAAACGGTGAACACTGATATTCTGTAGAAAAGCAATATATGATGGGCACAAATTAGTCAAGCTGATACTGTAAATACATCACAAATGTTTTCTGTTATCTATCCCTAAAATTCTTTTTTTATCTATATTATTATGATCTTATTCAATCTGAAAAAAAATCACAATTGTTACTGATATGACACTGTATAGAGCAGGCCAGTACAACATACAGCCTACAAGCTGCTTGCAGCACGCCAAAGGGTTTCGGGAGGCCTGGGAAAAAAAACGTAGATGGTGTAAAAGAAAGTAAATATGTAACAAGTACTTTGTCCAGGCCCCGCTTAACCCACCTTCCACTAGTCACTATTGTGCCCATCAGATAACTTGGCGTATGGGTTACCACTGCACACTCTCCTGTTTGTCATTTGACCTGTGGCAACCAACCATCTTCAGTCCGTCTCTACTCTGAGAGGAGCAAGAGGCATATCTTTTCACTGCGTTTTCAGTTGTTTTAAATGTAAACAGTAAGAAAATCTTAAAAATGTATTAAAACTTGTACTGCTTAGTGAAGTAATATTTTTAACATTTATGTGATTTCATGATAAATAAAAAGCTTAAGAAATAAATGTAATTAATTGATATTAATTGAAATTTCCCTTTTTTAATACAGTTTATTTGCAAAACAATCTAATCATTAACTATATCTTTACTTGGAAAGTGACTGGCTAAAAACCTATCTGTGGTCTCAAGAAGTTTAGCCTATTTTAATTTTGGTCCCTACTTACTGCCAAGAGGAGCAGGTCTGGTATAAAGACAAAATTCAAAGGAAGCAAATGCTGTGGACTTTTTTTAAAAGAATTAAAAATAATTCTATGTATCAGACTAATAAGTGGCTTACGCATTTCCAATTTTCTGAAGCTCATCTGGAGGTGGGATTTTAAAAGCTAAAAAATGTTAAAGGAATTTATTCCTCAGAGATCAAATTCAGCATAATACTTGATAGCCATATTTCTGCAAATCACCATGCAAAGCTAGTTTACAGGTAGATAATACTCCTTCGGCCTCTGTTTAAAAAAAATTAAACATACTAGAAAAGAATTAAAGGCCCATCATATTAACACTCCATCTTGTGAAATAGAAAATGTAATTGAGTTGGACTCCCATGACAAATTGCATACATGGTCCCCAAGTGAAGACAAAGCTATCCTATTACCTGAAGTTATACTGCAACAAAAGCCCAAGGCATGATGATGTTAAAACTATGAGGGTAAAGTTTTATTGGAGATCTTTTCATGACATCACTTCAAACACTATGGGGCAAGACTTTGAAATGAGTTCAGTCTCTGGGAAGCAACCGCATTTCTGGTAGGTGATAGAAATTAATGTGATGATGCTTTGAATTGGATTGTGCTGTGTAAACAAAATAAAATAACGAATAAAATTACTCTCCTACTGACAAGCCATTGCTACCTCTTCATAAATACTTTTGGTATCATAGCAAAAACATAGGACTTAGAGTCAGGGACCTGATTTTGAATCACAACTCTCCTCTTTGTTACCAGCGTGACCTTGGCCATATCACTTAACCTCACTGGGTTTCAGTTTCCTCATCTATTAGACAAATCAGATTGGATTGAACGATCTCTGAAGTTTCTTCTAGCTCCAAATACTTTGTCCCAAAGACTTCTTAACTTAAGTTTCTTCTAGTTCCAAATACTTTGTCCCAAAGACTTCTTAACAGTTTCAAATCTGATTCAAGGAAGCCTAACAGATTAAGTTAAATCCTCTGAATGGTATCAGCAGTTTTAGTTCTATTCCTGTGTAGACCATAGTCACAGAAGGAAACATTGTAAAATAAGTCACAATTTAATGTCATCTTTCCAATCTATGAAGCTGAAACACTATTAGTAATCCTTTGTTAATCTTATGGGTTAAATTCACATATTTTAAGAAAAATACTTTAAAATATGCTTTAAGAAAAAAAGAGTCACTTAGTATCATCATATTCTCGATCACTTGTGGAATAAACCCTTTCAACCATCATTCTGAGTAGGTGGTATTGATGAGAATACTTCAGTTCTTCAAGAAGCTGTGTTAATGGAGGCATACTCTTCATAATGCAAATTACAACCTTCTCTACACCTTGGTAGACAATCTTGATGATTTTCTGTGACCTAAATAAATATATCAATAAACAAACAAATGCCTGGTAATAGTGGAAAGACTACCTCTTGTCAAAAGACCTGAATTCAAATCTAACATCAGTCACATTTCTTGTGTGATATTGGACAAGTCACTGAACATCTCAAGTCCTCAATTTCCTCAACATTACAATGAGAGGGTTGAACAATATCAAGTCTAAAGAGATGACTTCCTACTGTAAATTTATGATCCAATGGCAGTCAATGTTCCAGTGGTAAATCTCACTGAAGTTAGCTAAGCTGGTCTCACTCAGGCCCATTCTTGAGTCTTTTCCATGTTAGACATGTCAGGTCATCTGTTTGCCATTGGAATAGATTTTTAGGGGAGGACTAGGGAAAATGGCATACATAAAAGTGCTTTGAGATGAGTTACCCGATTATTTAGCAACAACTTGAAACTTTACTTATTTATTTATTTCCTTGCAGTGCTTTTATGGACTTCCACTGCTGGAATATATCCATGTTCT
>CM053627.1:148563998-148583981 GCA_028646595.1 Phalanger gymnotis | reverse complement strand
ATTCCAGAGAGGAATAATTGGAATAGTACTATTTAATATATCTTCAATAAAAGAATTTTCATAAATTTAATGTCATTAAATTAGTCTAATTTCTAGTAAATCAAATCACGTGCTGGAAATGGGACAGTTCAAAATGAATTTGTTACAAGTAATTTTTAGGAAGAGGGCTGTAAGTTATTTTTGATTTAAAAAAACTGAAAGATTTCTAAAAATGCAACCATATCAATCTCATAAGAACATTCTTGCTGTTGAGGTAGTAGGTCTAAAGTTCTTAAATAACCCAATTAGAAATCTTTAAGAGAGGGAAAAAAGGGCCAATTGATGCCTAATTAAAATGACAGGCATTCTTCTGACTCATGGGGTAGTCACAGTACCTTAAGCAGTAAAAATAGTGTCTCATTAGTCTTTTAAACATTTATTCCCAGGTTTCCATGAAATTGATATTTAATCACTTTCCCAGTGTACAGCAGGCACTTATTACATGGGGAAGGCTTGGAGAGTGGAAAGTTTATAAAATCTCTGTCAATCTCTGCTCCATTTGAGGAATGATTCGTTATAATGGGCCACCAGTGGCAGGAGGACTCTGAATATGAGCCTGTAATTAACTTCACTTCATGTTTTATTGATGACATTTGCTGTGCTATGAGAATAGATGATGCATCGTGGGGACCATGCCCCATGGATTATGTTGTGGAATGTACTGCATCACAACTAAATCACATCCATACGCACATTTAGCTACTCTTCTTGTTGCTGGTGTGTATATGTAGGATGTTTGCCACTGTGATACATTTTGAGGTGAGTTATGAAAATAAGAATACACCAAGAAGATATCATTATTTCCTAAAACAGAAACAGAGTATTTATACTTGAGGCAAAATCTGTTTAGGTTGAAAAGAAAAGTCAGTTCTAAAGAAAAGCCAATATTCATTAGGGCCTTGATTTCTTTTTACAGCTGCAAAACTTTGGGGTAAGGTGGATCCAGTACATGGAACTCCCTCCACTGATATAGATTGGCAACCCATCTATAACTTATAGTTCTATAAAGCAGTCTAGAACCCTGAGAGGTTAAGTGGGCCAGGGTCACACAAACTATATATATTAGAGACAGAATCTGAACCCAGTCCCTCATGACTCAAAAGCTGGCCCCCTTTCCACAGTGCTATGCTTCAATCTATGACTTATCCTTACGATTATAATTTTTGACTTAGGAACATTGAGTTATATTTGACTTGTATACACCATAAAGCAAAATGTAAGCCAGCAGAATGTAAAAACTTTTGTTTCATTCATCAGACTGGCATATTGTTTCTATGTAAATGGTTATTCACTGCTATAACAGATTATAATCAATAAATTAGCATTTAAGTGCCTGCTATGTGTCAGGCACTAGAGATACAAGGACAAAAATGAAGTAGTACCTGACCTCAAGGAACTTACGATCTGTTAGGAGAGACAACGTGTGTGTGTGTGTGTGTGTGTGTGTGTGTGTGTGTGTAAGTAGGTACAGAATATCAACGTGATAAGTACAAAGTAATTTTGAGAGGAAAGGGCCTATTTCCAAGGAAGATCAGGAAGAACAATAAAAGATTTTTTTTCTACACAACAGACATTTTGTTTTAAAAGAAACATCTTATTATGGTCTTTTAGGAGTCTTATAACTTGGCTAACTCCTAGTGCATATAGGAATTCTATCATAAATTAAGAACCGAAAAAGACTTCTAAGGTAACTTAGTCTTAAACTCTCATTTTACAAATGAAGAAACTGAGTCCCAGAAAGGTTAAGAGACTTGCCAAAGGTAATAAAACTAATGTGGCCCATGGAAGAAAGGGGGAAAAGATCTTTCCAATATCCTGCCAGTAGTCAGAAGATTGTTTATGCCCCCAGCCTCACTCAGTAAGACTGAGTAAATACTGCCATTTTCCTTACATAGAAAACTAGAATCTTATAAAAACTCATAAATCTATTTTTAAAAATTGTATTGAGTGCAACCAAAAATTGATTCTTTTTTAAATGGAGATGAATATTATTTTAGTCTGATTCCCTTAGGAAACTAAATATAAAATGGAGAATTTAGAATTTGCTAGAAAAATCTTTTTTTTTTCTGTAGAAACATTTGGACAACAGCATTTATATTGTAGCATCATCAAAACCCCTTTGAATACTATAATTTAGCCTTTCAAGTAATGCACTGAAACTGAGACCTAAATTTTACTACTTGCATTTCAATTTTCTATTAAGTAAGAAGCCTCTGAAGACCTCAAAGGGACCAAATTATCTAAAATATTAAAGGCTTATTATATTTCTACTAAATTATCAATTTTGTAAAACAATTAAACAGGGAAAGCCAATTAGTGCAAAAGTGGCCTTTAGAGTATAATCGTTAGTTAGAGGCTCAGATGATAAGGTTAGGTCCAAATCTAATAAGCTAAACCCCCAGCAGAATGTCAATATAGCCATGTGGCAGTCTTTAACAGTGCCAGTCTCTAAATAGAAGCCCCTAGAAATTAAGGAAATGAGAAAAGATGTTATTTTCACAACCATCAGCAAAATCTCTTTGGGGCCATGTCCAACAAGAATCATGGGAATTTCTTAATCATGACCTGTGTATTTGTACTGCAAAGCTAAACTATCTTCACTCTCATTGTCTTCCCAGCAGGTTGCCAAGAATATTAGGTAAAGAGTATAGGGAAAAGGAGGAGAAATAGGAGAAGAGGAGAAAAGATATGAGACAAAATAAATTAATTCATCACATTGAGTTATTTGAATGATAGCCAAACTAAAACTCTTGTATGGATATTTTCAGATTATAAATTTACCATGTGTACTACTGATGGTAATTTTATAATTGTGCTATCATAACCCTCTGATTTCTGTTTTAAGAAATTGTTTCATTAGTTAAAGGATAATAAAATATTAATCATAAAATCTTATTAATATAAGCATTAAGGATGGGCAATGGTTCATTCAAATATTAGGCCAGAAGCTCAGTATCAGTAATCTAGCTTTTGTTCAAGAGAAGTACTTGGCATAGGAAACAGGCATTTTCATTCCATTAAGAGGTAATTTAGTAAATAGTAACCTAGTGATTTATAAGAAGGTAGAACATTAAATGTTTCACACAGGGAGGTATTTTCTCATCCACAGGAGGGAGCTCATTTGTTTTTTACAGAAAACATTTAAAATGCCAAAGTCAGCCAATACATATTATTCACTTCTCTAAAGTGATCACACAGTTTCTACCCATAAATGTTCAGGGTGAAACCAAGAATGTAACATGGGATACTACCTTGCAATAGAACATAATAGTCTCTGCTAAATCTGTCCTTTAATTTTGGTAGTCTTTGACATTGGCTCCACACCCCCAAGAAATCAGTTGATTTGGTATACGATTAGGCAATTTAGTTTAAAAAAAAGACCAATAGATCAATCAATTTCAGTCTTACATTTAAACTAGTTGTGGTGAAGCAGAAAAGACATGAACACCATATTTTCATTTTCATTCAATTTCTCTATTATTTTATGTTTATCTTCTAAGTTCTGGCTTATTTTTAATATCCTAACTTAAAATAGACGACTAGCTCACTTTGAGGATTTAATAGCACAGGTATTACTATACCCATTTTTCAGATAAAGAAAATGAGCCTCAGAAAAATTAAGCCCCTTTCCTAAGGCCATACCACTGGCAAGAGTTAGACATGAGTTTAGAACCTCTCTCTCCAGGCTCCAAAGCCATTGCTTTTTGCACTATTCTTTAAAGTACTAGTTTTCAGCTAATTAAAACACTTGAAAACACATACATTCAAAATTGCAAATCTCTGGCAAATTGACTCTGTCTTTTTTAGCAGCAATTTTATGAAGCTACTTCTGACTAATATAGATGCACAAATAATCATCCCAAATCTCTCACTCAGGTAATTACAAAAAAATAATAAAATCAGCTTCTGCTAATACAAATTTAGAATATGACTGATAATATTCAGGTTAGGGGTTAACACAGGAAAAATTGGACATGGTGCATAAACACAAAATAAATTATTGTATGGCCATGTAATTACATTGCTACCACTAAGTTAATTATAATTTATATCAAGCTAATAATTAAAGAAGCAAGCTCTTGTTCAGTTGCCTATTCAAAGTACAATAAATTATTCCATACTCCTAGAATAGTGATGGGCCATAAATTTGATAGCTAGACATAATACCACAATATAATTCATCTTAATATTTCAAAGAAACACTCAATGTATTCCAAAAAGTTAAAATTAGACCCAACGTGCACAGTTAAATAGGTGACTAATGCCTGGTTATCTAAGAAATTCTAAGCGGCCCCATGGTATAATGAATAGAGAAGAAAGCTTCAGTGTCCAGAATACCTGGTTTCATATCTGTCCTCTGACACATACTGGCTGTGTGACACTAGGCAATTCACTTAGATGCTCAATGTACTCAGACAACTCTCAAAATGGTAAAAGCTATCTGCTTTGGTAAAGGGGTTTCCTCACTGGGAGTTCCCTATATCAATAAAGCCACAGATCTGGTAGTTTAAAAACAACAGTAACAACCCTATAACCTAAAATTAACGTCCTATAGTTTTTTGCAGAAAGGCACAATCAAATGCTATGTTTATATTAAGATTTATGTTAAGTAAAATTGACTTTGAGTATTTTGTTTTACAATCATTTGTCAGTCATGTCTGATTCTTTGCGACCCCATTTGGGGATTTCTTGGCAAAGATACTGGTGTGATTTGCTATTTTCTTCTCCGGCTCATTTTACAGATGGGGAAACTGAGGCAAACAGGGTTAAGTGACTTGCCCGATGTCACACAGCTAGTAAGTGTCTGAGACTGGATTTTGAGCTCAGGAAAAATCAATATTACTGACTCGAGGCCCTGCGCTCTATTCACTATGTTACCTCACTACCCTGACTCTGCATAAACTACTATGAATAATTCACTTAAAATTTAACATGATGCCTTATAATGGTTGGTTTCTGGTTGAAAGGCATTTAACATGAATTTAACTTGAAAACAATAAATGCTCACTTTTTGCACAGGTTTTAACACCAAGCGATTCACCCCTAAATGTTTTCTGTTCTAGAAATGGAAAGGACAAAAGGCAGAATAAAAATGAATTTCATCAGTAGTCCCTACCTAATTAAACTTGATTTTTTAACTCTCATCATCATCAGTATTTAGTATTAGCACAACTGGGAACAGAGAAAAGATAATGTAACCAACGGGCTCACATTGCTCGAGGGCCTGCTTACAATGACTTTGGCCTCTTTATCAAATTTCAACCTCATTTCAAGAAATATTTCTCAGGCTCAGTTCTTAAATTGCTGCATGACACAATCATTCCTATCATGGTGAGCACACACTTTATATTTCAAGTTGATAACTCCTCAGATAGAGTTCATACATAAATTGTGTTTTATTTGTCAAAGGTGAGGTTGGTTGTTTTAAGAGGTACCAGGCAATTTTTGGATCAATGGGCATCATAGTTTGTGCTTTTATCCAATATCTTACTTCAGGCTTTAAATGATCATGTGTTTTGTATAAGATACAAATATAAGTATAAGATAAAATAAAGAAATTTATCTTATTATGGATCATCATATGGATTCAATGAAATAGTCAGTCGATAAGCATTTATTAATTGCCTCTTGTGTTCCAGACACTATGGTAAGTGCTGCTAACCAGCGAAGTATACCTGGTAACCTTAAGAACAAAAGGTACTCCTTATTTTGGGCTGTTTAGCTCAGTTGTCTATATCACAATGAGAACAATATTCAAGGTCACAAGACTGATAGAATTAGAGAATTGTAAAAATCCAGGAGGTAGAAGGGACCTCAGGGATTCTGTCTAGCACAGTCTATAGCTGATCATCAATCCTACCTCCAACAACCCTGTTAAGATGTCCTATAAATTCCACTTAAAAATGGGCACAATTTTACCTGTTTACTATACTTCAAAAGAGTTCCTATTTTTAGAAGTTTTTGAACCAAATTTTACCTCCCTGCAATTTCATAGACTCGCATGATCTCAGTGTAAAAAAGGACCTCAGAAGCTACATAGTCAAATCTGCCCTTGGTTAAGAATCCTCTCTGTGACAACTCTAACAAGTGAGCATCTCAACTGTGCTGGCAAGCCCCTGGGGAGAGAGAACTCATGACATCCTGAGACAGCACATGCCTTTTTCTTTCTCTCTAATTATTAAGACATTTTCTTCGTTACCACAAACCTAAACTACTTGTCTGCAACTTCTATCCATTGTTCCTAGTTCTATCTTCTGGAGTCAAGAAAAACAATTTCTTCCACAAGGTAGCTTCAAATCTCCCTTCATTTTCTCTTCTGCAGGCTCAACATTCTCAGTTCTTTCAATTGGTCCTGTCTTTTGGGGGTCCACATCCTTTTTTATGCTTATAACTCTGCTTTAACCATAATTCATTTTCCTTTTTCAATTCAATTAAAGGAGAATTTCATAAGTACCTGTTATGTGCCAGGTACTGTGACAGGTTCTAGGGATATGAAGACAGAAAACAAACAAATAGCCTCTGCCCTCAAGAAGCTTATATTCTACTGGGAAGGGAGCAATAGAATGAACACAAATAAATACAAAATAAATTCAAAGTTCAGGAATGGGGAAGCACTAACAACTGGAAGATTAGAAACATCCTCTTTCAGGAGATGAGCATCTGAGATGATACTTGAAAGAAGTTGGAGTTCTAAGAGACAGAGATGAGGAGGCAGAACATTCTAGGCATGAACAGCCTGTGCGGAGGCCTGATGGTAGGCAATGGAATGTTTTGGAAGAGGAATATCAAGTAATCCAGTTTGGATTCTCCCCAATCTCAAAATTAAAGATGACTCCATAATTTGAAGCCTGAGAAAAAAAAGGAAAGTTCAGAGAACAACTGGTTTGTCAAGTTAGATGATAAATTTAGTTTGAGGTGTCACATATTGTTTCTGGTTCTAATAATGTGTGAATATTCTAAGTTTGTGTTTGGTCACAGCAACATTCTCCTGGAATTGTCCTATATGTAGACAAGGATACAAGATTGATATTTCAATGATAGGTCCAGCCTGAAGAGATGCATTTGAGAGTAATAAGTGAAACCAAAAGAATCAATTTCCCAAGGAAAAGAGTTTTAAGAGAGGAGAAAACAGGACCAAATACTAAGCCTGGGGATCATTAACAATTATATATCCAGAAAAGATTTCACAAAAGGAGGTATGGGAGGAAAACTATCGTAGCTAGAATAAAGAGTTTGAGACAAAACTATATGGCCATGGGTGTTGATGAGAATAGAGATTGAGAAAGGCTATTGAAATAATAGTTATCTAGGTTGTCAGTGTGCATGTGCATTTTAGTTTGGAGTTAGACCTTCCAAGTGATTCATTTGAATATATTATACTAATGTTTCTTTATGGCAACAACTCCATTTGATGATGTATTAATGTGCTACATTATCACAAGGAGTGGTTCTAATGATATATTACTCTGACAGTGCTGTCCAAGAAACAATAGATGCATTAGCAAATTTAGTTTAATTACACACTGAAAATACTTCCTAGCAGGGGTGGACTTGCTACATATAAAACAATTTGTGTTTTCTTACCTTGTAGTTCTATAAGTTATGCCCAGCATAAGCGTACAATTTAAAAAACAAGACCAAAAAGCAGAACAAAATGACTTGTCAATCCTACCATTATCCTTTAACATAGCTATCATCAAAACCTTAGTTCTGGACTAAGCCTCTGACCTTGAACCAGAAGAGATAGAGACCAGAGAACAAATGATTAAATGGCAAGGACAAAGTCTCGTTGACCACTTGGCTTATTCCCTAGACAACATGGACTCCCTTTCTAGTACCTGAGTGGAACATACATCCTTCCAGCTTGACTCAGGTACCAAAAGCTTTTGGGACTGAGTTAAAATTCTTTATTTTGTGGGTCTGAAAAAAGAAGAACTAGGACAAGGTGACCTCTGAAAAGCTTTTCAGCTCAATCTATGACTGCCTGCTTTTACCAAAACATCTATCTCCTGCCCATTAATAACCTACTCTAAAACCAACAATCCTTCTACCTGTTGGGTCTCCACCTGCTACCAAACTCCCATACTCCATCCACCCTCCTAGTCTTCATACTATTACCCAGAACTTTGACCTTCCCTGATTTGAAAGCAGTTGAATAATTTGCCCAGTACCTCTTGCCCTTTTGGGGCCCCCAGGACACTCTAAATGTCTCAATGCAACCATAGAGTTATCTAATTATCTGCTCTTGGTCCTAGTCCATTTCCCAGACTTTGAAGTGGGTGTTCAGATAACTCAACTAAGATATTTGAAGGTATTCAAGAACAGTTGGCTAGTTTCTTTTGTTAAAAGTATATACACACATATGCATTCATATATTTGACCATGACTTTATATCTTGCTTCAGACGGTTACTAGCTATGTGACTCTGGATGAATAAATTGTTATTTAAATAAGCATTAGGTGCCTATTATTTGTTAGGCACTGTGCTAAGCCCTAGGAATATAAGAAAATTCAAAAGACAGTTCCAGCTTTCAAAGGCCTCACAGTCTAATGGGGAGACAACATGTAAACAACTTTGTAAAAATAAGTTGTGTACCATAAATAATCAACAGAAAGAAGGCACTAGAATTAAGCAGGATTAGGAAAGGCTTCCTGTAAAAGATAGGGTTTTAGCTAGTATTTGAAGGAAACCAAGAGGTGGAGATGAGGAGAGAGAGAACATGCCAGGCATGGGAGATAGGCAGTAAAAAATGTCTGGAATTAGTAGATGGAATTTCTTACTTAAGAAATAGCAAGGAGGCCAGTGTCATTGGATTTCAAAGTACTGGGGTGAGGAAGGAGATTAAAGTATAACAGACCCTATCAGTCTCAGTTTCCCTATCCATAAAGTGGAAGTAATAATAGTACTTACCTTATGGAGAGTTATTATGAGGATTAAAGGAGACAATAAATATAAAGCTCTTTGCAAACCTTTTATGCAATGATGATGATGATATTCATCCTAGAAAGAGCTGTACTAGACTGTTAGATGAACCCTAAATCTTCAACCAGAGGCCTCTGCTTCATAATTAAGAATTAAATTTCTCTGTTCTCTGAACCCCAGGATGTTATGCTGGTCTAGTATGACACATGTACACCTAGCCAGCCACACCTACGGAACTTTCCAAGTTTGCTTCTGTGATTCCTGACCCCCAAAGAGATGTTATTAAATCAAAAATTCCACAGAATTTCTCTTTTGGGGATTCATTATGGCTGTGGTGATACGCATCTGTTAGCTATAAGGAAGCCATAGGACTGTTAATGAGGATCAATGGGACAATAATGACAGATGAGGAAAATGAAGCTAAAATGTCCAATTCTTGTATTTTTATTTTTCTTGTCTTTTCTTTTCCAAGAAATAATCATTTCCAGACAAAGAGAGAATAAAATGGTTAAAAGGATGTTGAATCCTGAAAATAAGGGAGAAGGTGATATAGCAAGAGAGTACTTACCTGCCCTTAATAAGTCCAAGACACTAAGCCCAAATGAACAACATCCTAGGGCACTAAATAACTGTGAGGCCTAAATGCCAAGCTACTCACGGTGATCTCTGAAAGAGCAGTGAAAATGAGTACTATCACAGGAATGGAGCTAGACAAAGCTTTCAAAGAAAGCAATATGGTGGATTCTACAAGATGTAGGCTAATAAACTTGACTTTAATTAGTTTTAAAATTCTAGAACATTTTCTTAAAATGTTGGCATTTTAATATGTTTAATATGTTGTCATTTAAGAAAGAACTTATCACTAAGAGGCAGTACAGTTTAACATGCCAGCTTATCCTCATTTTTTTTTGATTGAGTTACTTGACTGGTAGAACAAAGAAATGCTGTAGATATGGTTACACCTATATTTAAGCAAAGAATCTGAAAAAAAATCTATCATGCTCTCAGACAATATGAAGATATAAGAGCTACATGATAGTATATTTAGTTCAATTTAGAACTAGTTTAATTGCTGAATCTAAAAAATAGTTACTAATGATATCAACTTAGAGACTCTAGTCAAGTCTTTGGCAACTTTGGCATTGTGCTGTTGAAGATTTTAATTGATAGCTTGGAGGACAGTATAGATTATATGGAGGAGACTGTCAGTTGTTGAAGTCTATGAGCAGAAGGGTAAACTAGGAAAAATCCTGTCAAATTGAGAAGGCTTTTTGTGGGGGCCTGGTGGAAGAATTGTATCTCTGTCATTTAGGGACCAACTTAAATAAATTTGAAGAGTTTTATCAGCCAGGTGGTATCAGGGAGATGAAGTTTTCATCTTCAGGCACGGCAACTCTAGAAGACTATCTACTAAGTTATAGAAAGACTATACTCTTGGAGAAATGCCCAAACTGACAAAATCACACATCTTTGACATTGGCAAATCACTTAGTTCCTCTGCCTCAGTCCATGAACAGAAATGTGTAGTGGAAAGAGAATTGAACTGTGAGTTGGAGAAACCTGATCTTCTATCCCTCAGTGGTGTCAACGACACAGTGGGATGACGAGCAAATAACTCAGCCTCTTTTTGTCTCAATTTTCTGATCTAAAAAGTGTGAATAACTATATTTGTCCTACTTCACTTCACAGTATCATTGGAAGTATAAAATTTCATAATATATATATGAAAGCACCTTGAAAAGTATAAAGTGTTTTTAAAATCCAAAATATTATTGTTATTTTTATTATTACAGATAAACATTTTGACAGGCATCTTGGTATAAAAAACACAACCTGATATCAGAGTCAAGACGAACATGGTTCAAATTCCACTTCTGACACATATTATCTGTTTGACCTTGGGGAGGTCATTTAAAGGCATTGACTCTCTCATTTTCATATCTGTATATTCCAGACCTACCTTAGTTTTTGGTACAAAGAAGACTCTTAATCAATGCTTCCTGATTGATTGTCATAACTTCTTATTGTCCTTAATCTGTAAGATTAAATCGCAGAACATTTGTGGCTCTTCACTGGTAAAAGGAGTTTCCTCACTAGTGAAATTACTGGCCTAGTATTACAACCATATGATATATGCACATGCACATATATGTATGTATGTGTATACACACATATCTAACACAAACATACATATATATTTATGTAGTACATACATTATACACACAAATTATGAAATAACTCTTCCTTGATAATGGCTACAATGATCTGATAGATGTAATCCATATTGCTTTCACCATTCACAAAACTGTAAAGAATCTGTATACATAAATAGAGGCAAATAGCCACAGTGTTAGGATTATTGTTTTATTAACTTTATTTTGTATACTACTTACCTAAGTACAATGTAACTGCCCACTTAGTACAAAGTGTGATGACTATAATAAAAGTTTCTCAGTGTTTTAATTTTCCACATGAATCATCTAACCCAATGTAATTGCATCATTAATGTGACATTATTGGAAAGCCGGGTCATGCACAAGTGGAATGTGTCCTTCCTAGCAAGACTGTGTTTGGCTCTCCTGTCTGGCTTTGCTAGATGGCTTGGCACGACTATGTGCTCACATTAGCACTAGGAAGGAAATTTACAGATAGTTTTTCTAAGCTTTTATTTATTAGGATGATTAGAATTGACCAAACCTTGCTGTGCAGAAATATTGTAAGACAAAAAGGCCTCATCTTTCACCTCACCAAGTATTATTTTATAAAATCTTGACCTTCCGTACTTCAAAGCTCAGCTCAAAGGCTACCTCCTATGGGAAGCTTTTCTTGATTCCTCTAATTTTTAGAGCTCATCCCCTTCTTAAATTACCTTCTATTTACTTACTTTTTCCATATTGTATTTTCCTGCACCCCATAAGCTCCTAAAGGACAGTAAATGGGTGTCATGTTTTGTCTTTGTATTTCCAGTGCCTTGAAGGTAGTAGTGATGGTTATAGAGTACTAAAAACTCTTAAAGGTTTGCAAAAAGCTTTACTTTCATGATCTCATTGATCTATTCAACAACCTTGTTTATGAGGTGCTATTAGTATCTGCTTTTTTACATATGTGTAAACTGAGGCTCAGAGATTTAAAATCTTGCCCATCGTCACGACTCTGTTAAGTGTCTTAAGAAGGATGCAAATCCAGGTCTGTCCAGTTCCAAGACTATTCACTATACTATGTTACTTCTCTTAGTCGCTGGTTGATAAGTGTTTAGTAAATTAAATTGAATGGAAGAGCATGGTACTATGGAGGACACAAAGAAGTTTACAATTTTTTCCCGCAAGTAAAACTAAACATGTAATTAGGTAGATACTATACTTACACAAAAAGTTTCATATTTAGACCAGGGTTAGCAAGGCAAAATGATAGTAGGAGACATCAATACAATACATAATTGTATCAAATCAAAGTTACATACAAAAAGTGCTATGACTTTGGAGGATGGAGGAATCAACTTTCTTTGAAGGTAACTCTGATATTTCCAGATGTAAAAGAGTAATTCTTGAAAGCCAGGATCTACTCACAGAAAAAAGGATCAGCCGAGGAAGTGCTAAAATTAAAATAAAAGGTACAGTCATCCAGATGATCCCTATATGGAGAGCTAATTAGTCCATTGAGTGAATAGAATGTGAAGAATCATAGACAATGCCTCAAAATGACCTTTAAAAGTTAGCTCATTAAATCTAGAAACATATTTGAAGAGAAAAGCATCTCTAGAAGAATCTCATGAAGCTGGAGAAAAGAAATTTGTAAGAAGTCATACGTAGCTAGAAGAGCAGAACCAAGAGTTAAAAAGAAAGGGCCTAAGATTCTGGGAGCAAGGCTGCTTGGAACAATGAAGTATGATTGGGACAGATTCTGTTTCTGAACCAACAAGACTCCTATATAGCCTTTCCCTTCTGTTGCTCGTAGAAGCCCCAAACCTTTGCTTCTGGGCACAGGGGAAGTCTATTTACTGCTCTTTGTTTTAGATGTTTACTTATTGATTTACAGTGTTAAGTATGGGTCTTTGCTAGTCTGGGTGAATCTGCTAAAAACGAAGTTATAAGGTAGCAACTAGAAGGTGAACATTCCCTGAGAAGAGATAAAAGTAGATCTAACAATGTGTTTTGTTTTGCTTTTGCCAAAAGTTATCTCTGACTGGGGGCTCAGTAATAACAACAGGAAAAAAGAGAATTGTAGATCCTTTAAAAGTATTGCTTGTCATCATGAAGAAAGAACATTTATAACAGGAAACTTACCTGTAATGAGTTATTAAGATTGTAAGAGGCAAATAGAAGTGGTTAAACAAACTTTAATTACTAACTTATCCACTTAACACTACTATGCAAGCATGGAACATGGCACTATGGATAAATAACACTTATGAATAATGATTAAAACTGGGTTGTGCTATATTCTAATTATATTGAAATTATCTAAACGATGTTCAGTCCCTTTAAAAGATAATTTCTAGGAGTCGCTAACCATTTAGCTAACAGATGCCAATCTCTTAACAGAAACAAGGGTCACAAATAATTCCTTTTTTATTGACTCCTGTTAAAACAATAATAATAATAATATCTGCTGTACAAAATGAGAAGAGTCAGGGGCTATAGGGGAGAGAGACCCACATTTCCTCTTTGCTCCTCTCTTTTTCATCTGCAGGCTATTAATCACAAAAAAATACATCTGAAATGAAAACCCTCCAAGAATCAAACCCCAAGAACATGTGGGAACCATGTAGTTTGAAATAGTTCTATGTGAGAAGAAGTCTCTCACCTCCTGGGGAGACCATCAATCATTTAGAGAGAAGATCTTAAGCATTTTGGTCACTTATATGTAAGGCTTCGACTTTGGGGCTTCAATTCTCAAAGCAGCAAGAGTACCAAGTCAAGGTAAAAGCTATTAGAGTCCCTAATGGTAACTGAGTCTGTCAGTCCAGAAGCTTTCAGAGACAGATGGAAGGATAATCAGAATTCCAGAAGGACAAAAGAACTAGATTAAGGCGAAGAGCAAATGATAATAGAGAGAAAAAGTGAATTAAAGTCAGTCACAGTATAAAGAATAAGTTTGACCTCTTAAATTCTTGCTTTAAACTGATTCACTATAACTTTTCCATACAGTGTATATTTTATAGTCAGCTAGGTGGTGCAGTGGCTAGAGTGCTGGGCCTGGAGTCAGGAAGACTCATCTTCCTGATTTCAAATCTGTCCTCAGTCCTTTACTAGTTGTGTAACCCTGGGCAAGTCACTTAACCCTATTTGCCTCAATTTCCTCATTTGCAAAATGAACTAGAGAAAAAAAAATTGGCAAACCACTCCAGTATCTTTGCCAAGAAAAGCCCAAATAGGGTCACAAAGAGTCAGACATGATTAATTGACTAAACAACAACAACATATGTTATATGAATATTCATTTTTTTGGAACAGACTGTCATTATATTGGTGTATAGAATTCCTATTGAGGAAACTCTCTGGTGATATAAATTTGCACCTGTTCTACAGTTCATATTCCAAGGAAGACCTGAGTTCAACTCTCATCTCTGATATAAACTGACTGTGTGACCCTGGGCAAGTCACTTAGCTTTCCCATGTCTCAGGAAACTCTTTGGTTCAAGATCACTTCTCTCTTTCTTTTTATTAGTTTATTTTGCATATATGTCTGTGATATGGAGAATCTGTTTTTTTCAATGAAACCAGTTGTACTTAGCAGAAAGTTTTGCTCTTTGTGAGTCAGGAAAGTCCTGTTAACGTTGAACAAGTTATTTAACTCCAGCAGACCTTAGGATTATTGTTGTAAGATGAGAGATAGTGGAACTGTATTATGGATTTAAAATATTTTGATAACTGTTTTTTTCAATATGTTTCCATGATAATCCTGTAAACTTTATTTTATGTATCTAAAAACATCATTCTGAGAAGGGATTCACAGGCTACACCAGCCCTCCAAGGGATTCATGACATAAAAATGGTTAAGACCCCCCTGGACTATTCCAGCTCTATCCCATGCATCTATGAATCTATTTTAGCAGCACATTAGACAGACCTTTACTCTTGAGGAATGTCACCATCAAGTGATGATACTCTAAATCACAAATATACAAATGTTACCAAAATTCACGGTGGGCTGAGGGATTTTGCTCTAAGAAACGAACATCATTAAGCCCAGGTCTCTCCACTTGACTTGCTCCCTTCTTCCTGACTTTGTACCTTTTTTAAAAAAATGTGTTTTCTTCTATCATTGTAAGCTTCTTGTGGGCAAGTACTGTCTTTTCTTTTTGCTTGTTTTTGTATCCCTACTACTTACAGAGGGCTTGACACACAGTAAGTGCTTGATAAATCCTTTATCTATCTCTCACTCCTCATAGCCTTTCTGCTGATGACTCTATAATCAATGGAGGTAAAAAATGTCAATGTGGGCCTCGATCAGATTAGAAGGAGGAGTGTTAAAACAGCAATAAGTGAATGGGAGAAGTGTATTGTACTTGTCCTGGCTTATAACAGCGAACACTTATTATTGTGGTATTAAGTATGTGTTCCCCTTTCCATATTTGCATATCAATATATGCAAATGGTAGAAACCAGATTTAAGACTAAACACCAGTAGAAAATAAACTACTTAAGCTACTCTAATCATTATTTCGAAGTGTCCTTCAGTTTGCACTTTATTTAATTCGTTTTTACTTGACAGTTGCATCTTTAAATTCGGGATGTGTGTTTAATGTGTGTGCATTATGTATTCTAAAATAGATGGCAAGGTCCTTGAGGACAAGGTCCATAGCTCTATTTTTTCTTAACACACCACAACAGACAGGCAATCTGTGTTCTCAGACTGTCTCTATACAATGTAATTATACATCTAACAGGCATCCTTCTTCTCTGAAAGCCTCTAGATTTCCAATAATACTTATGCAAATAACAGTTTATTTCTTTGGAAATCTTTCCTCAATGACCTAACAACATTCATCAGATTAAAAGGAGGAGTGTTTTGGGAAATTCTGATGCTGAGTTCCAAGATGAAAGCATTTTTGTTGGTATGATCTTATACTATATTATAATGTTATTAGTGCTATGGGAGTTACCAAAAGAAAACGAACACAATGATCACTGGACGCACTCATAATACTGCCAGTGAAACCCTTAAAGGATCCTTTATTGATCTTTGTTCCAAAAACTTCAGAATGCTCTATTAGGGCTGTATTGAACTGTTCACCCCTCCTGGAGTCTCAAATGAATAAGCTCATTCCAGGTTCAAAAGCCCAAGTTCTTGAGCTCCAGGTAAAATGAAAAGATAAAAAATAAAAAAGGCCAAAGTGACCTAGATGACACACTTTCCCATTATTCAGTCCTCAAGCTCTTTTATTATTGCATTCCTAGTTTCTAAACAGAGGATATGCTGCCAGCTGATTCGTTTTCTTAAAGTTTTCTTACTTTTAAAAATAACTGCATTACTTTGGGTGTATTTTTAGCTGGCTTGAGTAAGGAAACATCAAGATTCCGACATTTGTTGGAAAGTAAACCTCAGAGGATAAGAGCCTTTAGTCCCCAGTCCACTACTTTAAGTCTAGTTCAATTCACAAGTAATTGAACTTCTGAATTGGCTCTCAGGGGTCTACCTGGAATAAATTTTATTCTGGGTCCCAATGAACACCTGCTTAAATTATAACTATAGCTATGTAATGAGTGTCCTTGCTTGACATTTTATTATAGAGGTCAAGTTATGAATCAGAACTTAAATTATTAAATGATTTTATAAATTAATTAAGTACACATTTTGTATTGAGTATAATTTTTTATTAAGGCACATATTCATAGCCCAGGAAGCTGGAGAGAACTGCAGCAAGCATATATTTATTGCCTACTATGTGTCAGGCACTGCAGGAAGCACTTTACAAATATTTCATTTGATCACCCCAATAGCCCTATTAGGTAGATACTATTATCATCATCATTTGACAGTTCAGAAAACTGAAGAAGACAAAGGTGGAGTCACTTGCCCAAGGTCACATACCTAGTAAGTTTTCGAGACCAGATTTGAACTCAGATCTCCCTGATTCCAGGTCACAGTACTCTATCCATTGTACCACCTAGCCATCCAAAGACCCTAGAAACCATCTAGTCCATCTCCTTCATTTGAAAAATGTGGAGACTAAAGCCTGGAGAAGTAATATAGTTTATTCAAGGGCATACTACTACTTGAAGTTGGGATTAGAATATTCATCTCCTGACTTCTAGGTTCAGGGATTTTTTCTGTCATACTGTCATTCTGTCAATCTAATTCAACCAGGTTCAAATCCTGTCTTTTACGATATGTGACCCTAGGATTAATTTTCCTAGAACTTAGTTCTCTCTTCTGTAAAATTAGGAAGTGGAGATGGACTAGATGATATCTGAGGTGCCTTGTGTCTCTAGATCTAGGATGTAGGATGCTCTACCTGCGAAAACTTGAAGACACTGTGATGTTTTCTTCCTTAGAAAGTTGAATCCTAAAGGGTTATCTGAGCTCTGGCAAAGGTCTTGTAAGTCATATAAAATTCTTTTTTTTTTCCAGAAGAAAGTTAAAATTAGAAAATAGAATGAAATAACAGTGTGGCATGATAGAGAGGGCTCTTTAGTCAAGAAGACGGATTTAAATCCCATCTCAGACACTAACAGTGGGGCCTGGACAAGTCACTTAACCTGTCTGGCTCATTGTCCTCATTGATAAAATAAGGAGTTTGGACTTGATGGCTTCTAAATTCTCTTCTAATATTAAATCTATGATCCTATACACACTTCAATTAATTTTCTCTCATATTTTACCCACATAACTTGCTCAAGTGAGTTACAAATAAAAATAAAGTTATCTGGGAGGGAGATGATAGAAATGGGAGCTAGATGAGCTCATATCTCTAAGGCACAGGACCTGAGGCCTAAGGTAATCTGTAGAATGGATTCAAAAAATCAGACAGATGATCCCTCTTTGTCCTGTCTGTCTGTGATTGCATCTTCATGATGATAAAGAAACTGGTTAGGTCAGCCTCAGTGCCTTTCAATTCACCATTTTGCCCTCGATAAATATTTAACAAAAATGTTTTACTTAATCTTCAGTGAAATTCAATCTAAAACTTCACCATGCTCCATTTATGATTAACCGGATTTTTTTACTTCTTTTCCCCTGGTTATTTTAACTTAGTATAGACACAGTCTAAGCTTCCTAATTAATGTCCCATTTATGTTAACCAAAAAGAGATGTATTATAATAGAGGGTAAAAGGGAAAAGCTCTAGGAAAGCCTTCCTGTATTTCAAGGGTAAAGGAAAATAAAACCTTTATTGCAATATGTATACTGAACACGGAAGGCTGTGTAGAATTGTACCATAAGAACTTATGAGTCAGGCCACTCCCTTATATCCAATGCAATGTTTGAAATAACTCATCTGGAAAAAACATAAAATAACTACATATACAATTATTATATTATACATATATATACATAGTTGCTATAAGCTATTTGAACCTGATTTTATATATGTGTGGATATAATATGTGTGTGCAGATATATGTATACATCTTTATAATATATGTAAGTAAACTATATTAGGTTTGGCAAAAAGTTTGAAGCCTTCATCACCCTTATGCTTCTAGTTCCAAGTTATATCAATCACTATTGAAATGAGGAAAACATATAAAAATCTCAGTTATCATAAAAGAAATATATAACTTTGAGTTTAATTATTCAGAAAACCTACCATGTGTTAAGCGCATTTCAGCTCTGGTACTATTACCTGAAATGGTTTTCCAATTTTTATGCTTTGGAGATTGTTTCATTAACCTGTCTAGCAATTTTGATATGAAGATAGACCCATTTTTAACAGGACTAATACAAATTAGCTTGACTTCAATATATTTACCATTGCTTATTTTGGCAAAATGAAGTAAGCCTGCAATATACTGTAATAGCTTATATTGAAAAGTCCATAATAATGGAGTAGTTTAAAAAGAAAAACTCTCTTCCCTCTCTGTAAACTACAACAAAATTCAATTAAAGATGTACTTTAAGAGGCAGTTTTGCAGACTTACAAAAGGGAAAAGCATTTTCGTGAACTAAGGGTACATTCCCTTCTTGTAATAGATTACAGATGTGCTCTCGAGACTATATGGTGAACAAGCGTGCACATTTTTCATTGGGTTTCTATAAAGGGAAATCTTGTGAGGTCACTAGATTCTCTACCGGAAATGTGGAAAGGTCACAGTCATTTTCTGAATATGAATAAAAAAAAGCATATTGCATTCCCAGAGTCTCTATTCTACAATAGTAAATACTACTAATACCGGAAATTTTTAATTTTAAGCAAATGCTCTGAATTCCCTCATACTGTTGTTTATCATTTCCAGATTTGCTGCCCATTTATTTTATCCTCTAAAGAATGCTTCTACCCCAAAGAACTTAGAGCACAAACCACAGAAATGTTTGAATGTGTAAGCATAATTTAATTTTTTGAAAAAAATTTCCGTCTTACTGTGTTATTTTTTTTCCTTCCCACTTACAACAAGATTCTTTTTTCTTGTTGAGATTGAGGAAAACTGGAGCTAGAGTGGCCTCTACTGTTGTAATGTCAGCATAGCAGCTCTGAGTGCGTAGAAAATTTAAGGATCTTCTTTCTTGCTATTTCAAAGGAAGAGATAACGTGAAACCTGGCATTTTAAAAAGATATGGAGAACAACACTGTGATATTCTCTTAAAACAGTAACTAAAACCATGTCATCTTATAGCCCTCATAGAAATAATGTTGTTATTAACAGGCTTATCTGAAATGTTTGCAAATCAGTTAGGCTAATTCCCCTGAGTCGTGACACCACCTTTGTTCCTGGACAAACAAATGGACCACAGCATGATAGAAATAGCCAATAGGGTTTGCCATTACGGGGTCTTAGCGATCAATCTGTTATGCTGAGAGTCAAACGCATTGTGACATCTAGATATAAAGTGTGTACTAGCAATGACACACTGTCTTAA
>CM053627.1:148538134-148563498 GCA_028646595.1 Phalanger gymnotis | reverse complement strand
TTCTTACTGATCAATAACATTCTATCACGATCATATACAACAACCCGTTTAACCTTTCCTCAGTTGATGATAATGCTGGGTCATAGGGTATGCACAGTTTTATAACTCTTTGGGCATAATTCCAGATTGCTCTCCAAAATGGTTGGATCAGTTCACAGTTCCATCCACAGTGTTCCATTTTTTCCACATCCTCTTGAATATTTTTTTTATTTTCCTTTTCTATCATTTTAGCCAATCTGATAGGTGTGAGATGACACCTCAAAGATGTTTTAATTTACCTTTCTCTAAAAAAGATAGATTTAAAGCATTTCATATGACTATATATAGCTTTGATTTCTTCATGGAAAAACTGCCTCCTCATATTCTTTGACCAGTTATCAATTTGGGAATGATTCATATTTTATAAATTTGACAAAGTTCTCTATATATTTGAGATATGAGGCCTTTATCAGAGAAACTCTACAAAATCCTCCCCCCCCCCAATTTTCTCCTTTTATTTTAATCTTGGCTACACTGATTTTATTTGTATAAAACCTTTTTAATTTAGTGCAACTGCTGTTCAGTTTTCCCTATAATTTTTACCAAATAGTGAATTCTTATCCCATGACTTTAAATTTTTTCATTTGTTAATCACAAGGTTAGTATAATCATTTACTATTATATATTGTATGAGTTTTTAAATTTTTTTCTGGTACAATAAAATAATTTTTAGTAATTAAATTGAGATGGTATCAAATAAGTAGATTAGTTCAGATAGAATTGTATTTTTTATTTTATTGGCTCTGCCTAACCATGAACAATTAATATTTCTGCAATTATTTAAATCTGACTTTATTTGTATAAAAATGTCTTACAATTATGTTCATGTAGTTTCAGGGTTGTCTTGGCAAGCATACATACAGGTGTTTTATTCTGTCTGTAGTTATTTTAAATTGGGTAGCACTTACTATCTCTTCTTGCAGAATTTTGTTGGTGATATATAGAAATGCTAATGATTTATGTGGGTTTATTTTATATCCTGCCACTATGCTAAAATTATTTTTTCAAAATAGCTTCTTAGTTGAATCACTAGACTTTCCAAGTATATCATCATATCATCTGCAAAAAGAGATAATTTTATTACCTCATTGCCCATTCTGAGTCTTTAACTTCTTTTTCTTCTCTTATTGATATAGCTAACATATCTAATACACTATTGAATAATAGTGTTAATAATGGGCATTCTTGTTCCAATCTCAATCATATTGAGAAGGCTTCTAGCTTACAAATAATGCTTGCTGGTGGTTTTAGATAGATGTTTCTTCACATTTTAAGGGAAAATCTATTTATACAATGCTTTCAAGCATTTTAATCAGAATAAGTGTTGTATTTTGTCTAAAGCTTTTTTCTATATCTAATTATATAATCATATGATTTTTGTTACTTATGTTATTGGTCTAATCAATTATTAATTGTTCTCCTTGTGTTAAACTACTCCTGCATTCCCAGTATAAAGACCACTTCATCACAATGTATAGTCTTTGTATTGTAGTCTCCTAGCTAGTATTTTATTTAGATTTTTTATCCACATTTATTAGTGAAATTGGTCTGTAATTTTCTTTCTCTCTGTTCTTCCTGGTTTAGGTATCATCACCATATTTGTTTTATAAAAAGAGTTTGGTAGGCTCCTTCATCTATTTTTTTCCAAATAGTTTATATAGTATTGGAATTGTTTTTTCTTTAAATGTTTGTAGAATATCCTTGTGAACTCATCTGATCCTGATACTTTTTTCTTAGGAAGCTCATTTATGGCATGTTCAATTTCTTTTTCTAAAATAGGTTTATTTAGATATTCTATTGTCTCAAGTTATTTCTAGTTTATATAATTTAAAGTATTTAGATTTATCTATCTAGACATTTATCCATTATTTGGTTCCAAATTCCCCTCTTACCAAATCTATGAAACCATTTGGTCTCATTCTCAACAAAATTGTCAATAGCTCTTACTGTTAAGACAATGCAATATGCATACAGATAAGTAAGATATAAAATAAGAGTGACTGAGGTAAAAGATCAGATAAATTGCTCTAAAACCATTTGAGAAGGGAGGCAAGACTGTATGGAATTCATCTTAAAAATTAAGCAACTCCATAAGCCAGAGTCAAGATGGCAGAGGAAAGGTAGGTCCTCACCTGAGCTCTCCCAAGTTTCTCTCAAAACAACTTTAAAATAATGCCTCAAAATGAATTCTGGAATGGCAGAAGCCACAAAAGGATGAGTGAAACAATTTCCCACTGCAAGACACAACTTAGAAGGATGGCAGATAAGGTCTGTTGCACGTGGGTAAGAGTGATAAGAATCCAACACAAGCCATACTCCAGCAAACTTTGACTGAATCAGTGGTGGCAGCAGCAGTTTCTGGGCCTCTCAGCCAATAGAGAGTAAGAGAATTAGAAAACTGGTTGGAAGAAGATTACTGAAGTCCCTTTGCTTATACCGTGAGCAGGTCTCTGGTGCATTACCCATAATCGCATCTGAGTTGCAGTCCTGGATTTCAGTCCCAGGGTGAGGAGGAGCACTAGCACAACAGAACTTGTGACTTTAAGGGAGTTAGCACCCCGCTCACTGTTCCAGGATGGAAAAGAGTGCCTGTGGTTATTCACACACCAGAGCACAGTCCAGGAGAGTAGCAAACAGATCTCTCCCTAGATCATACCATCTTGGAAAAACTGAAAACTTACAGGTCCTCAAAATTCTCTCTGAAAAATCTTCAGAAAAACCTGAAGCTTGGGAAAGTGCCTCCTCCACTACTAAAGCAGGGTCCCATGTTAGAGTAGAGTTAAAGTGGAAAAAATAGGTTATAAAAATGAGCAAACAGCAGAAAAAGATCCTGACTACATAAAATATAATCGCAGGAAAGAGCAAAACACAAACTGAGAAGACAACACAGTCAAAACTCTACATGAAAAGCCTCAAAGAAAAATTCAGATTGGGTTCAGTCCCCAGAAAAGCTCAAAAATGATTTTAAAAATCAAGTTTGAGAGATAGAGAAAAAATTGGGAAGAGAAATGAGAATGATGAAAGAAAATCATGAAAGAAGAGTCAACAGCTTGGTAAAGGAGGCACAAAAAATACTGAATAAATAACTTCTTAAAAAAAACAGAATAAGCCAAATGGTAAGTGAAGCACAAAGATCCAATGAAGAGAAAAAATGCTTTGAAAAGCAGAATTTGTTGAATGGAAAAAGGCACAAAAATTCACTGAAGAAAAGAAATTCTTAAAAAAGCAGAATTGGCCAAATGGAAAAGGAGGAACAAAAGCTCTGAAGAAAATCATTCCTTAGTAATTATAATTGAAAAAGTGGAAGTTAATGAGTTTATGAGACATCAATAAACAATACAACAAAGTCAAAAGAATCAAAAAGTAGAAGGAAATATTAAAAATTCACTTGAAAAATAAGTGACCTGGATAACAGATCCAAGAGAGAATTTAAAACTATTAAACTTCCTGAAAGAGGCCTAGACATCAAGAAATTATCAAGGAACTGCCTCGATATTCTGGAAACAGAGGGTAAAATATAAATCAAAAGAATCTACCAATCACCTCCTGAATGATATCCCAAAATTAAAACTCCCAGCAATATTATAACTAAATTCCAGAGCTCCCGGGTCAAGGAGAAAATATTGCAAGTAGTCAAAAAGAAACAATTCTACTATTGTGGAGCCATAGTCAGAATAACATAAGATTATTTTCTACATTAAAGTTTCTGCATTAAAGATGAGAGAGCTTAGACTTTGATATTCCAGAAGGCAAAAGTACTAGTATTACAATCAAGAATCACCTATCCAGCAAAACTGAGTATAATCTTTCAAGGGAAAAAAAACATATATTCAATGAAAAAGAGGACTTTCAAGCATTCCTGAGGAAAAGACTAAAACTGTATGGAAAATTGGACTTTCAAATAAACACAAGACTCAAGACAAGAATAAAAAAGGCAAACAGGAAAGAGAAATCATAAGGGATTCAATAAAGTTAAACTGTTTACATTCTTACATGGGAAAATGATATTTGTAACTCCTAAAAACGTTATTATTAAGACAGGTAAAAGGAGCATACATAGAAGGCATGGGTGTGAGTCGAATATGATGGGATGATTATCTAAAAAATATTAAGGGGTGAGAAAGAGGAAGGCACTGGAAGAATGGGAAAGGGAGAGGTAGAATAGGGTAAATTATCTGTCATAGAAGAGGCATGAAAGAGCTTTTAGAGTAGAGGGGAAGATGGGAGAGGAGAAGAAGAGTGTGTGAACCTTACACTCATTAAAATTGGCTCAAAGAGGGAACAATATATACAATCATTTGGGTATAGAAATCTATTATTACCATACAGGAAATCTGGAGGAGAAAGGCCTAGGCTAATAGAAAGGAGGACAGTTTGGAGGAGCCAATGTCAGAAGCAAAACGCTTTTGGGAATGGACAGGGTGAAAAGGGAGACAGAGTAGGATAAAGAGGGGGAAATAGGATGGAGGGAAATACATAGTAATCATAACTGTGAAAGAATTTTTACAGCAAGTTTTTCTGATAAAGACCTCATTTCTCAAATATATAGATAATGGAGTCAAATTTATAGAATAAAAGCCATTCCTCAGTTGATAAATGGTCAAAGGATATGAACAGGCAGTTTTCAGATGAAATAATCAAAGTTATCTATATCATATGGAAAAATGCTCTAAACCAATATTAATTTGAGAAATGCAAATTAAAGTAACTCTGAGCTACCACCCCACACCTTTCAGATTGGCTAATATGACAGATAATGAAAATTACAAATGTTGGAGGGGATGTGGGAAACCTGAGACACTAATGCACCATTCATGAAACTTTTCTGATTCAACCATTCTGTAGCATAATTTGGAACTAGACCCAAAAGCCTATAAAACTACACATACACTTTGACCTAGCAATGCCACTACTAGGGCTGTACTCCAAACAGATGCAAAAACAAGGTCGTATATGTACAAAAATATTTATAGCAGCTCTTTTTATTGGCAAATAATTGCAGATTGTAGGGATATCCATCAATTGAAGAATGGCTAAACAAATTGTTGCATATAAGTGTGAAGGAATGCTATTGTGCTGTAAGAGATGACTAGCATGATGCACTCAGAAAAAGCTGAAAAGACTTTGAACTGATAAAAAGTGAAATGAGCAGAACCAGTAGAACATTGTATACATTAATAACATTGTATGATGATCAACTTTGGATGATTTAGCTATTCTTAGCAATACAATGACACCAAACAATTTTGAAGGACTCATGACGAAAAAATGTTTTCCATATGCAGAGAAAAGAAAAAAATGGAGTCTGAGTGAAGATCAAATCATACTTTTTCTTTACTTTTTGGTCTTTGTTTTCTTTCATAACATGACTAACATGGAAATATGTTTTGTATGATTGCACATGTATAATCAATATCAAATTCCTTGCCTTCCCAATAAGGAGGAAAAGCAAAGAAGGAAGGAGAGAATTTGGAACTCAAATTTTTTAAAAAATGTTAAAAATTGTTTTTAACATGTGTTTGGGGAAAAATAAACTATTTAAAAAAAAAGAACAGCAAGGATACTTTGATTGGACCATAGTGGATATGAAGAAGAGAAATGTGTATAAAACTTGAAAAAATAGGTTAGAGTCAGGTTATGAAAAGTTTTAATAACTAGACAGAGGGGTTTGCATTTTATCCAGAAGTAATAAAAAACCATTGGAGGTTATCGAGAAGGAGAGTCATTTGGCCAGATCTGTTCTTCAGGAATATCAGTTTCTTTTGGAATTTGACAAGTTTGTGGAAGACGGATTGGAAAAAGGTTAAAGTTTAGGCAGAGAGACCAATTTGGAGGCTACTCTAATTATTTAGATGAGAGATGATGAAGGTCTCTATTATGGCAGTGGTCATGTGAATGGAGAGATGAAGATATATGGAAGAAGTATTACAGATGTAGAATTAACAAGACTTTGAAACTGATTGGCAGTTGATCCAGCAATGTATCTATGCTGGGTGAAAGAGTTTGAATAATTGAAGATGCCCCTGAAGAGCAAAACTGAATGAAAAGAAAGATTGTGGTGCCCCTATAGTCAGCTAGTATTCATCAGAGGCAAGATTAGAATCTAGGGCTTTGGATCATCCACATATTGTGGCAGATAGAGTCTGACTCTCAATACTCTGTGCCAAGCTGCTTTTGGGAAGTTTGTTTGAAGTAAGGGTCAAATGTTTCCACAGGAAAATGGAAATACTCACCAGAGACAGATGGCTAACATCACCTTGCAAGAAGAAGAGAAAGGGAGCAAATTTGTATTATATAAAAAAAAGATTATACCAGAAGACCTGAAACAAGCATGAATACTACAAAGTTTGAAGTCATAAGAATAGTAGAAAAGACAGTATTGGAGATTCAAAGATGGAAGTTAGGTTAATGAGAGTTATCAGCATATGTTTTAGAGGAAGAGCAGAGACAAAAAAGGAATTTAACAAAGCAAATAAAACAGAAGAGAAAAATGATACATCGGGGATTTCGAAGTTATCATGAGAAAACTAATCAAGAAGTTTATGGTGCCAGTTATCCTGTACAATAGTTATATATGCCTCTCGGAAGCAGTATGTGAAGTTCTACTGATGTGAGACTTCTTTTTTAACTGTACCGCGGATAACCAGGGTTTACTTAATCATAAGACAGAGCTATCTCCCTTAATCTACACCCCACCCCTATTATCACACAAACACATTAAAGTATTAGATAATTTGGGGTTAATCATGTATAGCTTAAGGCAGATTGTGGGTCAGACCCCATTCATCTCTGTTGAAAGATGTGGGGAAAGAACTCTGGAGAAGGCCAGCATATAAAAGGATATGATGAGGATGACAACTGAGTTGAGGAAAATTTCTGAGAATCCAAAAATGAAAACCAGAAAAAACATGTAATGTTTGACTCCCAACGAAGAAAAGATGTCTTTCCCAATGATACAGAATCATGATGGAACCCAGATTGTTCATCACAGTTCATTAGTTCAAGGCCTTTTAATATTATTTTGGTTTCTTTTATTGTAGACTCTAATGTAGTATTTTAAAAAAACAACAAAAAACATTTCTTCAATAGTTTCCTATTGGTTTGGCTCTGAGATAAGAGATGGAGGTGGAAAAATATTCTAAGTCATTACATTGCAAATTTGCTCTGTTTCCTATTATATAAAGGAAATGAAGCATCCCTGAATGTATCACCAATGCAAGTTTCTAGTGATAATTTCTCACCCTGATATTGTATTAAAATTATGTTTTTTTGGATAACAGTAATAAAATTCTACAAAGGTGTAATTGTGTTGGTTTCATTATTAATCAAGACTTTAGTTAAAATATGTTTTGCCACTAGCTTTACTGAAGCTGACAAAATTGCCCTGTTCAATTGTCCTAGTATTAATTTCAGTTAAATTTAGAGCCAAGAATTCAAATTACGCTTATCATCAAATACAGCCATCACTGGTTGCCTTTATGTGTTCTTGGCTCTTAGATTTGACATTAGATACTATTTCCATATTTGCAAATATAATCTGGAACAGGCCTCCCCCTCTTTCCAGTTTGTGAAAACTGAGTCGGTTAGTTTGAAGGGAAACTCATTTATTCACATTAGCTGGTTATATTCTTCCCCTAGGGGAATATCATGACTGCATGGAATGAAAATCTGGTTAGTAGACCAAAGCAGGACTGCCAGATCAGCAAAACTTGAAAAGGGTAAGCTCATCAATCCTGCTATTGCTATAGTTTTAAAATGCTTTGGATGGAGAACTAAAGCAGCTACCTTCTTTGATGTTTACTATTTTCAGAGAACCTTTTTAAAAAATAAGCACCTACATGCAAACTATAGCTTTAAGAGTGAAGAGATCTAAAGCTTTAGAAAAATACTTATGCCTTTCCCCAACCTCCTAGCCTGGAGCTATAAGTTTTACATCAATCCTTGTCGATTTCACAGCGCCAAGCCATGCACTGCTTCCAGACATGAGAAGGAAAGGGTGGGGACAGTTCTACTCATGCCTCAAAATAGCCAGAAATGTGATGTTCACCATAATAGCTTCAGGAAAAGAATTTCTTATTTTGTTAAATGAAATACTAGGCATTGAGAGCTTATTTATAATGGCCTTTTTGATATATTTATTTTTTCCCTAATCAATCCTTTCTTTTTTGTCTATGTGTGTGAGTTTAGATATGGAGCTGCGGCCTCATTAGGCTTCCTAAGAGATTACTGTCTGACTGTATAGATAACAAGAGTGTATTGCTCAAAGAGCTTTGCAAAAGCAGAGAAATCAGCATATTTGGCCATGCTCACAAAAGAGGATAAGCTATAAATTCCCAGTCATATGTTAGTTGATCTTACTCATACCATTTTTTTCAGTTTGGAAAATGAAACTAGAGTGACTCAAAAGTCTGTGAGCACAAGGATAAAAAAGGGGAAAAGAGGGCATCTAGAGGTGAAAGCCATTTCTTTTGCAATATAAAACTCAGATAGCTTCAAATGATTCAGTTCACTACCACTAGTCTTTTAAAAATATTTTTTATTGATTTCTTTTGTTTTTATATCTCCTACATTTCCCCATATATCTCTTTCTCCCCTCCCCGAGATACATCCTTATAATAAAGAACAAGGAAAGAGGAAGACAAAAACAAATCAGTAAAACTATGTAATGTATCAAAAAAGTCTGACATTATATGTAGTTTTCCATACCCATATACTCCTTTCATCCCTTTGCCTTCAAAGAAAAGGGGATAGTTCTAGTCTTTTCAAGTTTCCTCTCATTACATTAAGATTAAGAACTGGAAGAGACCTTAGTACCTTTTAGATGGATTCGTTTTGTTGTTGTTCAGTCATGTTTGACTCTTTGTGACCTGATCTGGGGTTTTCTTGGCAAAGATACTCAAATGGCTTTCTGTTTCCTTCTTCAGCTCATTTTACAGATGGGAATATTGAAGCAAACAAGGTTAAATGACTTCCCCAGGGTCACACAGCTAGTAAGTGTCTGAAGCTAGATTTGAACTTAGGTCTTCCTGACTTCAGACCCAGTACTCTATTCACTGTGCCACCTAGCTGCCCCTAATTTTACAGATGAAAAAACTGTGGCCTATAATGGCTGTGTGATATACTCAAGATGACAATGGTTGTAGTAACTAACAAAGCTGAAATCAGGTCTCCTGATTTCAAATCCAGTGCTCCATTGATTCCATCATGATATTCCCACAGTTCTTTGCTGATTCAGACTTCCCTTACCACATTGATTCTTTTCTCCCTTTCCCTCAATCAATGGATAAATGATAAATTTATAATACTTAAAATATCTGAGTAGGCAATAGCAGTACAATTTAGGGTTACTTGTCAGGAATATTCAGATAAACTTGAATGCCTACCAAAACTATAATAGAACATATGTGTGTGCTGAGGTAAGTTTGGAAATTCTTTTCTTTGATTTATTTGAAATGTGTGTTTTCTGTGTTATGGTTTATCAGGATCACATGACCTCTGACTTCCATCCCATTGTATAGATAGTCAAAAAAGAATCAGAAAGGGCTTGTCAATAAAGTACAAGAAATGTCTCTGACATCATGATGATAATGGTGACAATGATCATGATGATAACAATGATGATAGTATTTATATAGTATTTTCATTTTTCAAAGTACTGTACATGTTATCTGCCTAAATTTCCTCAACTATAGAATGAGGATGATAATAGCATCCCAGGGTTGCTATGAGGATCAAATGAGATGATATTTGTAAAGCACTACATGCAGTACCTAGCACACAGTAGGTACTTGCTTGTTAAATGCTTATTGCTTCTCACCCTCCCACTTCCCTGAAACATATCAGTGCACATTATTTTCCTAAGAACACACACAATACAGAGGAACATCAACACACACAAGGATGCCACAAGGTAACAGCTCTGAAGAGAGTTGTATTTCTTTACCAGAGAGAGGTTTGAGGTGGCACTCTTTCTTTCCCTTTATGACATGCTTATTCCTGCGGCTACAATTTAAGGAACAGTTCAAGAATATAATCATATAAGTTATGTGTTCTCTATGCTTGCCCATAGGTAGCCTCAGAGTTGAAAATATTTTGGTATTTTCTTTAGGAACACTGACTGGAACAATAGCTTTCCTATTTGTCTAACCTCCCAGATGGTAGTAAAATGATTTACCAGGAGCTTTGTGCCTTCAAATTAACACATGTGACTTAACAGAAAATAAATAACTGTATTTTGTGGAAGGTGAAATTTCTTGTACTAAAATATGTGCATTTATAAAAAGTGGAAGCGGAATGAAAAAAATTCACTCATGGTGTCTACCTGCCTCTTGCACCCTGGGTAGCTGCCTACCATTCCTAATCATGGAATGTAACTTTTGCCTTGTTTTAAAATTAGCCATTGAAAATGAAATATATCTACTTTCATCACCAATGTGAATTTTTCAGAGACAGTTTTACCTTGCTATTACACTAAATAAAAGGAATTAATTCAGCCAGTGTGCTTTTTGAGATAGAATAACTTAATATTACTCAAAGAGGTAATTAGTTTTTGTTGTGGTGGTTGTTGTCAGCTTGAAACTGAGATAAAATATGTTTTGTCACAGACTTCTCAGCAGGGTTCTAATATCAGCAGTTGATTGTTTATGTAACTCAAAGTTTATTTTCTAAATTCTGGAGTATTCTATAAAAGTAGAGAGGAAAAGGTTGATTTTGGAGGGCAAAAATTAAAAAGAACCAAAAGCCATACACTTAACAGTTAGTGCAGACCCCAAATCCTTTCCTCCCTAATACATGATTATCAAGGAATCATATTCCTTTTCCTTCAGTTCCAATTTATCTAAATGTTTCAGGAAGGAGCTCTGAATACATCACTCAGCTGATACATCACTCTAGGTGAAAGGAGAGTTCAGAAGTATATGCATGTTTTAAGCAGAGATGCAGGTTGTGGAAAAGGAATGATTTCCATTTGATAAGAACTTAGGAGTACTGCAAAAACCAGGAGAAGCTTAGGATAAAGAAGACACCTACAAAATAGCTATTGTCTTTTGGGAGGTAAGAACTGCAGGAAGTATGGCCTGAAGGAAAGCAACCCCAAAGGATATGAAGAGGAGGGGAAATGATTAACTTCATAAGGAAGATTGTGGTTGGTTATGACCAACCATAATTCCAGAAGAATCATGGCAAAACATCCTATCCACCTCCAGAAAGAGAATTAATGAACTCAGAGTACAAAATAAGGCACATTTTCTTCTGTTTCTTTCATTTTCTTACTTTTTTTCTTGGAACATGACTAGTAAGGGAATTTATTTTGCATGTATATGTGTGTGTATGTATGCATGTATGTATGTAATTAAAAATAATGTCTGGCTTTCTCAATGCATGGGGAAGGGGGAAGGAAAAGAGATTTGGAACATAAAATAAAATTGAATTAAAGCTAAAAATAAAAGAAGAGAGTAGTGGGACCTGTGAGTTACAGGAAAAGTGATGATGTTTGGAGTAGAGAGAGTGCCAATGTAGATAAGCAACCCTGGGATATACCTGTTTGGAGATTTACTACAGAGCATACTAAAAGAGGTGAGGGCTATATAGGCCTCTGAAGAAAGTTTGTTCACTGTGGAGTATTATAATTTTCTGTGAGTTTTGCTGTGAGTTACCATGTAAACAAGCTTGTTCATGTTTTGAGCCTTGTGCAGTTGGTAAAGTAAATTAGTGGCTTTCCCTTTGGGTGATATCAAATACCAAAGTTCCAAGATATCCGAGCAAGGAAAATGAGCCAAGGAAGTAAGAAGCATCAAAGTGTTCCCAGGGACTTTGTGTCAGGAGGAAGCCTCTAACAACTAGTTTAAAGCTACAATTCAGGAAAATCAGGAGGCTAAAGAGATGCTATCATTTAGGAAAAATAGAAAGTAATCTAGCGTTAATATTGGCAATCTCTAAGTTACCATAAACATGATTTTGGTAAGGGAAATGTGTAAAATGAAAGTAGGATATGTTTCTAGAACTGTTTTCTCAGAAGCAAACACACTTATAGAATCATAAAAGTTTATAATTTTACAGCAGTACTTTGAATGGGTATTTACTTTAATTTTCACCTGAGTTTCTTTAGCTGTTTTTTCCCATATCCATCAGACACATCTTATTTCTCTTGCCTATGGAAGTAAAATTATGGGAATAAGTTTCTTTTCACATTTCTGAGAATGATGTTCTTTGTAATGAACTCATTGGCAATGTCAATAAGTTCTAGAGTGACCGCTACTCTGGCTGAGTCTTGCCTCCTTGGTCTTTGCCAAAGCTATGCATTTAGCAGGATTTGGCATGAGATACAAGATTTACTTAAGACTGTTAAAATAGAGTTTGTCTTTACCTCTGTAGAAAACTCTTTCATAAACGATGGAGGAGGTATTAACTATGAAAATACAAGACACAAATGGCTCCAGAAAGGAAGATTTTTCTACTAAGTCATCAGCAAATGTCTTAGTGCCCAAGGAAAGTATAGGAAAGATGTGAGAAATACCTCCCTTTGTTGCTATTGTTGTGCATCCTTCATTCTTAAAGAGGACCCATGGCATCAAGAGGGTGTTGTCTTGACTTGCAAATGAGCTGGATTTAAGTCAGGCAGGCTGTGCCAAGGTGTTAGCCTCATTCTCTCCTCCGCAGTCATCAGAGTCCAGTGGCAAGACATATTTCAGAGCAACTGGCAATGGTCCCAGATGCAGTGGGAGAATGTCCTTTTCAAGCTAAGATCTTTCTCAGTTCACAGTTTGTCTGAGGCAACACCCATTCAGTGACTAAAGGCTGGGTAAGAATTGAGACAAAAGATGGACTAGTTTGACTTCACAAAAGAAACAATCTGAGAGGGGAAGGCTCAGAGTTTCTGGCCATAACAGAAATAATTGCTATTTACACTCACTCTGAGCCATCAAAACCCAAACAATGATAAATGAGACTTGGGTTGGGACCTATTATTGGCTGGTCAGTGAGAGCCAGAGTGATTTGGGTTTGAAGGCATGATTAAATGATACTATTTGAATTCCACTGGGCTTTATCAAAGCCTGATTTACCTGAGATATATTATAAGAAATCAGAAATGAAAACTCCATGAGACAAGAGAGTTAAATTAAGGAATGACAGACCTTTAGTTTTAATAGAGAGAAATTTGAGAAGTCCAGAGCTAGATTATGCAAAATAAATGGAACCATAAATTACTGGGTTTAACTAAGGCATTAAGCTAAATGCTAATTAGTCGCTTGTCTGACTTATTCATCATGGTTATTTTACTAGTAAATTAATCCTTAGCCAAATCATGTGAATTTTAATACTTTGCTTATGGATAACTTGATTTTCTTTCATCCAAGTTTCTTTTTTCCCAATTATTTATATGATCAAAGATGTATAAATGGAAGAGACCTTGGAGGTCATCTAGTTCACTTACTTCATTTTGCAGATAACAAAACTGAACCTCAGAGAGGTAATATGATTTACCCAAGATTATATAGAGAATAAATGGCAGTCAGTTTTCAGATCATGGGGAATGTTATCTTGAAGACTTACATATTTCTAATGCATTCTTCATATAGAAAGGTGTTTTAATTTGTATTTTTTTTACATTTAATAGTATTTTATTTTTCCAATTATGTGTCAAGATAGTTTTCAACATTCATTTTTGTAAAATTTTTAGTTCCAATTTTTTTTCTCTCTCCCTCCCTTCCCTGCCCTTCTCCAAGGCAGCAAACAATCTGATATCGGCTATAAATTTACAATCATGTTAAACATATTTTTATATTAGTCATGTTGTGAAAGAAGAATCAGAATAAAAGGGAAAAGCCGTAAGAAAGAAAAAAAGTGAAAATAATATGTTTCGAACTGCATTCAGACTCTATAGTTCTTTCTCTGGATATGGATAACATTTTTCCATAATGAGTCTTTTGGAATTGTCTTAGATCATTGTATTGCCAAGAAGAGCTGAGACTGTTATAGTTGATCATCGCACAATGTTGCTGTTACTATATACAGCGTTCTCCTGGTTCTGCTCACTTCACTCAGCATCAGTCCATGTAAGTCTTTCTAGGTTTTTCTAAATTCCTCCTGCTCATCATTTGTTACAGAACAGTAATATTCCATTACATTCATAACCACAACTTGTTTAGCCATTCCCCAATTGATGAGCATCCCCCAAATTTCCAGTTTTTGCCACCACAAAAAGAGCTGCTATAAATGTCTTTGTACATGTGGGTCCTTTGCTTTTTTATGATCTCTTTGGGATACAGATGTAGTAGCGGTACTGCTGGATTAAAGGGTATGCAGAGTTTCATAGCCCTTTCATCCTAGTTCCAAATTGCTCTCCAGAATGGTTAGATCAGTTCATAACTCCAAAGTGTTTTCATTTGGCAAAACTCGTTAAGTTCCAGTAAATTAGATACAGAATTAGGAAGACACACTAGAGCAAAGCTTGAAGAAGTTCCTGAGAAGCCACCTCTCACACAATGCTTATGAAATTCTTTGTGGGTACATATGCACCCAAGTGGAGTGGAGACATTCACAGATACCACAGGGATCCTCAAATGAAAAATACAGGGGGATGTATACACAAAGCCCAGGGATTCTCCTACCCCCACAAAGAGAGCCCATCTTTCAGCAAAAAGAGCACCATAAAGGCAAGGAATAAGGATGGGACAGGAAAGTCTTTCTATCTAAGATAGCAATGCCATTGGGAAACATTTTCCTCACTAAATATTGCCTGACCTAGATGGAAAGGAAAGGAACTCTAAGAATAAGTTATGGACCTTTTGAGGCAGAAAATCTTTGTATTTTATTCCCCAGCATTTTGTGTGCTGGGGATTTCTGACCTTCCCTCTACTTGAAGTAGAGAATTGAAAGAAGGGGTAAGCTTGAATGAATTTATAGGACATGGGAAGCAAGTATATGAACTTGTATCACCTGAGGGGGAGAAGTATAGTGTTTGGGAAGAAGTGACTTGGAAGTGTTACATGATAGAAGATGGAATGGAGAAATTCAGAGCACATGTCAGTCATCTTTTTTAGAATAATATATATATATACACATATATGTATGGATATATGCATATAATGTATATATATATACATACACACATATATTACATATATATGAATGCCATAGGAGAACAAAAGGAAAGACAAGGACTTCTCATGGAGAAGTGTGATATAGAGTACAGAAATAAGAAAAATGTAAACAATACAAACATAAGCAATAACAACATGAAAACTTTGAGGAATTGTAGTATTGTAATAAAATTGTAATAAGTTATCTGGGTCATTGAGAAGTAATAAAGAGTCAGACATACATATGTTTTCTCAGTGGAGAGATAGGAACTACAGATATGGGATGTCTTAGATGCTGCATTGGTTGGCTTTGCTTAAATATTTGTCTTTATTTTCGGAGTGTTTAATGGTAAATAGCTGTGATATAAAATCAAAAGCAAACAACAAAGCCTTTTAAAAGAAAGCCATTTCAGAAGATCTTAATTTGAAATTGTAAGTTATAACTTTTTGAAATTCTAGGTCTAAGAATCTTTGGGAGTACAAAAGAATGCCACACTATGAGAACATACTTTTATACTCCTTGGGTTGAGAATTTTAAAAGATAGTAGGTTTTATATTCTAGGCCAAAAAAAGCCACTTGATGGTAATGATCATTTTTACCCAGACTGATTTCATTGTTAAAGTAGGGAGTAAAAGTTTAAAAGTAAAGGAAAAAAAAATCATAGGCAATGGAAAAAGAAAAAAAAAATATTCCTAGATCTGTGAACTATCCATGAGGGCCAATTAATTAACACTATGATGAAGAAAAGGCCTTATCAATATCAACCAGGGACAGCTAAAAGAATAACAGATAAAATAGCTTACTAGAATTACTCTTGGTTCATTGAAAGCCCTGGGTCAGAAACTGGTGAGATAAATCACTTCAAGGTCCATAAAGACCTGTAATATATAAAAGCTTAAGGTAGCGGGGTAGTTGATTTCAAAAGCAAGTGTAAAGTAACTTATACCTTCTGTTGTGAGAAGGGACCCTGTCTGGCTGTAGTGAAAGGAAACCAGAATTCAAAGTAACTGCTCCTAGAGGAGGTCACTCACAGCCGTTATATTCACGGTATTTGGAATTTCTCAGAAAGTTTAATGTTTGATGGCCACTAGAGGACGGATACTGGATAGGAGCAAATGAAATACCCTGAGGAAGAAGACAAAAATTACCTCCAAATTAGAGTTTAAAAGGAACTTTAAAAGAAGAAATCTCCATGCAATGTGTTAGTACTCTCATTCCCCTTTTAGCTAGGTTTATTTCACAACTGCAAAAGTAGAAGACCATTGCTCTTTTATCTCCATTATATTTCAGAACAAACGGTCAATGAGAATCAATAGCAATAATTCATGTAGCATTCAGCAGGAAAAGAGCTTAGTCACTCCGTCGATAAACTAAACTGCATTCAGCCTGAACTGACAATTGCTTAGATTCATATCCATGTTGCAGATACTCCTTCAGCAGCAGGCAGACTCAAACTAAGCCTTCTATCCATTCTCATTCAGTGTAAAACTTGCCTTTGTTTTCCCACAAATCCACCTTCTTAGTCTTGGGAAGAAGAAAAGTGGGCTTCCTCTGATCATTTTCATATCTCAGGGAAAAGTGGGTAGCCATCTATGTTGTCTTATCCTCACAGTAAAACAAGGCTGCCTCCTTTTTCAGTCATTCATGTCTTATCTGATAATGTGTATGTATATCACTTCTTAAAATTATCACTGGCGATATGGTGCAGGCTGCCTGTGCCCATCATAGATCTTTCCAAGGCTTACAATTTTGATTATCTGGAGGTCATGGTTATCTGTGATTCCTATAGAATCTCTGGGAGAATATTGGCATTAAACATTTGGTGGCAGCAAGGAACCTGGGATCTTTGAAGACCATGAAGTTTATTAGACAAATAGATGAAATCATGGCCTATACAAAATTTTCCAGGTCAGGTATTATTTTCACCCATTCTGATTTTATATCTTTGTGCATTTGCTATTCCTGTGCTTCTTTCTAATGTAGATGTCTTTTTTAAGGGTACTATATTAGTGTTAAAAAGTTCTTTATGAGTTTTCCCCCTGATACTACTCAGTTGATTTGTTTATATTTTATTCCATTAAGATTTTTTGACTTTGCCATAAAGAACTTAAAATGAGAGTTAGAGTGTAGGGATGAGCCACTTCCTAGCATAGTAATTTGCATTTTATATTTGGTTAGATTGCTTTCTTTTTTTTAAAGAGAGATCTCTAATCACTACCATAATAACTGTTAATATGAAATGAGATGTATTTTTTATTTATGAAGTAATCATGAATACCACATAGACTAATATTCAAAGCAATTATAGTTAATCAATGCAATCAACTATCTCCTCTACCCTTAATGACAGACCTACCTAAACAGTTGATCTTTTTTTTAACCGCGGTGGCAATAAATGCTTAAATATATTAAATGGGATACAGATCCAAATTATTCTAACTGGTGAGCTTTGGAGATATACAGCATGGATCTATTAGTTTCAGTTGAGTGATGAAGGTCAACTATTAAAGTCTGCTGGACTATAATGGTAGGTACTAAGAATTCATTTTCCTGCACTATTCCACCACCACCACACCCATTCCCACCTCAAAGTGTTTTTACACTACTGTAGTGCCTCTGTAGTTTAGCTAGAAATAATCATTCTTGTACTAAGCCCTTTATTAAATTTGCTTGTAAGTTAGTATGTGTCCCTGAACATCTTTCATTTTCCCATTTGACTTCAGTCTAGTCTTCAGCTTCACAATAGAAACAAAAGGGGCCTAACTAGATAGGCTACACTACACCGGAGGCAGTACAAACTCTGATAAGGCCCCAGTGTTGAAAGCTATCTGCCTTAAACCAAGGAAACACAGCAAATTACAGAGCTGAGTTCAGATCCCCTTGGGTGGGCTTGGATCCCTTTGAATTTTAACAAGTCTATCTAAAGGCATTTAGACTTTATAGGGATTACCCATAAGAGATTCTCTGTTTTCTGATGCCAGCATCTCTTGATTTTGCCAACTTGAATCACCACTTATCTCCAATGTTAAGGGAAGGTATCATCTCTTTGTCTTTCTATCTTTTTCTATGTCTCTGTCTCTGTGTCTGTGCCTATGTCTGTGCCTCTGTCTCCGTATTTTTAGTAAAGACTTGAGATAGTATCATATAGATTTGGGAAAAACCCTGGGAACAACTGAAATACTGAAATTACTTCAACAAGTATAATTAATACTACTAACAACAGTAATTACTACTACAAACAACAACAACAAAAACCTATTAAAAGCAACTAATACTAACATTTTTATTGTATTTTAAAGTTTGAAAATTGATTTGTGAACTTGTTTCATTCAAAGAACAGTTCTCTCATGAAAGTAATCTAGACATTATTTCCCATATTTTACAGAAGAAGAAACTGACGTTCCCATTTGAACTGGTTTTATTAGAATACTCACAACATATAGAGCGGCCAAAGACAGGTGCCATATTTAAATAATGGATTGTGGGGTTATGATATTATACCCTAGCACCTATTTTTAACTATTAGCATCATGAAACCAAAATAACAAGCTAAAATAATTTGAGACTTTTAAAAATGTAACCAACGATTAGACCTTTTCTATACTGCCATGTTAAAACACACACACACACACACACACACACATTCAGTCCATTTATGGATAGAAGTTACAAATACTAGCCTGTAATTGTTTCTTCATCCTCCATGGTGATTCAAATGAAGACATAAAGAAGTTAATGAGTGATAAACAAGGTTGTTAAAAATGTCTTAGATATTTTTCTTGATATACTCTACTAAGTACTTATATATTCAATACATGCTCAAAATAGCATGAAACGAAGTTAAATTTATTTAGAAAATCTTAATACAATCGTAACAACATACTGAATAGGAAGATGTCCTGCTCCATTCAAGACAATTCATACTCTGAGTAGCTGTTTTCTCTGGAAGTCATGGTGGATCTGCAATGAGTTAGCATTCTTCTTTTACGTAGTTTTCCAAGTGACAAATGATATATGTTTCAAAACGACTGGTTAACTGTAGGGTTATCATTTGTGGCCATGGAAAAATAAATGTAACTGGCCCACTTAGTGATTTGATCCAGGTCTTTGACTTTATGTTTAGCACCACATTCTAACCAAATAAGCAAATCAGCTGTCTATTTCCCAATCCATTAGTAATAGTATTTTATAATAGTAATCGGCACAGATACATTATGAAGAGTTATGAAAGAATTTAGAAGAAATAAACTCTTTTATTTTCCCTGACAGCTCAACAAATTCTCTAGGATTTACCCTCATACTTCAGTTTTCTCATCTACAGAAGGAAGTCAATACCTTGGCCTCTAGTACCTCCCGTTTGATGATTAATGAGAAAATATCAGGAAATGGCCTAGAGCTCCTAAAGGAAAGGCATTGATTAAGTGAAAGGAGTAGTTATTTGGTAGAGATGCTAGAAAAGGTAACGGCTTTTAGTTGGCAATGGCCATCTCCAAAATGCAATACTTTACATTGACTAGACCATACATCTTAACCTGTAAGTCCATCAACAAAAGTCTTCTTACTGTCAAAGCAGAACTCTATGTAACGTTTTCCACTGTTGCTTTCACTAATGTCAGCAGAATTTCTGCCAAAGATCTGCAGCCTAGGTAATGAAAAGAACCAGAAGGCAGTCCTAAAAGAAGGTTCCATAGCCCAAAGTGTTTTATTAGTGTGAGTATTAGAAAAAAAAATCTCATTGGAACATGGCTTTACTTATGCATTGTTCAATATAACACTGTATACTGAGAAAAGGTATCGATAACTAATTAATTTCATTTGTAGTGGCTGTTGTATGTTAGTAATATCCTCTTCAGAGTTTTAACATTTGAAAAATATAATCCTTTTGTTCAGGTATGAGTAGCATATTTGGCAAGTTTTCATCAGGCAAAATATGTATCTAACCTATCTGGTATTTTAATCTAGTTGAGACAATGTTCATTATCTGTGTAACTAAAGCTTAGCTGTCATCATAGCATTATTTAATGCTATATTCACACCAGTTTTATTGTTAATCACAGACAATGCATTAAAGATTAGTAACTGTGCTTTAATATTATGCAACAGGATGAAAAAATTGTGTTTTGTAATACGATAGCTACACAGTGATGGTCAACCTTTCACATTTGGGCAGATAATAAATTCATGATTTAGATGTGTATATTTGGCAATGTTTAAAACATCCAAGTTCTTCATGGTTGTAATCTCTGCCATATTATTTGATTTTTCTAAAGAGACATTTGTTGTTCTTTGTTAATCAATATCTAATATTTCTATCTTTCAATGGATCCATGATGACATTGATGTATGTGGTTTTTTTGTCAAAGACACGTATTGAAAACTATGTCAACATAGTTCTCATTCTGTGTAACTCTTATCCTTGTCCTCTAATAAACTTTGCACAGTGGGGCCATTTAACATTCAGAGGATGCTCTCCTAGTTCTGTGGAAGAACATGATTGCCAATGCAGCACACAGGTTGTCCATCTGTTATCCCTTAATCTTGCTACATGGATTTTGATAATATCTTTTATTCCATTGGTAATGTGCTCCAACCTGTTTTTTACCCACCACACATATTCATCAGTCATCTTTGCATTACATTTTGGATGACATGCAATTTTAGTTCCCAACATTCTATTATTTTCAGATATATGTCATTACTCAAGGAATATTCACATTATACAGATGAAATCTTGTTTAAGCTTGATGTCATTGAAAGCCCTGAACAATTATCTAAAAACAATTTAGGTGACTCTCCTTCTGTATAATTTTTGTCCTATTCATTTTCCATCTATGACATCTCTCTAAAATGTACAGATAGATAGACCAGTTCTATACAACGATGGCTTACTTATTACACTTTCAAAATTTTTGAGCAGCATCAAAAATTTAAACTAAAGCTTAATAACACTTTACATATTATAATAAAAAATTGGGATTAGTGTGTATCAAAAAATGTTAAGGTAAAATTTATTTCAGGTGTTTTAGATCTTGTATATTACTCAAGAAATGAAACAATGACACAGAGTAGTTTTCCTAAAGATTCAGTGTCGAGGAATTAGTGAGAATGTCCAGTGGAATGGAGGATATCAAGTATTCATATGATTTAAATGAATGAACAAAGGTCATGCATATTGAATATCTAACTAGTTACAGGGTTTCATAGTAAGGACTAGGTGCCTACAGATTTCATGTTGACAGTAGTAGAATGCACCTATAAAGAAATAAAATATTCACTTCCATAGTCTGGAGTAATGCTAAGGCCAATAGAAAGAAAGCAATATTTTTCACCTACTTTTTCCCTTTTTTCTCTAGGAGATTGGTCTTTAGACTCAAAGGGATAGGCAAAAAATGACTAAGAAGAAATTGAAAACCAAGGAGATAAAAAGCACCTGGGTAAACATGTTCATTCTTCTGGCAATGAAACTTCCAACATAACAAAATAACTTAGAGATACGACCATAGTTGCTAATCTTTGGGGAATCTTATAGACCAGGAGATATGATAGAAGAATGAAATAGCAAAATACTATCCAAGTTTTTAAAATGGAGATGGTAGACTAAATCTAGATCAATTATCTTGAAAAATTCTTGGTTGGATTACCAAACAGGTAATGATGACTAGGAGTCAATATGCATTCTATAAGACAGGCATGACATTCTCACATCACTATATCTGTGCACAAGGATACTCATCTGGTAGCACAGTGTCTCTGTCTTTAGCCTTATTTATAAATAATTATATATAGTTTTTCTCACAGTCATTTAAAATAGTTTTTAATGATGTCTTCTTTTGGAAGACTGGTTAGTCCTATGGCCTCCTCAGAATCATGTTTTTAAAAGCATAGCATAAAATATGTAATATTACTATGGAAACCAAATACCTTCAAATACAATTATTTACATATTAAAAAAATAAACTCAAGGCAACACAGTTAAGAACTTTAAGATGAAGAAACAAACACAATGCATTGGAACTTGAGATAGGAGGGATTCTGAGCATGTGGTCTCCAACTACCTTTTCCTATTTTCAGAATGAAGCCTGATTTGGTTGCTATTTCTCAAGGAGACTCTGGCTGCTAATAGGCTAATGGTCGCACTATAGGACTAGCCCCTTTGGTAAGTTGCAGCATAAACATTAGCAAAGGTTTTCCTTCCCATAAGCTCCAGTATTTTAGTAGCATCCAAGGTTCTTCTGGAGCATATAGATAAAGATAAATTATTTCTCTAGATCATCCTTACTCATTCTTTTCCTAGGAGGAGTTATATCATCAAAGAACCTTTATCTTCATCTCTTTAATTTCACTCACACTCTCTTGAAAGTCATTGGTATGTACACCAATTGGATTCACATATGACAGCAATGATTTTGCTATAATCCTAGCTAATAAGTGCTCACTCTAACTCTGTCCATATGTATAACATGATGATGTGTGCTTATTATAGAAGTTTAGTTGTAATCACAATATGTCTTTTTGGCTTTTTGTCTGACGCCTTAGTTTTGTGCCCCTCCCAAATTCTTTCTTACTTGGGCAGTATAAATTTGAAGTCTAGTTTAAACTAAGCCCCTTGACCAAATTTTCTGTTTCCCTAGGCCCATTGCCCTTTCTCTTTCTTTCTTTCCTCTAGTCACTAGTAGCGTTAACACTGAGTTTGCCCTTCCCAAACAAGGCAGATAGCATATGCCAATCTCCCACTTACTAAATTTGTAAATTATAAAAGCAACTGGAAGAGACAGCTAATTCGCTGGATTAAAAAACACTCAACAGGGTCAGCTATGTGGTGCAGTGAGTAGAGCACGCACCTTGAAGTCAGGAGGACTTGAGTTCAAATGTGGCCGCTGACACTTGACACACTTGCTAGCTGCGTGACCTTGGGCAAGTCACTTAACCCCAATTGCCCTGCCTTCCCCCCCTCAAAAAATACTCAACAGATGGGGATGATGGATTATCTCTAGCAAAGTAATGTTTAATGGGAATAAATCTCTCTTTCTCTATACATATATAGTATGCATATGCATGTATATGTAATGTATTTATATACATATACATGTGCATAAGAAATAATATATTTTATTAAGATTATCTCTATCTATTCTACATAAGCATAGGATTGGCAGATATGTAGTTCAAAGACTGTTCATGTGAAAAAGACTTGGGGTTTTAACAGATTGAAAGCTCAGTGTGAGTCAAAAGTATATTGTAGCAGCCAAAAATATAGTAAATATGATCTTAGATTGCATTAATAATAGCACTGTGTCAAAAGGGAAAATATTTCCCTATACTTTATCATGGTCAGGTGACACTTGGAATATTGTATTCATGTCTGGGTTCCATATTTTAAGAGGGAAATTGACAAGCTGGAACTTCTCTAGGTGAAGGTGACCAAGAATATTTGGGGATTAAAGTCATTCTATAAAATGAACAGAAGAGGGGATTTATACTAGCTGTCTTCAAATGTTTGAAGAGATGTCATGGGGAAAAAGAACTATATTTATTTTGTGTAGTCAGAGAAAAAAATAGGAATGATAGACTGATATTACAGGAAGATAGATTTCACCTCAATATAAGGGATTTTAAAAGATTTGCTAAAGGAAACATTTCCTATAAGATGCTACCAAGCTGGAAAATCTTCATATATGAACCTGGTAATGAATCATATGTCTCCAAACCATATTTAGAGAAATTTATGACCCAGTAAGCTTCAACTTTCAAATACTGTCTATTAAGCCATATAGGGGTTGTAACCTCAGTCAGTGGAAGACATACCCACATTGACAAAATCATAAATCTTTGAAGTATGGAAATCCAGGGAAGAATTTTATAACAACTAGATATATTCTGAACTTTAAGTCAGGAGACCTGGGTTCAAATTCTTTCTGTCATTTCAGGCTTGTATAACCCTGAGTAAGTGCCTTACCCACTCTACATCTCAGTTGCCTCATCTGTAAAATGAGAATTTGACTAGATGACTACAGAATCCTTGCAACTCTAAATCTATGATAATGTAAAATGGAAGGAGTTACTTTGTGAGCTAAAAAGTTTCCCATCGCTGGAAGTATCAAAGTATATGCTAGGTATCAACTTATTGAATATATTGTGAAAATGAATATGCATTGTGTAGGAGTTTAGATAACCTCTAAAATCCCTTCTAATTTTTAGAGTCTTTTATTCCAAAATTAATATTTTTATTATGCATTGGGGCCATTTCTAACATGTGGCATTATTAAATAAAGTAATAATGGAAGCCAGAGGATTCATGTACAATTGTTTATTCTGTATCATACTTTCCTTCTTTGTAGGAATGCATTTGATTACATGAAGAGTGGTCATTCTTCAAGTACCCTGTGCCCAATACCAAAAATTTTGACATTATGTGTCCTGCAGAGAGCATAGAACTTTGATTTAGTATACCTGAGTTTAAGTTTTGTATCTGACGTTAATTGTTTGACCTTGGGCAAGTTGCTTAGCCTTTCCAGCTCTCAGTTTCTTCAGATGTAAAAATAGAGATAAAAATATTCTACTTATGTCACAAGATTTCTGTGAAGTAAATTTGTTTTCAAATTATAAAGTATTTAATCAATATGTGTCCACTGTTATTATTATTGAAGGATGGCCAATTATAAATGACCTGGGTTAAAATGGTGGGTGGCATAATTTACTGTATTATCCAACAATGATGGCTAGAAAAAGGAAATTGATAACAAGTAAGTTCATACAAAGGGGTTCTCCCAGTGGCACATATCATTAAAATTCCTACAAGACAGGAATCCCACAATTTGATATTTATAGGAAAAGCCTCCACCAAAATTGTGACCTAGTTAACCATCAGTCCTCTTTTATAGAGTAAGGACTCTCAGATCACTCTACATTGCATTTGCTGCTCTGTTTGATTTCAACTTCCAGAAATAAGATGTGTAACTACTGGGTCTTCCTTTGTGCTCTTTCCACTTTCCTGCCTCATTTGTTGTGTTGTCTCTCCACACCCCCCCCCCCATCAGAGTGTAAGTTCTTTGAAGGCAGGGACTCTCTTTTTATTGATTGTATCCCCAATGCTTAGCACAGTGCTTGGCATATAGCAGTGTAATGGCAAGTAAAAGGGACCTTTTTGTTGTCTTTCATTTTGGAGAGCTTCTTAGCACTGAGGCAATCACATACCTTCGAGTCTTGCCTTTGTTTGAATCAAGGGTCATTGATTGGAAATAACA
>CM053627.1:148525119-148537634 GCA_028646595.1 Phalanger gymnotis | reverse complement strand
GTAAGAAATTAACTAGCAAAACAAAAACTAGTATTAAAATATTGTCACTTCAATATACTATCCTTTAACATGAAGCAGTTTAGAACTGAAAGTGGCAGAAAGTATAGTTTTCTGTAGAGAAAAAAAATATTACATCAACCAGTAATGGATGTAAGATATTGTTTCTTTCATGAACTGTTTATTTGTCTAAAAATTTTGGTTAATTGAAATTGTATAAATATTAGTGTAAAAAATTTTCAGATAGGATTTTAACAGAATTGTCACAAAAATATAGACATTTAAATTGCCATATAATAGATTTCTGTGATGTCTCATTTGTATGTAAAAAGTTTGAAGGTTAAAGAAGCAGAGAAAGACCTTTTGTTCATTCAAAACTTATAATAGAGGAATATCAAGAAACAGTTTCAAGGACACAGACTGAAATAGAATACTATTTTGAAAGGAAATATGATGCTTCACATCATTTACATGTAACTTTTAGGACTTGAGAGATAACAAAAAAGAAAAATCATATGAAAATTAGCAGACAAAGATGATTAAATAAGGGCAATTGGTTTCCTAGGGGAAATTTGGTGACCTTTTAACTCATAAGAGATACATTGGTATTTGGCTACCTGGAGATTCTTATTTAAGCTACTAAAATAGACTCAAAAAAGGCTGAGATTATGGTGGTCAAGGATGGACAAGACAGTACAATGTATTAGGGAATCAAAAGCAATTTTGTTGGCACTGTTCAAAGAAATCATCTGCCAGAATAGTAAGCTGACAAGAAGGCTTCCTATGCTAGTTCCTGATTAGCTGAATAAAAATAAGAATTCTGGCTATTGCCCTTTAGTGCTATCTAGAACTTAGGAGAAATAAAGGCTCTCAATATTGCCTGCTGCTCTTAGCTGCCCCCTCTGGTTAAAAAGGCAAGAGAAGAAAGTTTTTATACCTCTTTTGAAGTATTAGAAAAGATCCTGAGAAACAATTGGATAATATAGAACCCTGGTGAGTGAAGGGGTGACTAGGTTTTGTCAGGAAACCAACCTGAGTTGTTTTGCTGTGAGAACTGTCCTGATAGGATAATGAAACATTATGGTAAATGAATTTAAGCGTCTGGTTTAAGTGATCCATAGTACTCAGAGAGAGGCAGCATGATGAGCTTTGCAGTTCTCTGGCTTAAAGGGAACTGCTAACCAACTCAATAAGGTTACATTCTTAAAATATGGAGAATAAATATTAGATAGATTTGAAGACACTACAGTTTTGTGATCTCATAAATTGGTCACCAGTCTAGGAGAGACTTCAAAATTTATTGTGCAGTCATATGATCATTGACTAGTTTTATCACTAGTCAAAATCAATAATATTTTTTTAAAAAGAAGATGATAAGATACTGCATAATTTATAATAGGTTCAGTGTAATCTACTGAACAAGCTGTTCACTCTAAAATGGGAAATATATAAAAGAGATGAGTTCTGATTATCACTAATTCATAGAGAAGTTTAACTGATACAAAATAGTTTCCACAATGAAGAGAACAAAAGAGATGAGAAGACACTTCAATCAACAAATACTTGACATTCTTGCTATAAAGAAAACTCATCCAATGGCAGCAACAATATAGAGTAAGAATTCATTTGAAAAATATTGAAGAAGGCCAAGAGTAGAGATCATGATCATTATTACCTTACAAAATTACAAAAAAAAATCAATGGAATGGAAAACAAAACTAAAGAGTCTGTCAATCAGCCAATAAATATTTATTAAGCACCTAGTATGTGCCAGGCACTGTGCTAAGTACTGGTGATACAAAAAGAAGTAAGACAATCTCTGCCCTAAAGGAGCTCACAGTTTAATAAAGGAGATAATAAGCAAACAAATACCTACAAACAAGCTACATATAGGATAAATAGAAAGTACTTAACAGAGAGAAGACACTAAAATTAGAAGGATTTGGGAAAGGCTTTCCTATAGAATATGAGATTTTATTTGAGACTTGAAGAAATCCGTGGAAGCCAAGAGGCAGAGATAAGGAGGGCAAGTATTTTATGCACCAAGGACAACAAGATAAAATGCCTGGAGCTGAGAGATGGACCAAAAAAGAGGACAATCCTCTCTGGCCTGGATCTGTCACTGTATGAGAGTATTTGGGGAAAGGAGGTTTTAAATGTAAGAGTTCTGGAAAGGTAGAGAACAGATCTGGTTTACGAAGAACTTTGAATACTAAACAGAAAACTGTGTTTGATCATGGAAGTGATCATGGAGATTATTGAATAGGCGACATGGTTAGATTTGAGCTTCAAGCAAAATCCCCTTGGCATGCAATTGGAGGATGAATTAGAGTGGAGAGAGATTTGAGGCAGGCAGAGCAGGTCGTTGAGTAATCTAAGCATGGGGTGATGAGGTTCTGTACTAGAGTGGTCATAGAGTCAGAGGAGAGGAAGAAATATTTTCAAGAGATGTTGCAAAGGTGAAATTGACAGAATTTGTCAATAGATTGGTTACAGAAGATGAGACATAGTGAGGAGTCAAAGATGATTCCTAGGGTGTAAGCCTAGGGGACTATGAGGATTGTGTCGCCCTTGGCAGTAATAGGGAAGTTTTGAGGGGGTACAGTTTAGCAGGAAAGATAATAAATTCACTTTGTGATGTGTTGAGTTTAATATGTCTGTGGGAAGTTGGATATATGAAATTGGAGACTAGCAGAGAAATTAGGGCAGGATAGTTAGTTTTGAGCATCATTAGTATGGACATGATTATTAAATCTGTGGGAGCTGATGAGATCACAAAGTGAGTTAGTATAGAGAGAGAAGGGAAGAGAGTGCAGGAATACAGTTAGAGGGCATGATTGGAATCAGGATTCAGCAAAGGAAACTGAGAAAGAGTGATCTTATAGGAGAAGAACCAGGAGAGTGGTGTCCCAGAAACTTGGAGAGAAGAGAGTATCAAGGAGAAGAGGGTGATCAACAATGTCACAGGCCACAAAGATGTCAAGGAGAAGGAGAATTGAGAAAAAACCTTATGGATTTTGATGATTAAAAATCAGTAGTAACTTCAGAGAGAGCAATTTTGATGGAATAAATAGATTGGAACCCATATTGTAAGGGGTTAAGAAGAAAGTGAGAGGAGAGAAAATGGGGACCCCCTATTGTAGATAGTCTACTTCAGGAACTTTCTATAGAGAATTTAACATGAAACTTAACTCTGCCAGATCATCCCAAGTATAGATGAACATAGAAGGAGAAAATTGGACACAAAAAAGGAGATGGGTCAGTATTTCCAATGCATTCTATTCTCCCCATAGTTACAGTTGAACTGTCACATTTATGTTCATTTGCTGAAGTTCCCCTATATTAAGTAAAGTAATGAAAAGCACTTAAAAGGATTAAGAAAAGATGAATTGCTGAACCTGATCAAATATATTCAGAAGAAATCAGTGATAGAAGAAACTCAGTTTCAAAGTATCCGATGCATCTATTTTCATTATGTCCTAAGGAGATAAAGATGACTAAAGAATATAAAGAATTATGACTTATGTATTTGAGTAAGTTTTAAGTAAGTATTTAATTCATAATTTATGTAATGCTTCCTAAATCAATCAAAATAAACAATAGCAGCAAACAACCCAAGTACTTACTTTTCATATCTGTTATGTCCTCATATGAATGTATTATGAAAATGGTAAGTAACAAACAGAAAGTTTTCACAAATATTTTTTTGCAGTAGACAACTGCCAAGTGAAGTAATAGAAGTTTTGACTGTGTTTACTGTTTGTTACTTACATAAAGGCATTTGATAAAGTGGAACAAAACATAGCTTTAGAGGCTTTATTCCCACAAAGTATCTCCAATGAATATATCTCATTCAGAGATGCAACCTCAAAGATAACTTTCCTCATTGACTCACTTAGCATCAAGGGAAGAATGCAACATGGTAACATAAGTCCACTAAAGGTGTTCACCAGTTTTTGGAAGATGTCCTACCTGAAGTCCAAATAGATGAGGGACTCCTTACAGTTTTCCTATTTGTGGATGACATGGCCCATATTATATTAAATAGAAGAAGCCTTCTTAATGAGAACTATGGTCACTCGAAAGTGATTCATCTGAAGGATTTTTAGAAGACTTAGGAACTCAGATCAACATAATAATCAACAACAGTTCCAGAGTGTTCAAGATGAGACATGCTAATAACTACCTAATAGAGAGGTGATGGACTCAAAGTGCAGAATGAGACATTTTTTTTTCAGATGTAGACAACAAGAGTATTTTGGTTTGACTATATGCTTGTAGCAGCGGTTTTATTTCTCTTCTCAATTTGTAAGGGATGGGTGGGAGGGAGAGAATGTGGATTTTTAAAATAAAATTTAATTTTAAAAAAAGTGATTGGTCTAGAAATCTATATAGGTAAAAGCAAATGGATCAAGAATGTGTATTTTTCAGATCTGGTCAGGCAAGTGAATGTGCAACCTATTGAGTTAATACGTACATACATACATACATAGGTGTGTGGGTATACACACATTGTTGGTGGTGCATGAGCTGGAAGTAGAACTAAGGAGAACATGCTGGAAAGTTTTTGGGACCTTTATACAATCTCATGATGTTCTCTGTGGCCAAAACCTATATTTAAATATTTTCCTAGTGGTTCTATGTGGCCAAACATTATGGAACACAAAGAATAAAAAAGATAAAATAACAGGTTGCAAAAATTGAAGGACAATGATCATATGCACATAAGTATTCTGTAGCATAGCATCAATAATGTTATGTACAAAAAATAACAAAAAGGAGTTCATCGAAGAGAGGAAAAAAGAAATGCCAGCCATATAGTGAGTCAAATAACAAATAGGCAGCTTTAGTTCTATGCTGATATCTAATTTTTTTTTTTACTTAAATAAAGAAACAGAGGAAAGCCTCTACCAAATTGGATATATCTTATGTGAAGGATTTATGCCAAGGCACTGACTAGATAATGGGTAGTTGGGTTCTTCACTCTTTAGGGGCAAAGATCCATGGAAGTATTGAAGTGTTAATTATATTTTTTAAGTTTTATCAGTGGGAAAACTCTATTAACCTCCTCTTTTGGTAACATAATTGAAATTCACAATAATGATCCTCAAGTTCTTTGGGATCTTAAAATATCTTCTGAGTCATCAAAGAAAGAGTAACTTGTCCTTGATATTGTGGTATTATTAAGAATATTTCATTGCTTTTTAATTCTATGAAAATTTGTTTTTCTTATGTGGAATGTCTAGTAATGCTCTATTTCCCAAGACTATTTGACTAGATCCATAACTATGGTGGATAACAGAGAGTCTTCTGCAAAGGCATTACAAATAATGAAAAAATGCAGCTATTCAGTATCATGGCCAAAGTACCAATTTCAAGGATTGTGGGTTATGCTACACTTACCTCATTGATGAGAAAAAAGGAAAAAAAAGAATGAAAATGCTGCCTATGTAGCTGTTCACGCTCAAGGTAGTCAATTACATGTTGAGAACTGATAATTAGGCTCGATCCATTCAAGCACATAACTAAAGGTAAGATAGTTCTGCCAGAGACAGAAGCCTTCTGGAGCAATTTCATTTCTAATTATGTTTTCTTGAAAGGATAAGCGTATACTTAATATATAATATGATGTAATCTACTGGGGAAGTAGGGAACCAAGGCACTAAAAATCACCTCTTTATTTTACAAAGTGTGTATGTTTGTGCTTCTCTTGAGCATTCTCCACATTCTATTTTTAACTTAAACTTATTCCTATCTTTGCCAAAGCTATTCTAAACTATATTCATTGAATTGTATTTATCATCATATCTCTTCTAGCATTTACCAAATTGTTCTTCTTACAATAGGCACTTAATAAATGTTTATGGAATTGAACTATGCTAAACTGAATTCAATTCAATTTAACAAGTATTTATTAACCACCTGCCAAGTGTAAGACACTGAGCCAAATTCTAGGGATACCGAGACAAAAGAGATATAATCCATATAAGACGCTGACATTCTATAAGGGGTCCACCGATAAGTAAAAGTATGTACAAAGGAATTTCAAGCAAGGGAAACTTTTTTTTTATAAAAGGGCAGATCAAGAAAGTTCTCATATAATAAATTGGACTTCGAAGAAAGGAAGGAGTACCAAGAGCTAGAGCCAAAGAGGGAGTGTATTTTATCCATAGGGGAAACTTTGTGCAATGGAACGAAGAGGACAGATTTAATGCCACAGATGGGAAATGATTGGGACCAGTCTGATTACAACAGAGAGTACATGAAGTGGAATAGTTGGGAAAATAGGTAAGAGCTAGATTGTGGAGAGTTTTAAATGATAGGCTGAGGATTTTGTATACAATGATAATAGTTAATATTTACATAATGGTTTAAGACTTGCAAAAACACTTAGGCGTATTTTCTGATGTGACAAAAAAAGAGCCATTGATTTTTTTTTTTTAAGTATGAGAGTGATATGGTCAGATCCATGTTTTAGGAAAGATAATTTAGTAACTGTGTGGGTGATGGATTGAAAAAAGGTAGGGACTAGACAAGTCTATTAAACTTGTCTAGGTGAGAAATGATGAGGGTACAAAGTAGAATAAAGGCTATGGGAATGGAGAGAATAGGAAAGATGAGAGAAATGTGGAAGAGGCATAGCCAAGCTCTATCACATGATCATATATGAAAGGCGAGGGAGAACAGAGTAAGGATGATGTTCCCACAAAGAAAGCTGAGAAATTTTCACAGATAGGAGGATAACCAAGAGAGCATTGTAAAGGAAGTCAAGGAAGGAGATAGGAGATAAAATCTAGGATAATGGTCTGGATGAAGTAGGAAAGGGGAAGGGAATAAGCATTTATTAATTGCTTACTGTATGCTAGGCACTGTTTTAAGCACTTTACAAATATCTAATTTGATCCTCATAAAAACCCTGGAAAGTAAGTGCTATTAATATCTTGATTTTACAGTCAAGTAAACTGAGACATGCAGAGGTTAAGTGACTTGCCTAGGGTCACACAATTATTAAGTTTCTGAGGCCAGAGTTTTGGCTCATGCTTTCCTGACTCCAGGCTAAGCATTCTGTTCACTGCATCACCTAGCTAGGTCAAAAGTTGTCCAGTGAATAAAAAGAACAAGAACTTTAAAAAGTCATTGGATTTAGCTGTTAATAACCTCAGAAAGAACATTTTCAGCCCAATGGAGGGTTCAGAAACCATTTTATGAGAGTGTAACAACAATGTTGCTAGCAGCTTCCGTGGAGGTGAAAGACCAACACAAGACCAACAACAAGAGCACACAGGAGGGCTGTTAGCTCACGCTCTTTGATCTAACTTTCTAAGGAAAGCAACTTTAAGAGGTTAAGAATTTTACTTTAATTAAACATAAATACATCATTCACTTAGTTCAGGGGGGAAAGCCAGCTCCTTGAACTTCAGAGAGTGTACAAACAGAAATTACAAGCATACATTATATAAATAGAGCAAATGAACACAAACCAGTAAACTTCTAACCATCTAACTATAGCAATACATACAGTTACCAGAGAAAGAAGCATCGACATCTGGATTTTCAAAGCCAGGTGTGGGGTGGGGAGGGCACTCCTTAACAGCTACCCAGAGTCTCTTCTGGTCAAATCACATGACATTCTTCCAGTGAGTGAGAGTCCAAAATCAAAACGCCAACTTCAGATCTTATATGCCCTTCTCAGGGTGAGAGGGAGTCAGAACCATGTGACTCAAACCCATGTGAACTAGGCTTCTTGTTTTTTAAGCAGGTCATCAAAGACTCTTGATTCAATCAAGGAAACATAGGCAAGACTCAACAAAGGTATTTGATTAGCTCAGTGCTGAGAAGCACTCAAAATGAAAAACAGCAAAAAGTTCCACTTTGCTTGCCATTACATTTGAAAAGCAAGATTCAAAAGTACTTGATTACTTTAGCATACCAAAAGAGAAAACAGTAAAAAAATGTCATACCGTTCTTACCATTACAAAGAGCAAAGGATATAAGGCAATAGAGGCAATAGCTGTAGATATTGTGGAGTAGTTGTGAAATGGAGAAGAGGACTTAAGATGAAACCCCAAAGAATTAGCTGGGCCAAGTAATTTTTGTTTGTTTTGTTTGTTTTTGTTCTTAGAGTGGAGGGAACCAGCCATGGTGTTGGCAGGCTTAGATGTTAGCCCTGTTAGTGGCCAAAGAGTCAGTAGATAAGAAGATATTGAAGATAAAATAAAGAGAAAGAATGGATTGGGTTTAGTGGAAGTAGGAGTGTGATAAATTTCTATTCCAGGCCCTCTCCTTTCTCCCTCTATGCTGCTTCATTTGGTAATCTCATCGGCTCCCATGGATTTAATTAACATCTCTACCTTTTGTACATCTTGAAATAGATAGTCCTCTGCAAAAAAGAAAGAGGGAGGAAGTAGTGTGAAGGGATTAAGAACAGAAGATTTGAAATAATCCTAAATTCAATATTTAATCAGAGATGAATAAAAGGATTACCATGTTGCCATGAGGGTAAGTTTAGAATAGTTAATACAAATTTATAGCTGGCTAGTCTTTATTTATGACTCAAAACTAACTGTCTAAGTTGGATAATAAAGGTATTATTATCCTCATTTTATAGATGAGGAAATTGAGGCTTAAGGAAGTAAAATGATTTGGCTAACGCCACTTAACTACTAAGTGTTCAAGTTAGGATTTGAATCCAAATCTTCCTAAATCATGTCTAGTACCATCTACTTCACCACAGAAGTCATCAGATGGTAATGAGTAGGAGCTAAATAGAGTAACACAGACAGAATAAACTTCAAAAGAAGACAAGTTGCTCAACGACCATGGTAGAATGAAGAAGCAGTGAGGAACCTACCTCTGCCTTCTCCTGGCCCAGTGTGTGGGTAGAGTTGGGAGAAGAAAAGGAACATTCAGTATTGGAGAAGGTGGCTAGTGATTGGGGACCTTCAGGTGACAGGAGGAGTCAGTTTTTAAGCAAGAAGACAGAAGGATTATGAGGCAAGGAGATATGGAACAAAAGAAAAATTGGTAACATGGAAAGAGAAAAATAGAAGGGAAGCACAGGGTCTGACAGAGACTTGGGAGGGATAAGTCAGAAATAAAGAGAGATGAAAAAATGAGAAATGATGCCAGGAGAAAAGGATTTTTTTTCCCCTTAAGCAACAAGTGATTAGGAATCACAGAAATTAAGAGACAAATTGATGGTGAAGTGGATAGGGTGCTGGACCTAGAATCAAGAGAATCTAAGTTCAAAACCATTTTTAGACCCTTAATAGTGCATAACCCTGGGAAAGTCACTTAACATTTATCTCCCTTGATTTCCTCAACTGTTAAATGGGAATGATAATAACATCTAACTTGAAGGGTTGCTATGAGGGTCAAATGAGGTAATATTTGTAAATCACATTTAAAGCCTTAAATCATGATACATATCCTAGTTGCTGCTGCTACTGGTACTAGTGCTACTACTGTTACTATTAATAATAATAATTATTATTATTCACCTTGGCCTCCTATCTTCAAGAATCTTGACAAAGAGAACTATCAATTTGTTCTATCTTGATCACTAGAGAATGAGGTATGTTGGTTTGTGGAATTATAAAACCCTGATTAAACTATTCTCATGAAGATCAAAAGTGGGCAAAAGTAGCACATTTCATAGGTGACAAAGAGGAGACACACAGAGAGTTTGGTTGATTTGCTTAGCATTGTAGCCAAAATTGGGATCGCCATCAGCCAATTCAAGTCAACTACAATTAGGTAATTAATTTTGATTCAGTGGAGCTTCAAGTTAGTTTTATTCTTTTTTTAAAGTGATTTTTGGAGCCTTTTTTACTCCACCATTTGAAGAGCCATTTAAAGGAGCATTCCACAACATTTATTCCCAAGCTATGTTTACTCTTAAATTTAAAAGGGCTGTAGTCATTAGAGAAACAGAACAATGGAACCATTTTTTCTTCTGATTCATTAGCTCATCAGTGTCCTTTGGAATTTGAAAAGTGATCCTATTAGCAACTGCACTCATTTTGCAGAGACTCTAAGATATGTCATATTGTGAGATTATACTCTCATTGCTCATGACCATGAATCAAAATATGATATGGTTGTTTTCAAAAGACTTAAAGGAGCTCCCCAATTGATATTATGTCAAAGTAAAGACTCAGTTGCTGCCTTTAAAAAGCTGTACTCCTAAGATATTTGTAGCTGCTCTACCTTATAACATTTTTCACATGAAAGGTTAATTAGGTTTTTCTTTCTTATTTTTCACCTAAATACAGGCATATTTTTTCCTGTATTCAACAATTAAGACTCCTAATTTAGAGAAAAAGAAAACATTCATTCTTTAGTGAATCTTTTGCACGTTTTTTTCAGTAATCAACTACAATAAACATTTAATTTTTTTTCAAAAAAAACGTTTGTTCACAACCATTCAATTCAGGAGGGTGACTAATTACTATGTGTTTAGCCCTGTTCTTGGCATTGTGGGAGATAAAAAAGAAAAATGAGATGTAACAAGCAATGCATCCAGCTGGGACCTGAGAAAGGACAAGCAAGACAAACAAGAAACGGCAGTTTCAGAGAATGTGACCACTTCAGGGTTGAAAACAGTTAATCTTCAAAAATCTACACAAGGCCTGAGTATCAAGGCTAGATGGACATCAGGGAAAATTCATCAGGATTCCAAGGAGACAGAAAAGGACTTCTCTTCGACCAGAAGCTGTGAATACCCCTTTGCTACTATGTACTCTGAGCTTGAACCCACTTTTCCCTAGATTCTCTAATCAATGCAATGACTAATCATGATGTCAGAAGATTAATTATGAAGTATGTTTATCATCTATTAACAGAGAGGTGATAAGTCTAAAGATGCAGAATGAGACACACAGTTTCAAGCACAGCCAATATATAAATTTGTTTTGCTTGACTATATTTATTTGTTACAGTAGACGACTTCTTTTTTGAAGGGAATGGAAGGAGGTAGTAATAGTGAAACAAACAAAATAAGAAAGATTGTGAGCTAAACACTAAAAAATAAGCTCAAGAGAGTGGAAGGAAAATCAGAAGTGGACATAGGTAAGCAGGGCAGGTTTTTTTTTTTACTATTACATTAAATTTAATATTTTTAAAAGAAACAAACTACGTTAGTTCTCATTTTAATATATTTTTTTCTGTTCAGTGAAGATTACAGAATCCGGATTTAGAAGATCTGGATTCAAATCCTGCATGTACTACTTATGACCTGTGTGACCATGGGCAAATGATTCAATCTACTTGCGTCTCAGTTTCCTTATCTGTAAAATGAGGCAGTTGTACTAGATGGCCTCTGATTCGTTTCAAGCTCTATAGCTAGATTCTATGATTCTGTCTGTTTGTCAGGTTCATAATGAAGAAGATAATTTTAAAAATAAGAATACATTTAGACAAGGGAAGGAAGAGAGGAAAATGAAGGACAGCAAAAACTGGGATAGCCATCAGCCAATTCAAGTCAACTACAATTAGGTAATTAATTTTGATCCAGTGGAGCTTCAAGTTAGTTTTATTCTTTTTTTTTCAAAGTGATTTTTGGAGCCCTTTTTTACTCTATCATTTGAAGAGCCATTTAAAGGAGCATTCCACAATCATTTATTCCCAAGCTATGTTTGCTCTTAAATTTAAAAGGACCATAGTCATTAGAGAAACAACAATGGCAAATAGCCACTAAAAGACACCTATGTAGAATTCACTTTTTAAGTTTTCATCTGCTATGTGTTCTCCTTGTCCTGTGGCTAACAAATCTGTATAGCTTAACCTTCAACCTCCTTCTCTACTAATTATTGCATTCTAAATCATCATTGTTGTCAGTGAAAACTCCTTTACCTGACACTGTTCCCAGTTTCCCATTTCAATCCATCTCATTCACACCTCTTCTCTCCTACACTTTCAAAAGAGCCTTAGGAATTCTCTGCCGACTCTTATTCTCTGCCGACTCTTATTAGCAAACACATTCACGTTCTTGGTCTCTTTCTCTTATACTCCATTCCCTCTTACTAATAGAAGCTCTCTTTTCCTTGAATATAATATATTCCATCCTTCCACAATCTTGAGTTTTTCTTTTGCTCATGATCCCCTGAAAATATCATCCCATATCCACTCTCTTATGCTCCCTGAAAAATACTGTTCTGTTCTTAGAGGTCTGGCCCCTTCAAGGACCCCTCTCTAAAACATTTCTTTGTCCTCCCATTTAGAAGTGATCCATGTTTCCTTGAATCTCCCAGATCATTCTATATGACTTCTCTTGGGTACTTAATAATCTTAATTGTGTTTCTGCACATGTCTTGGTCTTCCTTGCTACACTATAAATCCTTTGAGGACAAGATATGAAGCCATTTGTCACATTTTTGTAATGGCCACTTTTCTGCACTCAGGTGTATTTGGCAGTTCTCTGTCCACTGAATGTTGCTTAAGCAGAAGCAGATAGGTGACCCAGTGTATAGGGCACTGCACCTGGAATCAGGAAGACCAGCATTCAAATACAGCCTCAG
>CM053627.1:148504491-148525019 GCA_028646595.1 Phalanger gymnotis | reverse complement strand
AAAGGACTTTTGAGCCTCTGATACTGAATACCTTAGTTGGTAAAGGGAAATTAAGAGAGTGGAGAGAGAGAGAGAGAGAGAGAGAGAGAGAGAGAGAGAGAGAGAGAGAGAGAGAGAGAGAGAAAGAGAGAGAGAGAGAGAGAGAGAATATTCTTTAGTTAAATAAGAAAATGCTGTGTACTGTGTCAATCCTTTGACAGTGGTTTCAGTCATGTAATGAAGCATTAATGTGTTAAAGGAAATCATGAAAAGAGTGGTTTGGAGGTATCTGATAGGATTTATATTAATTGATTTAGGGTAAACAAAACTGGGAGAACAAATTGTTACAACAACACTATAAAAACAAACAATTTGAAAAGATTTGGGAACTCTGATCAATACAATGACCAATCACGATTCTAGAGGACTGATGAAGAAGTTTACTGCCACTTCATTAAGAGAAGCAAAAGACTCAGGATTCAGAATAAGTCATATATTTATTAGACATGGCCAAAATTGGAATATATTTTGCTTGTCTATGCATATTTGTTACAAAGGTTCTGTTTTCTTTTTCTCTTTTTCCTCCAAGAGGAAGTAGACAGGGGGAATAGAGTTTTGTTAATTAAAATATTGAATTTTTTAAAAACAATGGTTTCACTGTTGTGTTAGCTCTCATTAATAACTAATGTAGCAGACCACTTATTTGCCTTGCCAAGAACTCAGTTGCTTTGGGCTCTTAGGATCACTGAAGTTGGAAGAGAACCATAGAGGCAGCTTACTCCAACACTGTCCTTTCATTTGATGATGAAACTAAAATATAGACACATTACATGTCTTGTTCAGGATTACACAGTTAGTTAGTATCTGAGGCAGAATTTGAACACGAACCTTTGAAGGGTGAGATTTCCCCTAGGGCTGCAAGCATAAGGGGAAAGCTAGCACCTCAACTTGTCCTTTCTTTCCTAGACCTTGCAGTCTCAGATGCTGCTAAAGACTTTTCTGGTGAAATCATTCTCCTCTTGATTTAATTGAGATTTTTATCTCATTCCCAAGTTGAGATCCTCTTTATTATTGTTTATTTCATTGTTTACCCTTATACTATATCAATTTCTACTTACTAATTACATTAATAAATAGTTTTGCTCTGTGATTATCTTTTGCTAGCCAAGAATAGTCAAATATTACTCTTCCCTTGGGAAAGATAAGAGCAAGTGGTTGTTATTCTGAACCTTTGTAAAAAGGCTAGTACTCCCAAACTAAAAATCTTTGATAAATTACATATAGATGCAATTCTAGCTCTCACATAAGAGTGGTCTGAGTGCCTAGACAAAATGTTAATCTTATGCCTATAAAGATGGAAATCACTTTCTCCCTTAGAAATGTTATAAGCCATATCCCCAAACATACCTAAACATCCCTAAAATTCTATCTCATATTTGAGCGATTCCCTCTGCATTAAATAGCTACCTATTTAAATTCCATTTAAATTTCCATCACCTAACATGGAACTTTGTGCATATGACCTGCTTAATAAATGTATCTAATTGAATTAAATTAAGAGTCAAGGTCAGATGTGATATGGCTGATTATTGACTTGGACCAGTTTTCTTCTGGGCAATGCCAGGGCTAGATCATTTAGGCCAGTAGTTCAGGCTCAGTTTGGACTTGATTTTTGAAGCCAAAGGACAGCAGATGTACAATGTCATAATTCAGAAAAGGACAATAGTGAAAAATATATCACTGAAGGACTGTTCCAGGATACACTCATGATCTCAGGTTAAGGAATCTAAGGTCTAGGCCATTAGCAGATCTGTTATGAAGGAGGATGGATCAGTAGCTAGAGAAAGAAGAAGCTAACACCAAAGTGCAATTGCCAGGATCATGTATATCAGCCTGAATTGGTAAAGTGGTTCCCTATACCAATAAAAATATAGGTGTAGTCCCCATCTCTCCTTCTAAAGAATTTGTATGTGCACTTCCCAACATTATTAGTTGATTATGTACATAAATAGAAAAATTGAGGGTCGGGGTATGAAGTGAGACACAGGAAATGTTGCAAGAAAAGTTGATTCCTGGTACTCTTTTCCTGTGGGATTTTAAAGGGGTAATCTTTGGTTATTCATCATTAACAGATTATCTCACTGTGGAATGCCTATAAAAAATGTTGTTTATAAGTGCCTATGTTGCTGCTTCTTCTGCTTATTATTTCATGAATCTTGACTTTAGCTTTCTCATGATTTTGACCCTAAAATAACTCTATCATTTACACCATTGACAATTACTCTGAATTACATCATACACATTAATTGACAAACTTGAAAGAGAAAGAAAAGAGAAGCCTGGGGGTTCCATCCTTTTAAATAAAATACTAGAATACCACTTTCCTGGAAAGGTATAAACTGGACAAGAAGGAACCTCAGAAGGAAAGGACAAATGTATGTAATCTTATGCTCAGAAGAGATATCTACCTTTGTCATGAATGACAAAGCAGAGCACAGTAGTTAAGTATGAGGTTAGGATGGGTCATTTTGAAAGTTTACCAAGTCTCTGAACTAGGTTCTTCCTAGGGTGACATCATTATTTTGTTTAAATTTTTCCAGATTTCCAGATTATCAGACATATTCATGTTTATGCCTGTGTATATAATATATAAATATGTGTATGTATATACATATGGGTGTATAAATACTATATATTCCAAATATTTATAAATAGAGGCATATATACTTTTATACATACGTATACATGTAGGTACACACACACGCATCTATTTATATATATATATTTACATATATATGTGTGTGCGTATATATGTATATGCATATGTATATATATATATATATATATATATATGTATACATATATACACACATACACACACATACAGACCTGTCGATTCTTCATAACAATGTACAGTAAATAAGGAGGTAGGAGGTGACCAAGATGGCTCAGTAGAAGGAAACTCCTCTCTCAACTAAGTGTAATGTTAATGGGATATGAAGATCTTCCCCACCCATTAATAGGGCTCATGTGGAGGCCATTAAGGGAAGCTTGCTTAGGGGAGGCTTGCTTGTAGAAAGGCTTTCACACTTATTGATACTAAGTTGATTAGGCACTCAGTCACAAGGGTTGTGATGTTTTCTGGCTCTGAGATGTGTATATATACTCCAGGTTGGTATTTTGCTTTGGGGGCTCACTTATGAGAAGGACCTTGTGATTCCCTGGTCAAGATTCTGATTTGCCCATATGTTCAGACCCCCAGCTGCTCTGATATAAAGGCTCTCTTGATCCAGTGGTGTAGGTAAAGTGTAGAGTAATATTGCTTTGATTCAGGCAGTCAGAGCCTTGTTGTTGGTCTTTCTAATTACTCTGCTTGTATTTTCTCTAATGTTCAGGGGGCTGACTTTTCCCCTGAACTAGTGAATATAGTTTAAAAAGATTGTTGACACTTTTAAAGTTGCTTTTCTTTAAAAGCAGATCAAAGAACCAGCTAGCAGGCCATCCTGGGTGTGCTAGGGTGCTTGCTGCTACACTAAGCAGCAACAGAATTACCTCACCACTCACCCCACTCCTCCTTTGAAAAGTCATAGATATAATCTATATTGTCTGAGGGATGAAAAGTAAAAGGGAAAATACCCTCAATTTAGAGATAAAAGGAAAGTGAAACTTCACTGCTAACAAAAAGTCTCACTCCCAGCTGCCCCCTCTTTTGGAAAAAAAAATCATGAAACAAAGAAGACAATGTTAAAGAAAAAAATAACTTTTTGATATTAAAGAAATGTGCTCAGACATAGTAGAACACAAGTGCTATATGAAGGATCACAAAAATGAAACCTCAGAGGAATGTCAAATAGAAGTGATCATAATGAACATTTATGCCCTGATTTTTTTTTGAAAAAGATTCTAGGTTCTCTTTATTACATAGAATACTATCACTTGATTTTCAATATATACTATTTTTCATGTTAAAGAATAGTCCATTTATTCCTATGTTTTCTAGTGTCTGTAACAAAAATGTGAGTTGCATTTTTGGGTGTTGCATTTTATCAAAAGATTTTTTTCTACATCTAGTAATGTAATTTTATACACACACACATATGTGTGTATATATATATATATATATAGAGAGAGAGAGAGAGAGAGAGAGAGAGAGTTTTTTTTATTTATCTGTGTAATTGAGCTTCTAGTTTTCCCAATGTTAAACCACTTGAATTCTTAGGAAATGTCCAATCTTACCATAATGTAATCTATATGATATATTGTTTTATCCTTTTTACTAATATTAAACTATAATCCTTCTCAATAAAATCATAAGTGAAACAAGAATGTCCATTGCCATCACTTGTATTTGATATTGTGTTAGAAAGTCTAGCTATAGCAATATAACAAGAAAAAGAAAGTAAAGGAATGAGCATAGGTAAAGGAGAAACCAAATTATCATCTTTGTATATAATATGGTATTTAAGTATGCCACTTAAAAGAACCCTAAAAATGAACTAAAAATTAAGGATACAATTTTTAACTTCAGGAAAATTGCATGATGTAAAATGAATCCACACAAATCATCAGCATTTTTGTATATTACCAATAAAACCCAGTAAAAAAGGAAATTAAAAATTCAATTTAAAATAACTACAGAATATATGAAATATATGTGAATCAATTGATTAAGATACACAAAGGAAATATAAGAACATAATTATAAAGCATTATTTATAAAATGCAGATGTAAATAATTGGAAAAATAGTAATTGCTTATTTGTAACTGAGCCAATGAATAGAGTGATAGAGTAAAGGGACTGGATTTGGAAAGACTCATCTTCCTGAGTTCAAATCTGGCCTCATTTACTTACTAGCTGTGTAACACTGGGCAAGTCTCTTACCCTTGTTCACCTCAGTTTTCTCATCTGTAAAATGAGCTGGAGAAGGAAAATGGCAAACCCCTCCAATGTCTTTGCAGTGAAAAGCCCAATTGGGGTCATGAAGATTCAGACGTCACTGAAAATTGTTTATAAAAAACTGAGCCAATTTAATAAAAATGACAATACATAAATTAGTTCATTTATTCAATGGCATACCAAGCTACCAAATAATCACATCACAAAATCTGAAAAAATACTATTGGATTAAAATCGATAGGAAAATTGCACAGCAGTATGGAAGAAATAAGGGTTAGATCACGAGCTCATACCTTACACCAAGGTAAAATCCAAACAGACATATGTCATACATATTCACATCATAAATAAATTAGAGGAACAGAGAAGAACATGAGGGAAGAGTTCATGAGTAAACAAAAGATAGACTTAGATCACAGAAGTCAAATTGGATAATTTTTGATCACATCAAACTTTAAAAGTTTTTCCACAAATAATCTCAATATGCCTAAAATTAAAAGTAAAACAACTGGGATTTTTGTGGAAAAATTGTCTGATAAAGGTGTTATTTCTTTTCCATTTCCACACATCATGTAAGTAATTTCCAAGATAAGCTTTAATAGTTTAAAATTGCACAGGGACTGTTGGAACATCTTGTTTATATGGGATTAATTCAAGCTTACAAGAATAAGTGTCATTTCCTAATTGATCAATTATCTAAGCATATGGACAGACCTTTCTCAAGAAGAAACTCAGGCTATCAGCCATATTTTTTAAATGCTGCAAATCACTAATAATAAAAGAAATAAAATTAAAGCAATTTTAAGATTAACTGTTTTATACCAATCAGATCAGTAGAGATGACAAAAAAAATGAAAATTATCAACATTAAAGGGGCTGCGGGAAAGTAGGTGCATTAGTGAATTGTTGATTAAGTTATGAATAGGTTCAACCATTCTAAAAATCAATTTGTAATTATGCATAAAATATTCCTAAATGACCATACCATTGGCAAGCCTACATACAAAACAGATAAAAAAAAAAGATATGCTCCTACATGTACAAAAATATTTATAGCAGCACTTTTAGTGGTGGCTAAGGGTATGCCTATCAACTTAGGAAATGTTGAACAAATTGTGGTATATAAATGCAATGGAACACTATTATAATATCAAAAATGAGAGAAAAAGATTATTTCAAAAAGAAATGGAAATACTTATATGAATCAATGCAGAGGGAAGTGAACAGAACTACAAGGATGATTTATACATGAACATTTCAAAAATCAACAATTTTGAAAAAGAGTACTCCGATCACCTAAATGATCAACAATGATTCCAGAAGATTAATAAAGATGAGGATTGCCTACATCATGGCGGAGAGATAGTGGGCTAATATGTAAAATAAAAAATTCATTTTTGGACATGACCAACATGGAAATATGTTTATTTTGACTGACTGTGCTTATGCAATACAGGAGTTCTCCATTTCCCTCTGTCTCTTTCTGTCTCTGTCTCTGTCTCTGTCTCTCATTCTTTCTCCCTCACTCCCTCACTCCTCTCTCTCTCTTTCTTCTTGTCTTTTTCTCCCTCTCTCCTTTTCCTTTCCTTTCTTTCTTTCAGGTGTGAAGATGGAGGAAGGAGAAAAAAGGGAATGCTTGTTAACTTTTTTTTAATCAAGTTTTTCAAAATGTTAGTCAATAAATATTTATTAAGCACCTACTATTTGCCAGGCATTCTGCTAAGTGCTGTGGATGAAAAAAAGAGATGAAGATAATGCTTGTACTCAAGGAGTCAACAATCCAATGGTGTCCGATGACTAGAAGTTAACAAATTAACGGTTTATCTGTCATCAACATAAAATGCTCCACTCTATAATACAGAGTTGGATACCTTGTTGTTAAAATAGGTATCTTAATTGATACTTTGTTGTTAAAATAGGTATCTTAATTGGAGTTATTGTTAATGTAGCAAATGTCATTTCTGGTCACTATACATTCCTTCTATTTGCTTATTCAGTGTCAGTCAGTTTTACCCACTAGTCATCCATTCAAAAAATATTTATAAAGTCCCTACTATATTCAGTGTTCCCTGATAGAAAAGCAAGACATAAGCAGACAATACTTCATATAACCTCACAAAGTTCACAATGTAATAGGGGAATTTAATGACAACCATGCTGGCATACCCAGGATGGCTGCTAGTGCAGATCCTTAGATCTGCTTTACTAAGGAAAGCAACTTTAACGATCAATTTGTTTAGTTACATAAAATATAAACAGAGAGAACACAGAGTAGAGAAATAAAGACCAACAGACAGGTCTCTACTGCCTGAATCAAAACAATATTGCTATATACATTTTTCATTCACCACTGGATCGAGAGAGCCTTTACCTCTGAGCAGTCAGGGAGATCTGAACATACTCAGAGTCTTGACCAGGGAACCACAAGATCCTTCCTGTAAATGATCCCCAAAGCAAAAGCTCACTTCTCAGAATATATACTCTTTCAGCTAATAGGCTCAGAGCTAGAACCCTCCTCAGTGCCTAATTCAAAATTAAGAAAAGGTGGGTAAGCTTTCCTACAAGCAAGCAAATTTCCCTTAATGGGCTTCACGTGAGGCCTATTGATGGATGGGGAAGATCTTATTCCCCACTAGCCTTGCAATATTGCCTCTATGGAGCTTAGACATATAGGAAGAGACAGGAAGTAGATGTGTAATTATATATTAAAAAAAAACTATAAAACAAAGTAATAGGAGGCAATGGAAGGCGAGCACTGGAAGCTATGATCAACCATTATAACATTCTGTACCATATCAAATCAACATAGGACCATGTCAAATGAAAAAAAAGTTCCTGAAATATTGTACACACCTAATATTGTTTTAGTCTCCACTCCTGATTATCCTAATTTTCTCTACCATTACACAGAAACTTTCCTCTTCCTGAAGTTCATTCACCTTTGGACTTCTCACACTATAAGTATACTCTGCCTCTGCCACCACTTCCTCTGCTTACTCCCTTCCAGAACCTCCACTTTAAGGAAATTGCTCAGGCCAAATATGTCTTTTATTTTCCTCCCTAGACTATACTCCTGACTCCCCAGGCTTTTTCACCATGGTCCTATGTGAGTACTTTCTCTCTCCTCCCTAACCCTTTCAACTTCCTTTTGCATGTTTTCTTCTCCCATTTGAATGACGACTTCTTGAGGGTAGGGACTCAGCACAGTTAGTGGAACAAAATAATCTCTCAAATGCTTGTTGATTTGATTTAAATAAAAATAAGGTAATTTTTTTGCCCTGAATTATCTGAATAACATACCTACATATATTTGACCTTAAAATTACACTATTGTGATTTTAAAAATCCAATGACATTTAGATATGTTACCTCAAGATATAACTTCCCCATTACCAGAAATCATCAAACAGGTTATGGATGATCAGTTGGCAAGATTGCTGTGAGTGGAGTTCCCTGTTGAGGTACCAAATGACCTCTGAGATTTCTTGCAACTCTGAGAATCTGCATTTTCAAAAGAAATATACGTTTGAATTCATAGCCTGGGAATCAAGGCCTTCCTTCTTTCTCTTATCCCCTGAAGAGAATTCAAATGAGCAGTTATATTGGGCTCATCCAATAGCCAAAATAGGTTGAGGTTTTGAAATGAAAAGCAATACCCAAGATAATTGCTTCTCATTTCCCATCTCAGCTGCAGCTAAATAGACTGTTCCAGCAAAACAAATTGGTTTCGCTACTAAGATAGGCCTAACTGCAGATCTGCCCATGTATCTAGCTCTGTTTCAGTTCACACAGAACAGGCTAGGCATAAATATCCCCAGACAAAACCTACAACCCTTTGATTACAAAGAGACAAAAGTTTCCAACCAGCATGTGCACAAAGAGAAGTAAAGTGTTTCAGGAATATTTTTAACTGAGTCATTGCTGTTGAAGGGGAATTATTTACTGAAAAAATGGAAGCTCCGTCCCAAGCCATTCAGAGACAATACCAAAAAATCATTATATATTTTCTTACAGTGCTTTACTAATAAAAGCTAAAGGATGCTATTAGAGTTGACATTACAGCATAACATTTTTGACAATCTTGGCTTTTAAACATCCATCTAGCCTAAAGTAATCATTTTCACACTACCAATCTGACATTTTAAAAAATCAATTCTACCCAGTATCCAGTGGGGATGACTTCAGTTGGTCATCCACTCAAGGTTTCTTTCTATTAAAAGCAGATAAGGTGATTAATGATTCATTATAATCACTATTGAATAATAACATTTATTTAATTTACTTTGTAATTGTTCACATTCAAATATATGATGTCCATCCCTTAAAAAGTCTTTCAATTCTTCTTTAAGATTTTTTTGGTTGTCCATTCATTCTCATTCAATTTTCTAGTTATGTGATCAAAATGTGTACTATGTTCTTCTCATTCTGCTTTTACTTTTTTCCTTTATGTAATAAAGTTCTTTCCATAATTTTGAAATGTTCTGATTGGGACAGAAGGACAAAACCAAAAGCAATGGGTAGAAGTTGGAAAGATGAGGATTTAAGTTTGATGTCAGGAAACAGTAACTAAAAATTGTATATTTTACAAAGTAGGATAGACTGCCTTAGGAAATAGTGGATTCCTCTTCACCGGAGGTCTTTAAGTAGAGGACAAATGATGACTTATCAGGTACATCACAATGACTATTTCTTTTCAGGATTAGGTTGGACTAAATTGATGCTGAGGTCTCTTCTAGATCTCAACTGTTGTGATTGTATGAAATGGATTAAAAAAATAGAAAAGCTGATTACTTCTTGATTTGCCATACTGAAAATTTCATCTTTTAGCAAGTAGAAGAAGGAGCAAGATGCTACAATATTTTGTACCTATTTTACAAATGTGTTTAGTAAAAAAGAGCTATTGGTAGCCTTTAAAAGACAGTGACTATGGAGACCTTAAAATTTATGACAGATAAGAAGGCAAACTCTAAGTATAGTTTGGTATGTAACCTAGATTCTAATAGAAAAAGTTTTTAAATGTTCATAGGTAGGAATCTAGGATGTATGACCTGAGATTCCAAAAGGGAAATTTACTCAAAAGGGATAGGAAGCTCTCAGGAATGAAATTTAGTGATGCACTCATAATTGGTTTTAATGAAGAGGACAAGGGGTGGTATCTAAAGAAATTCATCTGGTCCACTAATCAACTCAAATTTAAAATGGACATATACAACCAATGAAATCAAGCTCAGGTACTTGAGGATACATTCAAAAGAGTGTCAAGAACTTGTAATTTAGTGCAAGGAATACTAAAAATATATGAAATCATTAGACTTAAAGCAGTCTCAGTTTTAAAAAAGAAGAAAAGGAAGATAGAGTAAAATTTGTTGATTCATGATAAAATTTGAGAACAAATTATAAAAGGTATGTTTTTCCAGCATTAATAAAGTAACAAAATCAGAATCAATAAACTTTTTTTTATTTTATTGATTTTTTTATACCATCTTTATTTCCAAATATATTCTTTTTCATCCCTCAACTAGCTTGCAATTTCCTTAAAAAACGAAATAGCAAAGAAAGACTTAAAAAACAGTTTAGCAAAACTAACCAACACATAAACCAAGTATGGAATCTACTTATTCTTTCATATTCCCCACCTCTGCAAAGAGGGATATAAGGTACATTTTCTCAACTCTTTTTGTGGACCAAGCTTAGTCATTAAAATCATATTGTGTCCAGTTTCATGTTACATTGCTATAATTTTGTATAAAAATTATCCCGAATCTTCATAATTCATCTGCATCAGTATAAACAAATCTTCCTGTACTTCTCTGATTTTTTCGTATTCATTGTATGTTATAGCTTAGTAATAGTCTATTACATTATATGTACCACAATTATTTTTAGTCATGCCCTAACTGATCGGTATCTAATTTATTTTCAGTTTCCTACCACATAAAAAGTACTACGATGATTATTTTGGTGTCTGTGAGACCTATCTGCCTTTAAATTTCTTAGAGCATATGCCTGTGATGTCTGGGTCAAATTAAATGGACATTTTAGTCACTTTTTCAGTATGATTCTGAATTGGTTTCTTGAATATTTGGAGCAATTCACAGCTCCAAAAGTTTATTTTTTTCTCCTCTGCTGGTATCCCCATTTTGTTCCTTTTTTTTGGAAACTCCCATTTCTGGTGAGAAACTTCTATGTCCAATTTAGCCAAGCTTATAGGAATCCTTTTATCTATGATATCAGAAGAGAGAGAGCAGTCAAATGTACCTGAGAGAGTTCTCCCTCATGTCTCCTAATAAGACATATCACAGAACAGCCTTTTTGTATGAAACTACCTGTATGACCTAATACTAAACTGTAAGAAGTGATTGTATGAAATGTTGGGGCTAGAGGGAGCTACTAACAAGCTCACTGATGTCATATTTTTTACCATCACCTAAAAATCATATCACCTGAGTCCTGGCACCCCACTACTGGCTAAGTAATTATATTTGTAATATATTTATGAATATATTTTTCACATGTTTGTAATATAAGATATACAACATGTAACAAAAACACAAATATCCGGCTGTAACTATGTCTATAGAGATTGTGAACTAAGATACATCAGCTTTCCCATCTTCCCATGGCCTTCTAGTTCCTCCTTTCATGAATCAAACTAATCCACAAGCCTTTCTAGTGCTAATTAAAGCAAGCCAAATAAACACCCAGTGCTTTAATCTCTTGGCTTTTTCTGTGTGTGACAGGTACTGTCTCATGGGAAGTACCTCTGATGGTGTCTCCCCAAGTGAAGGGGGCTAAAGAGCCTACTTCTGGAAGAATTGTGATGACATGTAGTTTGTTGAAGAGACATCTAGTAAATTTTCCTGTCCTGTCCACCATATAATAAAGAGAAACCTTCTTCAAAAGATTGCATAGCCAAAACTCGAAGCATCTTCAATAAAAGCCTTATTTGGCTTTTGTCATTCTCGTGAATTCATTCTCTTGACTAATCTGCTCTTGGTTTTATTCCTTCACCAATGAGCATCTAGCATGAGACAGTGATATAAAGGCAGAAATTTGGGGCCCTTTGTACTGAGAATGAAGTGGCTTTATGAAACTGGCATCAGTCCTTGACCTTTGAATTTATTATTTTCTGCTCTAAATAAAGGGATTGGAAACCTCAACCTTGTGAGATTCAAAAGGTCAAAAAGCAAGCATTTAACCACCATAGTATACCAGGGGAAGTTTGCATGTAGCCCAAAATCAATGCCCCAAGTGACCTTTGGGGGTGACCTTTGGAACCCAGTCTAGCAATAGCTGAGACAAAGACTCATGGAACAGTCATGACCTTGGTGCATCCAATGTTATGTAGAAACTATCCTAAGTCTAAGCCCACTAGCTCTAGAGAATGAGGTAACATAAAAAACAGGCCCTGAATTGTTAGGGAGAATGTTTGTGCTTATGCTGTTGCTTATGTATTTGAAATAAATATTCCTTTGTAAAACCTCATTGTTATTAAGTAATAGACAGTATTATTGCTGACCAAATGGAACCACTTACTAACAAATAAGATTAATGATAGGGGAGAGAACATGACCAAAGGCAACTAGACATTAGAGAAGATAGACCACAAAAAATACTGAAGGTACCCTAAGAATGAGATATAGCCTTCCTGGCATTGCAAGATGGCAGTGCATACTCACTATCTATGGAAATCTCAAAGTCTCAAAAATCAGTTTTTGGAATAATGGCTTTAAGCATAAGCATTAAACACTATAACCAAACATTTACTTCCTGAGGGCCAGGAGTTTGCTCATTAGTGTCTTCACACTTGGGTAAACTGGTCCTTGGAATACAGCATACATAAGGGTCTATACTCACAGTGGAAAAAGTATTGGATTTGGAATCCAAGGCTCTGAGTTTGAATCTCATCTTTCCTATGTAATCCCTGTGTGACTTTGAAAAATACACTTCACTGCATTGGCTCTGGGTTTCTTCATTTATAAAAGGAGAAGATTGAAATAGATAATCCCTTAGGTCCTTTATCAGTTCTAAATATTATCATCATAAACTCCATTTCAGTTCAAAGAGGCCTTCCAGCACCTGTGTTCCTCTTTGAGAAGCCATCATTTCAGTGCCATGATGAATCATCAGCATTGGGTTCCCTGTATAAATTATCATAAATTCCTAATTAATCAAATCTGATTTAATGAAGTTTTGCTATATTTTAAAAGCTGAGATGTTAGGTTCCTTGTTTTCCTAATACAAGATTTTTTCTTCAATGCCCATTATTGCTGGCTACAGTAGAACTGTTCTTCCAAAAAGATAATGCAAAAAAAAATCTTCAATTTGAATAAGCAAGCAGAATTCACAACCAGCAAAATTACAATAGTCTCTATTGTGTAGGTAGTCAATATATTTGTAACTCAAAATTCATTTTGAATTATTGGCTTGTGTGTGTATGTTGTGTGTTTTGTGTGCATGCATGCTTGCGTATGTATATATGCATATGAGAGTTAAGGGCAGAGATAGAGACAGAAAAACAATGTAACAGAGACAGAGACAAAAAGAGACAGACAAAGAGAGGAAGTCAGAAAGAGTCTGAGACAGAGAGAGAAACAGAGAAAGGGAGAAAATCATCTTTATTCTGATGATTCCCAAATCTACTTATCCAGGCCTAACTTATTTACTGATCTCCGGTCTCACATCTCCAACTCTGTACTAAACATCTTGAGCTGATCATTCCGTACACATCTTAAACTCAACATGTGCAAAACTAAAGTCTTAATCCTCCCCTCCCCCTAAAAAAGACCTTTCTCTTTTCCAAACATCTGTATTGCTGTCAAGGGTACCATCATCTTCCCCAACCCCTAGGTTAGCAACTTAAGTGCCATCTTTAACTCCTCATTCTCTCCTCATTCACTCACCTCCTATATCCAATCTGTTGCCAAGGCTTATCCATTTCACCTTTGCAATGGCATGTTAGTTGGTCTGCTTGTGATAGTCCAGGCATGAGTTGGTAAGGGCCTGCACCAGAGTTGTGGCAGTATCAGAGAAAATGGGGAATATTTGAAAGGTGTTACAAAGGTGAAATTAAAGGCAATAATATTATATATAAATATAAATGCATTGTATATATATATATATATGTGTGTGTATATACATATATATACATATATATACATATTCAGTTGTTTTCAGTAGTGTGCTAGTTTTCATGACCCCATTGGGTTTCTTGGCAAAGATACTGGAGTGGTTTGTGATTTCCTTTTCCAGCTCATTTTCCAGATGAGGAAACTGAAGCAAGTGGGATTAAGTGACTTGCCAAGGGTCACACAACATACATATACATATAACATGTACATATATACGTACATATGCATACTTACATATTCATATATATATAAAACATGTGTGTATATGTGTGTATATATGTGTATGTATGTTTGTATGTATGGAAAGACAGACAGACAAATACAGAGAGAGACAGAGACAGAAAGACGAAGGGAGAGAGATGTATGTGTCCAATGTCTCTGATTAAGCTGAAAAGAACTTCGTTCCCCTGTGAATGTTAAAATCACTGAGAAAACAGCAGAAGAAAGAAAAGAGAAATGTAATACTAAATTTTGAAATCAGACTTACTTCCTCAAATTGAAAGTAATTTGTTGAGCATATAGGGCACATCAGTCCAGTTGCAAGGGAAATCAACAATCCACGGTGCTGAGCTATTTGTATGATTGTTCATTCAAAGTGTGCTAAAACACAGAGAGCATTTGGTATTGATAGAACAATTGGGAAAAATATAATAATGAGTTGTGTCATAGTAAGGAAACAAAGCAAGCAAAATTGGAGGCAATACCATGTCAAACTAGCCATCCACACACCCTACCTGATGATCTGAACTAAAAGAAACCTGACAAATGTAAAGTAAATCAATAAAGTGTATTAATGCTGATGAAGCATCTGCTAAAAGGCAGTGGATGTAACCCAAAATGGTATGACTAAAAGAATGCTCCAAATTATCTGGTGACTGAGTTTGAGAATGAATATTTTACACAAAGAAACTGAATTACTGACCCACTCAACTTCCAATAAACAATTCTTTAAGTATAAAAGCTACCAGTTGGATTAAGCACTGTGCTTTTTTTTTGTTCTTAATTCTTCCACTCATTTCTAAAAAGTTTATTCTACTGCATGGTAATATTGATTCTAAGGAAGTTGAAAAATTATATGACTTTTTTATAGTGAGAACACCATATGCTGACCTGAATTTAAATTACTTTCATTTCTTTTTTTTTTGCCTTTTCCTCCACTTTATTTCATACTCCCACCACACCACCACAATAATGACTTCTTAATTTAAACTAAAAACCATTAGGGGTTCTGGAAAGGTGTGCGTGTGTACTGGGGGCAGGGGGGACAGTCACAGCCTGAGGTGTTGGGGGGGGGAGGGGAGAAGACAAGTCAGCAGATGGTCTTCACAGGGCTCTTGAAGTTGCTGGCTGCCTGAAGCTTCAGTTGATAGGTCATAGGGTGGATCTTGAAGCCATATGGCCTGGGCACAAATTGGTTGGCAGGCTGTTTGGGCCTGTACTCAGGATGTACCATGAAGAACATGTGAGGAAAGGCAGTGCCAAAGTAAGCACCATCTGTGTGGTGGTGCCTGGATGACTTGGGGGTGTAAACATCCACGCATTTGGGGCAGTACAGTTTCACCATGGCCTCACCTGCAATGTCTGACAGTACAATGGACAACATGGGCTGGTTTTCACAATGTACGCGGGGACAATAGCCAAAGTCTCCCTACTGGTATTTTCCAACATCTGGGCAATGCCAACCTGTGAGGTTGTAACAGGCATGCATCAGTCCATAAAGCACATCAGCTGCCTGCTCAATCAGGTCACTCTGGTTGGGGTTGTCCTCCAACTCCTCATCAGGTTCCAAGTCGAAGATCATGTCTAGTTCCTGCCTATAGTGGGGCATCTGTTCGTTGAGCCCTGTGAGGTTGAACCCGTCTTGGATATAGTCTTCATCCACCTCACAGAAGAATTCATTGCCAAGAAGCCCACAGAGCCATGAGACCCATAATACTTCCTCTGAGTTTCTGAGAAGCAATATTCAGACATCCCTAACAACTGTTTACCAAATACCACATAAAGAAAAGGCAAGCCAGTCCTAGGTAAAACAGGAGGGCACCATGAGGAAGAGAAAGGAGGTAGTGTGTTAGGCAAGTCAATCTACCACCACCAAGACTACCATATCATCTCACACCCTGATTGAGACATCTCAGGACCATGAATCCAAGGGCTTTGGAGTAGCATTTCTTCTAGCCCAGTTTCCTCAGCTATTATCCTGGGAAACAATACCTACGGAGAAATATCTTTGCAACTGCTTCTGTTTACACTATAACAATTCAGGGGCAGTGGATAAATCCCTGGGCCTGGAGTCAAGAAGATCTGAGTTCAAATCTGATCTCAGACACTCATTAGCTCTGTGACCCTGGGCAAGTTACTTAACTACTGACTAACTCTGATACTGGTGGTGATGAAGTACGCATGGTAGGAAGTCCACCCTAATGTGAGTAGAGCTTTAGGTGCTTGTGGTTTATGTTAATGAAGATAGTGTAGTATAAGCCAGAGCATGTGAGAGAAGACAGAAGAGGAGCACGGGGGTAAGTTGGGGAGTGAGAAGTTTGACATGGGTCTCCAATAATTTAACAATTTGCTTTAGGGGCAAATTGCCAATAACTGTCAGTAGCTTTTTTTGTAGCTATCCAGGGGACCAGGTTGCTCCATGGTAGGAATTTGGGGAATGTGAGAAGAGTAAGAATTAGTGTTACCAGTCTGTGTCCCAGTGGTATTTTAAAGCTTGATGGTCCTAATGCCTCCCCACCTAATGATTCTATAATTTGGAGGCATGATGATCAGCCTTGGCAGATGCTATATCTGAATCTCACGGTTCTGAGTTCTGGATGATCTCATTATGTATAGCTCTATCTATCTGTCTGTCTATCTGACTAATATCTATCTCAGCATAGCTACATTTAGCTTTAGCTTTTATGTAGTGCTTTAAGGTTTACAAAGAGTTTTACAAATATCTTACTTTGTCTTTGCAACAACGCATAGGTAGATATTATTATTGTTATGATTTTATAGATGAAGAAATTGAGGCAAACAGTAATTAAGTGACTTGCCCAGGATCACCCATTTAATAAATGTCTGAGGCAGGATTTGAACTCAGATCTTCCTGTCTCTAGATCTATCATTTTATGTACTGAGCCACCTTTTCACAAGTGAATGGATGGATGGATGAATGGATGGATGAAACACCTATTAAGCATTCATTATCTGCAAAGGATTAGTAACAAATTCTTTGGTAGGGGATGTATAGATTAGTTGTCCATGACTGCCTCTTGCTTTCAGTGTATCTGGTATTTTTAAATGATCCACTAATCCAAGGGACTTTACTAGGTGATTTCAACCCCTCAATATTCAGACATTTTTTTCCAATTCTCATAGGATGATTTTATTCTTTTTTTTTGCATGTACTTTTAAAATCAGGAGTTTTGTTTCTATTATTAAAATCAGAAAATACAACTAGGAGTTTCCAGTTCAAAGAAATCACATTTTCAAGCAATTTATTCCACATCTGGACATCAGATTTGCTTCACAATGACAATATTCAACAAATCCACAATATAGAAGTAACCCTCAACTCTTATAGAATAATATGAAACAATAAGGTAGTGTTCTAACCACGACATGTTGAATAATAGTAACAAAATATGCATATTTTCAATGGAAATAGCAATGTCTATTTACATATAAAGGAAATGGCAACAACTGAAAAATTAGCACTATTAAATGCAATATTTCACATATAAATATTTAACATGGGAATATAGTTAAGTAGATGTAATGGAGGCAACAATGCAAACCAGAAAACCAAATAGTATTGAACTCCCATTTCAGAGGTAAAAATAAAATTGGGGAGGGGGGAGTCACCAGAAAAGCTCCCAGTTGTAGCAATAGTGGGGTTTATTTATGTAGTTGCAGAGTTGTTCAACTATTTCTATTTGCCTTTTCCTCATCATTCCGCTGACGAGATGGGGTTTCTAATATGAATACTCTATCTGCACTGAGAAGCTGTGTCAAAGAATCTATAATTCTCCTGATCCTTATTTGGTTTTGGTTTCTGTTTTATTAGCTCAAAATCCTAGCCAGAGACAATGATTTGGCATACCACTTCAGTCTAAGATTTCTCTAGTACTCTTTTCTGAGGATGTTTGTACCAGTAAAGCAATAATAACCATGTAGATGATAATTGTCAAAATGCCTATGTAGTTCTATGTTGTAAAGTATACAAGACTCTCCACATAGAAGGTAGAAGAAATAAACCATTTATTCAGACACCAGAGAACCATATCCCACAAGCCATTTATTCATTGGGGGTGTAAACATCCAGTAAATATTCAGCCTATCACAGCAGTAAAACATTCCACACACAGTATAACAATCTCAAGCCTCATCATCACAAAACCTCTCCGACCTCCTGCTGGGGTCTTCCCCAAAACAAACTCACAGTACAGCTAAGTCAACCTGTTCAGTTCTAACAATCACAAGAGCAGCCATTAGTAAGTAGCCTTAACATCTTTCTCTCCCTCCATGAAGAGATAAACATTCAGCTGGGTGGCAAAGTAGATGGAGTGATAAAATGGTCAGGAAGACCAAGTCTGAAGTCTGCCTCATACACTATCTGCGTGAACAAGTAATTTAACCTCTCTCAACCTCTTTTCTCATCTGTATAATGGGGATAATAAAAGAACCAACTTCACAGGATAATTATAAACATCAAATAAACTATGTAAAGTGTTTTACAAACCTCAAATCTCTATATAAATATTAGTCATTATTAAACACAACTCTTTTTGTTAACAGAATTGTAATAGAGTAGAGTAGCTGGAGTTGACTCAAGGTTTTGGCAATGGTGTGGGGCAGGGGAAGAAGATGTTTCCTCCCTTTGTACCTTTGGCCTTGTAGTCTTCCTATAATCCATACCCTGCAAAGAAGAAGATCAGCCCTCCAGAAAGGGATGGCAAAGTAAGGTGGCCTTGGGAGTGATGGTCTAGAGTTAGTTGAGGGACCAGGGTTAAGGGCTGACCAATCCACCAATGGGAAGAAGAGGTAGAGTAAGACACCTGCATCAAACTGATGTGCACTCTTTACTGCTACCACACTACACTCTTTGTTGGACTGTCCTCTGCACCATCCTTATACATTACTCATTTTCCCCCTTTTCTGTTGAACTATTTTTGGCTTAGATGAAGATATTTCTAGATACAGAGGTATTATATAAGGGTAATATCTGATCTAATGATGGTTTAAAACGGCTTATAATATTTATAATAATTTATATCAGAAAGACAAAGGATCAAGTATGAGATTATAGGGACCATTGACATATTTATATGTGTATATATTTTTAATATTTGTATGTATGTGAGAGAGACAGTGCCCTTTACATGGATAGGAGAATCTTTAAAACCACATAAAACATGATTTATGGCACATAAAATTCAGGGAGAAGAAAGTATGCTTTTCACCAAATAGGCTTTTATTATGACGAATTGTTAGAATTCAAGATGTCTTGATAATAAAAGAGAAAAGACCTACTAAGAATGAGAATGGGAAGTGATTAGAGCAGATGAAGGAAACTTTCTGAATATTAGTCATGCTAAAATTGTAACCTTAAGGTCTGACTGAGTAAAATTGGCTTTCAATCATTTCTTTAAAACTAAAAATAGCTACATTTGTTAGCTTATTAGTAAAAGGATAATATGAGTACCTAAGAGAATAGTAGTAATTTATTTGAAGTATTTGTCAATCAATTTAGGGAGTTTACTTAATTTGAGCATTATTCTACTAGGCACATTTCTCCAATACTGAATGTGGTCACTTATTTGGCTTTGAAAATCAGATTACTTAAGAAACAGAAGTGCATAAAAGATTGCTGATAATAAAATAACAATCTTCTTTCTACTGAGTGAATAAATACGTTTACTTGAGTTCTAGTCCCATCTCTGCATTTCCCTAGCTGTATGATCTTGGACAAATCATTTAACCTCCACTAAGATCCCCCCTCTTAAGATTCTACTACTCCTCCTCATTCCAAACTAGTAAAAAATAATAAATTCTACAAACAAACCAAGTGTATTAATTAAATTGTTTTAATGATTCTTATTTTGGGAAAATGGAGCAAAAGGTAAATAAATCAACTCAATTAAATGGATAAGTACTAAGTGTATATTGTAGGCAAGATTCTATGCCAAGTACTGGGTACAAAAATGAAAAATTACGCATTCCCTCTTCTTAAGAAATTTATAGTTTAATTAGTTTGAGAGGTGGGGAAGTGATAATGTAAGTACACAAAGGAGTACAGCAAAGTAAAATTTGGTTAGTAGAGGAGATCAAGACAAAGTGGGAAATTTGAGGAGATATCACTTTCAGCTACTAGGTATGCTGTGTGTGCGTGTGTGTGTATTTATGAAATTCATGCAAGAGGGGCATCTGAGGTAAGGGCATGATATCTATGTGGACAAAGAGAAGAGAAAGGAAGCAAGGAAGGAAGGAAGGAAGGACAGAAGGAAGGAAGGAAGAAAGGAAAGAAGGAAGGAAG
>CM053627.1:148479530-148503991 GCA_028646595.1 Phalanger gymnotis | reverse complement strand
GATTCTTTGGGTTTAGCAAAGTTTCAGGATATAAAATAAACCCACATAAATCCTCGGCATTCCTATACATTTACTAACAAAGCCCAACAGCAAGAGACAGAAAGAGAAATTCCATCCAAAGTTACTGTAGACACTATAAAATATTTGGGAGTCTATCTGCCAAGAGAAACCCAGGGCCTTTATGGACACAATTACAAAACACTTTTCATACAAATAAAGTCAGATCTAAATAAATGGAAAAAATATCAGTTGCTCATGGTTAGGCCCAGCTAATATAATAAAAATGATAATTTTACCTAAATTAATTTATTTATTCAGCTCCATACCCATTGAACTATCAAAATATTATTTTACAGAGCTGGATAAAATAATAATAAAATTCATCTGGAAGAACAAGAGGTCTAGAATATCTAGGGAATTAATGAAAAGAAATACTAGAGAAGGAGGCCTAGCCATACCAGATATTAAACTGTACTATAAAGCAGCAGTCATCAAAACTACCTGCTACTAGCTAAGAAACAGAGTCGTGGATCAGTGGAATAGGTTAGGTACACAAGATGCAGCAGTCAACAACTATGGCAATCTATTCTTTGATAAACCCAAAGAATAATGTTTCGACTTGTAGGAAAATGCCACACCTCCATCTTCAGAGCCCATGCTCCTGCCATGATGAACCCTGGTGAGGTCAAAGAAAAATTTTATGAAGACCTGGAGACCTTTACTGTCAATGTGCCAAAAGAGGACAAGCTTATAATTCTAGGTGATTTTAATGCTAGAGTAGGCTCAGATTGCCAGACATGGCATGGAGTCCCTGGGAAGAATGGAGTTGGAGAAAGTAACAGCAATGGTCACTTACTACTGAAGACTTGTGCATCTCATGACCTTCTCATCACCAACACTGTCTTCTGTTTACCTAAACACAATAAAATTTTATGGATGTACCCTTGCAACAAACATTGGCATTTGATAGATTAAGTAATCATAAAGAGAAGAGACAGAGAAGATGCGAGAGTGACAAAGGCAAGGTGTGGCAGCAGAGTACTGGACTGATCATAGACTTATCTTCTCTAAGCTAAATATTCTCATTCAACAAAAGTGGCAGCCCCAAGGCAAAATGACTACCAGAAAACTTAATGTCAATGGATTAGAGTACTTTGAGTAGGAACAATTTGTTGTGAACTTGGAAGGGAAGTTAGCCAACACACTTTTGGCAACAGTGGAGCAGAGAAGGAGTGGGCAGCTTTTAGAGATTTGGTGTATAGCACTGCATTTGCCCATCTGAGTCAGAATACTTTCAAACATCTAGACTGGTTTGACAAAAATGATGGGGAAATTCAGAAGCTGCTAAATGAAAAATGAAAACTCCACAGGATTTGTCAGCAGGACAGTTCATCCATCTCTAAGAAGACATCATTTAACTCCAGGCAAAAAATAAAGTACAAGCAAAGCTTACAGAAATATAGGATTCTTGGCTTAGTAAGAAGGCAGATGAAATTCAGTTTTATGCTGGCAGGAAGAATCCAAAGCAATTTTATGATTCCCTGAAGGCTATTTATGGGCTAAAGACATACGCATCTCAAGTACTCAGTGCAGATGGAGTCACATTGATTAGCGATAAGGACACAATCCTGGAGAGATTGGCTGAACACTTCCATAGTGTTCTCAACAGACTGTCATTCATCAATGCTGGAACCATTGACAATGTACTTCAGGTTGGAGTCAGTCTCCCCATAGCTGAAGTTCCAACTGAAGAAGTTTTGAATGCCGTTAGGCTCCTTTTGTGTATCAAAGCATCTGGTGCTGATTCTATTCCAGCTAAGATTTTCAATGTGGGGGGTCTATTGTTAACACAAAAGCTGACTGAAATTTTCTGGCTTATATGGCAAGAGGAGGTTATACCCCAGGAGTTCAAGGATGCCTCCATCATCCATCTCTATAAAGGTAAAGAAATAGATTGTCTTGTGATAATCAGAGGGGTGGGGCTCATTGCTGATAAGATTCTTGCCAGAGTCCTTCTTAAATAGGCTGATCCTTCACCTGTAAGGTCATCTACCTGAGAGCCAATGTGGCTTCAGTCAGGGCTGAGGAACAGTAGATGTGGTGTTTGCTGCCTGATAACTCCAGGTGAAACGCTAAGAGCAGAACAGAGGTCTGTATACAGTATTTGTAGATCTGACTGATATTGTCAGTCATTGAGGGCTTATGGAAAATTATGTAAAAATTTGGTTGTCTGGAGAAGTTCATTGGTATTATACTTCAATTTCAAGATGGCATGCTCACCTGGGTTCTGGATAATGGACGATGCCAATGGAGTGAAACAAGGCTGTGTGCTTGCTCCCATGCTTTTTAGCATGATGTTTTCAGCCATGTTGTCAAAGGCCTTCAACAAAGATGAATAAGGCATCAAAGTCACCTAGTCCACTGATGGTAAATTCTTCAACTTAAAAAGGCTGCAAGTCAAGACTAACGTGGAAGAAGTGTTGCTGCGTGATTTTTTGTTTGCAGATGATTGTGAACTCAGTGGATCCTCTGAAGCTGAGATGCAAGAAAATATGGATTGTTTCTCCACTGCTTGTGCTAATTTTTGCCTAACAAATATCACCAATAAAATAGAGATACTCCATCAGCCAGCACCACATTATCCATACATGGAACTAGTAGTTATAGCAAATGGAGAGGTTTTGAATATTGTGGCGAAGTTCACTTACCTTGGCAGTACACTTTCCAAGGATGTACACATTGATAATGGGGCCACATCACCAGAATTAGACCAGTGTTTGGGAGTCTTTGAATGAAATTGTGTGAGACAAGAAGTATTAGACTGATTACCAAACTGAAGGTCTGCAGAGCCATTGTGCTGACCTCATTGTTGTATGCCTGTGAAAACTGAACAGTATAACAGTGCCATGCCAGGAAACTGAATCGCTTCCATTTGGATTGTCTTAAGAAGATTATGAAGATCTTCTGGGAGGATAAGATACCAGACATTGAGGTCCTTTCTCAAACTAAACTGCCAAGCATTCAAACTCTACTGCAAAGAGCATAACTCCAATGGGCTGGTCACATTGTTTGAATGCCAAAAGTACACTTCCCTAAAAGACTATTTTACAGAGAACTCACACAAGGCAAGTGCTCACTTGGTGGTCCAAAAGAGTGATACAAAGGCACTCTCAAGATCTCTCTTAAGAACTTTGGAATTGATTGAATGATGTGGGAGACACTGGCACAGTATTAAGCAGCATGACATGCCCTCATCAAAGAAGGTGCTGTGTTTTATGAGCAAAACAGTAGTAGCTCAAGTAGTACAAAAGAAACATGAGATTCACAAAGTTAGTGAATGTACCCCAAATGTACACATGGACTATTTGTGCCTGACCTGTGATAGAGAATTCTGAGCTCATATTGGTTTGATCAGCCACAGTCAGACACACTGTAACTTGACTCTACTATAGTGATATCATATTGGTCCTCTTTGAGAATGGACACCAGCCAACACATGCACATATACATGTTCCACAGATCAGAATGGATCCTAAGTTAAGAGCCTTTGATAGAAGCCATATACTAATATATCTTGAAGGAATTATTTTATGTGTGTTTTTAAAGTCTTTTAAAAAATTTAAGTTTGGTACAGTCAGGTTACATTTACCAGTTTCCATGATTCCCTTTAAGAGGTATGTCTTGACTCAAACAGGGGAGCAAAAATAACACCTGCCAGTCATCCTTAGTAGAAACAAGGAGGTTATTGTGTAGTAACTAAACATTTATGAGAAAAATGGGGAAGAGGACGCCAAGCAGAGTGTTTAATGGAGCAACAAGAGAAAATTAGGGTAGTGCTACTAAAAGCCGTTACCTTGGTAACCATATCTTGTTTTGACATTAAGGGTCACTGAGATCTAAAGGAAATGTACACGCGTTAGCAACTAGTAGTCTTTTCACCCTCTTTCAGTTTGGATACCTACAGAAACAGCAGGGGAAAGACTGAAGAAATATTTTTAAAACCAAGGTCCCTCAGAGCAGAAAAACATTCTATAGAAAAACCATAAAGAAAAGAACTGGGCAGCATCCCTCAGTGAATGTGCAGGTAAATCATTTAGGCATAGCAGCAAGAATCAATTAACATCTCCTTCTCTCAGATTCAGAGAAGTGAGGACTGTGATGTCTGTCTTCATTAAGGAAGACTAGCAAAAGAAGCCTGATGAGTTCTCAGATCAGAGTGATAACTGTCTTTTGTTGCCTGGAAACTCTGCATGAATATGAAAGTGAATAAGTAAGGTACTGATGAAAAACAGTTTAAATTAGTCAGAAGGTACCTATACAGGTCTATACCACTCTTTTCCTTCATATTTTAGCTCAAATTTGAATTAATATAAAGATTGGGTAATTAGTTTTATCAGTATGGATTTGGTAGAAGAGAGAAAACTGATTGAATTGTAAGTTGGAGCCTGTCTTTGAGTTCGCCATTCTTGGAAAGGGAATATTATCCTCTGTCCTTCATATCTTAACTTGCATCATTATCACTTGGTACCTATTGCAGTTCCAGGCATAAAGTCCTGGAATCAGCTGCTAGGGGATATGCTTTTTACAAATTCTTCCTTATTTCATGACAAATGTGAAAATGCATTAGGACAAATCCTTAGTTTTCTTTCTAATCTCTCCACATTTCCTTATAACCTTTAAGAAATGATCAGCCTTTTGTACAGTACACATTTGAAGATTATCAGGCATGCACACACACACACAGACACACAGACACACACACAAGTTTGTGCTTGTGTTTGAGATTTCACCTCCTTGGGTAACTTTCAATATAGAAACTTTATCCATGAATGCAGATCAGCAACTCCTCCATATCAGAGAATTTAGAACTTAAGTGACTTAGGGGCAGCTAGGTGGCTCAGTGAGTAGAGCACCGGCCCTGGAGTCAGGAGGACCTGAGTTCAAATGCGGCCTAAGATATTTGACACGTGTACTAGCTGTGTGACCTTGGGCAAGTCACTTAACCCCAATCTCCCTGCCCCCCCAAAAGCAAAAAAAAAATTAAGTGACTTGCCATGGTTATTCAGCTAGTATATGTCAGGGACAGAATTAGAATATAGGTCTTCCTAGTGCCAAAGTGGTCCTTTGGTCTATTATGCCACACTAACTTTAATAATATTAGCTTTATCACAAAGGATGTTGTTCAGATACATTGCGGGAAAAAAATTCCAGCTCTGCCTCTTTAATTTTTTTCAGTGTCTTTCCTCAATCCATTTTCTTGTCCTTACTCATGATGGTGGAGAATAAGTAAATAAGGAAAGAAGAAATTGTTTGAGTAGTAGGAGTGTTTTCATTCAATGTCTACTTAATAAGTTTCACTTTATGAGGCTAATAGAGCTAGGTCAGATTTATAGTATGATGTCTATGGAATGCATTAGGGAAGATAAAATAATTCCATCTCACTTCTGTTTTAAAGCCTACAAAACATTTTTGTCTTGACAATACTGTGGTGTATATAATAGGAGAAGAGGGTTGGATCTAAATTAGACTCCAGACATTTATTTTCTAGGTAACTAGAAGAGTTATTTAACTTCTGTGAATGTCAGTTTCTTCATTTGTAAAAGGGGATAATAGTACCACTAATTCCATAAGTGGTTGTGAATATCAAATGAGATGATATATGCAAAGTTCATCATGAACAATACTGCATTATATAAAATGTGAGCTACTATTATCTCTATTTTACGGAAAATGCAACCAAGATTCTGAGAGATTAAATTATGTAGCAGCTCATACAGCTCATAAGTATCTGAGGGAAAAAATTGAGCCTAGATCTCCTGATTCTTGGTTCATCACAATATCCATCACACCGTGACACCTCTCATGCCTGTGATTTTGAGCAAATCCATCTGATGGAATGGGACATTGCACCACTACACATGTGGACTCTTTTAGTTCATATAGAACATTCTTTTCTCAACTTCGCTGATGAGCCTATCCTATACTTCTTGAAAATAGAAGTCATTTTGACATCTTGGTTCTGAAATGTCTTTCTCTGTGTCCTGAACAGGTCCTAGAAATTCAATTGGATAATATTTTCTTTGACTTTCTCTGTAAAGTTGTTGGATAGTGGGGATGAGAATCATAAGACAGCTATCTGATTCTGCTTCTGAGATGACAAACCTGCAATGGTGGGTAAAATGTTAGTGCAGGATGGTTTGTGATTGAGCTCTAATATTGAAAAACACTTGGGGATCCCGAAAGGTGAAAAGTGATCTATAAATTAAAAAAAAAACTATTTACTCTATTAATTTTCATCAATGTGACTGAAGGGGCCAATTAATCATTTGTGAAAAATTAGCTCAGAAATTGGCTTAATCACTATTTTGCTAATAGCCTATTAATTTCCAATCTGATGGGTACAGCATATCTTACAAAATATGAAGAGAGAAAAGTGGCATTTGCTAAGAAAAAATAAAAGGGTTATTGAATGTTGGAATCAGCAGCAGCTGGCTGATAAAAATGTTTCTCAAAAATACTGAAATAAGCATTTCTAATTGACAGGTGATTTAATTTTATATATAGGCACATAGTTCTTATGTTTACCCATTTTGTTTTACAGTCTTCAAAACAAGTAAATGATTTCTCAATCACAGAAATAAAATTCCTTTGTAAGCTTTGGGCAATAATAGTTATCAAAATTGCTCTAAAAATTAATTCCCATTGAAAATGACCCTCCTAATCTAATTATTTTGATTGAATTTTCATCTCATTTTCTTCTTTACCTGTCATTTAAACACTGAAGTATGTCAATAAATGTATTCTCAAAAGCATTTTTTCTCCATTTATTGTGGATTTAATTGCAGACATTTTTATAAACACTTAATGATTTGCCAGAGTAAGAAGGTTTCATTAGGTCATTCAAAATTGTCTGCTACTTTTTTTTTATTAACCATGTTGAATAAATGTAAAAAGCAATTAGGAACAAAATAGATTATCCTGCCCCAGAATATTGAAGAAGTAAGATGCTTTCATTATTTAAAAAAAACTCATCTTTCTCAAGGTTGCATCAACCCACTTAAGATGAACATTTAATTCTTGAAATTAGCCTTCAAGCACCAATTTTAAAAGGGAGGGAACATGAAGCCCATAAGAATGTACCAGTTGGAAGTTAGGACATGCTTGCTGTGAGAAGAAGCTGGGTTACTTTCCCCTGTAAGAAGAAAAAAAGGTGGGAATCTGAGTTATAGTACAGGATTCTCAAAGTTGCCACTGAATCTGGAATCTTATAGTACTGTTTCGTTTAGCTCCTCTTCATTCTCCACCTAACTTGTCAGCAAATGACAACTATACTCTAATTGTAAGATAAATATTGACTTAGATTGCAGATAATCATTCATGTGGAGAAACTTTGATGTGGAAGGAATCTTTGTCTTCGACCTCAACCTTCTCATTCTATAAATGAGAGATCTAAGGCCCAGGCAAGTCAAGTTACTTCTTTGGAGTTATGTGGAATAAAGGCACCTGGGACCAGATTCTAGACATTTTCCAATGTTTGAAACATTTCCTTTTCTCTATTCCCACAACAAAAACTCTTCTTTGTGGTGTTTTATTGCCATGTGACTAGAGTTCCTGCTATGTGAAAATAAACGATATTGAATTTTAATTATATATTATATATATATTATATAAATTCACGTTGTTAACTAGTTGTAGGTTTCTCTAAGGCAGCATCATGACTTATAAGGCCCAGTTAAGATATGTTTTTCTCCAGACTTAGGCTACTGGTGACAATTTCAGGCATTGTAGAAACTCAATGACAGAAATCTTTGCATATAGGGAATCAGTTATGTAATTTACCTTTTAATGAGACCAGTCTTATGGTTTCCCATATTCTTATGCCCTGATAAAGTAGACCTGGTAACAGAGATATTGGAATGCTAATTGGGCTACTGTGAACTACATTCTTCCTGGGGCAGTTCTGATTTGGCTTAACAAATGCTATAGGAGAATTGAGAAAAATTGAACTTGCTTGAGTCTGGATATACTCTAAGAAATCTACTTATACCAATTGGTGAGGCCTATATTGCCCCATTAAATAAGGTTTAAAATTAAATAGTGTTGTGCATTTGTGTCAAGGACTAACTCTCTTGTTGCCACCACTTTCTATAGAAAGAAGAAAGCCTCGCACTGGCATTTTTCTGGCTAGGTTTCTTCACAGACTAGTCTCTATTGTAACCTTTATAGATCACAATTTTTTAAGCCTAATTGTGTCCCTGGATTTCTCCCACAATTCACAGACTGATAAATAACTCCCCAGCCACAGATTCCTTTTTTTTCCTAGAAGACAGATAGCACCGAATCTTTTATTTTCAAATTCCATATAAAGAAAATCCAAGGGGTACTATAGACTTACAAAGGACTAATAGGGTTAAAGACCCATGGCTAGTATAAATTCTGAAGCTAATCTTGTTCTGTGACCCTAAGTTGTTCTTTGTTATAAATATTCCACCTACAGAATGATGATAGATGGTCTAAAGATCACTAGTGTCAGAGTAGTATCTACGACTTTCACATAGGTCTGCTTTGAATTGCATGATAGGAAGAGATTTGGGGCATCTGTTCCTTGGGTGTACCTGAGCTGTTGCCACACACGCTCAATGTTTCCACACTTCCCTTCTTTTCCAACCATGTAAGGGCATGGCTAGTTGTGTTTATTCAATGCCTTATGTTCCCTGAATAGACGACAAAGGCAGCACCTAGAAGCCTCTTCCTTATTTTTCTTCATTAGCTCCTTGAAATGATCAAACACACGACAGAGAAATTAAAACCTCTGTTGACAAAATAAAGCTTTTGGAGATTTCTAGGCTCTGAGTCTTCTCTTTCCCACCAGTAGCATTCCTTCTCCCACCATCTGTGGAATAGCGGACCTCTTTGTGTGGGTGGAGTGGTGAGTGGGAATATTTTTCCTTATCCTTTACCTTACTATTCTGTTTAATCATGTCTATATCTGTGTAAATTAATGCATACTCTGGTTTGATTGGATAAAAGGGGTACATTGGATGAGGGTTTGTCAACTTTGGCTTTTAAGAGATGCTGGCTCAAAGAGTGCCTAGAACTTGGGTCTATAAGGAGGTAATTTTGCAAGGGCTCTGAGCTATCAATATAATATCCATATCTCATCACAACAGCTGGAGTAATGATAGAACTCTATACTGTAGTTCCAAGGGTCTCAGTTCAGCATGCTTTGATACCCAACATTCAATTGATGTAGTCACAAAGGACACAATAGGTCATAGCTTCTATGTTAATGACATATCACCAGCTAAAACATAGATTCTTGTTCGGCTAATATTTGTCTATTATTCCTAACTTTGTGATGGTTTCAATGACATTATTTGAGCAAACTTTTACATCATTTCAGCAGAATATCATATTTGTATATTTTGCATAGTTATATAGTTCCTAAAGTATTTTTACATACACTGTCTCTTTTAACTCTGACAGAAATAGTGACCTACAGGTTTTCATATTGTTATTATAGTAGTTTATACCCCTCTCCCCCTCCTTCTTTTTCTTCTTATTCATTATAATATCCATTTTAATGATTAAGAAACAGACTCAGAAAGGTCATTACTTACCCAAAGTCACACATCCAATAATCAGCAAAGATGAGACTTGAACGCAGGTGTTTTGATTTCGCAGTTGATATTCTTTCTATTATCCATGCTGTGATAAAATTATTCCTCTCTGACCTTGCGTCTTTCTAGGTTGAGTTGAAAAGAAGAAAAAAAAACAGAAATTTTTATTTTTTATACTTTTGAGGAAAAGCAAATAAATTTCCAAAGGTGGGGTGATTTTTGTAACAAGAATTGTGTCTATTTTCACTCTGATACTCATTGACCAAGCTCCTCTTGATTCTTTATGAGCCTGAATCTAATGACTATGAATATATAATGGGGAATATATAATGGGCAAATGAAAATGTAAATGAAACTTAACAGAAAAAAACACAAGTGGCAACCATCTCTGAACCTGCATCTCTATGGCTAAGTGGTGTAGCTGATAGAGTGCTGGTTCTAGAGTTAGGAAGACCTGACTTCGAATTTAGCCTCCTATACTTACTATGACTCTAGGAAAGCCACTTAAACGCTGTTGGCCTCAGTATTCTCAACTGTAAAATGGGTATAATAATATCATCTACTCCCAGGGTTGTGAGAATCAAGTAAGATAATAATTGTAAAGCGTTTAGCCCACTGGCTGGGACATAGTAGGTATATAAATTATTGTTATTGTTATTAAACCTCCAGTTGAACAATCATATCAGCAAATCACAAAGAAGGAGTCAGACGGAAGGAGACATAGGGAATCAGAATCATTGCAAATGAGTAAATTCGTTGCACTAACAATATTTCCTCAGTTTAAGTGACCTTGGTTAAGTAACTTTACTTATCCTGTTTCTTATCTGAAAAATGAAGAGGATGGGACTAGATGTAGATGATCTCTAAGTTTTCTTCTGGCTCTAAATCCTAAGATGTTTTGAACTTTTCATTTTCTTATAACCTAGTTGTTGACTGATGTCAGCAACTATGTATAGACAGTTTAGAAAATATAATTAAGGCTATGAAATCACTGTTCCCCTTAAATACTCCAATTAAGTACTCTCCTCTAGCCATTCTATACTTTTCCAAAGCATCAGGCGTTCCTGTTTCCTTCCCTGCTTCATGGGGTGAGGTGTGTTATTTGCCCTGCTGCTGCTTCCAGAGTTACTTAATTTATAGTGTTAGAGAATGCCAAGTTCAATAATGATAACACATTCTGGTTTTTCACCAGAGGAGCAACTTGGAGAGCGAGACTATAAAGAGCAAAAGAGAGCTTTTGGGCTGGTCTATTAGTATGTGCTCCCTCCTAAGGACCCTTATGGTATTTTTTTATTGCTGCTTGGTCTTCTAGGGTCCAATGGTGGGTTTTGCCCACTTCTGAATCCCATTTGTACTCTTGGATTCAGGAATGGCCCCATTCCTAGGCAGAGTAATTGGCACACACAGTGTGATCTGAACGGCAGCCAAGGGCTTTTTGCCTAAAAAAATTCTTCCCCACTAATGTCTACTTAGCCTCAAACCACTGCCAATTGCATCTCTACTTAATATTAGAGGGAGGTTTTTATTGTTGATTACAAGGCACCCTATAAGGGTAGCATACTATAATGGAAATAGTGGTAGATTTGCAGAGGGTAATAGAGTGGAGGAAGTGAGGTTAGTTAGCAAGACCTGAGTTAAAATTAAGGGTGGGGAACCTGCAGCCTCAAGACCACACATGGCCTTCTAGGTCCTTGGGTGTGGCCTTTTGATGGAGTTCAAGTTTTACAGATCAAATCCTTTTATCCAGGGGATTTGTTCTGTGAAGTTTGCATTCAATCAAAGGGCTGTACTTGAGGACATAGAGGGCCACATGCGGCCTTGAGGCCATAGTTTCCCCACCTCTGCTTTAAATCCTCCTGAGACACTGGATAGCTTTGTGACCTTGGGCAAGTCATTCAATATTTCTCAGCTTCAGTTCCTCATCTATAATATTGTAATAATACGATTACCTAACTCACAGGGTTGTCATAAGAAAAAAAAAATATTGAAAACCATAATGTGCTAAATGCTAGTTCTTGTGGTTTTTATTATTATTATGCAACTTCCAAAACATTGCTTAACTTCTCTGATCTTCATTTCCCTTATCTGCAAAGTAGGACTGATAACATTTATACTTCCTACTTTCCAAGGTCATTTTGAGGAAATCATTTTATAATGGTAAAGTTCTATGCAAAAATTCATTGTTGGTGGAGGGGAGGAAGTGTACAGAGTTGCTTGCCTTTGCTAAATTGACACTGGGACTTTTCTTTTACATTTACTCTTGTCTAGGCATTAGCTGGAAGTAACCCCTTCCCTTTCATGCCGGTTATTTATCATTTAGGATACCTTTTAATAGCAAATGCCTGTTTATGGACCTGTCAGTCATATGTAGGAACACATACTCTTCCACAATGACAACCCTTTAGAAGCCGGAAGATAGATATCATGCCCCACCCCAATCTTCTCTTCTGCAATATAAATGTCTGCATTTCCTTATTTCCTTCAATCAAAGCTCATATGACAATATGACATGGATTCAAGATTCTTCATCAACCTGGCATCTTCTGAATACTTCAGCTGCTCATTGTCCTTCTTAAGCTGTGACACCCAGAACTGAACACACAGAGTTTCAGATGAGGTGTGAGGAGAGCAGAGTACAATGGGATTATAATCTCTTTATTCCTAAAAGCTAGGTCTCCCTTAATGGAATCCAGGATGATGTGGACAACTTTTGGTTGTTGCACCAAGCTGCATATTGAACTTGCATCCACTAAAATCCTCAGAACTTTTTTCACCATTGCACATATGTATCCTTGCATCTTCCATCTTGTATTTGCAAAGCTGATATTTAGTATACAAGTTCAAAGCATTATCCTTATCCCTATTAGATTTCATATTATTACATTTAGCCCAATCTTTTAGCCTGTGAAAATCCTTTTGGAATCTGACTCTGTCAACCATTGTGTCAGCTGCTCCACCATTCTCAATTTTTGTTCATATTTAAATTTAATGAGCATATTTTCTAAGGGCTTTCATCTAGAAGAGGGTTTGGACTTGTTCCATTTGGCCACAGATGATAGAATCAATGGATGGCAGTTGCAAAGATGAAAATTTAAGCTCACTGTCAGAAGAGACTTCCTAACACTTAATACTGCCCAAAAGTGGAATGACCTGTCTTAACAAATATTGAATTGGTTTCCCTTCCTTGGAGGTTTTCAAACTGGATGATCATATTTTCAAGTATATCGTATCAGGAATTCCATTTATTTAAGGGATAAATTATATTATTAGATGGCTACCGAGGACCCTTTCAATTAACCCACTCCATGAGTTTATGATCCATACATTTGTCCAAATCACTGGTAAAAAAAGGTTAAATAGCACAAGACCAAGCAGATATCACTATAGTACATCACCAGAGATCTCCTAAACCATTAATTGAACATTGAAACAATAATAATAATAATAACAATAATAATAAACATTTATGTAGTACTTTAACTTTGTAAAGTACTTTAAATATGCCAACTCACTTTTTTTTATCAATCACTTTTTAAGTCCAGCCATGCAACCAGTTCTGAACAGTTCTGATTGCATTATTGTCTAATCCACATCTCTTTATCTTAACCATAAGAATAGTATGAGACACTTTAGCAAAAGATTTATTAAAATCTAAGCTATTCATATTCACAGTATCATCCTTATCTACTAATTTAGTAATTTTATCCAAAAGGAAATGAAGTTAATCTGACATAATCTGTTCTTGATGAAGCCTTGGCTTAGCACTTTGTGATGACTTCCTAGACGTTAACCAATCAGATCTTCATTAAAAGTCAACCTGGTGCAGTGGAAAGAACCGTATACATGGAGTCTGGATACTTGGGTTGCAATGTAAGCTCTGTAACTTACTTATTAACTGTGTGACCTTGGTAAGGTCAGAAATTCAGTTCTCTCAGCTATGAAATAAAGGAGATGGATTAAATGATTTTAAGGCTCCTTTCAGCCAACTTCTTTTCATTTTTAGATTGGAAATTCCTTCAGGGCAGGGGCTACATCGTTATTTATCTTTATTTTTTTTTCCTTAACACCTAGCATAATGCCTTATGCATACGAGGAAATTAACACACATTCACTGAATTATCTGTTGCATTGGGGTGGATATTCTTTGGCTTGATTACCTCAATATAATCTAATACATTTTTTATTAAGTACCTATAACATATAAGGCACTGTCCTTTTTTTTCTTTTAACAAAGCAAAGACAAAAAAGGAAAGTTTTTGTCCCCTAGGATCTCACAATCTAGTAGAGGAATATAATATGTACACAGTTCAGTAATAAGTAGACAAACCCAGGTGGAACACAAAACTATGGCCTGAGCAGCTAGAGGATAGTTGTCGTTTACCCTTACTGATTTATTTGCTTTGGGAATACTCAAAATATAAAATGCATGAGAAGTAATTTAATGCTGTGGTTTTTCAACTCCGTGGGTCTTAGGTTGCATATTTGGTGGGCAATATATACTCTTGTTACCATAAACATTGTCCCAAAAGTCTTAGTTCAGATTTAATCTTAATAGCTTAAAAAGCTAACTCTATTGTAAATGTATGACTTTATTCATAGCCCAAACCCACGTGCTAAAAAGTCCCATATCTAATAGTAATGATATTCTTTATGAATAATCATCTTCTTGAGAGTGCTATTTTTGTTATAATTCATATGAAAATTAATGTAAATTACTAATAAATATTTGTCCAAATTGACCATTATTAGTGGCATATGTGCCTTCATACAGATGGAAAGGCCTTTAATGTTAAGTTTATATACTAATATGTAAAATCCCTTCCAATTATAAATTTTCATGATTCAAATTATCAGAAATTTAAATTTTCCTTTTTGATTTTCATTCACTTAGGTACAAGGAAGAAACTCAGTAAGTATAATCTGAGGCCTATTGCATTTGCTTAGTCCACTTATAATGGAGAGATTTATTCATTTTAGCTGGTTGAAATAAATAGAATTTTAAGTGTTCTAGGAGTGTAAAAGGTGATTCCCAGCATCCCTGGTCTGCTAATTTGGTTAAAAAAAAACATATACAGCCTCAGTAATGAATCATTTGTGATTTTCCCCTTTCCCATTTGCCGACATGTCATCTAGGGCAAAACTAATAATTTAAAAATACATTTTGGAAAGATTCTTCTCATCATATTTCCTTTGCTTAGAGGTTGCTGCCCCACTGTGGGTGGATAAGGAAATGCTGTATTTAACTGAATGTTTTCACATGGTAGACAATTCTTGACCAGATTCATATATAAATTCTCCTCATGTACTATATTATATATTGTTACATTGCCTCTTTTTGAGAATAGCACAAATGTTGTGAATCATGGACTTAATAAAAGACCTTTTCCTCTTTGGGTAATAACACAAAATCTTCCATGGTTATGGAGATTTATTCTAAGTTTTCTTGACATTGATTTTATTGTATGAGCTATGATTAAATTGTAAAAATGGAGTAGATGGAAATAAAGTAATTTCTGTCACCATAACCTCCCCTCCATTATTTGGTATTTAATCTATACAACTGCATAAATCTGAAAAGTATCCCTCCAGCAGCAATTTTGTTCTCCAAGTTTCATTTTTTCCTCATGGCTTGATTGATGTACAGGCAGCTGGGGTGGTACTTGAGAAGCGTAGCTTGTGAATTAAATTATATCATTAGTGCTGATTTCATCAGAGATCATTTCACCTAAAGTTAAAATTGATAATGGGAATGGTAATAATAATTTGATAAGTAACAATTACCTCAATTTCTGTTGCTTTATTTTTGTGGGCCCATCTCTTCAATCATGCAGCTTTCTCAGGAATTCTTTTTCTTGAGGATATGAGGTCAACTAAGAGCGGAATAGGAATTTTTTGGTTAAGTTAAAGCTAACTGACCTTTCTTTATACATGACCTGTATAGCAGTTTCTGAACCCTAACAATAGCATTCTTTCTACTATATTCTGCTGCTTTCTAAGCTGCATTTCCAGATTTTCACATTGATCTTCTTCATATACACTATATCCCAAACCATCCACACCATTTTAAGTTCCTACTCAATAAGGAAATCCATCTGTGCAGAGGAATTCAATCTTACCCACTCTCCAGAACCCTTATCTTCCTTCAAAGTTCAGCTTTAGTGCTATGTCTTTGAAGTATTCAATGACCTTCCCAAATGAACACTACTTTCAATTGCCTCAAGTTACCTTGTACTAATGTGTGTATTCACTTGCTATTCTATACACAGCCCTTTGTTTCTCATCTTTACGCCTTTGAATTCACTGTTCCTCATGTCTGAAATATGCTCTCATCTTCAACTTGGCCTCTCAGAATCCCTAATTTTTTCAAACTGAGCTCAATAGTCACCCACATGAAGACTTTCTAGATCTCCCTAGCTGTCAGTGCTCTCTCTCCCAAAACTACCATTTATTCATTTTGTATATGTTGTCTATATATTTACAATATATTTAAATATCAGTATCTGTCAGTCTTAGATGGCTGGGAGACATGGAACAGATAGCCTCCAAAGAGTTGAAAATTATAATCAAATATGGCAGGGACAAATGTTGGATGTTAACATGTTGTATCATATAAACAATAAGAAAATTTAAAGAACAGAACTAAAAGATGCCATCAGGAAAATGTATGAAAGAAAAGAAACATGGTATAGTCACAGGGTAAGAACAAGAGATGACAAGAGGACAGCCCAAGTGCTCCCCTGGTACCTTCAGGATGTAAGGGACAATAAAAAGGCAGCCAATCTCTGTAGGTGACCTTAAATAAGATCATGACAAAGAATCATACTGGATGAGGAAGGATTGATATGTTTATTACCTGCGTTACTGGAAGGAATACTCAAATTGATGAGAAAATAGATCCATTTGAATGTTTTACTCCCGCTCAACAAAATTCTAAGTTTTACCAGAGAAAGAATTATATCAGTAAACCAACAACTTCAACAATAACTATTTATGGGTTTAAATGTGCATTTGACTCTACTTCACAGGGCTCTTCAAAAAGTTTGACTATAATTGTATTTATTTTGGTAAATATTCCTTTTATGTATTTTTATTTTTAAACCATATTTTGTGTTGTAGAACAAAGGATTTATTTAGAACTAATTCAGGATAGCAGGGGACTAAATATTGTCTAACATGAACTACACAGACCATATAGTTACATTTTGGTTTTGTTTTTAATTTAATGAATGAGAATAATTTTATATCCAAAAATGACTCAAAGAAATTCACTTATGAAGGGAAAAAAGGTAGAGAAAAGATGAACCAATTCATCTCCCAAAGGAAAACAACTGGTTCACAGACATTAGTCATCTTTGAAGTATGTATTATTTAGTGATTTTTTTAAAAAAATCACAGAAATTTATAAATATGTATATATATATGTATATGTATATATACTCACTTTATATTGAATATTAAACCCCATAATCATAAGTTTCTACCATAACACGTGAATAAGAATAAGGCATGTTTTTCAAAAGTAACAAGCCTCATTAAAGTAATGTCATTTCCACATACCAAGTAAATCAAGTATTCATTTAAGGAAAAAAAAAAACTGGTAAGTATTTTGCTTTCAGGAATAAAACTCAGGGCAGCTAGATGGCACAGTGAGTAGAGAACTGGCCCTGGAATCAGGAGGACCCGAGTTCAAATCCAGCCTCAGACACTTGACACACTACCTGTGTGACCTTGGGCAAGTCACTTAACCTCAATTGCCCAGACTTGCCCCTTCCAAAAAAACCAAAACAAAACAAGAAAAGGAATAAAATTCATCATTGCTGAGCAGCTGAATTTCAAATATACATCTGCACACACGTGTATATATATATATACATATGCGTGTGTGTATATACATATGCATATATATACACACACATATATAGTGTAAAAATATAAATACCATCGGTTATAATTCTTTTTCTATTGGATAGGAAAATGAGAATCCAAAGGTCAGAGGTAAAGGAATAATACTTCATAATTGATATGAGTCATTGTGAATGATCCTTCTAATTAGTTTTCTGAGGCAGAATCTAAATACATTATATATTTTAGATATAAATAACACTCTAGTTAATCATATAAACTATTAGGACGGTTAAGATAAAATGTTTACATTCTGGTTTCCAAGTTTGAATTTTAAAAACCCTCAAAAATTATTGAAAAAAAACATCCATGAGTACAACTGTTGCTTTATACTGGGCATATCTGTGTCCATTAGAAAAGTAGACAACAAGCAGTATGTACAAAAATATTTATAGCAGCTCTTTCTGTGGTGGCAAAGAATTGGAAATCAAAGGAATGCCCATCAATTGGGGAATGGCTAAACAAATTATGGTATGTGAATGTAATGGAATACCATTGTGCTATAAGAAATGAGGTGCAGACAGACTTCATTATAACATGGAAAGACTTATGTGAACTGATGCTGAGTGAGGGGAGCAGAACCAGGAGAACATTATACGTGATTACAGACACACAGTATCTGTTAGGACTAACTTTGATAGACTTGGCTCTTCTCATCAATGCAAGGTTCAAAGATAGCTCCAAAAGATTTATGATGGAAAAAGCTATGTACATCAAGAGAAAGAATTATGCAGTTGGAATGCAGATTGAGGCAAACTATTTGCTCTCTTTTATCCCTTCTTTTGTGGTTTCTTTTCTTCTTTCTCATGAGTCATGAGTCATTCCATTGGTTATAAGTCTTCTTTACAATTTGATGATTATGTAAATATGTTTAATGCAAAGGTATACATGTGGAACCTATATTGGATTACATGCCATCTTGGGGGGGGATGGAGGAGAGGAAGGGAGAGAAAATTTGGAACCTAAGAACTTGTGCAACTAAGTGTTGTAAACTAAAAAATAAAAACAAAACAAAAAAAAGAAAAGTGGACAGCAGAGAGAGAGCGAGAGTGAGCGAGGGAGAGAGAGAGAGAGAGAGAGAGAGAGAGAGAGAGAGAGAGGTATGAAAAGCATTTGAGTTTTCAGTTAAACTCAACATTCTTTGAAGGGCACTCCCAGCAACCCAATGAGTGACAGCATTTTAAGCTTGTGACAGCATGGAAGATGATATCCAGTTTATAAGAATCTTTCCTGTTTTAGGGCCTCATCTCTTTCTCTGAAACTTCCTCTCTGCTTATAATAAAAGATGGCTTCAAATGATTTGCCAAGTACTTATGTTTTGATTCTGGGAGGAATATATATATATATGCCTAGGTCCATTGTTGGTCCTCTTTGAGCTTTTGGAAATGGCTAAGTTGGATCTTTCATTGTCTTCTCTTGACTCATCTTTGACTTCTGTCCATCTTTACAAAACACACTGGCTGTGCTCTTGTAAGAAGGATGAATATGACAGAGACTGTTTATTGAAATGTTCATTCTGCTCATTATAATTAAAATGGCTTTTATTTTGTTATCTTCCGTTTTTAAGGCTTCATTAATTTATTCTTGGATGAAGTTGTCTGATATAAACTTGTAAGCCTCCTGCAAAATCCAGGTCCTGCTTCGGGAATCTTGCAGTACCTTTGCATCTTGCTCAGCTGTTTAAAAAATCTTGGCATTTTGGGCCTAGTCACTAAAATCTGTGGAGCAAATACTCCATATAGTTGAATGGCACCTTGGATTTTTACTTAACACCATCTCCATCATGATCTTCTATTTGTGGAGTGAGTATCATGTATTCTAACAAATCACATGCTTTCTTTAAATTTGATTTTAGTTTTTCCATGTCACTACAAAATGGATTCAAGTCCACGGCTGGGCTTTTCAGCAAGTTAAGGTAAGGCAAAACTTACTCAGAAAAATAAGCCACAAATCTTGTGGACTGAAACTTTTATTTTTAAAAAAATGATAATTTTTATTTTTTGGTAAATATTTCCCAGTCACATTAAAAAAATTTAATGATTTTTTTAAAAAAAATTATACAATTAAAAAAAATGAGTTCCAAATTCCCAAAAGCAAGAAAAATAAAGAAAGTGAAAAAAGTATGTTTTAATCTGCACTCAGACTTCATCAGTTCTTTCTCTCTGGATGTGGATAGCATTTTTTCATCATGGGTCCTTTGTAAACGTCTTGGATTTTTATGTTGATTAGAGTAGGTAAGCCTTCCAGAGTTGATCATTGCTATATTACTGCTACTGCATACAGTGGGATTGAACACTTTTAGAGAACAGCTGTGCTCTCAGCCTAGCATGCTAGAAAAGTCTGTCTATGTAGTCTACATCTGCTAGTTTGAAGACCAACTCTACCAGATGTTATCATCTATCCTCTCTCCATTAGTATGAATTATTCTACTTCTCTTAAAACTCCAGATGGCAATGTCTTGAACTATGCAGAAAGTCTTTGATGTGAAGGATGTGTGGAACAAAGTTCCCAGGGTCCCCTTGGCATCCATCAAAACAGGGTCAGTAGGCCCCTACTCATCAACTCCAGTTTTGAAGAATCGTTCACTGATAAAGGTTAAGTCAGTTTGTCTGCCATTGGGAGGAGGTTCTTTCCAGAGACCAACTAAGTCAATAATTGAATTGCATAACTTCTAATGGCTATAACCTCATCTCCATAGATATCCAGTTGGACACTAAGGGCAATATAAATTAAGATAAGAAACTGTCTTTACAGAGGAAGAGGAGCAAAAAACTCTGAGTAAAACAATATTAGAGACAAAGAAGGGAAAAGTAAGCATAATTCTGATAACTTTAAAAGTGAGTGGAATAAAAAATCCAATAAAAAGAAAGACAGTAACAAACTGGATAAGAAGAGAAAACCCCAAGAAACATGCAGGAAAATGAAAAGTATATGAAATAAAAATGAATCGCAGGAACAAATTTACTCTGTCAGGTGAATAAAAAAAGCAGAAGTGCAACCATTATAAACAAAAACAAAATTCATGATATGAATAGAGATAAACAAGTAAACTACATTATGTTTAAAGGAACCATAGATAAACCAATATTAATATTGTATTTATAAGCTAGAAATGCTTTCACTTCTAAATTCATAAAAGAAAAATAAATTAAATTATAAGAAGACACAGTACAGGAATAATGGCAGGAGAAATTAATGTCATTCTTGATTTTAGACAAATGTAACAGAAAGATAAACGGTAGGAAAAATAGAATTGATTAAATTGCTAAACTAAAGCTAAAAGTTTTAAAACATCTTCTAAATAGGACTAGTAAAGATTATAAGCATTTCTCAATACCATGTGGAACTTTTACAAAAATCGACCATATATTAGGGCACAGAGATTTGACAAATAAATGTAAAAAAATATAGAAATAGTAAACATATTCTTTACAGACCATAACACAATAAAAATATTCAGTTCAGGAACCACTCAAAAGAAGCACAAACCCAAAATGAAGGCTTTGCAATAAAATTCTAAATAATGAGTGGGTCATAAAATAAATTATAGAAACAATTTATGCATGTTTGAAATGATATAATGGTGAAACAACAGCTAAATTTCTGGGTTTCATCTAAAGTAGACCTTAGAGGGAAAGATAATGATGATGATGATGATGATGGCTAACATTTATATAGCATCTACTATGGATACAGTTCTCTGCCAAGTGCTTTACAAATATCTCATTTGAACATCACAACAACCTTGTGATGTAGGTGCTATCTTTATTCTCATTTTTAAAGATGATGAAACTCAGACAAGTAGGGGTTAAGTGACCTGTCCAGGGCCACAAAGTTAGAATCTGATGTTGGATTTGAACTCAAGTCATCCTGACTCCAGGCTCTGCACTCTATCTATTGCACCATCTACATGCCCTTAAAGACATACATTAATAAAATAGAAACGGATAGAATTAATGGACTAAGTGTGTTGGATTATTTTTAAAGTAGCCAACAAACAATATAAAAATAATCAAGGAAGAGAATGTATTGAAAATTAGAACAGAAATAAATAAACAGGAAACTAAAGACAATAAAATGATAAATGAAAAAACTTTTCCTTGAAAAGACTCAATATATTGATAAACTATTAGCTAACTTGATTAAAAAGAAGAGTGCCAAAAATCAAATACATAAAACAACAAATGATTACATTTAAATCACAACAAAACCAGAAAAAAAATTTATCAGAATCTTCTCTTCACAGGTACATGCTAACAAAACTAGAAATGCAAAAATAAATAAATACTTTTAAAATATAAAATATGTGAACTAACAGAAGATCATGTCAACATTGCAAAAGATCCAATTTTAGAAAAGGAAATACAACTACTTGTAAAGTAACTACCAAAAAAGAAGGTGATGAGTAGGAGGGAAACAATATAAAAAAATATTCTGTTCCTAATGAATTTTATCATAAATATATGACAGAGGAAGGACATTTTAAAAAATAGAATGATTAGTATGAACATAAGGCAAATTTTTTTAAAACTGAGAGACAGAACACTCTACTAGTCTGTTTTTATGAGATAAATATAGTCTTAGTGCCTAAACTAAAGAAGGATAACATAGTTCTTTTAAGGAAGGAGAACTATGCACTCATGTCATTAATGGATACAAATTAAAACTCCAACAATTCATCTAGTAAATCATTCATTATGATCAAGTTGGATTTATACCAGGGATTCAAAGATGGTTCTATATTAGGAAAACAATCAACACAGTCACATTAAAACAAAAATATCCCAAACCATATCTAAAAATATGCAGGAAAAAAAAACTTTCCACGAAAAAAAAAACCCATTAGGCATTTATGCTTTAAAAAGATAGTAGAAAACAATGGACTTAAAAATAATGCAGTCTATAAAATATAAATTACTTAGGAAAGAGTCTTTATTTGATTTAAAAATTTTCTTGGAAAACTAGAAAGGCATCTAGTAGAAATTAAGCTTAGGCTAACATGTGATGTCATATTCCACAGTAAAATAAAAATTGATATGCGATATTTTAAAGATCATACCATAAAAATTAGAAGAGAAGCAGAATTTATGCTTTTCATAGGTACACATAGGAGATACATTCTAATTAAACAATGAATAGAAGAAATTACAAAAAAAATAAAAGATATCTATGTTGACATGATACTAAAGAATATCTTCAAAAAAAATCCATCAAGACTAAGAATAATGATAAGTGGTCAAAGGATTTGAACAGACGGTTTTTCAGTGAAGAAATCAAAACAATTTATAAACATATGAAAAACGCCCTAAATCATTATTAATTGGAGAAATGCACATTAAAACAATTGAGATATTAACTTGAGACATAATTTGGCACCTACCAGATTGGCTAAAATGATAGAAGGGGAAAGTGACAAATGTTGGAGAGGATGTGTAAAAATTGCGGCACATTCATTGTTGGTGGAATTATGAACTGATCCATCCATTTAGGAGAGTAACTTGGAATTATGCCCAAATAGTTATTATACACAGAATTAAAATGGAAGATGGAGTAGAATTTATTATGTTTCAGCTGATGCAAAATAAGGCAGCAGTGGCAATTGTGATCTCAGACAAAAGTTATGGCTAAAATAGATATAATTAAAAAACATAAACAAGGTAACTACATTTTGATAAAAGGTATATACAACAAAGCAATATCAATATTGAACCTATATGTACCACCTATTATAGCATCTAAATTTTTAAAAGCCAAGTTAAATGAATAACAGATGGAGATGGCTAATAGTACTGTAATGGTAGGGGACTTTAATAGCACTACTTAGTCTATTTCCAAAGATGATTAGGGAAAAAGGAAAAGAACCTATATGTTCTAAAATGTTTATAGTAGCTCTCTTTGTTGTGGCAAAGAACTAGAAATTGCAGGAATGCCCATCAACTGGGGAATGGCTGAACAAGTTGTGGTATATGATTGTGTAGGAATACTACTGTGCTATAAGAAATAATGAGTTCAATGATTGTAGAAAAAAAATAGAAAGATTTACATGGAATAATGAAGAGTGAAATGAAAAGAACCAAGAGGACATTGTATACAGTAACAGCAATATTATTTTAAAAATGATTTTAAGAAAATAATTTATTTTGTCTATTATAAGTACCCAATTAACTATAAAGGACATATGAAGAAAATGTTGTCTATATCCTGAGAAAGAACTGATAAACAGAAGTGTGTATAAAATAATTTCACACACATATATATGTGTATATATATGTTTGTGTATATGTATGCATATATGCACACACGTGCATACATACATATACAAATAAATATGTATGTATATATGCCTATTTGTGTGTAATGGTTCCCATCTCTAGGGTGAGAGAGAGAGGAGAAAAAGGACAAAAAAGAAATTTAAGTGATAATTTTGTTATATATTTGAACAGAATAGCAAGTTGTGCATAGTAGATTTGTAATTTCATCTGTAATCATCTTTCTATTTTACTATGTTATGGCATTGCTTGTTTCATTACATAAAAATTAAAAGAAAATTAAAAGAATAAGAAAAATGGTTTATTGGAGAGAGGGAATCTTTGTACCAAAATTCTTGGGTAACTGTTTTGACCCTGGATATATGTAGAATGCTTACATATTTTGCATGTATACATTGTTGTCGTATTTGTCTTTCATTCTCAAAGAGGACCATGACATCAGGGAAATGATGACATGATTTGCATTTGACTTTGATTTGAGTGAGGGAGGGCTGTGCAAGGTCACCAGCCTCACTTTCTCCTCCAGAGCCATCTGGGTCCAGTGGCCTGATATTCACCAGGATGACTGGAAAAGACCCAGGACGCATGCATATATACATACTTATTTACAGATAGATGATGGATAGATAGATAGATAGATAGATAGATAGATAGATAGATAGATAGATAG
>CM053627.1:148455323-148479030 GCA_028646595.1 Phalanger gymnotis | reverse complement strand
GTGATATGTAAATATCAACTCTTGTTCTTATTATTATGTCTTTAATAGGATGTAATCACTTCATGCTGGATAACTCTGTACTCAGTTTTAGATATGATCAGTAGAAAATGCCAAAGGTGATAAGATGAATAATTTTCTATGTAAAATCATTTGAATTGATGTCATCTGACTATACTTGAAGGTGTCGAATCAAGGCCAAAGGCAATTGTCAGCTGAATCTCTCATAGGTTTAGATAAAATTTCACATAACATAATAGAGTACTTCTTGATCATTCCCAACTCAACTAGAAGCTTAACCTGGTCCCATGTGGTAAGAATTTTTTTTTCTGGGTGGAAGGGGTCCCTTTATTATGCTATCATCAGATCCAATTATTCCCTTAAATGGACTTACCCAACAGTGTGGAGGTTTATCTTAGTTTAGAAGAACTGAGATCAAGGAGAATTTGACCTCTGGGGTAGCTTTCTATGGAAAAATTCTCAGTGAGAAAATCAACCCGCTGTAAGTAATTTTACAAAGAGGCTCTCCCCAAGGTCTGGGGTCCCCACTAGATCTCTTGGCTGTCTTTGCCAAACCTGTAATGAGTAATTTAATGTTTCAAATTCATAATATTGTATATGTTGTTATTATTATTTTTCTAAACTTTCTCACATTGTGAAATTTGGTAAACTCTTGTATCAGAGATGCTGTTAGAAAAGCAACTTCTCTTTTAATCTGGATGTTCTTAGATTGTGAAATTAGTTGTTTAAAGAATATGGTAAAAAATGTTTGAAAACTGTTAAGTATTGGATGGGTTATATTTTCTTGGAAGTGTATTATAATAATATCTTACTTTGAGGAGAAAAGTACCACAGACCCCTTAATTTATGCTTATTTGTGTGGTTCTTTGGATACTTTCTACTTGCTCTGGGTTATAAAATCTTATCAGCCCTGCTGATCGCATGGTAAAGTTTGAAATATTGGGACCACTCCCAGTTCATCCAGGAAAATGTAAAGGTTTGCTCATAGTAAATAATGAGTTTTAACTAAGAACCTTTGCCTACCACTTGTGAAAATTATGAAATTGTATCTATTAATTAGTATGAGTGAAGTTACATCTTTGAACCAATGTAGTAACAACAGACTTTAGAATCCAAATTTTTATTTTGCCTTAGAGTTAATAGGCAATATAGATATATTACACTGGAAACTTGTGATAACCAGCAAATTTGGGGGGGAGGGAGTTGAACCAATTATTCCCTGGATATGTGAAACATCAGACTGTGGTTATTCTTAATTTATAGATGAAGGCTATATGAAATATCCTCATGTTTGGCCTCATTGTTAACTTATTGGAATATAAAAGGAATAATAACATCCATAGCCCAAAGCTGTAATAAGAGAAATTTTGTAATTTGAGGGGAAAATTTTATGGGACTATAATCTGGCTTTGTTCGCTTTTGATTTCAGGTATGATTGTCTGAATTGTCATGAGGCCAATAGCCCACCATTCAAGGGAGATGTCATGTGCTGCCTACAGGAGAGTGCAGTCCAAAGACTGCTACAAGTAGATGTCTGTCCCTAGGAAAAGTTGAGGGGATAGCCTCAGCAAATGCAAATATAAATACTTAACTCAATTTCCCCTTTGGGATATTTCCTTTCTGAACAAGAAAATTTCCCACTTGGTTAATTTTGAACCTGGCATTTGATACTTTGTGAATAACTGGAGCTTTGATGTATGATTGTCTGTTAGCTATGACTCTTTCCTGGAATCAAAAAGAGCTAAGAGAATTCTTCACTTATTGTGGCTTATATCAAATCAATCTGTGCCCATGAAAGAACTATCTTGATATTGTCATAACCATGTCCTTTTCCTCCCTTTGACAGCAAATTTCTATGATCCAAAGAAGTGAAGAGTAGTTTATCACTGAATAGATTAATACAAAAACATCTGAGTTACTATAATAGGATGCAAGTATGAAAGATTTTACTGATGTTAATCTATGTTTGTGTTCAACGCCACATCCTATGTAACTGCATAAATGAGTTCTTAGGCTTGTCGTCCCCCTGCAAATAGTTATATATTCATGAATAAGAGGAGGTCCTTAAAGTACCACATTCTTTCAAGATGACATGAGGATAATATGTATACTCTAAAAAGTGATAAGACAAAGATGTAAAAGTTTTTAAAAATTTAATGAAGTAGATAACTTTGGATAAGATTGGAATGTTTTCTCTAAGATTCAAGATACATATGTATATGTACACAGACATATGTGTGTGTTCATGTATGTATGCATATGTATGTACACATCCATATATTGTGTATACATGTGTATATACACCCATACACATATATAATTAGCTTCCAGATACTTCAAATGGGATATATATGTTTTGGTAATAAATCTCAAAATTAGAGAATATATGAGTATATATGCATATACATATATATGTGTGTACTTGCATTAATAATTTTAAAGAATCTTAGATTACTTTCCCTCTATTTTGAAGTATCTGTGTGATAGTATGCAGGGATAGTAGGGCTCATATTCAAGTCAGACCCTCTTCCTTCAGCCTGTGGAAGACATGGTCTGTTTCAGGTAAAGATAGAAAGTACATAGGGCACATCATTGAAATTCTCTTAAATTTCAGGTGAATTATAGGGTCCTGATTTGTTCTTCTTCTTGTAACTCTATTTTTAATTGGTTTACATCTCTATGGTTATTTATTTTCACCACATGAACTAGTTACTAAAAAGCAAATTTGGGAGGTTGTACTAAATTTTATTAAGTCTTGTTAGTGGAAGATTTGAACAGAATTACCTAGGAATTTCTGCAAGTAACTTGGAACCATAGAAGTAGATCTTCTAAGGGAAGTCCCTTCAGAGCTTCCCTGAGGATGAGACCTATTTCAAAATTTCCAAGGAAGGTGTTTCCAGAAACCAGATGATTATATAGGACATTTGGGACATAAGATGAAATTTACTCATTAAAGGAAATTTACTCATTAAAGGAACATTAAAGGAACACCCATTAAAGGAAAGTGGGTTACCAAGTTACAAGGAGACTTGATTACCATTATTGTATCATTTGGCCTTATATTTCCTGGTGTTTATGTTTACTGGCTTTTCTAGGTGACTTTGTTGATATTTGAACACCCCCCCCCAATTTAGTACATGTTGAACCCTCTAAGTGGTTTAATTTGAACCTTACCTATGAAGCATATTTAACATGGTCTGTCTCCTTAAAAGATATATGAGATTGTAACTTTGTTTATATAATTTTGTTCAACTTTTAGTGTTCTGAAGGAAATATGAAATTTTGACTTCTAATATTCATGACCACAGTACCCTTGTCTTTTGTTGTAAGCTTTAGTCCCCTAGCTTACAGCCACTGGTTATGGCTTGGTATACTTCCTCTGGCTTTGTTTTAGATGAGCATCAGGTGGGAATTATACACATCTCCTTTTGAAATGCTTTTTGGGTATCCCCCCATCCAATCAAGACCACACCAAATTACGTTTTTCTTGGCAACATGGCCTTTAACGGCTTCATAGCAGGCACCTTTAGTTAGGGCACTAGGGGTATTTATTGACTATCATACTGCTAAGAACCTGCTGGAATAGTCAGATCCACTTAAACTGTCTGAAAAATGTCTGTCCACTCCATCTGAAACTCCTTGGCAAACAATGACTCCCAGACAATTATCCATCTGTGGTGATAAGGCTTACTTATCCCTTCTCCCTAATTGTTTTGGGATGTGTGGGGTCAGTTATTTGGTCATATCAGCACCAGTCTTTAATTACACCATAAGAACTAGTGGGAAAGAAACCTGCTAGAAAAAAAATTTCTTTACAATCCCAAACCCTGTAAAACAAAAAAGTTCCACTGTTCCTTAATTCCATGTATTGGTCTTTATTTCGGAGCAGGCTGCTAGGAACCTCTCACTTGAATTTGAGAAACTCACCCAAACTGTGAGTCCATCTCATCTCCTCCTTCCAAACTGAGGCAAATTCATTAGCACAAATGGTCTTACAAAATCCTATGGTCTTAGACCTTATTATGGCTTCACAAGAAGGGACCTGTTCTGTGTTTAGTCTGTCTTGTTTCTACACTAATTAATCAAGAGAAATCATAACCAGCCTTTCTAAAATCCAACAAGTTTTAGTAGAAGCACAACTGCATGGTTTGCAAATAAATTACATAGCTAAAAATTTGTTTCCTCAGCTATTATAAAAGTACTCATGACTGCATGTTATTCATTCTTTGAACCAATTCTGAAGAAAGTGAGGTTCAAGTGTTACAATCCATCCCCGCATTTCCTCTCCACAATAAAAGCTCTTCCTTGCATGCCTCTTCTGTGTAAAACGATTTTCCATCTTTCTCTTCTCCCTTTTCCCAGTGTATTCATTTCTTACCTCTTCATTTTTTAAAATCATGCCATCATAGTCAACTCACACCAATACCCTTTATCTATTTATACTCCTCGCTGCCCAAATAATGATAAAGTTCTTAGGACTTACAAGTATCATCTTCCCAGATAAGAATGTAAACAGTCTCACCTTACTGAGAGTCTTATGATTTCTCTTTCTGGTTTACCTTTTTATGCTTCTCTTTAGTCTTGTATTTGAAAAATCAAATTTTGTGTTCATCTCTGGTTTTTTCATCAGGAATGCTTGAAAATCCTCTATTTCATTACATATCCATTTTTGCTCAGAAGGATTGTGCTCAGTGTTTTGAGGTATTTTATTCTTGGTTGTAATCCTCACTCCTCTGCCTTCCAGAGTATCATATTCCAAGACCTCTGCTCCATTAATGTGAAATCTGCTAAGTCTTGTGTGATCCTGACTATGCCTTCATGACATTTTTATTGTTTTTTTTTTTTCTGGCTGCCTGCATTCTTTGACCTTGGAGCTCTGGAATTTGACTATAATATTCCTAGGGGTTTCCATTTTGGGATTTCTTTCAGAAAGTTATCAGTAGATTCTTTCAATTCTATTTTACCCTCTGACTCTAGGATATCAGGATAATTTTCCTTAATAATTTCTTGAAATATGATGTCTGGGCTCCTATTTTATCATAACTTGTAGGTAGTCCAATAGCTCTTAAATTATCTTTCCTCAACCTATTTTCTAGTTCAGTTGCTTTCCTGATCAGATATTTTACATTTCCTTCTTTTTTTTATTCTTTTGACTTTATTTTACTGTTTCTTAATGTTTCATGGAGTCATTAGCTTCCAGTTATCCACTTCTAATCTTTAAGGAATATTTTCTTTGATGAGTTTTGTATACTTTTTTGTTCCAATTTTGTTTTTTTAGTAGTTCTTCTATTCAGTGGAATTTTATGCCTCTTTTGCCATTTAGACAATTCTGTTTTTAAGGTGTTGTTTCTTCAGTATGTTGAACCTCTTTTAAGAAACTCCATTCTTTTGTGGGTTCTACCACTCTAGAATTTGTTTTGAGGCAATATTTAAAGGTGTTTGGAGGGACTTTGGGAAGGATTCCAGTGAGTATCTGCCTTTTTTTCCAACTCTGCCTTGGATCATTCTCAAACAAAGAAAATCTCACATATGCATCTTATTCTGGAGTTTCATGATTGAGTTTTGAAAACATCTTACCTGTGATTGATGAGCGAATAGGCCAAAGGTCTTTACATCATGGTTGCTTATATGTTGGACTGTGACGGAGAGAGAGAATGAGAGTTCCTAATTAAATAGCTTTTTCCTCATCTGAAAAATGAGTGGTTTAGATGACTTCTAAAATCCTTTTTAACCTTTAGATCATGATTGCATGATCCTTTGGGTCAATTTTGGTCAGGATATAGGCCTATAGATAGAGTCATAACTTAATAAAAAATATATTTTATGGGATTGGAAGTCAGTGTCAGCCTAAAGTAGCAAATGCAGTTTTTCTGCATAGCAAGTAAATATCAACATCTATTGGGCTGTGGGAAATGTCTAATTATCTCCAAAAAATTAAGGCTCACAATTGGATTTTCAAATGATTTCTTTTTAAAATAATTTAACTTCATTTTTATTTGCATCAATTTTATCAATCCATGCCCAATTTGTCATTTTAACATAAATTTTGTCTTTTTTTCTTAACAGGTCTTAACTCTGTCAAAAATGCAATCAAAATGGGTAATCAAAAATGATTCATTCTGCTATGACTGTCTCCTAATTTTCTTCACTTTTGGGTAGTATGTTGCCATTACATCTAGAGCTGCCAACTTAGCCAAAAAGAAGAGCTGACTATACACTAAGATTTCCTAAGTATATAAAGCTCATTATCAGAAAGATTGAAGTAGATATTTTTGACTCATGTCTATCATATCCTGAGGCCTGAGGAAAAAAATGTGTATCAGCTTAGGGATTTTACCCCAAATCATTCATATGATGCTTCCTTAATAAGGGGAATGCATTACAAAAAGATGACTTGATCCTGTAGAAGAGGGAAATCTCCTGAAGAATTTTTGATAATAATATTAAAATGTACCCTCATGTTCTCATGGCCTGAAGCAACAAGGGAGAAATATCCTGGGGAGATGGGAGGATGCTACATTGCATTCTGCTTTTTATACTTCATCAAAACAAAACAAAAGTATATAGAATAAATAACAGGATTTGGACTATAGTATAGAAATTAGTTGAGTTAAAAATTTAGTGGCGTTCCTTTTAAATGATGACTAGATGAATATTAAGCACTAATATAAGATTTCATGTCACTTCTGGATCTATGAGATCTAATCTCTATGGTATCATGTACCCTGGCCATATCAACTGCCTTTATCTAATAGAGGTCACCATACCTTTATTGATATTGGATGCCTAATGTTAGGCATCTTTAGGTATGGAAAAATAGAATAAGTACAGCTATGCAATTCAGAAGCAGCACTAGTCTGGATTTGCCCGTAGTTCTCATCATCCCTTATTTTTCCAATTCAAGTACATGCTGTGTGTGGCCTATAAACCAACATGAGCTATAACAGTATACAACGCAATTTCTCCAGAATATTACTATAATATCAGAACCAAATACTACCAATATAGGTACCTGAAGCAAGCATCATAAAATGTGCCTTTGAATAATTTTAAGACAAGTTCAGTTGAGAAGAGAGACTCCTTGCCCCCTTCCAGAACATAAACTACCATGGTTAGAAAGGCCCTAGGGCAATTGCCCATGGACAAAATGATGGAATAGCAAGATGACACTAGACTGGACCAGAAAGGGCCTCAATGTAATGTGGCATCCACCCAAAAAAGCTAATGATGAATTAAGTTCTAAAATGAATGCTTTGTGTCCAAAATGAAGGATATATATTCTGCTTCAATCAGTCATGTCTAGAATATTCTTCTCTGTCCCAGGACTATGCTTTAGGATAGAAACTAGTGATATGGATCGTATTCAGAAAAATACATAGTATTATTACCAAACCAAAATGTAAATTATATTTATAATCTTAACATCTGCAAGCAGTGCTTATCTAGTCTATGCTTGAAAACCTCCAATAATGTGAAACTTACAATCCCCAGTCAGTCAATCACTAAACATTTATTAGGTATCTGCTATTCTAACACTGTGCTAGAGGTGTATGGGTATTCAGGGAAGACTAGTACCTCTAGAGTGATGGCTGCTGAAAACTTTGCTGGGCTATTTTCCATCTTTGATGTCCACCTGATTCACCCAATTCTCACCTGTGGCTCCAAGAAATTGTAGCATGTACAGCAGCCACATCTTGGTAAATCATTTCAGTGGACAGGCCCAAGGTGAGGATAGCCAAGAGGTGTCAAACCCATTGGTGAGTTGGGGATAGGTATCTACCCTAGACATGTGAAGATTTCCACTTGCAGAATAGGCAGATGAGAATAATTTGTTCCAATGGCCATGAAGTTGGCTGAAGCAGGCACTGTGGATGACTTAGAGCTTGGTTAGACATTAAAAACACCAATATATCTACTGGATCCAGAGCCATCACCAGTCATCCTGACTTTTGTCTTGCCACTGGACTTCAATGATTCTGGAAGAGAGAGTGAGGTCAGTAAGTTCACACAACTCTGACTTACTTAAATCCAATTTATGCAGGTCAAAAGACATCACCCATATCGTTTCACCATTCTTTTGTTTGTTTGTTTTTTGAGGAGGGGAAGGCAGGGCAATTGGGGTTGAGTGACTTGCCCAAGGTTACACAGCTAGTAAGTGTGTCTGAGGCCAGATTTGAACTCAGGTCTTCCAGACTCCAGGGCCAGTGCTCTATTCACTGTGCCACCTAGCTGCCCCACATTTTACCATTTTTACCTACCTCAAAGCCCTATAGCAATGGACAAGTGATGAAGTGATGAACTGGGAGCCGTAGTCACAACCCTGCACACAAGTAGGCCAGGCCATAGAGTCTTCCTTTCACAGAACTTAAGCAGCAATGGGATTTGGCAGCCCTATGAGTGTCTGAGCAGCCTTTTTAAAGGAACAAACTGTTCACCTCCTGGTATAAGAAAAGCCTAGAAAAGGTGCCCTAAAATTGTCTGCTTCACCTAAGCTAAAGCTGGTCTGCTTGCCACAGCAGGCAGAGATCTCACCTTATGGTCCAAAAACAAAAACATATACAAAAATGTTTGTGAAAATGATTCCACTTGGCATTGGTATATGGAATGTGTAAACACTTATGGACAAGAAATCCAGTAGACCTGAAAAATGAAGAGCTCCTGTTTCAAGAGAACTTGATAGGTATCACATCCAAATACCAGTTCTGAGTGAAACAATGCTCACATTAATGCCAATTTACCAAAGTCAAAGGTAAATATACATTTTTTTCTGGAATGGCCTCAGTGATGGGGAGTGCTATGATCAAAACTAATCTAGTCAACAAGTTTTAATAACTCTCAAAAGGAGTGAATGACAGGCTCATGACAATGCAATTGTCGTTTGCAAGAAAGAACCACACCACCATCATCCGTATATGTGCTCCCACCATGATGAACCTTGATGAGTAAAACAAAACTTTTATCAAAACCCAAAGACCCTCAGCATTAATGTGCCAAAAAAGCATGAGCTATTAATTCTGGGTGATTTTATGCCAGAGTAGACACAGATTATCAGATATGGCAAGGAGTCCTTGGGAAGAGTGAAGTCAAAAGCATATAGTCACTTATTACTGAAGACCCGCGCATCTTATAACCTCATTACCAACACCATCTTCCATTTAACTAAATGCAATAAAACTTCATGGATGCACTCTCACAGCAAACATTGCCATTTAATAGGCTATGTCATTGTAAGGAGAAGAGACAAACAGGATTTGAGAGTAACAAAGGCAATGTGTGGCACAGAGTTCTGGACTGAGCTTAGACTTAATCTTTCCAAGCTGAACAATCTCCTTCAACAAAAGGTGTGGCCCCAAGGCAAGATGACTAGGAGAAGACTTAATGTCAAAAGATCCTCTAAGCATGAGCAGTTTGTTGTTAACTTGGAGGGAAAGCTGAGACAGCACACAGTTGGCAACAGTGGAGTAGAAAAGGAGTGAGCAGCTTTCAGAGATTTGGTGTATAACATGGCATTTGCTCATATGGGTCAGAATACCCACAAATATCAAGTCTGGTTTAAAAATGAAGGGGAAATTCAAAAGCTGCTAAATGAAAAACAAGAACTCCACGGGGTTTACCAACAGGATAGTTCGTCTCTTAAAAAGGTAGCATTTAACTCCGTCAAAAGTAAAGCACGAGCAAAGCTTAGAAAAATGCAGGATTCTTGGCTCAACAAAAAGTTAGGTGAAATTCAGTTATACACTAATGGTAACATTCCAGTATGTTTTTATGATGGCCTGAAGGCTCTTTATGGTTCAAAGACCCCTATCACCTATTCAATGCTGATGGAGTCACACTGATTAATGATAAAGAATGCTCCTGGAGAGATTGGGCTGAACACTTCCATAGTCTTCTCAACAGGCTGTCATCAACCAATGCTAAAGCCATTGACCATCTATCTCAGGTTGAAATCAATCCCTCTCTAGTCAAACATCCAACTGAAAAAGTTTTTGAATGGCGTTAGGCTTCTCTCCTATGGCAAAACACCTGTCACTGTTTTTATTCTAGCTGACATTCACAAGGCAGAAGGTTCGCTGCTTATGCAAAAGTTTACTAAAGTCTTCTGGGTTATATGGCAAGAGGAAGTTACCCCCAGGAGTGCAAAGATCTCCCCAGTGTCTATCTCTATAATATTTCTACAACAGTAAAGGAAATAGGTTGTTCTGTGACAATCACAGTGGGGGATAGGGTCTCTGTCACTGTGTGTCTGTCTCTCTGTCTGTCTCTCTGTCTCTGTCTCTGTTTCTATTTCTCTCTCTCTCTCTCTCTCTCTCTCTCTCTCTCTCTCTCTCTCTCTCTCTCCCTCTCTGTCTCTCTCTGTCTCTCTGTCTCTGCTCTGTGTCTGTCTGTCTCATAATCATTGCCAGCAAGAGTCTCGCCACAGTCCTCCGTAATTACCTAATCCATCACCTAGATGATGGCCAGCTACCCACACCAGTATGAATTCAGAAAGTGTTGAGGAATGGTTGATGTGGTGTCTGCTGTCTCTCTAATTAGATTGTGAGCTTCTCAAGTGATAAGATTATCTTTTGCCTTTTATTATGTCTCCAGTATGTAACACTATGTTGATTGGTTGTTGTCCTTCACAACACATACTAGAGATATAATAAAAGTCGAAAGATAGTGTTATCACTTGAGGAATTCGCAATCTAATTAGAGAGACAGCATACAACCACATCAAGTGTGGAGTCTGACAACTCCAGAAGAAATACCAAGAGGGGAATAGATGTCTGTACACACCGTTCACCAATCTGACCAAAACCTTTGATATTATCAGTCATGAGGGCTTGTGGAAAATCATGGCAAAATTTGGTTACCTGGAAAAGTCCATCAGTATTGTACATCAGTTTCATGATGGCATGCTTACACAGGTTTTGGATATTGAACAATGCTCTTGAGCTTTCCCAGTCACCAATAGATTGAAGCAGGGCTATGTGCTTGTCCCCATACTTTTTAGCATGATGTATTCAGTGATGTCAGACATTTTGAAGAAGGATGAAAATGGCATTAAGGTCAGCTACCACACCAATGGCCAATTCTTTAACTTGAAAAGTCTATAAGTTAAAATTAAAGTGGACAGAGATTTGGTGCATGACATTTTGTTCACAGATTATTCACTCAATACAGCCTGAAGCTGAGATACAACAAAGTATGATTCTCTGCTGTTTGGGCTAATTTTGGTATAACAATTAACACCCTACCCCCCAAAAATAGAGGTTCTCCACCAGCTAGCACCACATCATCCATATTTAGAACCATTGTTTACACAAAATGGAGAAATTCTGAATGCTGTGGATATGTTCACTTACCTTGGCAATATACTTTCCAGGGATGTACACAGAGATGATGAGGCTGATGTGCGCATTGCCAGAGCTAACTCCAAAGGAAAATGTAGGAGAGAAGAGGGATTGGATTGCCTACCAAACTGAAATTCTACAGAGCCATTGTGCTGATTTCATTGTTACATGCCTGTGAAACCTGAATAGTATATTGATCCATGACAGGAAGCTGAATTGCTTCCATTTGAATTGCTTTAGGAAGAATCCGAAGATCACTTGACAATATCGTGGCCATTGGGTTCACTCACCCTCCTTCTGAAGGATGAGTGAGTCAAGACAAGAAATAATCAAACCTGTGACAGAACAACTGAAAATGAATAAAAAAGCACAGACCATGTGAGCATGTCTATTCCCAAGTCCATGACCTCAAACCAAAAGAGGAACTGAGATCCTCATACCATGTCCAGAATTCCTGAGTCTTCAACTTATGACCAGCCCCACTAGATGAGTGAGTCAAGCAACAGTTGTTTTCAATGTTGTTTTTCACTACACACATTTACAGAATACTCTACTTTGTGAGAAGTCTCTTTTAATAAAGTAAAACAACTAAGTAAAACTAATTATATAGTGAACTGCTTTGAAAATTCATGCAATATTTTATATCTGTAGCACCCTCCCACCTCTCTTTTACAAATGAATGGAAATCTATTTTTCTCTTCCACTCTATACCTCATCAAAAAAAGGGAAAAAAAGAAAGAAAAACAAATTTCTTATAACAAATATGCATAATCAAGTAAAACAAATGCCCTCAATGGCTGTATACATATACATATTGAATGAGTCTCCGTATCTCATTTTTAACCTTAAATCAGGCCTGCACAACTTATGGCCCATAAGTTGCTTGTGGCCTGCCAAAGGATTTCAGGTGGCCTGCAAAAAGTGTAGAGGATGTAAAAGAAAGATGTAATGAATACCTTATCCATGTCCCACTTAACCCACTTTCCACTAGTCACTATTGTGTTCATCACATAACTTGACATGGGTTGCCACTGCACGCTCCCTCTTGTTTGTCACATGACCTATGGCAACCAACCATCTTCAGTCTGTCTCTAGTTTGAGAGGAGCATGAGTTATATCTTTTCACTGTGTTTTTGGTCACTACTCATGTTGAACAGGGACAGAGTGAATGCAGCCACACACCTATGCAGCTGTGAGCTGCTATGCAGAGCAGCAAAAATGCCAGTGCTTCTTCCCCTCCCTCACTGCAGGTCCACCCTCCAAGTTACAAGAGTGTCTGGTGCTCTCTCCAAGGTCAGACACTCAGTTCAGTATTTCTTTGTGTGTGAGCAGTTGCTGTGGAGATTTTTTGTTTCTAACATTAAAGTTTTGGGGGTGACTTCGTAAAATGGGTGATAAAAAGAAATGGAAGATTGAATCAGAACAGCGTTTAATCTGGAGTGGACCAATAGATACTTGTTTATTTACTTGAGAGACAAAATGCTGTACCTTGTTTTCCAAGAAATAATAGCCATTCTGAAGAAATACAATCTTCATTGCCATTTCGAATCAAAACATCCTGACTTAAGCACATTCGATCCCAATGAAAAATAAATTAAAGCATCCAAATTGTTGAAAAATCTCAATGGGGAACAATGTTTTGTTTTGTTTTTTTTCAAGAAAGACAAATCAGAAAATGGGACAGCTGCTAAGGTTAGTTTTCAGATTTCTAAAGAAATTGATTTCAAACGTTATTCCAGAGTATGATAAGCTAGTTGCTGACAAGAAGTATTAACTTTATTAACTAGTATTAGTTAATTTAAACTAAATGTAAAAAAGCAAGAAAACCTGGAATATGTATTAAAACTTGGATCACTTAGCAAAGTATTTTTTAATATTAATATGATTTCATGATAAATAAAAATCTTAAGTAATAAGTATAATTAATTGATATTAATTAAATTTCCCCCTTTTTAATATGGTTTATTTGCAAAATAGTTTAATCATTAATTATACCTTTACTTGGAAAATGAGCTGCTAAAAACCTATCTGCAGCCCAAAGAAGTTTAGCCTATTTTAATCTCAGTCCCTACTTACTGCCAAGTTGTGCAGGTCTGCCTTAAATTAATCTCTTCTCTGTCATAAATAGGATATTTCATCACTGGTCTTCTGGAAACATGAACGATCATTGTATTGCTTGCAATTCTTCCAGCTTTCAGAGCTCTTTAATTTTGCAGTGTAGTATCGTATAAATTTTTCTGGTTACTGTTATTTCATTCTTTATCAGTTTATTGTAACGTCCTCAAAATTGTTCATTTTTCTAACATTGGTAGTGGAGTATAAATTGTTATTTTTATTGTGTTCATTTTACTCTGCATGAGTTCATATATTTTCCACATTATTTGAAATCATCTATTTTTTTCATTTCTTTCAGCACAGTAGTACTCCATTACATTCATATATTATAACTTATTCAGCCATTCTTTATTTGATGGTTTCCTATTTTGACCACCAGTAGGATTGCATGTCAGACTTTTCAAATATTTACTAAAACCCAAATATTCTGTGCCTTTAGTATTCTCTTACCTTATTTTTCTGGTGAACCTATCAAATTAGAAAATGAACTTAGCCAGGCATATCATATTCTTAATGCTGGCTCATGGTGCTCATTGCTTCCATAACTAAGTGCTCACAAAACATCCCTTAAATAAAAGATTCAAGAATTGTACCAGGCATTTGCCAGGCACATTGGTCTTTAGTTAGGACAATCCATGTTCTCCCTCTTTTTGAAAATTGGGACATGATGAGTAATGCTCCTCCTTCATGGTCCATCAATACATTTAATGCAACTTAAAGAGAACAGGTTGAATAAAGTAGACAATTCGGTATAATCAAACCTCCAAAATTCTGCAGAAAAACAGGAAGTGAAAATAAGATTTAACTTATTAAACAAGGTCTACTAGAAAATGAGGGGGAGTGATGCATTAAAAACTTTTGGACACTCACCTTCTTGTTGGTTTTCTGCTTTTGTTTTTTTTTCCTCAACCTATTCTAGTTTGAGTATGAATTATGATGCTTCCTCTTCTCTTAACCCTACTGCTGATTCTCCTTTCTGGTTTTCTTGACCTTGGCTTATCAACTTGTTTTTGATTTCTTATATCTCTGACTTTGCTTCTGCTTTTTGTTTCACATGCTATGGTTCCATGGTATAGTGAATAGTGCACTGGACTTAGGGTCAGAAAGACAGGTTTAAATATTATTCCAGACACTTATTAGCTATGTGGCCATGGACAAGTAACTTAACCTCATTGGGGGTTAGTTTATTTATGGCTAAAATGAAGAAGTTGGACTCCATGACTTTTAAGGTTCCTTCTAGTTCAAAATCTATGGTACTATGATTTCAGATCCTCATCTCCATGTCTATAACAAAGACTCACTCTCCCAATGTCTAAAGCATTCCATCGCATTTTTGGAAATTGGCACAATTAACAACTCTAGCCTTTTTCTTTAGGATTCATTAGAGTTATCAATGGTTTCCCAGTAGCCACATTAACAAAGCCATTAAGCACACTGGGATGTAGTTAGCCAGTTCCAGAGAACTTAAATTCATTGTGGGCAGGGAAGTTTTCTCTAACCACCTCTTTATTTGACTAGTGTTTCAGTCAACTCTCTGTTAACCGTTTTTATTCCATACTTTCCAGACAGAAAATCATTCTCCTTAGTTGAGAAAACTGTTGCAAATCTTGAATTTCACAATTCTATCTCTGTCATGTTACTTTCTTCCTACGCATGCTAAGCAAGAGGGAACTACTATCTTTTTTCTTGATATTACTCTTGTCCTTAACATAGGACTCTACAGGAGATAAGGAAAAGAACCTTCTTTTCTTTGCCTCATTCTTTATTGAAAGCTTCAAATCATAATATGATTTATCCTTCTTTATGTTACTCTTACAGGATTTTGCTATTTGTTCTTGGTTACCTGAAACTTTTCCACATTCTGTTCATGTCTTTTTGAAACCTGAATTCAAATATTTTCCCTCTAAAGACATTTCAGTCTCATTTTCTTTCTCATTGGAATTTATTGTGATTGCATGATCAGTTTTATTCATGAGACATTTACAATCCTCTGCAGATAGCTTCCATTTTTAGAACCTCAGTCTCTGGGATGCTACCAATCCTGTCTCTGAGCTCAGGAGTTTGTTCTTCTAAAATGCAGGAATCATGTCAAATACATGCCAAAATTTCCCTTTTTTATCTATCAGAAAATCTAAGGAATCAATATTAACCATCTCTTGAGGTTTCTACCATCTCTAATTCATCAACCATTTATTTACTCTTCATTGGTAAGAATCAGAATAGTAGGTGATTACTTCATATACCACTGAAAGATAAAATTATTGGTTAGAAAGTCAAGAATTTATCAGATTTTCCCCTTTTCACAAATAGGAACCTTTGTCAGACATCCAAGCAATTAAAACTCTGATATCAAAATAATGTTCTAAGCTGGCATCAATTTTGTAATCTGTCATCTACTTCTTCAAGCTGGGCTTCACTTAGCCCCCACTCCTGCCTTAGCCTTGGCCCTAGTCTTAGTCTCTACCCCACCTCTATCCCTTTGGTCATATGAGGTCTTTGAAATCTTTGAAGGGTCAGAGGTTTTGGACTTCTCACCACCATTATAGCAGCATCCTCAAAATATCTGAAGTCTCAATATGAAGGAACTTCACATTACCATCTCACTCTTAATTTGCTTTTTCCCTTTCTATTTCTTTTAACTATTTCCAGAATAATCAATTTAACTCATTAAAACTTTATAAACTCTTGTTTAGATACAGGTGCTAGATGGCCTCTGTAGTCATTTGCATGGTGAATTCTGGGAATTCTATGAATAAGGCAATACTGAAGAAGGCAAATAAATCTAAATAGGACATTGCAATGGAATACTCTACTAGCCAGGGGTTCATTAGACAAAATAAGAATTATATCGAAGGCAGAAAAGCCTATCAATAATTATTTAGTAAGCATATTATAGTGTCAGGCACTGTACTAAGTGCTAAGGATACAAAGAAAAAGTTAAAAGTCTCTACCCTCAAAGAGCTTAAATTGCAATGGCAGGATCAATATTTACATAAGCTGGTAAATATTGTATGTGAAGGTAGCTTTAGATGATAATACATTCATGTGGCCAGCGTAACTAGGATCAAATGAGGTGATATTTGTAAAGTGCTTAGTGCAGTGCCTGGCACATAGTAGGCACTAAATAAATGCTTCTTCGTCATGCTTCTATTTCTTTGAAATTTTATTTTCAATTAACGAGCATTAATTTTCTCTCCTTCCTACCCTCCCAAAAGAAACCTGAAAAACAAGAAAAACAATAGCCTTGTAACAAATACAAATAGCCAAGCAAAGCAAATTTCTGCATTCGCCATATCCAAAAACATATCTCATTCAGTACCCTGAGTCTATTATCCCTCTCTAAGGTGATGGATAGCATGCTTTGACATTTTATCAAAATTTCATGAAAAAGCCATGCACATTGAATAAGCATATGAATTTTTTCAAAGACTGTAGCTGACTCTAGGAGGGAAAATGTAGCATGATAGGTCACAGGGCTGATGGTGGGAACTTGAGAGGGTTTTTAAAGGAGAGTTGAGATGTGGGCTTGTTTAGAGACTTTAGAGGATCGTCTAGTGCAGGGTTGTCCAAAATACGGCCTGCGGGCCTCATGCGGCCTGCAGTGCAATTTTATGCTGCCCGCCTGTGGGTTTTAATTTTCACGAGAGAAAAAATAAAATAACAATTTTGCATAGAATGTGTATTAGATTTTTTAGTTCCATTTCTAATAAATAATCTTATTGATGTTAATTTTCTTTGGTGTTTTTAAGCGGAACTCATCGCATGGAATTTTCAATCGATCAATGGGATGCACTCCTCTGTACAATGCAGACTAGTCAGTTTGCACCTACCTATGTACTTGTTGTGTTGTCGCTTTGTTGTTTTGTGCTTGCTTTTGCATTTTATGCCTTAGCTTGTCCTATTGATGACATGCGTCCCCTCCACCACCCCTTTCTATCAGTGTACTGTATTTTTTATTCTGGGTGTGGCCTTTGAATAATTATTTTATTTTAATGCAGCCCTAAGAAAACCTAAGGTTGAATAGCCCTGGTCTAGTGGGAAAGGAACCAATAGATAGGTATTAGAGATATATTTTGAGAGGGAGGGAGGGAAGGAGAGAGAGAGAGAGAGAGAGAGAGAGAGAGAGAGAGAGAGAGAGAGAGAGAGAGAGAGAGAGAGAAGAGAAGAGAAGGTCCCAATACAGAGGCATGGGGATATACTACTCATTTGTGCTAAGTCTAAGCCCTCTCTCCTTAGAGACTATGATGGCATAGGGAAGAGTAAGAGTTGTTGGGAAAGTGTGCTTCCATTCTTGTTAAAGTTTTAAGGTAAATATGCCTTTGTAAAAGCTAATTGATAAGTGCTTAAATGGAATGGTTGTGCTAGTAAGCCACTATTGTTTAATAAGGAAGTAAACACAACTGATCACGACTCAAGTCAACAGCATCAAAGAGAGAACACACAATCCCCTAAGGATTCCCCCAGAACTCTTAGGAAGAGATGTAGCACCCGACTCTGGAATGGTGGGCCAGACTATATTCAACACATGCAAAGGCTCATCTGGGATAATACTATGACCTTCAAATTTTCATGGGCCTTTGATTCTTCACCCTCAGGCTTTCACTTTTTGGAGGCCCTAGTTTGGAGAATCTTCTAGAAGTTGGCTATTTTTTTCCTTTGTTTTAGGCTGTAATTATACAGGTAGTTTTCAGGGTTGTATTTCTCTTACAAATCAGTTCCATTTGAGATTACTTTTATGGACTTTTATATCGGCTAATTCATTAATGTTTAAGTACTGATATTTGTTGTTTTACTGAATTCTGTAAAAGTATTGCTATTGAGACTAATATGAGATGTATAGGGTCTGTGTCATTAAAATGTTGGTAGTTTGAGAAATGTTCATTTCTTTTCTTTGTTTTTGTATTTAAATAGACTACTTGCTTTATTATAAGATCATTATGCAGTGCAAGTTCAAAAAATTGTTTCTGCACTTAGAAACAGAGTTCCTAGAGTAGTTGTGGCTAGGAAATAGATTCTATGTTTCATAGAATAAAGGGTCTTTGAGAACTAATATGCAAATGAATAATTAATAGACCAATACCCAGACACCAGTTTTTCAGGCTTCACCCCTTATGAGCTTTGGTTGATTAATGTTTGTTGGGAACTCAGAGGAAATGGTATGTAAGTTTTATGACTTAAATTCCTCTGGTATCATCTCAGTAAATAAGTTCTAAGTGAGGCCTGTGGTATGTGTATTAGGTAGGGAGAGATCCCAAGGCTCTTGGCCTTATTTACCCATAGGTGGTAGCTTTTTGGAAGGTGGAAGTGGTTTTATTTATTTCAGCAGATCTCTTTTTCTTAGAGTTGCTCCCCTATGTGATGGCTGCAGAGGCTGAACCTGAAAGGAAAGAGATAGCACTGGGGGCATTCCTCTTTCTGGAACTTCTGAAAACAGGGTGCTGAGCTGTATCTACCAGTCTCAGAGGTGATGGTTGAATGGAGGTAGTAGATTGACTGTCCTGGTAAATGCTTCCTCTGTCCCTCTCATTGAGTAAATGCCTTACACTGGAGCTGCCTGGAGCCTTCTTCTCTGAACTCTATTTTTCTTTCTTATTTTTACTTACCTATTATCTGTGTTTACTTCTCACTAATCCTAATAAATCCTGTGAGGAACTTCCACACAAAATTACATGTATAGAATTACCATTCAACAAATTCAGATGATAGAAAATTGCTTAGAATTACTTTTTCACTCAAATTTTTAGAGTTCTGAGTTAGCAAACTGAGAGATCATCTAGTCCAACCTCTTCATTTAACAGATAAGGAAACTGGGGTATAGAAATGGGAAGTGTCTTTCCCAAGGCCTCCTATGTAGTATATAATGAAACCAGTTGTCATACCCAAGCCTTCTGACTTCAAATCTAGTATTCTCTTCCTCAAGCCAACTGTTCAACCCTAATCCTACTAGTCATCTATCCAACATGGAAATAAAAGCTGTGAGTTGCAAATAGAAACAAATTTTAAAAAAAGAAAAGAAAAAATGGAAGTATTTTCACCAAAAAAGTAAAAGTGAAATTGAACACTGAATATATCCTGAGCAAAGCATTTCTGTACCCCATCAGTGCCAATGTACAGGAACTCATTTGGAGTTTTCTAGCCTGTGAGATTAAATGTAGTGTGCATTTTCTCATTTGGAATTTTGTGACTTGTGAGATTAAATGTACTGTGTAGTTTATTAGCCAAGCTTTCATCATATTTTACAAACTGAGTACACAGTTCAAGAAAATGGTCTGTCTTACTGTTTTACATTTTTAGGCAGAATTACATAACGTTGTGTTGATGTCACATAGAAAACTTATTGACAAAGAAGATTTTTTTAAATTTTAAGCTTTACTATAAACCTGTAAGAGAAATACATTCTACAGAAAGCATAACTAAGGAAGAAATTTCCTGTGATTATTGTAGATCTAGAGCTGATTGATTCTAGATTCTAGATTATTCTAGATCTGGAGTTAGAAGGGACTTCAGAAGCCATCCAATCTAACTCCCTCATTTAATAGAGAAAGAAACAGAGGCCTCACAAGATTATGTGACTTGCCCAAAAAAACGTTGGTTAGGTAGGCATCAGGGGTTTGAACCTAGTTCTTCCAGCTACTGACCAAATGCCACTTCTGCTAAACTCTACTACTCACCTTGTAGTCTGAAGAATTTCCATCTAAAGTAAGAAAGGAATGACTATATGGCATAATAAAGAAGTCCTTAACCATGCTTTCACATAGTTCCTCCCCCATGCATGCTAGTAAAGCACTCCCGTCTCCCCTCCACCTCTCAGAATCTTTGTTGTTAATTATGGCACAGGCCTTCTGCTATCTTCTTCAAGAAACTTTTCTGATCATTATAGTTGTTAGTTCTCTCCTCTCAAATTAACTTGTAATTACTTATTTCTGTAAATATTATTTTCTACTTGCTTTCCCCCTCCTTAAATCCATCCCCCAAAATGCAAACTCCTTCAGTGCTATTTTGTTTATGTCATCGTATCCCAAACAACTGGCACATAGTAGGCAATTAATTAATAAATGTTTGTTGAATTGAAAATTCTAGATCAATGGGTTTTCTTTGCATTTGTTATTATTGCTAAACAAGCAGAGTCAGCAATTAACTGGCCCTCTACACTCCAGCCAAAATGGTCAACTGGCTATTCCCTGAAAAATACTCCATCTTCCATTTCTGTGCCTTTGCCCTGGCTATCCCTAAAGTCTATGGTTCCCTTCTTCCTGAGCTCCACCTCATAAAACCATAGATCCCTCCAGGGCTCAGCTCAAGTGCAACCTCCTCAAAGAAGCCTTTCCTGATTCTCCCAGTTGTTAATTGCCCATTACTATGTATTTACTTAACCACCATCCGTTATCTACTTTAAAAAGTATTGTATCTCCCTTGTAAAATGCGCAATTTTTAAAAGTAGGGTCTGTTTTGCTTTTGCATTTATAGCCTAGCATTTAACACAATATAGGCACATAGTAGGAGGTTAAGTGCTTGCTGACTTGAGTGACTTCATTCATTCAACAAACATCTACTAAATACCTGACATTTGCCAGAAATAATACTAGGTGCTAAGGAATTAAGGGGAAAAATGAAATAATTCCTGACCTCAGGAAACCTATATTTTGTTGGAGGAAAATTACATGTACAAATAGAAATATATACCAAGTAAGCACAAGGCATTTTGAAGAGAGAGGGCACTAGTAACTGAAGGGATCAGAACACACCTCAGATAGGGGTTGGCCAGTGAACTGAGACTTACTTAAAGGAAGCTAGGGATGGATTTTTGGAAGCAGAGGTGAGAAGGGGAAACAATTCCAAGGCTTAAGGTAACTTATACAGTGGCATAGAGACAAGGTATCTCTGAAGACTGAACCAGGAGAAATGAGTTGAAATTTCTAAAAGGTAGATTTAGGATTGTTGTAAAGAGCAACTTCCTGCCAAGGAGAGCTATTCCAAAGTGAAATGACTACTTCAAGAAGAACTGGGTTTTCTTTCACTGAAAGTCTTCAAGCAAAACCTTAATGACCACTTATTGAGTATGTCATAGAAAGCATGCTTTTCCATTCCAGTGTTGGTTGGACTAACAACTACAGACATCTCCTCCAATTCTGAAATTTTACAATTGTGCAAACTGGTGCTGTTATATCCAATCTCACATGAGATCCACAGGACAAAGATAGACAAAGATATCAAGCACAAAATCACACTTTCATGGCCATCAAATTATTTTTCCTTTAAATGTACTGTCCCTACCTAAATATTAATGAGATGACTCTCCCACACTACATACAAACACCAAAGCAAGACCTCATATCATCTTAAGTTTGAACTTCTCAGATGTGCTTATCACATAATGTGGTTTTTTTATAGTTGTATGTTTTAATCTCCCCCTCTGAACTGTAAGCTTTATGAGATCAAGGGCTGTCTTATCTAAATTTTGCATTTTCTCTATTGTTTAGCAAAACACTCTGAACATGGTGGGTATTTAATAGATGTTGATTGGCATCAGTTGAGTTGGATTATATCGAACTAAAGTTTAATCATCTACTCAACATGGAAACGAAAGCTGTGAGCCACAAATAAGTCAGAAGGCATTGGGTTTTTTTAAGAATGACTATTATGTTTTAGTGATTGATACCATGAAGAGTGATAGGTAAGCCCTCCATCTGTGAAATACTCCTTAGATGGAAATTTAAAGGAATTATTATGCACAGAGGAAAAGATAAAAATGCAGTCTTGTTTCTTCCTTGTCATTTCTTTATCCAAACTACCAAATATAAAATCCATTTTTTCCCTCAGGGAATATGACATATTTCACTTTCTTAAATTATGTATGAAGAAGTCAAAACATTCATTCCTTTAATGTAAGGAAATTAGCTCACTCCCTTTTAAAATTCTCATTCTACATAGAATCTCTTATCTAGTGAATCATACAGCCTATTAATATGAAATATTTTCCATTTATGAGTTTCCCATTTCTAGAGCCCTTTTTTACCCTCCCAATCATATATGTCCTCAGTAAGCCTAGTGTGCTATGAGCAAGACATAATTTGATGGATTGTTTATATTCTCCATTACTGTCTTTGCATTCTGTACAAATGCCTTCATTGTCCCAGACAGTACATTGTTCTGGAATTGTGCACTGCTCAAGAATTTGTACTGAAATTTCCTGAAATAATTAACAACAAGAGAGCCAAATGAAAAATACACACAAGATCGATACATAACAAGGAAGAAGTGAGTCTTAAGATTTCATCCTTTCTTCTATTTTATTGCTTCACTCTTACAGAAGGAGCAAAAATTAAAATGATAAATGAACAACAAATTAACAAGCACTTATTAATCAATCATTGTGTGTCAGGAGCAGTGGATATAAATACTCCAAAAGGGGGGGGGCACTCTCTAATCTTAAAGAATTTAGAATAGAATAACTAGGTGTCTAGTAAATACCTGCTATCCTCCAACTTTCTTATGGAGAAAAAATAGGTGAAGATTCTCAATCCTGATACTTTCCTGGCCACTATTTCAGGGAAGCATTGATTTGCCCACTGTGTTCCTTTTTGCTCCGAGTCAGGCTGCTGGGGCATTTCACAACCAGCATTCCTTTGAAGACAAAACAAATCTACCTAAAAATTTCTAAGGACATATACTATAAATACTGCTAAAGGGATATAGGTTGGACTAGGTGATTTCTGATAACCTTCCAAGTTATGAGTTGATTTAATATTATTCTAATATTCTATTTTATTTCTGCAACCTAAAAGGTAGCAGAAAATCTTTCATTTTTATTGACAAATGTATAAAATAGTTCATATGCTTCTCCAAGCATTTTTACTTCTGAACAGGAAATGATTTAGATAATAGTGTTGATGGAAACTATTATCACTATGTACTGGTCATATTTCATATTTGTAGACACATTTTGCGCTATAGAATATAAATATAATTTCCAAGAACTACATGAAAATATGTGTTAAGGCAGCTGTTCCCTTCTTCCTGAGCTCCACCTCATAAAACCATAGATCCTTCCAGGGCTCAGCTCAAGTACAACCTCCTCAAAGAAGCATTTCCTGATTCTCCCAGTTGTTAATGGCTCATTATTGTACATTTATTTAACCACTAACCTTTATTTACTTAAAAAAGTATTGTATTGGGGGCGGAGCCAAGATGGCAACTGGAAAGCAGTAACTGGCGTGAGCTCCCCAACAAGTCCCTCCAAA
>CM053627.1:148433682-148454823 GCA_028646595.1 Phalanger gymnotis | reverse complement strand
GAAGATAGTGACTTTATGAGAGATCAAGATATTATAAAACAGAACCAAAGGAATGAAAAAATGGAAGACAATGTGAAATATCTCATTGGACAAACAACTGACCTGGAAAACAGAGCCAGGAGAGATAATTTTAAAATTATTGAACTACCTGAAAGCCATAATCAAAAAAAGAGCCTAGATATCATCTTTCAAGAAATTATCAAGGGGAACTGCCCTGATATTCTAGAGCCAGAGGGTAAAATAGAAATTGAAATAATCCATGAATCACCTCATGAAAAAGATCCCAAAAAGAAAACTCTTAAGAATATTGTCGCCAAATTCCAGAGTTCCCAGGTCAAGGAGAAAATAATGCAAGCAGCCAGAAAGGAACAATTTGAATACTGTGGAAACACAATCAGGATATCGCAAGATCTAACAACTTCTACATTAAGGGATTGAAGGGCTTTAAATATGATATTCTGGAGGTCAAAAGAGCTAGGATTAAATCCAAAAATCACTTACCCAGGAAAACCGAGCATAATGCTTCAAGGCAAAATATGGATTTTCAATAAAATAGAGGACTTTCAAGCTTTTTCAATGAAAAGACCAGAGCTGAATAGAAAACTTGACTTTCAATTACAAGAATCAAAAGAAGCATGAAAATGTAAACAAGAAAGAAAAATCATAAGGTACTTATGTTTTGTTCACATTCCTACATGTAAAGATGATGTGTGTAATTCATGAGACCTTTCTCAGTATTAGGGTAGTCGAAGGGAATATACATATATATAGTCAGAGGGCACATGGTGAGTTGAATTTAAAGGAATGATCTCTAAAAATAAAATTAAATTAAATTAAGAGATGAGAGAGAAATATATCGAGAGAGAGAGAAAGGGAGAGATAGAATGGGGTAAATTATCTCACATAAAAGTGGCAAGAAAAAGCAGTTATGTTGGAAGGGAAGAGGAGGCAGGGGAGGAGAATGAGTGAATCTTGCTCTCATTGGATTTGACTTGAGGAAGGAATAACATATACACTCAATTGTTTATCTTACCCCACAGGAAAGTAGGGGGGAGGGGACAAAAAGAGGTGATGATAGAAGGGAGGGCAGATGGGGGAGGAGGTAATCAAACCCAAACACTTTTGAAAAGGTACAGAGTCAAGGGGGAAAATTGAACAAAGGGGGATAGGATAAGATGGAGGGAAAAATAAACTTTTACAACATGATTATTGTGGAACTGTTTTGCATAATGATACATGTGCGGCCTATGTCGAATTGTTTGCCTTCTTAGAGAGTGTGGGTGGGAAGGGAAGAGGGGAGAGAATTCAGAACTCAAAGTTTTAAAAGCACATGCTCAAAAAAGTTGTTTTTGCACACAACTAGGAAATAAGATATATAGGGAATGGGGCATAGAAATCTGTCCTTCCCTACAAGAAAGTAAGGGGAAAAGGGATGGGGGTGGAGTCGGGTGACAGAAGGGAGTGCTGACTGGGGAACCTGGACATCAGAATATATGCTATCTTGGAGTGGAGGAGCGTAGAAATGGGGAGAAAATTTGTAACTCAAAATCTTGTGGAAATCCATGTTGAAAACTAAAATACTAAGTAATAAAATTTGAAACCAAAAACATATTTTAAAAAAAAAAGATAGTAACTAAAATATCTATACCTTTTGCCAAAGATGCCACTGCTAAGTATGCATGCCAGGGAAGAAAAGACATTAGAAAAGTTCAGTAGAATTCTTTCTCCCTCCTTTTCTTCTTCCCTCCCTGTCTCCTTTCTTCTTCTTTTTTCTCTAGCTTTCTTCCTTCCTCCTTTCCTGTTTCACTTCCTCCACCTTTCCACATTTCCTTCCACTTCTCTTTCTTCCTTTCTCTCTTTCTTTTCTTCCTTCCTTTCTTCTTTCTTCCCTTCCTCCTTTTCTTCCTTCTTTCTTCAGTTCTTTTCTTCCTTTTTTCCTTTCTTATTCAAAATACTTGGTTATCACAAAAATTAAATTCATTAATGAGTTTCTTGTTGATAATTGTACTTATTTAGCTTTCTTGTATATCTCTTATTTGGGGAGTTTGCAAATTAAATAATTTGCTCAATTTTTTGCAAAAATATCTTAAATGCTTTTCTTTTGATGGACATACATCAGTTTTCATTGACTGAGCTCAAGTTTGTATGATATGTCACTTGGAGCTACAGCTTGAGCTCCTTTATTTTGGGGGATATACTGTGTCAATATCTACTCCAATTTCTTGAAATAATTTTGGATTATGCTTTTTAATTCATTCATTCATATATTCTTAAAATTATCTTTCCTTCATATTTCAAGTTCTTTTCTAATGCCTCTTTTGTTTTTGCTGATGAAATTGTTAAGTTTAATGACTATGTGCCTTAGAGATAATGCTATCATAGAATCACAATACATGAGCTAAAGGGTATCATAGAGACCATCAAGTTCAGTTCTCTCATTTTAGACATGAAGAAACTGTGACCCAGCAAGTGAATTCTCCAAAGTCACACAGGAATTTAGGTCCACTAAACTCCAGGTCAGGCTCACTGACTCCAGAGCTGATTCATTTTCCACTATGTCACAAGACCAATATTATCTCATTTTGCAGATAAGGTTAATAGACCCAGAGAAGCAAAGTGATTTGGTAAAGTTCATACAGGGAATTAATGGTACAGTTTAGAGTCAAGGGCTTCTAATTGAGTACAATGCCCATCATTCAATGCTGTCTCCTCTATTTATGGAGTGTTTCCTATGGAATTACTAGGTGCATCTCATAGTACCCCATCCATAGTACCCCCATCTGATAGCCTTTCCTCATACTTTGTCCCCTAAATTGAAACCATTAGCCAAGGGTCAAGGACTTTCTTTTTCCCTTTTTCATCTGACATCACTAAGATATCTTCTCTTACCATCCTCTCTATCCCATCTCATACAAAAAAGCAATCCTTACTAAGGCAAAAACTTCTCTATGTACCTTTGATCCTATTCCATTGTGTCTTTTCTAGCATATTTCCCCCTTTACCATCCCCACTCTCTCTAAACTTCAATTTCTCCCTACCTGCTTCTCAGCTGCCTACAAATCCATCCATGTCACCTCCATCCTTTAAAAACCCTCAATCAATTCAACTATACTGGCTAACTGTCATCCTGCAGCCCTCTTCACTTTCCTGTAGAAACTCCTTAAGATTGACATGTGCACTCTTTGCCTACATTTCTTCTCTTCTTATTCTCTTCTAAACCCTCTTCATTCTGGCTTCTAACTTTATTATTCAACTGAAACTGCTATTTCCAAAGTCACCAGTGATCTAAACTGCAAATTCTAATGGTCTTTTCTCAATCCTTATCATTGACCTCACTACAGTCTTCAACCCTGTCAATCACCCTCTTCTTGATACTCTCCTTTAGATTTTGTGGCACTGATCTCTTCTGATTCTTCTCTTAAGTCTGACAACTGTTTCTCAGTCTCCTCTGCTGACTCTTCCTCCAGAATGTATCCCCTAACCATCTATGTCCCCCAAGGTTTTCCCCTGCAACCTCTTCTTTTCCTCCTCTATATCTCACTTGGTGATCTTATTAACTCCTAGAGGCTCAATTATCATGTATATATAAGTGATTCTCATATCTAATTATCTAGTTCTAATCTCTCAAGCACAAGTCTGTCATTAACAACTATCTGTTGGTCATATTAAAGTAGATATCCTATAGACATCTTAAACTTAACATGTCTAAAGCTGAACTCACTGTCTTTCCCCCAAAATGTACCTCTATTCCTTACTTTCCTATTTCTATGAAGAGTACCACCATCTTCCCAATGACAAGACTTGTAACTTTGATGTTATCCTTGACTGCTCCTTTGCACTTACTCCAAATATCCAATGTGTTGCCAAGTCTTGTCTTTTCTACTTTTGCAATGTGTATATGTGTTCACACACATATATATACACATGTATACATATATATACATGCATACAAACATATAGGTTTGTATTTGTACATGATACACATACATCATATACTTAAGTATATACATACATATATACATACAGATAGAGAGATGTGAATATACCCTGCTCTCCCCTGAAACTGCCTTTACTCTAGTACAGGCCTTCATCACCTCATGCCTGAAATATTCTAATACTAGCTTTCTGAGTGGTCTCCCTACCTCAAATTTCTCCCCACACTAATATTCACTCCACTTAGCTTTCAAAGTGCTTTTCCTAAAACAAATTCTGACTATATCATATACAATACACTCCAATGGCTATCTATTATCTCCAGTACCAAATATAAAATCTTCTGTTTGGCTTTCAAAGTCCTTCATAACCTGGTCCCTTTTGTACATGCCCAGTCTTCCTACACTTTGCTTCCCTCCCCACATTCTATAATCCAGTGACTCTGGCCTTCTTACTGTTCCTTACACAAGACTTCATTTCCTGACTCTGCATTTTCGCTGGTTGTCCCCCATTCCTAGAATGTTCTCTCTCTTCATCTCTACCTCCTGACTTCCTGCAAGTCTCAGCTAAAATTTTATTTTCTGTAAGAAGTCTTTCCTAGTGCGTCATGTCTTGTATTTACATAATTGGTTCTATGTTGTCACACTCAGGAGATTGTGAGCTCTTTGAAAGTAAGGACTGTTTTTAACCTTTCTTTTTATTCCCGGGGCTCAGCATTGTTCACTTCACTTGTTCACTCTCCTCAGTTTAGCCTATCATCCTCTGATCTGCTTAAATAATCTTCCTAAAGTTAAGGTCTAACCATGCCACTCCCCTGTTCAATAAACTAGGTGGGCTCCCTCTTAGTCCAGGATCAAATATAACACCCTCTTTTTTAGGATTTTAAAGCTCTTCTTTACTTAGCCTCTTCCTCCCTCTCTAGCCTTATTAACATTTTGCTGCCCTCAACACATCTTATGACCCACTGACAGTAGCCTTTTTGTTGTTTTTTGAACAAGGCATTTCATCTCCTGAAAGTACCTTTTCTCCGACTGGCTCTCATGTTTAGAACGTTGTTCCCTTCTCTCCATTTCCTGGCTTCCCTGGATTCCCTCAAGTATTAACTCAAATCCCACTTTATGCAACAGGGCTCTCATAGTCTCTACCCTAACCCCCATACGAATGCTTTGTAACAACAATGTTGCTAGCAACTACTGTAGCTGTGTAAGACCAACAACAACCAGCACACAGAAGGGCTGCTAACACAGGTTCTTTGATCTGCTTTTCTAAGGAAAACAACTTTAAGGGCTAAACAATCTCAGTTTAATCAAACATACATACATCATTCACTTAGTTCAGAGGGAAAAGATCAGCCCCCTGGAATTCAGGGCAAATACAAACAGAAATTACAAACATCAACAGACAGACCTTGTCTGATTAAAATCACAATTCATAGTTACCAGAGAAGCATCAATCATCTGTCTAGGTTATCAAAGTCAAGGGTGGGGTGAGGTGGGGGTGTTATTTCAACAGCTTGCCCAAAGTCTTGTCACTCATATTCTTTCAATGAGTGTACCCCCAAAACAAAGTGCCGGTCTCAGACCTTATATACCCATCTCTGGGGCCTGGGGCACTTGATTACTTCACTGCTGAAAAGCACTCAAAGAACAGTGAAAAGTTCCATTTAGGGTGTGGGAAAATTAGTTAATCCCTAGTACCACTGTATACAAGGTTTCCAATCAATGACTCCTAATTGTCTTAGTGCTGAGAAACATTCCCAAGACAAGATCCCACTTTAACTGCCCTATTCAAACAAAGGCCAGAATATCATTAAAGGTACCTAAGAGAACAGCAAAAAGCACCACCCTGATTACCACTACATGCCTCCCTCTGAGACTGTCTCCACATATACATGCACACATATAATAGTATATTGCATATTTACATGTAACATTATATACAATACACTGAGTATATATGTAGAAAGACAAGTTGTTTGCATGTTGTCTCTCCCATTTTAATGTAGGTCCCTTGAGAGCAAAGGACATGTGATTTTATTTGTATTCCTGGCAGCTGGCAAAATGTCTGGCACATAGTGAGTATTTATTCAATGCTTGTTGACAGATTGACTATTAGGCACTGATACTATAGAAAAGCATTTTTTTCATCATTTATTTACACAGGCCAGGCTCATTTAATCCTCATAACAATGCAGGAATGCAGGAGAGGGCAGACTCCTCTCCATTTTATAAATGTAAAATGTGACACAGGGGGCTCAGAAATCTTTCTAAGCTTGCATAATAGTTTGGATAGTTAATCAGACACATGAAGAATAAGGCATAACCTGCCAGTTCACATCTCATTCTTTTTTTTGAGGAGGAAAAGCAAGGCAGTTGGGGTTAAGTGACTTGCCCAAGACAGCTAGTAAGTGTCAAGTGTCAGAGGCCAGATTTGAACTCAAGTCTCCTGACTCCAGGGCCAGTGCTCTACTCACTGTGCCACCTAGCTGCCCCTTCACATCTCATTCTTGAGATAGAGCCTTAATGAATAGATTTTCCAACTTCAAAATAGACTACTACTGTATATTTTGGGGAGGTAGAAGGTGTATTATTTATATGATACCCATGTTCCACTCTACTCTAGACTTAAACAAATTTAGGAGTTCAGTGAAGGGTAATTTTTGTTTTAAAGTATACTTCAATTGCTTCAAATCTCCATCCCAAAAGGACCCTCTAAAATTGTCTGCACTTTACTAGCACACCCAATAGGGAACAAGTATTTTTAAAAAGAAAACATTTAATCAGGATTAAAATAATTAGCAAAACACATCTCAACACCCTTTCCTGGATGAGAGCAAGAGTATCTGCAGTTCCCATCAGAGTAGACAGAAGAAACTCCACCTTTAAGACTCTTGAGTTTGAAATGTCAAAAAGATTCCCCCAGATCCCCAAAGTATTTGCTGGCTGAGGCAAATTATACAATGATTTGCTTTCCTCTGCTCTCCATCTCCCACTTTCTGCTATCTTTTTTCTCTTCCTTCTCCCTTTGTGAATAGAACTATAATGAAAAGGGCACTGCTTTCAATATAAGCATCTTTGAGTTTGAAATCTGCTCTTGCTGCCTCCACAGATCCTCAGGGAAAGCCTGGGAAATCCCCTTAAAATACTCATGATCCAGGGTAGAGAAGGTGTTAGGAAATATTCTGGCATGACTGGATTTTGGTTGGCAGTTTTGCCCATACATCGAATTGATTTTGTCATTTAGCTTCTTCCAGTTTCACCACCTCTCTACAACCCAGATGTTTCTTCTCCTTCCTTCTGGTCCTCTTTTATAGGAAGCTTGCATCATGGTGAGGGCTTCTGTAAGCAATTCCATTCACTTGCATGTCATGGCATCAACCCCCTGATGACATGGTCCCCTTTAAGAACAAAGGACAAACAACCACATCTGTGAGTAGTGGTAGGAGCTGCCTCACTGGGGACCCAACTGGAACTAGCCAATTGGGCAACACAGTTTTTCCTTCCTTTCTTTCCTTCCTTCTACCCTTCCTTCTCTTCTTCCTTCCTTCTTTTTTTCCTTTCTTCCCTTCTTCCTTTCCTTCCTTTCCTTCCTTTCCTTCCTTTCTTCCTTCCATCCTTCCTTCCTTTCCTTAATTCTTTTCTTCTTTCTCTCCTTCTTTCATTTCTTTCTTTTCTTCTTTCTTTCTCCCTTCTTTCCCTTTCTTCACTTCCCTCTGACCATATTGGGTATCATACCCTTATCTGCTTGTACTCTGCCCAAAAGACTATAAATTTTGATTGCTGAAATCTCCTGAGATATCTCAGAGTTTACAGGCTACAATGCTTTTTAAGGACCATGCCTTAAACCAAATCACTCTGGTTCTCATTGATTGGCTAGCACTAGGTCCCAGGCCAAGTTCCACTTGGTCATTGTTTGAGCCCTGATTGGCTCAGAGTGAATGTGAATGGCAATTGTTTCTGTTTTACAAGAAAACCTGAGGGTCTCCCATTCCCACATTGATTTTTTTTACTAGGTCAAAGAGGCCATTGTCTGCCTCATTTCTTAACCAGCCTTAACCACTGAGAGGGCATTCCTCAGTCAAACAGGGACCTATTAAAGACCTTAGCTTAAAAAGACAAAGGTCTCCCACTGCATTCAGGGCCATCTCCAGTCACGCTGATCTCTATCTTGCTGCTGGACCCAGATGGCTCTGGAGAAAAAAAAAGTGAGGCTGATGACCTTGCACAGCCCTCCCTCACTTAAATCCAATTTGCTTGTGTGTCATGGCATCATCTCCCTGATGTCATGGTCTTCCTCAAGAATGAAGGATAAACAACAACAATGATGGCTTTCAGGAAGTCTCTCTTTCTTTCCTGATACAAGCAATTCTGTGTGCCCTCTATGTTGGTCCATCCTAATTTTACAATCATTCAGAACTGAAATGCATGGTCTCCTTTCAAATGGAGAAATGATGAGATATATTTATGCCTATCACAAACACTCTCTGAAGCATAGGCTTGCCCTCATTCTCTCATATGGGCACATCTGTAAGACTGGAATAATGTGATATAATGCTTCACACAATTTTTAATATAATCTATAAATATTAGTTTAGCTGTTACTACTACAAGTGTGAATTCTTTGTCTAGTGACCAACAAATAACATAGTACTTGAGAACAGCTTTTTTAAAAAATTGAGCTTAGGGGAAGACAATGAAAAATCAGTAGGTGGGGGGAAGATTCTGGAGGGGAAAAAGAGAAGAAGAAAGAAATCAAAGGCTCTTAGATAATATAGAAACTTCACACCCCTATAGCATGAATATCTTCTTCAAAGGAATCAGATGGCACTTGACACGTCAAACATAAAGTAACATCCTAAAAGTGAAACATTATATTTTCACAGACAGTAAAGCATTGGAGACCCAAGTGTGAATCGTTTACCAATCAGCTTTTATTTGCAGTGAGAAAGTCTTATAAAAGTAAAGATCAAAATCAATATCAAATTAGATGACAAATAAAAGGAAATAGCATAATTGAGGCAACTAACAGGAATTATTTTTTAAAAAAATATAGTATTTTCCCTGAAATATAAAAGGACCAAAATGGCAGACTGGCACCATTTTGCAGGGAATTTAACTGAGGAACATCAAGCACCACAACAAATAAAGCAAAAGAGCCTAGAAACTGCTTCAACTAAGAAATATTTGACCTCATTGCCAAATATAATGATATATCAATCAAGGGTAACACTATTTAGGATACAAGCTCATACATACATACATACATACAGACATGCATACACACAGCACTAATAACCCCCTTTGTAATATTGTATATAAGTAATTTATAATGTATCAGTTATAATATGAATATAATATGTTATATAAGCAATATAATATATAGTTATATATAACATATATTTATATTATATATAATGTAATATATAATTACAAGAAATATAATAATTATATAATATTATATATAATAAAAAGTGATATTAATATATTAATTATAATATTAACATATTATATAATATATATATAATATAATATTACAAAGGTGATTATTAGTAGTGCCATCTCTTAAAATACTAAGAAGCAGTAAAGAGAAACACATGTTTATGCAAACCTTGGTCAAGGAATGCACTAACCAAAATTATTTCCTGCTAAGAATAAGTTTAAGGTAGTTAGGTGGTGCAGAGGATAGAGTACCAGGCCTGAAGTCAAGAAAACTCATCTTCCTGAGTTCAAATCAGGCCTCAGACACTTACTAGCTATGTGGTCCTGGGTAAGTCACTTAAACCTGTTTGCCTCAGTTTCCTTATCTGTGAAATGAGCTGGAGAAGGAAATGACAAACCACTCCAGCATCTTTGCCAAGAAAACCCCAAAATGGGGTGAATAAGAGTCAGACACAACTGAACAACAACAACAACGAGGATAGTTTTAGATGAGACTGAAAGAAAAATGGACTAATGAAAAATGGAAAAGATCTGCCAATATGGTTCTAGATTATTCTTTTATCTATCAGTGACAGAGGAGTCATGACTTGTATACTCCACTGTAATTGTATCAGCGGCTACCCTAGCCCCCACTTCCTTCGGCCCACATAGGTCATATTTTACCTCTCTTCCACCCCACCATTTTCCAGGATACTTAACAATGTGTGGGGGTATCTAGACTCTCTGACATTAGCTCTAACACTTACCAATAGTGTTCTCCCAATTATAGGGGCCTCTTGAACCTCAGTTCTATTTAGCTGTTTTGTGATCGAAATACCTTTACATTAAAGGTAGAGCAGGAATAAAAATACAAAGATACCCTAAGCCCTGGAGAGCATAATCCCCCACCACTGCACCACCTCAATCTCTGGAAGAGGAAGGGGATAAAGTTCACAGTTTATCTCGGTTCCTATATAATAGAGTCTCAAATTACCATTCCAAAACTTGCCCTTAAGCTCAAGTCCCAGGCACCCTGGCTACTCAGGGCTTCCCTGCTAGATTGGGTAGCTACAGAACTAGTCTGGAATCTTGGGTCCAAAGTTGCTATATGTCAATTTTGAGTCAAGTGGAGATTCCACTGTTTGTGCCCAAAACTGGAAAAAAAAAATCAGACCAAACAAACCCAAGCTCATTTCTTGGGGACATAGGACCTAAAAGGGGAGGTAATGGGAACATTCCCACTTCACTAGCTTAGTTCATTGCACCCATGCTAAGGGTAAATTTGGATATTCATCCCCACCAAAAATTACAGGAAAAAGACAGAAAGCCCCAGATCTCATAGCTTTTAAAGATAGAGCCTATACTGGCTATGAAGCCATTTGAAAAAGCTGTTCCCACCCACATAGCAAGGGAATTCAAAACTTCTTTTCCTAGAAGGAGGGTGCCTCTATGGAAGGTGATCTGGGCATTTCCAACAAAGCCATCACTACATAACAGTCCCCCAATGTGCTCCACAAGTGAGTTGTAATGTCATAATAAAAAAAAAAAACAGTGGGAAGATAATTGGACTAGATCAGGTATGTGGAGAGAGGGCCAGCAATGGCACAGGTAACACTATTTTGAAAGCATGTAGAGGTATAATCCCAATATATTTGGAATATTAAAATATATCAAATCTTTATTTTGAAAAGCTCTTTTTTGTTACCTCCAAAAGGGACTATCTATGTCAAACTTATGGTAGGAGTCACATGGCATAGGCAGCAATGGATGGATTGTATCATAGGAGAAAATTTCCAAGTGAATGAAATCACAGATTCATTTGGGTATTTCAGATTAAAGTTCTGGGCTAATCATAAGGAAACTGGAAAAGATAGGGATGTAGGAGGAAAGAGTTTAGACCTGCTTTCTCATCCTACTCCAGGAAAGATCAAGGAAGATCACCAGCCAAGTGGTGATCCTGCAATCTAAGGAAAATACACAGGGGGTCACTTTTCCAGCCAAGGACAGCATAGGAAGAGAGACAGAAGCCTTCAGTCACTGGGGAGGAGTTTCAACCAAGAAGGCTCAAGTAAAGCTTTGTAGCATGGAAATTGGGCTTAGGGCCCCTTTAGGATGGCAAAGAGAGGCCAAAGATCAAGGGAGATACCAAAAGTCTGTTGGCAGCATAGATCCAAACTGGGGCCTCCAGCAATGTATCAGGGCAAGCTGTACCTATCTCTACCTTCTAAAGCATAATCCTCCTGTGAGGGAGACAAAAATACATGGTAGAGAAGAAACTTTGAATCAGATTGATCATTCTCTATACCAGGAATCAGATGGTACTATAATTCCAGTATAGCCCAATTGCTGTTGGGAATACATAAGGAAGGTTATACCAGGCATGAGTAGTACGATTATTGCATACATGGTATATTGGTAAAGCAAATGTTGCTAACTCAATGAATGCAGTTCTGTAGAGCAAAAATATCATCTTTAGATATTGTTCCTGTAAAAACATAGACCTGATATATCAGTGAAAAATCCATAATAAGAACCCTTCAATTTAATTTCCCTAAACCGCTGAAGTATTGTTGTATATATTGTTGTATATATTCCAGAATCTTTTAAAGAAAACACTGCAGTCTAATTCCACATCCATGGGAGAAGGGAGGAGAAAAAATGCCCCCCCAAAAAAGAAAAAATAAGCAAAGTCAAATGACCTAATGAAGTCATAGGCCTAAAAGAAGGTTTTCACTACCCAACAGCAGATAATATATCTAATAGAGCTTGGTAATGATTTTCCAGTCCATTGACTTAAGTAGAGAAAGGGACCTATTTTCTTTAGACTATTAATGCAATGGATTTCAATAGAAAGTAGTTTCAAGTACTTTATAGTTGCACCTGATTACTTTGTGTGCTTTGGCAAATAATAGGATGAAGAAGCTTTGAAGAAAAAAATGATAAGTTTTTTTTATTAAAAATGAAATAGCATTTCCTTTTAGAAGATTATTTTTTTTTCCTAATTAAGTAATCTGCTATTGGTCTTCTCTATCCCTGAGAAAAATTTAAGTCTATTTTAGTTCATACAAGTTTCTTTATAAAATTAAGACATGAGTAAATGTAAAATTTTAGAACCTAGGCTGCAAATAATCACATATTGCTCCAAATGGAATTCTCAAATTATTTTTAATAGTTGCTTCATCAGTTATGAATTAGGCTTAGCTTTTATTCAGAGACATTTTGTTGCTTTTATCTAAGATGCTTATTTTTACAAGTTTCCCTGCAATTCTCATAGGATATCATCAAATTCGTGATAATGAACATTTTTAAAAGTTAAAGCTTAAGGAATCCAAAAGGACATTTATAATGTGTTGAACCAAGTGCTGAGAGCTTTATGTCCAGTTCTCTACTAGACTTCATCTTGGCCAATTTAGTGTGGCTATGCCTGTTTCTTTATTTCTAAAATTGAATAGAACAAAAGATCACGTTATGTGAGAGTATATTAAACAAATGAGAAAAGATTGACTCCTCTAATATTTTTTTCAGAGAATGGGCAAGTTAAAACTTTGTAATTGTAGAATTTCACAGCAAAAGACTTGACCACATAAAACAAGGATTTTTCTCTACAACATCCCCAAAAGATGGTTACTCAATCCCTGTTTGAATACATTCAGGGACAAAGGACTATCTGATTAGATATTTCATTCCATTTTTGCATGACTCTTTGTAAGTTCTTCTTTATGTTGAGCCAAAATGTATTTCCCTATAATGTCCACATATTTACCTTAATTCTAACTTTAAGAATCATATAAAACAAATCCATTCTCTCTTCCATAGCACTACAGATACATAGGATCACATGATCATAGATTTAGAAGTATAAGGGAATTTAAATTTTGTCCTGCAAACAAATTAAATAAAAAGCATTTATTAATTGCTTATTTTTCGAGATTCTGGGAAGACAAAGACAAAAGTTAAATAGTCTGCCTTCAAGAAGCTTACATTCTATCAGGGAAGACAAAAGGTAATTTGTACATATTATATGTATGTTTTATCTTCCCTGGTGGAATGTAAGGTCTTCAAATGTATTTCAAATGTAGGGACTATTTCATTTTTGTCTTTGTGTCTTCAGTGCCTAGAACAGTGCCGGATATAGTAGAAATTTAATAGATGTTCATTGAGAAAGAAAGACAGACAGACAGACAGACTCAGACTTTCTTGTTTCATTTTAATAAGTATTTTTTAGCATCAGATGTTATTATCATGCTATAGATTTCATTGGTAGAAAACAACAGAATAGATTAAAGATGTATATTTTCATTTTTGTACTAGAATTCTCTTTAGCACTAAATATGCTTCAAAGGCAATTCACATATATAAAAGTCATCATAAACATCCTTCTGTTTACTACTAAACACATTTTGACTCTAGCATTCTTTGAAATCAGGTGCACACACCACAAACACAGCTAATGGGAGCTGTGCCACTTGATTTGACAGAAATTCAAGTACCCACGCCCTTACTAGTACATGGCACGCAGAGAGAATTGGAGGTGGATATTTACCAACTTGACAGAATAATTATTGGTGACAAGAGAAAAGATTCAGGTGAATTAATTAATGGCTAATTCAATTCTTTTTGAAGAAAATGTAAGTGGGGTATTTTTAGGGAATCTTTTAAAATATCATTGTCAAGCAAAAATTAGAGCTTGTCAACAGTAATGAGGATTCAGTCAAATGTGCATTCAAGGTTTTTCAAAGTCTTTATAACTTTGTCAAGGAATCTCATGGGCTATAAGCTAATTAGCAATACACTTTTTATAAAACCAAAATTCTTCACTAAAAGACAAAGACTTTGTTCAAGAAATAATCAGGAATCAATAAAATGTATTTAATTTAAAGTTTTATACACTTTTGACATGGTCAATGAGGAAATTTGCTACAATAGACTACATATTTGTTATAAAGGTTTTATTTTTCTTTTGTAACAGGGTCTTTGGAGCAAACTCAGATGTTCTAAAATGGAGGCATTCCTAAAGTGGTATGCCTGGGCATAAGATGAAGGTATTCTTTGTCCTCTACGACATGGATGTAGCCTCCTTTTAATTGACTGTTTAACTGGAACAACTTGTGTCTTTAAAAGATGTGAAAATAAGACAGTCATTTATTCTGGTTTTCACTTTTTCTTGTCTATACCTTCCTCTGCTTAAGGAAGCTGAAGATCACAGTTTACCCACAGTACTGGCACTATGAACTGAACTGGTAAGAGTGAAAGGACTTTCTTCCCCTGACCCATCCTTTACCCCACCTCTGAGAAATGAGCCTAGACTATTTGTTTGCTCAGTTCTCAGTGCCTGCAGTCATCCCCACCAGACCCAGGAGTTAGAACCATGGTGACCTTGGAGACAGGATTATAGGCAGTATAGTTTCAGCCAGCCAACCTGGCAGGAAGCCCAGAGAATCCAAGATATGTAGAACTCAAACCCAAGCAGGATTTTGGACTTGGAATTGTGTCCTCTACAGTAATTGAATTAATCTGTGACCCAAATCCCCTCCCCATTCCCCAGAGGCTGTGGTGGTGTAAGAGGGAAGGAATATCATATCTCCTATCTGGTATTGTAAATTTGTATATTTGTTATTATACCTTTGAGTAAATATTTCCTTGTAAAAGCTAATCCAGCTGTTAGTGGCTAAATGAAAATGTGGTGCAGAGGACCCTCTTGCACTTAAAGGAATACCACTGGGAACGTTGGAGATATTTACAGAAAGCCTAGCTACCAAAAAAATGCTCTTTACGGGTACCAGAGAACCCTGGGAGAGAAGTAAAATGTAATCTGCCTGACATGGAAGCAGTAAAGGACAAGGTAGTGAGTGTTATACTCTGGTATTGAATTGAATAGGGTATCTCAGAGGAGAGGGGAAAATGCTTGTTAGTTGAAAAGAAATAATTTAAAAGAAAGTGAGTGCTGCAATGGATATTTTGAATTATTTGAATAGTGATCCTTTTATAAAACGCTTCGAAAAAAGGTCATTTGAGCTTCAAAAGATCTATTTATTGCTTCAACTTTGGTATGTGATCGAGTAAAACTCAAAATCTTTTTAAGTTGAGACAAATTGTGCCCACTAAAAATGTATTCATTTATTGTCTATTTATCTGTTTCACAACATCTTCCATGTTATATGAAGTCTATTATGTGTTGCCTGCTATCTAGAGAGGCTACATAATATAGGAGATATATAGCTGGGCTTGGGTTCAAATTCTACCTCAGATATTATGTGACCCCAAGAAAGTTACTTAACCTCCCAGTGTTCTAGGCCATGGGTCAGCAAACTCTGGACTATGGCTGTATTTGGCCTGCTACTTGCTTTTGTGTGATATGGAGTAAAGAATGCTTATTTAGATTTTTTAAATGGGTAAAGTTTTCTTGTATTTATTGTTTTATTGTAGCTAAAAACATGAAGAGGTTTTTAAGAAACAGGCAGCAAGTTGATATGGCCTCATTGTAGTTCATCAATCCCTGTTCTAGGTCATTCTCTAAGAATATCAGTTATAAAGAAGGCAAAGGCTGTACTGATAAGGGAGTTTGTTACCCAAGAGTTCTTTTTATCAATGAAATCGAAGGTCCAGTCTCAGACCTTATCCTTATTTTATATGTGTCCTATTTGAGACAGCTGGATGCTATGTAAACAAAAATATTGAAATTAGATTGATCATTTTTCAACTAGGTACAAGTTACAGTTTTTTGTTCAGATACCTGAGGAAAAGGTGAGAAAATGGTGAGTGATATAACTTTGTATTCATGTACACCAGTTTCTATTTACTACAACATGGTGCCAACACTCTGACCAGAGACACCGATGGCACCTGAAGACTGTAGTGCTACGTACAGTAAGGGGAGAAAAAAGGCAGGGAAGAAGGCTAGAATGCTCTAATGCTTTGACAGAAAAGCTCTAGTGGGACCGGAAGTGCACAGGGCTCTATAAAACATGGATGTGAACTAGAAGGTCTGGAGAGGAGATGGTAGTGAAAACAAAAACACTCTATCCCACAATAATTGAGGGTAGTCTGAAACTTACCACTCCTTTACTTTCAAGGAGACAAGGCAAAGCATAAACTAATGACAGTAGTCCAGTAAATCAACATTAGGACAAGATAGAGCCCAATGATGCAAAGATGTGAAAGGAGGCAGAACCTAACCCTACAGCAAAGTGTCAGGTCAAGAATGACAACTATAAAGAGGAGTACATATATCAGAAGGAGATACTGGGAGGTGGAGCCAAGATGGTAGAGGAAAAGCAGACACTTGCTCAAGCTCTCCCCCAAATCTCTTCTAACACCTGTAAAAAAATGACTCTAAACAAATTCTACAGCTACAGAACCCATGACAAGACAGAGTGAAACAAATCTCCAGCCCAAGATGGCCTGGATGGTTGCAGGGAAGGGTCTATCACACCGTGTTGGGAGCAGAGTGCAGCCCAGTGTGGGCCACACATGCACAGACCAGGGCACTGAATCACTGAGCTGTAGCAGTTTGCACACTTCTCAAACAACAAAATCCAAAGACGACTTAGCAGGTGAGTGGGAAAACTCTTTTGGACCTGAGTGAGAGAAGGGCATGGTCTAGCCCCAGTCCCCAGTGGCAGAGGTGGCTGCAGCAGTGGTGGCATCAACAGCAGCTGCTACTGCATTCAGAACTCCAGGCCCACAGATGGTGGGGGCAATCAAGCAGCTGATCAGAGCGGGAGTGCAGGGATCTCTTTGCTGGTGCTGAGGCAGGATTCTCTCGCTTTCCCCTGCTTGGATCTTGGTCACAGTCCTGGTTGGTGGTCCTGGGGAGGAGTACTGGTGTGGCAGAGCTTGCAGTGGCTTTTGAGAGGGAGTCCTCCCAGCAATCTCCAATTAAAGGAAGAAAAGAGTGTTTGCTTGAGGTCACTCACAGACCAGACCACAGGCCAGTAGAGAAGTAACATGTCTCTTTTGAACAAATCACCTTAAAGAAACTGAAAACTTATGGGGACCTAAAAGTAGCTCAGAAAACTGCAGTGCAAAACCCCTGAAGCTTGGGACAGAGTACTCTCCATTCTGGAAGCAGAGTCATACCTTGACAAAGAGCTCAAAAATCAAGTAATTGGCTAAGAAAAATGGGCAGACAGCACAAAAACACTCAGACTATAGAATCTTACTTTCGTGACAAGGAAGATCAAAACATACAGCCAGAAGAAGTCAACAAAGTCAAAGTTCCTAAATCAAAAGCCTCTAAGAAAAAGATGAATTGGTCCAGGCCATAGAGGAGCTCAAAAAGAGCTTTGAAAATCAAGTCAGAGAAGCAGATAAAAAATTAAGTAAAGAAATGAGAGAGATGCAAGAAAATCATAAAAGGAAGGCAACAGCTTGCCAAAGGAGACCCCAAAAAAACTTAAGAAATGACACCTTAAAAAATAGAGTAACCCAAATGGCAAAAGAGCTCCAAAAGGCCAATGAGGCAAAAAATGCCTTACAAAACAGAATTGGCCAAATGGAAAAGAAAGTCCAAGAGCTCAGTGAAGAAAATAATTCCTTAAAAATTAGAATGGAGAAAATGGAAGTTAATGACTTTATGAGAAATCAACAAATTATAAAACAGAAACAAAAGAATGAAAAAATAGAAGACAATATGAAATATATCATTGGAAAAACTGCTGACCTGGAAAATAGATCCAGGAGAGATACCTTAAGAATTATTGGACTACCTGAAAGCCATGATCAAAAAAGATCCTAGACATCATCTTTCAAGAAATTATCGAGGAAAACTGCCATGACATTCTAAAACCAGAGGGTAAAGTAGAAATTAAAAGAATCCACTCATTACCTCTTGAAAAAGATCTCCAAAGGAAAAATCCTAGGAATATTCTAGCCAAATTCCAGAGTTCCTAGGTCAAGGAGAAAATATTGTAATCAGCTAGAAAAAACAATTTGAATATTGTGGGAACACAATAAGGATAACACAAGATCTAGCAGCTTCTACATTAAGGGACTTAATGTCTTGGAATATGATATTTTGCGGGTCAAAGGAGCTAGGATTAAAACCAAGAATCACCTATCCAGCAAAACTGAGTATAATACTTTGGGGGAAAGTGTATTTTCAATGAAATAAAGGATATTCAAGCATTTTTGATGAAAAGACCAGAGCTGAATAGAAAATTTGACTTTCAAATACAAGGATCAAGAGAAGCATGACAAGGTAAACAGGAAAGAGAAATCATAAAAAAACTTATTAAAGTTCAACTGTTTACATTCCTACATGGAAAGATGATGTGTGTAATTCATGAGACCTTTCTCAGTATTAGGGTAGTTGAAGGGAATATATATATATAGACAGGGGGCACAGGGTGAGTCGAATATGAAGTGATGATATCTACAAAATAAAATTAAGAAGTGAGAGAGGAATATAGGGAGAAGGAGAAAGGGAGAGATAGAATGGGGTGAATTACCTCACATAAAAGACAAGAAAAATCTGTTATAATGGAAGGGAAGAGAGGGGAGGTGAAAGGGAATGAGTGAACCTCACTCTCATTGGATTTCACTTAAGGAGGAAATAACATACACACTCAGTTGGGTATCTTACCCTATGGGAAATTAGGAGAAAAGGGAATAAAAGAAGGAGAGATGATAGAAGGGAGGACAGATTGTGGAAGGGGGTAATCAAAAGCAAACACTTCTGAAAAAGGACAGGGTCAAAGGAGAAAATTGAATAAATGGGGGAAGGGATAGGATGGAGGGAAAAAATAGTCTTTCACAACATGACTATTATGGAAGTGTTTTGCATAACAATACATGTAAACCTATATTGAATTGCTTGCTTTCTCAAGGAGGGTGGTTGGGGAGGGAAGAAGGGAGTGAATTTAGAGCTCAAAGTTCTAAAAACAAATGTTTAAAAATGTTTTTACATGCAACTGGGAAATAAGATATACAGGCAATGGGGTATAAAAATCTATCTTGCCCTACAAGAAAGTAAGGGGGAAGGGGGGAAGGGGGGGTTGGGTGAGTGGGATGATAGAAGGGAGGGCATACTGGGAAAAGGAGCAATCAGAACACATACCATCTTGGAGTGAGAGAGAGGGGAGAGATGGGGAGAAAAATAGTAACTCAAAATCTTGTGGAAATGAATGTTAAAAACTGAAAATAAATAACCTAATCTAAAAAAGGAGATACTAAACATTATGAAAAAAATTATTGTAGCTCAAAAAACACCCCAAAGTTAAACCCACAAGAAGAGAGTAACCCCACAATAGTATAAGCAGGAAAAAAGTCTTGGTCACAAAAATTAGAACAATACCTAGAAGAAGTTAAGCAAGAGGTGAACAATGAAATCAGTGTGATAGAGGAATAAATTGGAATAAGAACGAACAGTTTAGTAAAGAAGTTGGAAAATGTTAGCCTAAGAGTGATGCCCTGAAAATCACAACAGAAAGAGCAGAACTGAATGATTTTAGGGAACAAGAATAATTTAAAAATAAAAAATTAATAAAATAGGAGAAATACAATGTAGCTACTATCATAGTAGAAAAAGACCAGGGAGAAATATTTTACGAATCATTGGATTCCATGAAATCTATGAACAAAAAAAAATCTAGATTCTTGAATTTGAAAGTCAATTTTTCTATTCAGCACTGGTCTTTTCATTGAGAAAGCTTGAAAGTCCTCTATTTTATTGAAAATCTATATTTTTCCTTGGAGTATTATACTCAGTTTTGCTGGGTAGGTGATGTTTGGTTTTAATCCTAGCTCCTTTGACCCACAGAATATCATATTCCAAGCACGTTGATTCCTTAATGTAGAAGCTGCTTCATCTTGTGTTATTCTGATTGTTTCCACAATGCTCAAACTGTTTCTTTTTGGCTGCTTGCAGTATTTTCTACTTAACATGGCAATTGGAATTTGGCTCAATATTCCTATGAATTTTCTTTTGGGGATCTTTTTCAAGAGGTGATCCATGGACTCAATTTCTATTTTACCTTCTGGTTCTAGACTATCATAGCAGTTTTCCTTGATAATTTCTTGAAAGATGATATCTAGGCTCTTTTTTTGATCATGGCTTTCAGGTAGTCCAACAATTCTTAAGGTATCTTTCCTGGATCTATTCTCCAGGTCAGGGGTTTTTCCAATGAGAGATTTCACATTGTCTTCTATTTTTTCATTCTTTTGTTTCTGTTTTATAATTTGTTGATTTCTGATAAAATCACTAGCTTTCACATGCTCCAATCTAATTTTTAAGATGGTATTTTCTTCACTGGTCTTTTGGACCTCCTTTTCCATTTGGCTAATTCTGCCTTTTAAGGCACTCTTCTCTTCATTGACTTTTTGAAGCTCTTTTCACATTTGGGTTAATCTATTTTTAAGGTGTTTTTCTCTTCAGTATTTTTTGGGTCTCCATTAGCAAGCTATTGACTTGTTTTTCATGATTTTCTTTTTTAATAATTTATTTACTTAATTTATTTAATATTTTTAGTTTTCGGCATGGATTTTCACAAGAGTTTGAATTACAAATTTTCTCCTCATTTCTACCCTCCCTCCACTCCAAGATGGCATATATTCTGGTTGCCCCATTCCCAAGTCAGCCCTCCCTTCTGTCACCCCACTCCCCACCAATCTCCTTTTCCCTTACTTTCTTGTAGGGCAAGATGAATTTGTATGCGCCATTTCCTGGTTGTGTATCTTATTTCCTGGTTGCATGCAAAAACTTTTTTTTGAACATCTTCTTTTAAAACTTTGAATTCCAAATTCTCACCCCTCTTCCCTCCCCACCCACCCTCCCTAAGAAGGCAAGCAATTC
>CM053627.1:148416463-148433182 GCA_028646595.1 Phalanger gymnotis | reverse complement strand
GAAGCTAGGTGGGTACGCCCACCCTGCCCGCCGCAAGTGGCTTTGTTTGGCCTCCTGGTGGACACCCCGACTAGGAACTTTTTATCTATCTCCTGTGAAATACTTTCGGTATTTGTTAGGCCATTACAGAGGGTTTTTTCTACTGATTTCTGTTGAACTCCCTACAGAGGGGATGGGGCTATCACAGGTGTGGAAGAGGAGATAATTAACCTGAGATGAATATTGTCATGTAAGTGTAAAAATTTCCAGATATAAAAGTGTTTAGAGTGAAGAAAAATCCCTTGAAGCAAGTAGAATCTTCTCACAAAGCACTTTTAAGTATTCTGCTGCCTGAATGTTAAGTATTCTGTACATTTTCCTGAAAAACACTATAAATGGATTTTAATAAATTTCTGCTTTATAAAAGGTTTTTATGCACCGATATAATCGTATGATTTTTGTTATTTTTATTATTGATATAATTAATTATGTTAATAGTTTTCTTTATGTTAAACTAGCCTTTCTAACATAGTCTTACATAACATCACCTTCACACCATAATGAGGTATCAGAGTCATATTTTACTGGAGGGCTACAAAACTAAGTTGGGTAAAATCCCATTCTATTATTTGTGTGGGCTATAACTGTTGGAACAAAGAAAAAAATCAAAACAAAAACACCTCAAAAGAATAAAAACGGCAATATTGAGCCACAAAACTTATTAACATATATACATAAAAATGTTTTAATTTTTTTCCTCAGGAATAATTTGTTTGTATTTTCAAAATTCAATTTTTTTGATGACCATCATTTCTTGAATTTCTTGAATTCTCTTTGCTTTTACCTGTTTTTGTTAGCCATGGGGTCATACCTATTATTTCTTTGAGCTTTTTGAAATCTGTTCCTCTAAACCCTAGGATACACATTTGACCATTATCAGCATCTCTTTGGCTAGTACAAATTTCCAGATGTTGGAATCTTTTCCTCCCCAGATTTCTACTGCTTTCACTTCTCTAATTACTTACCATTGTTGGTACTCTAGAGCTGAGTCTAGAGTATCAGCTTCACTTGTTGAGTTCACACACTTAGGAGAAATAAGTTATAGCATTTCTTTTTCTAGGATGACTAATTTGGTAGGTGTCTTTTTTTCCAGTAAAGTACCTTTTATGTAGTAGGTGCTCAGTAAATATTTGTTGAATTTGAATTAGAACAATTAGTAATTGGACTAACAAATATTGCTGCTTTATTATATAAAATAAGTCTTTTAAAAAGGATTTTATTTTTGCCATTTACATGTCAAGGCAATTTTTAGCATTTATTTTTACAAGACATTGAGTTCCAAATTTTTTTCCCTCTCTACCTCCCCTCCTCTCTTCCTAAAATGGTAGAAAATTTGATATAGGTTACACATGTACCATCATGGAGAACATATTTCCATAGTAGTCATAGCTGTGAAAGAAGAAACAGATTAAAAGGAAAAAAATGAAAAAGAATAAAATAAATCAAAAAGTGTGTTTTGATCTGTATTCAGAGTCCATCAGTTCTTTATCTGGATGTGGATAACATTTTTCTTTGTGAATCCTTTGTATTTGTCTTGGATCATTTCGTTGCTGAGAAAAGCTGAGTCCTTCATAGCTCATCATCACACAATGTTGCTGATACTGTGTACAACATTTTGCTGGTTGTTAGGTCTTGAATCTGTAATTCAACTGACTTCTTCTTTAGGAATTTAGATGTTATAACACTTGGTACATATGTTTGGTATTGATTGCCTATGGTACCTTTTTAGCAAGATGTAGTTTCCTTTCTTGTCTCTTTTAATTAAGTCTATTTTTGCTTTTCCTTTGTCAAAGACTAGGATTGCTACCCTTGCTTTTTTTTTAAATTCAATTTTTAAAATTTAAAATTTTTAAAATTAAAATTCAATAAGTAGAATAGATTCTTCTCTAGTCTCTTACCTTTACTTTGTGTGTATCTCTCTGCTTCAAGTGTTTTTCTGGTAAAAAAAATTAAGATTTTAGGTTTTAATCCACTCTACTATCTGCTTCCATTTTATGGGCGAGTTCATCCCATTCGCATTCAAAGTTATGATTACTAACTGTATATTTCCCTCCATCCTATTTTTCTTCTTGTTTGTCCTCTCTCCTTTCAACCTTTCCCTTCTTACCTGTGATTTGCTTCTGTCTATCACCTCCCCTAATCTGCTTTCCCTTCTGTCAGTTGTCTCCTCCCAATCCCTTACTTAATCTCCTCCTCTCCTACTTCCCTGTCTGGTAAGATAGATTTCTATATTCAATGGGTTTTGTATATTATTACCTCTTGAAGCCAATAATGATAAAAGCAAGTTTAAGTGAGGCCCATTACCCACTCTCCCATTTTATCCTCCACTGTAATAGGTCTTTTGCACCTCTTCATGTGAAATAATTTACAGTATTCTCCATCTCCCTTCTTTCGGTACCTAGTGTACTCTTCTTTCTCGTTCTTTGCTTATTTTTTATGTCATTCTCTCAAATTCACCTTATACCCTTACCCTCTGTCTATGTATATTCCTTGTAGCTTTACTTTTATTGGTACAATTTTTGAGAATTACAAGTATCACCTTCTAACACATGGATGTGAACAGTTCAGCTCCATTGAGTTCCTTATGTTTTCTTTTTGCTTTTTATCTTTTTAGGCTTCTCTTGGGTCTTGATCTTGGAGATCCAATTTTTTGTTCAGTTCTGTTCTTCTCTTTATGAAGACACGAAATCTTATTTCATTGAATAACCTTTTTTCTCTTGAAATATTATGTTTAATTTCACTAGTTAGGGGGTTCTTGGCTGTGGTCCTAACTCCTTTGCTTTATGGAATATCATGTTCTGTGACCTCGCTTCTTTAATGCTATAGCTGCTAAGTCCTGTGTAATCCTGATTGTGGTTCCCCGATATTTGAATTATTTCTCTCTGGCCACTTGCAGTATTTTTTCTTTTACCTGATAGTCCTGTAATTTGGCTATAATGTTCCTTGGAGTTTTTATTTGGGGATCTCTTTCCTGAAGTGATCAGTGGATTTTTTTCAATACCTATTTTGCCCTCTGGTCCCAGGGTATCATGGCAGTTTTCCTTGATAATTTCTTGAAAGATGCTGTCCAGGTCCTCCTTTTGATTATGGCTTTCAGGTAGTCCAATGATTCTAACTTTGTCTCTCCTGGAGATATTTTCTAGGCCAGTTGTTTTCCCCGTACGATATTTTACATTTTCTTCTTTTTTTCATTCTTTTGAATTTGATTGATTCTTGATGTCTCATAGAGTCATTAGCTTCCACTTGCCCAATTATAACTTATAAGGAGTTGTTTTCCTCAGTCAGATTTTGTACTTCCTTTTTTATTTGCCAATTGTACCTTGTAAGGACTTGTTTTCTTCAGAGGATTTTTGTATTTCTTTTTCTATTTGGCCAATTCTATGCTTTAAGCAGTTGTTTTCTTTTTCCAAGTTGTTGAGTTTTTTTTTCAGGTCTCTTGCATTACTCACATTTCTATTCCCAATTTTCTTTCTACCTCTCTTATATGATTTTTAAACTCCTTTTTGAGTTTTTCCATGAGTTCTTTCTAGGCTTGAGAACACTTCCTATTTTCTTTGGGGTTTTGCCCAGTTGTGTTTTGACATTGTTGTCCTCTTCTGAATTTGTGTCAATTTTCCTTGTCACCATAATAACTTTCTATGGTCAGATTCTTTTTTTTGTTGTTCTCTTTTATTTTGCTTGTCTTTTTTGGCTTTTTTCCTTTCTTTTAAATTTGCTCTCTGCTTCTGGGGTGGAAGGGGCATTGTCTCAGGTTTCTTGTGCCAGTGGTTGCAGGCCCTGGCTATTTACCTGGTGGTACACTGATGTTGTCTTGAGGCCCATGGGGGGACCCTCATATCTGGTGCTGCACTGAAGGAGTGGGATGGGTGGTGCTGCTCAAGGTCACAGGGGTCTGGCAGGTTACCTTGTGCTGAGCCAGGGTCCTAGTGCTGGTGTCTAGTGTGTCCTGAGGCTTATGGTGTTTCTGCATTTCCCTGGGGTACACTGAAGCATGTGGCTATCTGGCTGCTGGAGGTTGCCTGTTTGCTTTGGGATTTGCTGAAGTTCTTGGCAGTTCTTGGAGCTGGAGTTTGCCAATTATCTTGGCTATGCTGAGGCATGTGGGGGAGGGAAATGCTGGTATTGGCATTTGCCTGCTCCACTGCACTGGGGCTCAGGATCTCCTGCTGGTTTGCTGAGATGGGGCTTGCTTCTGGTTTGCTGTGATGTTTCTTGTCCTGGGCTGTGCTCCCCTTTTACTCAAGTGAGAAAGACTTTTCTTGTGATTCCTCCTAATTTTTTGGACTAAAAGATTATTTCACCCCAACTTTTTTCTGGTTCTGCCGTTCTAGGATTTGTTTTGGGAGGAGGGGTGTGTGTGCTATTTTATGGTTGTTTGGAGGTGAATACAGGAAAGTTACAGTGTTTTACTGCTTACTCTGCCATCTTGGCTCTTGGAAGTCCTCCTGCTCAAAACTAGTCTTTTGAGTAGAGAATACATAACTTCTCCATAATTAAGAAACATCTTTCTTATCTGGTGCAATCTGCTCTCAGCATTTACATTTTGCATTATTATACTGTAATTTGCATTTCCATCCTGAATCACTACAACAGCTTTAAAAAGGAACCATTCATTTGTTCATTCAACAAACAGGGTTATTGAAATAGTCTTATTGAAAGAACATTGGCCTGAGAGTTGAGATATATAGCTGTTTTTGTACCTAACTCACTGTTTTAATTTGAATTTTAACTTCAGTTCAAAGCAAAGTTTTAACTTTACTTTTCTGGGACTCAGTTTTCTGCAGTGTAAAATGAACCTGATGGACTAGAGGATCTATAAAGTACCTTTAAGTTCTAACATTCTATTTATTGAGGTGAAAGAACATTTTTAGATTAGTAACAGTGAAGACATAAAGAAGGCAAGTGAAAAGGTCAGTATTTGAAGTTTTGAATTCTGAGATAATCTGTGCGCAAATTTATTGCAAGGAGTATTTCTGTTAATAGATTCAATCTTTTTCCGTTATGTCTTGGAATTGTCCTATTCCCCAATGACATCCAAGTGATTAATACTAACAATTGTGTGTATGTACCAGTAGTTGCCCTCAAATTCCAAAGCATCTTATCCTTCAAATTTCATAAATCACATACTTTAGATAAAAAATTTAAAGCCAAACTATTCCTATTTATAAACTTACCTTAAAACCTTTATTTTGATGTTTATGAGGATGTCTTTAAATAAAATGTCAAAAAATTTATATCCATTGACTTAGGTGAAAGTATCAACTTTAAAACTTACTACACTGACATTTATAAGTGTCAAACAAAGTTTGCAAGCTTCTAGTCTGTATAGGAAGCCAGGTTCCAGCTACTGACTATCAAAGAGTTATAGGAAGGGTGGGGATGGTGCACTCTATCAAGCACCAAGAATAAACCCTTTGTTTACTATTGAATTGTTCAAAGTGGGCTCTCATTAATGGAACTGATAGATGATGTTTCTGTAATCTCTCTTCACTTTCCTGCTTCTCTGCTGACTGGTTTGTCAATTAACCCAGGAATATGCTCTCAGCAGTGACTGGTGTCAAGTTTGCTTTTTGCTCATAGAACCCACCAGGACCTAATCTCCTAGATCCTTGGATTTGCCTCTGTCTTGACTCTCTACTCCACTCATATCCACTGTTTGCTGGTTTGATGAAATTCTCTGCTTACCTTTAGACATCCAAGCCTGATGAGAGCTAAAGAGCCTAACCATCCTCTACCTTTGCCTGCTATGAGTCCTTTCTGCTATTCTGTGAGGTCACATAGTCCTACCCCATTATAGGCTGGTTCATCTATCTATACATTCTTCCACCAACCTCTTCATCTCTCATCTCTAGAGAATTCCAGAAGAACATCCCAGTGATTATAAGAAACATTAACAAAAGCAGTATGAAGAATATGGAAGTCTAGGCCGATTTTTTTTCCCCTGCAAGGTGGTCTGCATTTCTTTTAGCTACAGCAATTAACCAATGATCCTCTGATTATTTTTGAAAAGTTCAAATGATAGCTTTGTAATTTTTTCCTTATACTTATAGGATATCTTACAATAATAGCTCCTATGGAGAACAAGTATGATTTAGTGAAACTAAACAACATAAATTTATTTCCTAGTGTACATAAACAGATTTACCAAATGCACGGAGGCTTCACTTTTGCTCATAAATGTATGATCTGGTTCATTTCCTAACTCTTCTGACTGCTCTTTCTCTTCAGTTCTTTTTCTCTTTCCCAGCTCATGAAATGGTGTTTCTGATCTACAAATTTCTGACCTTAGTGTACCTCATTGCTAGATAAATCTATATGTTAGATTTGATTGCATCACTCTCCTATTAAAAGCTATAAAATAATGATATATGCATGTGTATATATACATATATGTATGTGTATGTTCATGTACATATGGAGTAATATATATTTATAGCAGTCAAACCTATGATATCATCAGTATAGAGAGCTCCTAGTGGGGAAAGCCTTCTACTAACATAACTAATCATGTTACTTATTTTGTTGGAGAGTTGCCTGAGGCTTTGAGAGGTTCAGTAATTTGCTCATGGCTATTCAGCCAGTATATGTGTAAGGCTTGGAGCCCTGTTGAACTTCCTCACTCTGAACTGACCCCATCACTAATTCTCTCACTCTCTCTCTCTCTCTCTCTCTCTCTCTCTCTCTCTCTCTCTCTCTTCCCCCCGAAGGAGAGGCAGTGTGGCGCAGTGCCAACAACAACAGAATGTGAGCCAAAGGAGAGAGTTTCAAATACAACCCCTACCCCTTACCACCTATGTAACTTTTTTTTATTACTTAATGTCTCTGATCTCAGTTTTCTAACCAGTAAAATGAAGGAGGTTGAATTAGATAATCTGTAAGATTCCTTTTAGCTCCAAATCTATGATATCAAATATTTATCCACTATACTTACCACAGAGTCTCTCATCTGTAATTTGTACATACGAGAATCTTAGGTTCAAAATCATTAAGTGGCCTGTCCGAGGTAACAGTTAAGTAAAATTCTAGTGCTCTTTTCTCTATACAGCACTTAAGGCAACAATGTAATATATCCTGACAAAGCATTTACAGAACCAAGTTGAAAGTCAGCAATCAAAATCCTCCCTGCTGTTAAGGAATATTGCTTAGATAAAATGCCATTCCCCAAATCACTTCTCTTGCTCTGTGAATATTAATGGAAAACTGCCTAGCTACCTTGGGTTTCAAGTATCAACACATCCCAAGGGGTCATAAAGTCTTTCTCATATCAATAGTGCTGATTATTTGTTTGGCGATTGCTTGGAAAATAATTTCAGTGGCAGAGAAAACTATAAGCAAGATGAACTAATATAGTATGCATTAAATTGTAAATGAGAAAAATGAAGGTGGTGAAAATGAAAAAGCAGGGAGTGAGAGGAATGTACAGGAATAGAAAATATGACTGACATAGATAAAGTATTTTATTCTGACTCAGTGAAAAACTAAAAAAAAAAATAAACTGAGTGAGAATCTTAGATGTAGAGTGCCATAGAAGTCACTAGTTTTTATCTGGTCAATTCAAGAGGAAGTTTTAATAGAGCATTTGGGAACTGAATAAGTGATTGAGCTACTTCTTTTGATGGTATATTATTCTATTACCCTTGGGCTGTAACATTTTATTTTCCCCAAGAACTTTTCATATGTTAAAACAGGTGAGATTGCTGGTTATTCCCTTAATGTAGTATGTGTTGTTAATGAAAATACTTTCCCAAACTCTGAATACTTCTTTATTATGAATAGGCTAAATATAACATAACTAAATAGCTACTATCTTTTCCCCAACATCTTTCTTTGAATAACATCAACATAAAAGCACTTTTGGACCTGAGTCCTGGATTTTAGTTCTGCAGCTAATTCTTACTACCTGGTTACTTGAGGTAATACATTACACTTCTTGGGTCCTCAGTTTCCTCATCTGTAAAATGGGAACAATGATATTAATAATTCTTACCTTACAGGGTTATTGTAATGGAAGCACTTGGCCAATCTTTAAAGTGTTACATAAATGCGGGTTTTATGACTACTACTAATTTTTTTTCGCAGTAGTAGAAAGAGACATGGGCACCTCCAAGGTATGCTTTTAGATAAAAACCTAGTTAAAGGTATCTTAACCTTTTTAACATCAAGTACGCTTTTGGCAATCTGGTGAAGCCTAGGGATCCCTTCTCAGAATAATGTTAACAAACGCAGGTAATAAAATACATAGATATTTCTGCATCATGTGGCCAACAAGATAAAGGGCTAGACATTTTCGCCTCTCCTTACAGTCTCTCAAACCTCTCCAAATATGTGGAAGAGATACAGCAATTCTATCTGTCTCTGTGGTTTAGGGCACCAAGAATCCAAACAAGATAAAAGTCCAATGAACTAACAGTAAAGAAGGCTAAACTCTAACTCTGAATACATTTAGCACTTGTCTCCCATACTACCTGCCACATGTGTAAGGATGCAAAAGCTTGCCCAAGTACTTGCCACAGAACTCAACTCTGTCTTTTCTCTCCTTCCCCATTGCCTCAGAAAACCAGGTTGAGACAGCAATGTGGTGGCACTATACTGCAGCAGAATTCAGCAAGAGAACTGAGGAGCAGAGGGAAGTGGGGCAGGACAGGTTTTGTGTGGCTGTGGGGGCACTGCACTAAGCCTGAGGGAAAAAGACCAGCATGCAGCCAGACCAGTTCTATTTCCTGCTCCCTATCACCTCACCCCACCAGAAGAGATTTGGGGCAGAGACTGGAACAATGGATTGTGAATTTCCCAGCATGGGAGGAAGCTGAGATAGTTTCAAGGTCCAGATCCCAGAGAAACCACCATCAAAGGAGAAGTCAGAAAAAGAGGAATAAAAGAAAAACATTAAAATTACCAAAGATCTCAGGTGGAATAAAGCTCAAACACCTTGAGTGTAAGCAGATAAACAAACAAGTAAGATATTACTAATAGAAAGGAATAAGACATCCAGATCAGTTAAAAATGTTGAGACATCTATGAATAAATATTGAAAAGAAGAGGAAAATGAATCAACACCTCATGAGGTAGAGCAATCTGGATGCCGGGAGATCATCAAACCAGAGCAAGATGTTCCTGAGTGTTTAAAAAAGAAATAAAAAACTGTAAAAGCAAAATTTCTGGCCTCTACAGCCAAAATAATTGGCAGAATAGGAAAAATTTCAATTCATGGTGGTAAGTCTCATTAAAGAAACCAAAGAGGTAATAACTGGTTTACACACAAGTGAAGACCAATTTGGAAGAAAAGAAAAGCGATGATGTTAAAACACTATCTCCTTATAAACAAAACACCTTGATCTTGAAGACAGGATGTGGAGAGACAACATAATGCCAGAAATTGTACAAGAAAACTGGCCAGACCTTCTGAATACAGAAAACAGAGTATCCTTTGAATGAATCCACAAATCCACTCTAGAAAAACAAACTAACAAAAAACTTGTCCTGCAAATTCAAGGGCACATAATAGTTAAATTTAACAATTCTAACGACAACAAATTCTGCAAGCAACTTGGAAAAAGACCTTTAAACACAATGAAAGGAAATTCAAATAACATAAGACTATTCTATAGATACAAGAAACTGTAGAAAGGAAAGGAATTAAGAAGAGTAAAAGAGATTGATATGCAATTCAAGGTAATATATCCTGTAAACCTGAACCTAACCATTAAGATAGACATTCAATAAAGAGTAGTTCAAAATATTTCTAGAAAGAAAGCCAGACTCCAACAAATGATTTGTTTTGCAAACATCTTAGACAACAGAAATAAAAGAAAGGTAAACAAATACAGCCACCAAGGGCAAACAAAATAGCAAAAGAGAGACCCTGAAGAGATTTCTTTCTAAAAATACACAAAAAGACCAGGATGAAAGCAGAAGGCAAAAGAAGTAAGTGTAGAAAATGGACCTGTAACATCAAGGATAAATCCTCAAAACACTCTGCTTACAGGTAAATTAATGATTTTTTTTTTTTTTTGGTGAGACAAAAGGGGAAGAAGGGAATATAGAATTGATAGAGGGAAATATGAGATGTACTCTAATCAAGTCAAAGGCTAACAATGAAGTAAAAAATAATTCCTGTAGTCAATCAGGAAGAGGAGAGCCACCAAGAAACTGGTCAAGTGGACAAAGGAAGAGATTTTAATGAGGGAGGGGAGTAACTATTGTTTCAGTAGTAGATGGGGATATCAATAATAAACACTCCCATGGAGAAGAGATATAGTCTATTAAAAAGTATAGAGACCTTATAACAGATATAATATGTAGTGATATGGTGATTTGAAAGACCTCTCAGCCTGTGCCTGGGGGATAAGGAGAATAAGAGCCTTGGGGATAAATGGCACCCAGAGGAGTAGGAGGCATGGATTCAGGGAAGAGATTGCACAGTAAATGGGGAAAAATGACCAGTAGGAAGGCAAAAGTTAATAATGACTTGCCTAATAAGGGACATAGGAAAATTCCTGCTACTGCAGCAATATTTATCACCTGTAGGAACTAGTATTTCTAAGACAGGTATATCATAAAATGGGGGTCCAGAAGGTGAGAGCTACAAGGCAATGACAAAAAAAAAAACTATTTAGAAGATAAAATCTAACATAAGTACCTCAGACATTTTAATTCCATGATGGCTAGAATACACAGATAGGAAAGATAAATAATGAAGAGAATGAGGAAAAGAAATTCTTTTTAGCAATAAGTACAGAAAATGTTCATTAACAAAACAAATTGAAGGGGAAAAGAGGAAAAAGGAGTGTACTTGACTAAGTGGGAGAGGAAAAGAGAAGGGAAAAATAAGTAACTAGATAAAAGGAAGAAGAAAAAGGGAACTAATAAGTTAAAACTCCAAAAGTAGGAAAAAGGATATTAAATGGGCAAAGGTAGAACTCAAGGATGAGGGAAAGAGAGCCAGTGTGAGAAAAGTTGCCTTAGAGTAAGCTCAAATACTGAAATAAAGTACTGTGTTAATTCTACTTGGGGGGGGGGTGCAATATTAGAGACAAATGAAGGAAAATATAAACCTGTCTCATGACTTTAAATGTTATTAGATTAAACACAATCCAATAAAATGTAGAAAGAGTGACAGATTGGATAAGAAAATAAAAATCCACAAGAGAAACACATTAAAAAAAGACATACCAAAAAAAAAAACCCAAAACAAAATGAGGGACTAGAATCATTTTTTTTCACAATGTATCAAGTGAATTTTTTTAAAAAAGCAGTCGCTATTAGCATCATCAGACAAAGCAAAAACAAATATTTACAACATAAAAAGAGATAAACAAGAAAAACTATATTATACTGACAAGAACCACAGACAACAAGCCAATATCAAAATTAAATTTACATGTACCAAATGTCTTTGCACCTAAATTTATCAAGGAAAAATTAACTGAACTACCAGAAGACATAGAAAATAACACACTAGTGGAAAGAGGGTTCAATGTCCCCTTCTCCATTTTGGATAATTCTGTCTCAAAGATAAACAAAAGACAAAATATATAATTGAATGAATTGCAAAAACAAAAACAAAAAAACCCAACAATCCAGAGTTAAAGAGTCATGGTATTTTATAAATGGGTTTGGTAAAGAATATTTCTCAGAATCATATGGAACTTTTCCAAAAATCAACCACGTACTAGGACATAGAGATATTGCCAAAAAAAAAATGAATAAGGATAAACACATCCTTTACAGACTATAGTACAATAAAAACAGTAGTTGGTTCAGAGATTATAAATGAATGACACAGATACAAATGGAAATATAACATGAAATACGAAGCAATAACAAGGTCAAAGGGCATATTATAGATACAATTGATAATTATGTGGAAGAATATGATGATGATGAAACAACATACTAAAACTCTGGGGATATATCTAAAGCTATCCTCAGGGGAAAAATTACATACCTTCAAAGATAAATGAAAAAAATAGAAAAAGGGAAGATTAATGAACTGACTATACATTTTAAAAATTAGAAAGCCAACAAATAAACAAACATAGAATTAGCACAAAAGAAGACATTTAAAGTTAGAATAGATAAATTAGAAACAAAATTACAGAAATAATAAAGTAAAAGCTGATTTTAAAAAATGATTAATAAAATCAATAAAACTCTAGCAAATATGATTAAAATGAAGAGGACAAAAATTCAAATGAAGTAGCTCATCTGAGCAAGATGAAACCACAACAAAACCATAAATAAAATTATCAGAACATACCACGCACAGTTATATGATTAGAAAATTTAGAACAAAAAAGAAGCAGAGCAATACCTTCAAAAATATTAAATATTCAAACTAACAGACAATGGAATAAAAAAAAATTAATAACTATCAAAGAACTACCAAAGGTGGGAAAAAACCCCTTGTCCTTATAGAATCATAGGAGAATTCTACAAAACTTAAACAAATATTAGTACCAATACAATAAAAATCATTCTCCAAAATTTAGAAAGTACCCTACGAAATTCTTTTTAGGAGACAAACATAGTGCTAGTACCTATAACATAAAACAATAAAGTACAAGAGATGAACTATCAATCAGCATCATCAATGAATATGAATTCAAATATTTAAAATAAAATCCTAAAATATAGATTGAAGTGATTCATCAAAGAAATCCTTTATCATTACTAAATTCGATTTATACCAGAATTCAAGCATCTTTGCATTAGGAAAATAATCAACAAACGCATATAAAAACAAAAACTATCCAACCACATGATTATTTCAACAGATGCAAAAAACCTTTTGACAAAGCACAAAATTTATTCATTTATGCAAACATTTCAACAAAAGAAAATTAGAAAGATGTTTCATAAAAAAGTGTCTGTCTAAAACTGAGAGCAAGCAAAATATGCAATGGGTTATTCACTAGAAACTTTTGCATGAAAACAGGAGTAAGTAAGGATGTCTGCTCTTCCATTATTGCTTCATATATCTCTGGAAATGCTATCAATAATAATGAGATGATGATGATGCTATAGTCTACTAAGAAAACAGTGGGGAATCAGCAAAAATGCTAATTTATATAATCAGTAGCTTCAGCAAAGTTGCAAGCTTCAAAATAAACCCTTAGAACAGCAGTTCAAAATATTAATTTTCAAAATGAGGCAGTAGTAGAAAGGGAAATCTTTTTCCAAATAATTGCAAAATGTGGATAACCTCTAGGACTCAATCTACCAAAGCACAAAAATTTTTTGTAACAATTTAATTACATAGTGCTCCACCAAGAAAAAAAAAAAAACTACTTCAACAGCTGGAGAAATATTCAGTGCTCATGGTTGGATCATTCCAATATAACAAAAATGATAATAGTACCAAAATTATTTTCTACATTTAATGATATACCAATCAAATTGTTAAAGGCATACTTTATGGAACTTGATAAAATAATTACAAAAATTCATTTGGACAATAAAAGATATAGAATATCAAGGGAAATAACAAAAAAGAGGTAGGAATGAAGGGAGAATAGCACTTTTAGGCTTAAAATATAGCATAAAGCAGTAGTCATCAGAACAATCTGGTATTGGTTAAAAAAATCAAATGGTAAATCAATGGAACAGACTAGAAAAGGGAGAATCATAAACAGTGGAACTTGATAAACTAGAAAACTTAATTATTTAGAAAAGAACTTCTCTTTTTTAAAACAATTTTTAACAAAAATTTATTTTTAACATCCACTTTAAAAACATTGAGTTCCAGATTCCCTCCCTCCTTCCTGTTCTTCCCTACCCATTGAGAAAGCAAACAATGTGATATCAATTATACATGTGAGGTCATGTAAAAAATATTTCCTTAATAGCCATGTTGCAAAAAAGAGATGACAATGAAAAACAAGAAACATAAAGTGAAAAAGTATTCTTCAATCTTCACTCAGTTCTCAGAGAAAACTCATTAGTTCTCTCTCTGGAGGTGGATAGCATTTTTAATCATGGGTCCTTTGGAATTGTCTTGGATCATTATCTTGATCAGAGTAGCTAAGTCTTTCACAGTTTACTATATTGCTGTTGCTGTGTACAATATTCTTCTGCTTCTGCTCACTTTTCTTTGTTTCAATTCATATAAATCTTCCTGGGCTTTTTTGCAACCATCCTGCTCATCATTTCTTATAGCACAATAGTATTCCATAACATTTTTATACCATAACTTATTTAGTGATTCTCTAGTTAATGGGCATCCCCTCATATTCCAGTTCTTTTCCACTACAAAAAGAGCTGCTATAAATATTGGGATACAGACCTCATGTTGGTATTGTTGGATGAAAATGTTTGAATAGTTTTAGAGATTGTGTTCCTCAGGGCCCCTGCCTGCTTCCTTGAAATAGCAAATACTTCTTTCTGCCCTGAAACTGTAACCTAGAAGTGGGTATAGAGTACTCCATTATTGACCTAGTGCTGCACAGGACTCCCCTGCAGTCTCTTTCTGACCACTTGTCAGATCCCCTTACCATTTCTGGCTTGAGAACTTCTGAAGCTGCTGCTGCTGTTGTTGCTGCCTCCCAGGCCCACTATTGGTGTTGCTGCCATGTAGACTCCAGGCCATCCCACACCTCAGTGTCACAGACCTCTCTTGCCTACTTCCTAAGTTATCTTGGACTTGAAAAAATGCCTCACCTTAACTTTTTGTTGGTTATGCCACTCTAGAATTTTATTTAAGGCCTTATTTTAAAGTTGCTTGGAAGGGGTGTTGGGAGAACTTGGCTGCTTCCTCTACTCTGTCATCTTGGTTCCAAAACTTCCTTTTCGATAGAATAGTTCTGGGAAAACTGAACGGTAGTCTGGCAGCAATTAGGCTTTACACCATATTCCACAATGCATTCTAAATGCATATGTAACCTTAATATTATAAGATCATATAGTTTTAAATAATCAGGCAACCAGAGATAGAAGCAGAAGATAAAATAGATAACTTTGATTACATGAAACTGAAAAGTCTGTGTCCAAACAAAATTAATGCATAGGGGAGGCTGCCCTGGAATGGGAGAAAAAATCTATGTGAGTTAGAGAGTAAGGATGTGTGTGTGTATAACCATAAACCATTCTCCAATAGATAAGAGACTAATTGATGAAAAAAAAACAGTTCTTAAAGAAGTGCAAACTATTAACCATTTAAAAGAACCTCTAAATTGTAAATAATAAAAGAAATGCAAATTTAAAAAAACCCTGTGGTTTCTACTTATTCTCTGAAAATTGGCAAAGGTGGCTAAGGTGGCCATAGTCAACAATAGAAGGTCTGAGGGAATATAAGGACCCTAATGCATTGTAGATGAAGATGAGACTCAGTGCAACCATTTTGGAAAGCCATTTGGGATTGTGCAAACAAAGTGACTAAAATGTCCATACATATTGACCCAGAGATTTCATTGCTAGATTTATACTTCTAAGAAAACACTGATAAGAAAGTCCTCATGTTCACCAAAATATTTTTGGTATACATTTTGTTATCACTAAGAAATGGAAACAAAGTAAGTGCCCATTGTGTGGGGAATGGCTAAACAAATTGCATTATATGAATGTAATGGAATATTGCTATGTGATAAAAAAAATGACAGAGCTGAAATACAAAGAAGCAATGAAAACCTCCATGAACTAATGCAGAAAAAAGTGTGCAGGACCAAGATAACTTTACATATAACTGTCAGCAAAGAGAACTCCTTAACAGATATACTGGGCTCTAAGCCCCAAATGGAAGGCATTGTTAGCAGGACTGTAGCTGGAGAATATTCACAAGCAGCCTTGCCCTCATAGTTTCTGGAATTTCTCCCTCAATTGCTTGTTGTCTTCATCTATTCTTTTGGAGTCAGAATTTCAGGAACTGGAACAAAGAACATAGGTCTTGTACTCAAATTTCTCAGAGAATAAGAGACCTAGGATTTCTAATAGTCTGAGTTCCTCTGAAGAAGGCAGAAAGACATTGGTTTGGGTGGTAACTGCTGATGAGAGTAGGGCTTGGATTAATGACATTTTTTTTAATTTTTATTTTTAGTTTGCAACACACAATTCTACATAATTTTGAGTTCCAGATTTTTTCCTTCCCTCCCCCCCCTCCCTCCCCAAGATGGCATGGAATCCCATATAACTTCCATGTATAACTTGGCATTGAATTAATTTACACACTAGTCAAGTTGTAAAGAAGAATTATGACCAACGGAATGAATCATGAGAAAGAAGAAACAGAACCAAAAAATCCCCCCAAAACACAACCCAACAACAAATACAAAAGAGAGAAAAAAAGGGGCGGGGAGAAAAAGGCAAGCACGAAGTGTGCCTCGATCTGCATTCATACTTCATAGTTCCTTCTCTGGATGTAGATAGCACTCTCCATCGTGAGTCCTTTGGAGCTGTCTCTGCATATTGTGTTGCTGAGAAGAGCAAAGTCTGTCAGGGTTAGTCATCAGAAAATCCATATATGTGTGGTTGTGTATAATGTTGTCCTGGCTCTGCTCCGTTCACTCAGCATTATGTCGTGCAAGTTCTTCCAGATTGTTATGAAGTCCGTATCATACCCATTTCTTTTTTTTTTTTTAATAAATTTTATTCAATATATCTAGTTTTCAGCATTGATTTTCACAGGAGTTTGAATTACAAATTTTCTCCCCATTTCTACCCTCCCCCCGACTCCTAGATGGCATATAT
>CM053627.1:148373876-148415963 GCA_028646595.1 Phalanger gymnotis | reverse complement strand
ATAATGGAATATTATAAACTATGAAATGGCAAATACGAAGATTTCAGGGAATTTAGGAAGACATGTGAAATGATTTAGTGAAGTAAGCAGAACCAGAAGATAAAGACAATTACTACATTTAATTAAACAAATGAAAATAACAATAACAATATCTCAAATAATTATAATGACCAATTTTAGTCCCAGACAAAACATTTAAAACACACCATCTTCTTACCTCTGTTAATTATTGTATGTCCTTAAGCCAGTCATTTGACTTCCATAGACCTCAATTTCCTCATCTGTAAATTTATAAAAGAGAAGTAAATGATTGCCAATGTCCCTTCAAACTCTTAAGTTTATGATCCTGTGTTCTTTTGATTTTCTTGGTTGAGAGGTGGTTCAAAATGTAAACTAAGTCAGGCCCAGTCACCACATTCACTTGTTTTACTTAACTTTTTCTTCGTTATAGGGTGAGGGAAGGGAATATTTTCTTTTAGTTTATAACACTCAGTTCAATTTTTGAGTTCCAAATTTTCTCCCCCTCTTCCTCCTTCCTCCTTCTCCTTCCCCCACCCCTGCCCCGATGGCATGTAATTTGATATAGGTTCTATATATATGTTCACATTAAAATGATTTTCACAATAGTCAAGTTGTAAAGAAGAATTATAACCAATGAAATGAACCATGAGAAAGAAGAAACAAAACCAACAGAGAGAGAGAGAGAGAGAGAGAGAGAGAGAGAGAGAGAGAGAGAGCGCAAATAGTTTGCGTTTGCTTCAGTCTGCATTCAGACTCCCATAAGTCTTTCTCTGGATGTGAGTCACTTTTTCCATCATGAGTCTTTTGGAGCTATCTTAGAACCTTGTATTGCTGAGAAGAGCTAAGTCTATCAAAGTAAGGCATCACAGATACCATGTGTCTGCAATCATGCATAATGTTCTCCTGGTTCTGCTCCATTCACTCAGCATCAGATCATATAAGTCTTTCCAGGTTATTATGAAGTCTGTCTGCTCTTCATTCCTTATAGGACAATAGTATTCCATTACATTCATACACCAAAACTTGTTTAGCCATTACCCAGTTGATAGGCATCTCCTTGATTTCCAATTCTTTGCTACCACATAAAGAGCTGCTATAAATATTTTTGTACATACAAGTTCATTTCACACTTGTCTGATCTCTTTGGGATACCACCCTAGAAATGGTATTGCAGGGTCAAAAGGTATGCACATTTTTATAGCCCTTTGGGCATAGTTCCAAATTGCTCCCCAGAATAGCTGGATCAGTTCACAACTCCACCAACAATGTAACAGTCTTCGTATTTTCCCACATCCTGTCCAGCATTTATCATTTTCTTCTTTTGTCATGTTAGCCAATCTGACAGGAGAGATGTGGTACCTGAGAGTTGTTTTGATTTGCATTTTTCTAATCAGTAGTGAGTTAGAGCATTTTTTCATATGACTAGATATCTTTAATTTCTTCCTCTGAAAACTGCCTGTTCATATTCTTTGGCCATTTATCAATTGGGGAATGATTTGTATTTTTTACAAATTTGGCTCAGTTCCCTTTATATTTTAGAGATGAAGCCTTTATCAGAGGCACTGGTTGTAAAACTTCTTCCCCAATATTCTGCTTCCCTCTTAATCTTGGATATTGGCTTTGTTTGTACAAAAAGTTTTCAATTTGATGTGATCAAAATTATCCATTTTGCATTTCCCAATGCTCTCTATCTCTTGTTTGGTTGTAATTTCTTCCCTTCTCCATAAATCTGACAGGTAAACTGTTCCTTGCTCTCCCAAATTGCTTATGGTATCAGCCTTTATTCCTAAATTGTGAACCCATTTTGACTTTATTTTAGTGTGAGATATTGATCTATGCCCAGTTTCTGCCATACTGTTTTCCAGTTTTCCCAGAAGTTTTTGTGAAATACTGAGTTCTTATCCCAGAAGCTGATTCCCTGGATTTATCAGAGTAGATTACTATAGTCATTAACTACTGCATCTTGTGTACCTAACCTATTCCATTGATCTAACACTCTATTTCTTAGCCAGTACCAAGTAGTTTTGATGATAGCTGCTTTATAGTACAGTTTAATAGACATTAAACTGTATTATAAAGCAGCTATATGGCTAGGCCACCTTCCCTAGCATTTTTTTTTCATTAATTCCCTTGATATTCTGGACCTTTTGTTTTGCCAGATAAATTTTGTCATTAGTTTATCTAGGTCCATAAAATAATTTTTTGGTAGTTTGATGGGTATGGCACAAAATAAGTAAATTAATTTAGGTAAGATTGTCATTTTTATTATATTAGCTCACCCTAACCACGAGCAATTGATGTTTTTCCATTTATTTAGATCTGGCTTTATTTGTGTGAAAAGTTATAACAACAATGTTGCTAGCAGCTGCTATAGGGGTGTATGACCAACAAGACCAGCAACAAGAGCGGCCAGTATAGGTTCTTTGATTTGCTTTTCTAAGGAAAGCAACTTTAAGGGGTTAACAATCTCATTTTAATTGAACATACATATATCATTCACTTAGTTCAGGGGGGAAAGATCAGCTCCCTGAACTTCAGGGCAAATACAAACTGAAATTGCAAACAGAGACAATATAAACAGAGCAAATAACACAATTCAACAGACAGGCTTTGTCTGATAAAGATATCACATACATAGTGACCAAAAAGAGAAGCACTAACATTTGGTTTTTCTTCAAAGCCAAAGGGTTCTTAACAATGGCTACCCAGAGTCTCCACATCAACACTCTTCCAGTGAGTGAGAGCCCTGAACAAAACACTAACCTCTGAGTTTATATACTCTTCTTAGGGCCCTGAAAGCTTCACATCTAATCAGCAAAAGGGTGTGGGCCTGAGGCTTTGCACCTACTAAGACTTAATCAAAGGCACTTGGTTACTTTAGTATTCTAAAAGAGAAAACAGTAAAAAAAAAAAAAGTCCCACCTTAATTACCAATACAAAAGTGTTTTGTAATTGTGTTCATATAGGTCCTGGGTTTGTCAAGGCAGGTAGACTCCCAAATATTTCATATTGTCTACAATAGCTTTCCAAGGAATTTCACTATCTCTTGCTGTTTTTTTTTATTATTTATATATAGGAATGCTGAGGATTCATGTGGGTTTATTTTATATCCTGCAACTTTGCTGAAATTATTATCTGAAGTAGTTTTTCACTTGATTCTGTAGGATTCTCTAAGGATATCCTCATATGATCTGCAAAGAGTGATAGCTTAGTTTCTTCTTTGCCTATTCTAATTCCTTTAATTTCTTTTTCTTCTCTTGTTGCTAAAGCTAACATTTCTAGTACCGAATTGAATTATAGAAGTGTTAATGGACAGCCTTGTTTCACTCCTGATCTTACTGGAAATGCATCTAGCTTATCCCCATTTCATATAGTGCTTGCAGATGGTTTTAGGTAGATGCTACTTATCATTTTAAGAAAGACATCATTTATTCCTATGCTTTCTAGTGTTTTTAATGGGAATGGGTGTTGTGTTTTCTCAAAAGCTTTTTCTGCATCTACTGAGATAATCATATGGTTTCTGCTAGTTTTGTTGTTGATATAATCAATTATACTGATAGTTTTCCTAATATTGAGCAAGTCTTGCATTCCTGGAATAAATCCTACCTGGTCATAGTGTATTATTCTCATGATAAGTTGCTATAATCTATTGGCTAATATTTTATTTAAAATTTTTGCATCAATATTCATTAGGGAAATTGGTCTATAATTTTCTTTCTCTGTTTTGAGTCTTTCTGGTTTAGGTATTAGTACCATATTTGTGTCATAAATAGAATTTGGTAGCCTCCTTTGCCTATTTTCCCAAATAATCTATAATGTATTGGAATTAATTGTTCTTTAAATGCTTGATAGAATTTGTTTGTAAACCCATCTGTCCATGGAGATTTTTTCCTAGGGAGTTCATTGATGGCTTGTTCAATTTCTTTTTCTGAGATGGGGTTATTTAAGTATTTTACTTCCTCTTCTGTTAAGTGGAAGAGAATGTTTTTGATGCTGGTCTGTGACTGGAATATATCTAAATATGATTGGGATATAAGAACAGAAGGCATAAATAAAATGTATTTCAATATAGTTGAACTTAAGGAAAGTAAATACCAATTATTTAATTACAAAAAATATAGCAGACTTGTAATAGCTCAAGTAGTCAGATGAATATGGTAATATTTTTACCTTTGATTTTTTGAATGCCAAGTAGTTGCAGATTACTTAGAAGTGTGTTCTCTCTGATCACTATGACAGTAATATGATGTTTTACATTATGCACTTGACAAAAATATCTCTGCACAATCAGATTTTTGAGAACCAAACAGCAGGTGGTTCTGATGTCTCAATTTTAAATTTCCACAACCTTCTTTGATTTGGCTTCTGATTTAAGAAATGATTTTTTAAAGTAATTTCAGAAAATACCTTATTGTACACAAGGTGTTTATTGAAATTAAACTTCAAGAATTAGGTTATGACTGGCAATATTTTTTAGCCTAATACTGGTTGGCAGATTTCTGAATTTCATTAAAAGCCTAGCTTATGTCTCTTTTAAGTTACAGCTGAATCCTAAATAAAAATTGTTTTTACTGATAGATAATATTTACCTTGAGGCAAAATTGTGTGGTATGGGTAAAAAAAAAGTGCTATATTTAGAATCAGAAGATTTGTAGGAATTCTGAGTTTGCCACCTATGTGTCACATTGATCTAGTCATTTCACCTCTTTCTACTTCAGTTTCTGCATCCACAAAATAAGTATAATAATACTTGCTTTTCCTAACTCAAAGGGTCATTGGGAGAAGATCATTTTGTAAACCCTAAAGCAATAGTATAAATGACAGATATTTTAATTTTTTTCAAAATACTACAGTCGGAGAGAAAATTGGATTAGAACAGGAATTCTTAACCAGGGTGGGGCATCCATGGGTTTATTTAAAAAAAATTTCATAGCTTTATTTCAATATATTTTCCCCTTATAATCCTATGTATTTTATTTTATGCAATGAAAAATATTCTGAGGTTACTAGACTACCATAAGGGTCCATGGCACAACAAAGGGTAAGAATTGGACTAGAGGATTTCTAAACTTTTTTGGAGTTGAAGATATTTTATTTTGCTTCAAAGACTTCCATGGTTGAAATTCAACAACTAGTGGTCACCTTTCTGGTGATGTCTGTTCTCACACAGTAAGGGTGCTCCTCACAGTACAGGTACACAGCACAGTCCATTGCTAGAGTAGTATTTGAAGTTTTTCCACAGTATCTACCAGAGCTTTTTCTCTGCTTATATAGTCTTTCATGAGCAAATATCACCTTCATGCTTTGAGAAGCCATTAGAGAAGAGTTTTAGTAGAGGATCACTTGTCTCTAATAAAGATGCAAAGAAATCTATCATTGATTAGTATAAAGTATCTAGTTATATTTGAGTAGCTGTCACTGTATAGAAATGAATTAAGTACAATGTCATGAAATACATGGGCATAATATCTAAATACAGTCATATAATTCAGAAATATGGTCCCTTTATGTTGATTTTTTCCCATATGGAATTCTGTACTTAAATATGAGATTTGGTATAATAGCAATGGGCAGAAATCACCAACAAGACCAATTAGGTTAGCTCTGAATTGTTGGAAATATTTGTATACAAACTTATAAAATCATTGTTCTGCTCCATTACTCTATAGTTTGTATACATTTAATCTAATAACTACCATTTATTTACTGTCTGTAATATGCCAGCCAATATTCTAGGCTCTAGAGACACAGGGGCAAAAGCAAAAACCAAATGTGAAACCAAATAAAACAAAACAACAAAGGAAAAAACTGCACAAAAAGAACAAATTACCAGATGAGAGAGTAAAAGCCATTCAGATTCTTGTAAAGATGACCTATGTTATGGCCAAGCCATTTGACATAATTTACATAGTATACCTTCCAAGTATAGAAATAGGGAAAGAGCCTGAGTTTGAAGGAAATGTACCTTTTTCAAATTTTTCTCAAAAAGAAGTTGTCAGCAAATATTACTGCTGTAGCACAAGTGGTTCAAGTTCCATATGGTAGAGGTTGATCCTTAAGTTAATGAATTGCTGAATTCTTCTGTGGCTGAAATTAATAGTAACTCTCAGTGGAAAACACTGCAGTAATACAATAAAAGGCTTCCAGAGGCATAGGTTCCAGTGATGCTGTCTATACATTTGAGAGGTTGCTGGTTCCCCGAGAGGTGTATGCAAAAGTATTCGTTTAGTGATGGTTGTGATTATCAGATCATAATTGCATATTAATTGTCTTTAATCAGGGATGGCTTAACTCTTGAATTAGATCTATGCTAAAATAATAGCTCCCTTCAGCAAACTTTAATTTAGTACTTATCATTTATTAGAAAGCATGAAAAATGACAAAATAGCATCAGTAGATTGCATTAAGTAAATTTGGATTTTGGAAGGTATTTAATTCAAGGGAACTTGGAGGGAAGTTAATTACTAGTTTTACTTCTTCTGTTACATATGGCTTGGTCTTAAGACTTTTTTAGTGAGGAGAAATTTATATCAGTCTTTACAGCTGCCTTATACCTGTCACTCAAATGTCTGTCTCCATCTAGGAGTTAGCTGTCACCCGGTTCAGTTTTGCTTTGGGCATTTCTCTATTACCTGCGGTTTTAAGAGCAAGCTAAGGTTTACAGACTAACTAAAAATGCAAATGGTGAGTGAATACTCACCATGGATAATTTCTAGAAATCTTTAGATGTAATAATCATGTTCTCCATCAGCTTAAATTGTCAATTAAGCGGCCTGTTCACTGAATGGGGATTACCTCACTCAAAGCGAGAAACTGAAAAGGCCTTAATCTAAAAGGGCCAGGGTCTCCTGGGCCATCTCCAGTCATCCTGAAGAATATCAGGTCACTAGACTCAGATGGCTCTGGAGGAGAAAGTGAGACTGGTGACCTTGCACAGCCCTCCCTCACTCAACTCAAAGTCAACTGCAAGTCATGTCATCATTTTCCTATGTCATGGTCCTCTTTGAAAACAAAGGACAAACACAATATCTTTGTAAAAACAAAAGCTCCTCAATTCCTCTTGTCTTGATGTTCTTCCATATCATTTCTCAACAATAGGTCAGCCTTGTTTTGTTTTCTCTACTCCTGTTCTTGGGATGTTGAAATCACTGGCAAAAGCCACAAAGTTATATTTAATGAGTCCATTACAAACACACACTATTTAATGTCTCCTAGGATCTTATGGCCTCTTAGCAAATGCTGGCCTTATTTCTTGTTCGCTAACTCTTACATCTGCCACACATTTCAATCCCTAATATCTACCTTTCTCCTTCACAGACAATAACCTGGATTATTTTACGGAAAAGATTAAGGTCCTGCTCTCCAATTCACATTTTTTTCTTAATTCTTCCACTTTTACTCTTGATACAATTTCCTCATGCCTAATGCCAGGACCTTACTCTGTAAATTACTCTTGTTTCTTCAATTTTTCCCTTTTCCCTATCTCTTTTTCCTCAACCTAGAAAGTTCTCAGTTCTCATCTCTCCTAAAAAATCCCCTGACCTTGATAAACTTGATTTTCTTTCCCCTTTCATTGAAAAATTTTTCAAAGCTAGTCTAGAACTCTTGGTTTGACTACTTCTGTATGCCTGGAAATCTTACATTAATAGTTTACATTATCTCACTGAGACTGACACCAATGTCTTCAAGGTCACCATGAAGTTCTAATAGATAAAACAAATTCCTTTTTCTTGGTCTTCATACCACTTTTATTACCTATAAATTAGTCCATTTTGTTTTTACTTAAAAGTTTACTCTCTCTTGGCTTTTGCCATATTCTATTATCCTGATCCTCCCCCTAGCTAGAATCATGGGTTCATAGAACCAGCAGGTTGGAAGATTCCTTAGAGATCATTAAGCCAAATTCTTTAATTTTAAAGGTTAGAAAATTTGATGACCTACTGAGAACATCAAACTTTATGAAGAAATAACTTTCCTATGATCACACAGCAAGGCAATCGTAGTTTAGCCACAAGCCTTCAAGCTTCAGTACTACAAAAGATCATAGATCAAGAGCCATAAGGACTCTCAAAAGTCACTTAATTTGGCTTCTTCATTTTACAAAAGGAAAGACTGAAGCCTAGGGAGATTCAAGGATTTGTCCAAAGACTCATAGATTGTCAGCATAGGCCAAATTTCAATTCAGATCCTCTGATTCCAGAGTCAGTGCTCCTACAACTGTACTATAATTCTTCCCTACAATTAGGTCATAGTAATTAGAGCTGGAATGTACTTTCAAGTGTCATCATTTTAAGAAAAGGAAAAAGAGTTTCAGAGAAACTTTTTCAATGTCATGTGGACAATAGATAGAACAGACAAGATTCAAATCCAAGTTCTTAGACTATAAATCCAGAAACCTTTCTACTCTACCACTGCTGGAAACTGCATATTCCAATTTCACTAGCATCTCAAATTCAAGGTGTATAAACCTGAACTTATTATCTGCCACCTCCTTGATAACCAAAGCTTGTTCTACAGTAGATTAGTTCAACATCTAGGTACTAGGTAAACTCACAGAGAAAGGGCAAGGAATTAAGGGAGGTCCAAGAAGCAAGAGATAGAGGAAGTCCAAAAGAGGTAAAGAAGTTCATTATCATGAGAGGTTAAGCAATATAGATGTGTTGGCTGATAAGTGGAACAGAATGTTGGGGATTTTGGCTGTAGGTGGTGAGAAGAAAGTCTAGGCAGGCAGGCAACTATCATTGAGTTAGCTCTAGAAGTGGCGAGAAAGGATCCAGTTTTGGGACTGACACTCAAGGGCATGAGTCTGTCAATCAATAAACATTTATTAAGAACCTACTATGTGCTAAGCACTATGCTGAGTGCTGGGGATACAAAGGACAAAAGACAGTCTATTTTCAAGGAGCTCACAGTCTAATGACAGGCAATATGCAAAAATCTATGTGAAAACAAGATATATACAAGATAAATGGGAAATAAGCAATAAAGGGAAGGCACTAGCATTAAGGGAAAATGGGAAAGGCTTCCTGTAGAAAAAAAGATTTTAACTGGGAACTGAAGGAAACCATGGAAGCCAGGAGGTAGATAAGAGGAGAGAGCATTCCAAGAATGGAGGACAGCCAGTGAAAATGCCTAGTCATGAGATGGAATATATTGTTCAAGGAATAGTATGAAGGCCAGTGTCACTGGATTGCAGAGAATATACAATTCACTGAGAACAACATAAACAGTTACAGATGAAATCACAGATCCAGCACAGTACTAATATATCCTCAGTTGAAATCCAGCTTCATTTTTTTCTTCTTGACCTTTTTAATGGCATCAATAATAGTAATGTTCACTTAAAGGAAATGACAGTAAAATTTTTCATTTTATATGTAATGGTTTGGTTTCATTCGTTATTCTTGTTTTTACTTGATCCAAAGTAAACAGTTCATAAAGATCAATATAGTAGGTTAAAGATAAAAATTAATATATTGGGCAACTGACTATTCCTGTTTTTTTTAATTAATGTCCAAACTGATTTGAAAGTTATCTATAGTAAGATACTAAATCAGAGGAATTCTCAGGGAAGGTGGTCCTTATCCCCATTCCTTTTGATTCTTATCCTTAAGCCAACTATTGCCACTCCTGCCCTACCCCAAGCCCAACATTGGTGACCAGCTATAATCTCAGGGGAGACTGATAAACCTGATAATTTGTTGAGGCTGGATTTCATACCACTTGTTTTCTCTGGTATCCAAGCATCCCCTACTCCCAACCCGTACCTGTTCTGCTCTGTCATCATGCTGAACCTCTAAGATTTCATAATTACAACTTTGTTTGTGGAAGAACATATCTTCCATACATAGTATTGTTGTAATGGTTGACCAAGAATGTCCCCTAAAATCAAGTTCTCATAGGATTGACTTACAATGTTAGGTGAGGTATCCTCATAGAACAAATGTTTTGTATGTACATAGTACAGACCATCTCAAAACTCATTAGCATTAATTCCAGTTTATACGTTAACTGGGGACATTCTTGTAGATCATTTGTTGAAAACCAATGCTAATTAAATCCCTTCTAGCTCTGACACGTTATGGTTCTGTTATCTTTACAATACCTGAAGGATCTATGATTTCTTCAGCATAATGATACCTAGAGTAAGAATTCCCCTGGTATGAGTCTCCCTCAATCAACACAGATAATCTCTGAATGAAACAAAGAAAAGGCATTTATTAAATGTTCACTACGTGACAACCACTTGCTAAGCCCTAGGATACAACTAGAAAAAGCTAAACTCCAAAAGAGTTTATACTCTAATAGGGGAAGATAATATATAAAAGCAGTTTCAGCAGCAAGGCAGATGGAAAAAATACAGAAATCCTAATTGTTTAAGAGGGCAACTATTGGCAATCCCCAGGCATGCTTGGGTGACATCAAGTAGGTCAGATGTGACAGTAAGTTGGGTATGCAAGACACAAGAGACAGAGTAGACATTATGGCATAGACAGCTGGAGGCAGTGGCATGGCAGATGGTAAGGCCTGCTGAGCCTCCATTTCAGCTGAAGAAATAAGAATTTGTGTCTTCTATCTCATCCAAGCCATGTGAGTCGTCGAGCAGACAGGGGAATGGAGAAAAGAGAATGAAGAGGGTGGGAGTACCCTGTGGTTGCAGAACTTCTTGCCTTGCTATGCTCTGGGCTGGGGTCCACATACGGAGATATGAAAGAGTGCTGGATTTAGTCAGAAGACCAGTCTAAATTCCAGCTCTGCTAACTGCTACCCTGGTGACCTTGGCAATTCACTTGTCTGCAAAGTTGACTTGACATTCACTATGCCAGTCTCATATGAACTAGATGAGCCATTACTCCTACAGAGCCTTTGTTAAACACATTACAATAATTTGTTCAAATAGAAATCTCTAAATAATATAGTTATTAGAAGGTATTTATGAAATGCCATTGAAATTCAATTCCCATTTCCTTAAGATACTTTATTATAAAATTAGTTTTGGCTAGATTGCCTTTGGAAAGTAGTACAGTTCTTTTAATCATCCCAAGCTTCTACCTGAAACAATAGCCTATATTTTTTAACACCAATATTCTTCTGGTATTGCTGTATGTCTGCAAATCAAGAAATAACTCAATCTCCAAATAAATGAAGTTAAGATTTTTGTTCCTATTTCCCCTTAATGCTAATGTCTTCCCATTACTGCTTATCTACGGAAAGAAGCAAAGATAGAGTAAGTAGGTTCCGATACACTGTAAATGAAAAATTACACAGAAGTAGCAGGATAAAAATGTAATTAAAATGTGTAAGAAAAAAAAAGAGCCACTTTCATAGAAAGAGTAAGATTAACTGATGGACATCCTTCATGATCTCTGGTCCTCCCACAACAGCCCCCCGATACATAGGGTAACACCTGGTGGTAGATTTATGGGAAAGCCACATTAGAGTTGTATATATTATATTAGAGCTGTATAGGATGGGCAGGCATGTTTGGATTGCAGTCCTGTACTGTTGCATACCTACATCAGTGAGATGTGATCTATGGAGGCAATACAATAGACAGCAATTCATTAGGAGTCAGAAAAAAAAAAAACCCTAGTTTTAAGTTCTACTCCTGACATTTATTAGCTGCGTGGACTTGGGCAAGTCGGTTACTGTCTCGGTCTTCTCATTTATAAAATGGGGATAAAAAACGCCTACCTCATGAGATAATGTATATATAGAAGTACTTGGTAAAGCTTGGAACTCTTTATTAATGCTAACTATATATGGTAAAGCAAGTATATTGGATTATACAGTACATGTAACTTATCTTAATAAAGAGAATATCAATATTTTTATTTATAATTATTTTTGTTTCCTTTTAAAAGATGCCTTAAGCAATATCATACATTTTCGAGTGATTAAACATATTCATGAAATTGATGAAATTGATGCATTTGCCAATATTGGATGGTAACTATTATTATAAGGAAAATTCCTTATATGGTATACATATCCAGGTAAAAGAGAAACAAAAACTCCCCCCCCCCATTTTGAATCAGGTTTATTTCAACCACCAAAACTTAAAAATAATCATGTTAATGCACAAGTAATTACACAGGATAAAAAAAATCTCGATAATGTTTTCTTATAAATGAATTTCAAGTTATTTTGTTTATTGGGTTATTTTAGGGAAAAAAAAAAATACCGTGCACTTGGCTGCAAAACAGAGAAACCTCACAGCAAAAAGTCCTATCGTTCCATCTCTGGGAATCAGCCACCCTTGTTCGAGGTTATCACCCCAGTGCCTATGACATCAGATTTTAAATTGACATGGAAAAGAGCAGATCACATATCTACATCACTTGTATCCTTCTAGAGAACTCAAAATTTAAGCAGCAAAGGGAGACCTGAAGCAGGAGGTGGAGAAGTAAACACTGTAGTGCTGCAGGACCAAACACACCGCAGATGGGTTCTAGGCCCAGGTGTCTGTCTGTGTCTCTCTCTCTCTCTCTGGGTTCCAGGCCCAGGTGTCTCTCTCTCTCTCTCGTTTAATTAACAGAACATAAACCTCCTTCTGAAACAGGAATCATCTTGTTTCTATACCATGGGTAGTGATAAAAATAGCTGCTACAATACTAACAAAGCCGAATTGTACAGCTTCAAAAGAAAAAAGAGAATATGAATAATAGTGCCTTTTAACTTTTTCAGTCATAAAGATAAGATATAGAACACACAAATATATTCTAAATCACAACAATGGCAAAAAACAAGGTTTTCATACTGTATTGAAAGTCACTAAAGTACTAACAAAGCCAAATGATACAATGAATTTCAAAAGACAAATAGAACATAGTTAACAGCTTTTTTTTTTTTACTTTCTTTTACCTTTGTACAGGCAAAATATACATATACATTCTACAAACCACAACGATGTGTTTAGAAACACTAAAGAAGTTAAACTGGGGTCCCATAGTCTTACGGACTATATACAGGAACCAATAGGTGGAAAACTCCATCCCTTAGATATTGCTCAGGGCAGCCACCCCAGGGAGGACTTTGCCTTCCAGAAGCTCTAGACTGGCACCGCCTCCAGTGCTCACATGGCTGACCTTATCTTCGGTGTTCCATTTGGCACAGCAAGTGGCAGTATCCCCACCACCTATGATTGTGATGCAGCCCTTAGTGGTAGCCTCGACCACGTTGTTCATTAGCTCTTTTGTTCCGTTCGCAAAGGTTTCCCACTCAAACACTCCAACAGGACCATTCCACACAATTAGCTTGGCCCGGGCCACAACTTCAGCAAATTTCTTGCTGCTTTGGGGACCACAGTCCAAACCCATCCATCCGGCTGGTATGCCAGACTCCACCGTGGCTTTGCCTGCGTTGGCATGCTCGTCAAATTTTTCTGCAGTGACAAAGTCAACAGGTAGGGTTATCTTCACACCCTTCTTCTCAGCCTTCGCCATCAGGTCTTTAACAATCTTGGCCCCTTCTTCATCAAATAAAGAATTGCCAATCTCCATGTTGGAGACAACCTTAAGGAAGGTGAAAGCCATCCCCCCACCGATGATCATCTCACAGACTTTGTCTAGCATGTTGTTAATCAGCTGGATCTTGTCTGCCACTTTGGCTCCACCCAAGATGGCCAGGAAAGGTCGCACTGGGTTCTCCAGGGCTTTAGCAAAGTACTCTAGCTCCTTCTTCATGAGGAAACCACACGCTTTCTGGGGCAGGTTCACGCCCACCATGGAGCTGTGGGCCCGGTGAGCCGTACCAAAAGCATCATTGACATAGACATCCCCCAGCTTGGAAAGGGATGCCCGGAAAGCTTCTACTTTGGCTGGATCGGCGGTGATCTTTGCCCCTGATGCATCTTTGCCTTTCCCTTCTTCTTCCACGTGGAAGCGGAGATTCTCCAGCAGGAAGACGGAACCAGCAGGAGGGTCGGCACAGGCTTTCTCCACATCGGGGCCCACACAGTCCTTGAGGAACTCAACATTTTTGCCAAGCAGGGATTTAAGCTCAGCAGCCACAGGCTCCAAAGAGAATTTGTCTGGCATGGGAATGCCATCCGGCCGTCCCAGGTGGCTCAAGAGCACGATAGACTTACAGCCGTGATCCAGGCAGTACTGGATGCTAGGGAGGGCAGCCTTGATCCTCTGGTTGTTGGTGATCTGGTTGTTCTTCATGGGTACATTGAAGTCCACCCTCATGACAACCCGCTTTCCCTTCACGTCTATCTTGTCCAGGGTGAGCTTTTGGGAAAGGGACATCTTCTCGGAGGGGCCGGGGGCTGGAAGGCCGGCGGGGCTGCTTCTGCTGGTCCTGCTGCAACCTACTTCAAGGGAAAAATAAAACATGGTCAACAGCCTTTGGGGCTTTCTATTAACTTTGTTTCTAAGGTCGAGATATGCATATATATTTTCTATGAATTGCAACAATTTGTTTAGAAACACGAAAGGAGTTGTTAAAGCGGGGTCCTGCGGTCTTAAGACTCGGGCTCTTCCGCAGATCTTCCTCGGGAGGCAGCGGCTCGGAGGGAAACCGGGGAGTCACAGACTCACTCTTACCGGAGCCAACCCAACCGTAACCGGGCGGCCGTTTCTAGCACCCAGTGGGGGCTCGCGCAGGGCTCAAGCCGGGCGGGCACGGCTCTAACATCGTCAGTCTCGCGGAGGAAACTCGCATCATTAGTACGGCTCTACCTTCACTCCTTCCCACGGGCGCCTACACACAAACACACAAACTCACCCTTGCGACCACTCAGTCAGCCGCACTCCCAGCTGCATGCTCCTTGCACCTACGCTGACCCAGCAAAGCGCGTTCCCGCGGACGCCCACGAGGAGGCGGGGTCTAGGTTGGAGGTGGGGCCAGGGCCCGGTCGTGCGCGTGCCCTGGAAGGCAGTGGGGGAGGGGCCGCGGCTTAGTTCCGCGCGAAGGGCTTCGCGTAGCGGCTGCCTGCCGCCTCCCGCGCTCCGTAGTTCTCTCCGTCTGGCGTAGGCGATTTCTCTACCTCCAGAACCGGTGAGTAGTGGAGCCTTTGAGGCGCCGAAGGTTGGGGCGCAGTGACCTCCGGCGCTCCGCAGTCCCCACGCTGTCCCGAGCTCCTTGCCCAGTCTCCTAAGTGCGCCCGAGCTCCTAGGCCCCCCACCGTGGCCCCCCTCAAGGCGGCTGGGGAAGCCTGGGCCGAACCCCGCAAAGCCCGCGCCCTTCTGCCGGCTCGGACGTCTTCCCTGATCTCTGCAACTGTCATCCTTTCCTCCTCTCATCCTTCCTATTCTTTGCTCCGTTCCTTCCTACTTCTTTCCTTCATTACCTCTTTAGTCTTTCTATCCTTTCCTCCCTTCTTTTATTCTTTCCTCTTCTCCCTTCTCTTCTTCCTTGACACTCTCTCATTTTCTCCCTTTCCTGTAATTCTTCCCTCATTTCTTCACTTTCTAATCCATCCCCTTCCTCCTCCCTTGATTCCCTTCCTTTAATTCTTTTCTCTCCCCTTCCTTATTTATTCCCTCCCTTCTTTCCTCTCTTTTGTCTTTCCTTCCCATCCTTCCTTCCTTCTTGTCTTCCCTCCCTTCATTCCAGTTTGAAAAACGTTAGTGATAGACAACTAAATATCTCCTACCTTTGGAATATAGAGAGCTTTTCCTTATCTTAAACTTTCCTCCTTTTCTTCCCTCCTTTTCTCTTTGCCCACTCTTAGCTCCCTCCCTCCCCTCCTCTTATCTCTGACAACCTTTCACCTCCCTGAGGCACGCCTCCCCTCTTCCTCCTTTCCGAAATTCAGTTTTTCAGTTGTTACTGCCTTCCCCACTTCCCCCTTCCTCATAATGGACCAGTGTTCGTAGTATTGAGAAATGTCACAGTGTTATCGCAGTTATTTATGACTTGAGCTAGTTGGGATTTGAGATGGCATCCCAGTTGTGTTCAGTAACCAGCTTTGGGAATCTAGTTCCTAGTTGAGAATTCCCCAGTGAAGAGAGGATAAGGTTATGGCCCACGGCCTGGTCCTTGTGGCTGGCATGATCGTGTTTTCCTCCCTCGAAATTCGTAGCAACAAATCTCCCATCCTAGATAAGGATTTCTCTCGAAATAGTATGTTGGTGGTTTGAGGAATCCAAGGGGTGACCATTTTCCTGTCATCCCCTGAAAGAGACTTGAAGGTCCCTTAATTATCACTGTTTGCTAAGAGTACTAAATTGCAACTGTGCAGGACAAACCACTAATTGATCAAGTAGCAAGAATGTGCGAGGCGCTGTGGATGGACCTTGGTTAAGGTCCTTGTTCTCTAGGAGCTTATAGCTAATGGTGGGATGGTCATCTACACAAATATAATATTTTTTGGAATGAGAAAAATGCATAGGAAGGAACAAACCAGAAGCTTGAGAAGAGAGAAAATCAAGTGCAAATCACAGTCGTTTACATTTAGAAACAAGGGAGTTAATAAAGGCGCGTTAAAAATGCGAAACAAACTCCATTAAGTGATGACTTAACCAGTTTGTTTAGGTTTTAATCAAAAAAGATGATAATAATTTAGATAAGTGATTTTAAATGCTAAACTTAATATTTCACCCAGTACTAGAACTTGAAAATTATGCAAGATTTACAACTTGGAAAGGAAAGAGTGATAGGTTTAGAGTCAGAGAACCGTGGTTCTAGTCCCAGTCAAGGCACTTTACGCTTGGCTTGATTTTTGGCAAGTCATTCCTGGGCTTCGGTTTTCTATTTGTAAAATATAAGGTTGAGAAAAGTTCTGAAGCCCCCTCCTACTCCAAATTTGTGGTGCTAAGAGCTAATTCAAATCTTTTAACTTGGGGGGAATAGGAGGTTTCTTCAAATATCTGAAGCCAGAGAGGCATTTGGAAAAGCATCGATTGGATACATCCTTTTGGCCCCATAGTACTAGGAGTAATCACTAAAAGTTATGTAGAGATAGATTACAATTCAAGATGAGGAAAAATTCTCTTAAGTTCCAAAAGTAGAGAGAGACTGCTTCTGGAGATATTTAGTAATTTTTTTTTTTTCAAAATGGCTAGGTAACTACTTGTTGATTATAAAGAGGAGAGTCTTGTTCAAGAATAGGTTGGACTAGATTATCTCTGAGGTACCTTCAGACTCTGAGAGTGTTGGTCTATAACTTGGCCAGCGTTCTAGTTTCTATTTTATAAATAAACTGAAAAGCAGTTGGGATAAGGTATTAAATATGTTGTATGCAAAACCTGGCTTCCAGGTTTATTTTAGTATTGAAAAAAAACCAACCCTGACTTTTAAAAATTGTGGTTCTCTTGTGTAAGAATTCAAAACATAAGAACAAAATGGGGGTGATTAAGATTTAAATACTCAAATGTTTGAAACTAGACTAGAAAATATCAGCTTTACTATCATAACATGGATGATAGGGATTTTCTTATTACATAAAAATAAGACAGTTACGTTGATGTTGACCTTATTTAAGTTCCTATTGTGTTGCCAGGCTATAAGGGGAAGGATCCTCCAACGCATTTAGTGTTTGGCCAAACAACAGTCTCTGTGTAATAATTTTTCACAAAATTCTGATGTAAGTATGACTATAAGTTCTGTGTCATTAAGACCTCAGTAGTGTGTTACAGAAAGTCAGGCTTTCCTAAGGACTGTGATCACTGTCCTGGACTTAAGTAGGGGAAACATCCATTTCTCAATCAAAAATAAACTTTAAAGCTTTGTTCTCCACAAGCCCTCCACCAGTGCCAGTTGTCATCAGTTAGGGAATAGTTGGTTACCTTGCTCTAATCCCTTCCAGTGTTTGTCAGAGTAATAAAATGCATGCCATTGAAGGAAAAAATAAAAGTTTGAAACCATTGCATGAAAAAGTTCTCTTTAAACATCTAATTCTGTTTTGAAGCATTTATTTTGTCTCAAAAAGGAATTTAAATTATTTTTGTTAGAGCTCTTTAAAACTAGTCTTTCAGTTCCTATAGTTATATATTATCTAGGATCTAAAATGACAGTAGTACAAAAAAACCAAAACAATAACATTATATATTTTAGAAATAATTATTCTTCTCTGTTTAAGTTGCAAAATTTATCAAGGCTTCAAACTTAGTAATATCTGTTGAAAGAATTTTGGATTTGCTATGGGCAAGAAGAAGAGGTTTTAGAAAAGACCATTGGATTTAACAGGTAAGAGATCATTACTAACTTTGGCAATAGCAGTTTTAGTGGACTGAAGGTCAAAATCCAGCTTGTAAGGAATTAAGAAGAGAGTGAGAAAAGATAAAGTGGTGGTGCCCACTTGTAGATGTTTGGCCACAAAGGTCAGGAGAGTAGTTGTCAGGCAAGATCAAATGATCAAATGAAGATTTTTTTAGGATAGGAGGAGACATGAGCATGTTTGTAGTCAGTAGGAAATAAACCAGTAGAGAGGGAAATATTGAAAGTAAGTGAAAGAATGAGGATGACAGAAGAGGAAGTCTGTTGGAAGAGATCGTATCAAATAGCATCCTTGAATAAGTAGAGGGTGTTATAGCCTTGGTAAGGAGTAAGGCCACTTTATAATGTGAAACAGAGTTGAAGGAGGGAAAAATAGCAGAAGGCACCAGAGTGATGGAAGATGGAGAAGAAGGAGTTGATGGGTTTAATTTTTTTTTTCTGTAAAATATGAGGCATGATTCTCAGCTCAGAAAATGGGGGGAGGTGGAGCCATGGGAGGTTTGAGGAAGGATGAAAAGATTTGCAAGAGCCTTTATGGAGAATGGGATGTGAGTTGATATGGGTGGTATAGTAGCATTATCTAGCAGCAGTGAGAATCCAGTTGAGGTTATATATTTTTAATGGACCCAGTGGGAAGGTTGTAGGATTTTCTCCACCTTTCCTCAGTAGCTCATATGTAGGAATGAATGGTGAAAGTGATTCAAGGCTGAGGCTTGGCCAGGCTGAATCCAAGGTGATTAGGGATTCAACAGAGGAGGCCAATGCAGATTTGAATTGGTTTGCCAAGGAGGCAAGATGGGGTCAAGAGGACTGGCTAGTACAGGGAAGAAGACCTTGGAGAGAATTGAGGGGTCAAGAGATTGGAGGTCACAGTGTAGATGAAGAGTAGGGAAGGCAGAAAGAGATGTGAAAAACTAATAGATTATGGTTAGATAAGGGGATTTCAGAATTCTTAAACATGAAGGTGGAACATTTGTGGGTGATGGCAAGATCAAGGCTTTAACCTCTGTGTGTGGCTAAGGTGGAGTGAAGGAATAGTTCATGGGAGGTAAGTAGGGTGAAGAACTGAGTGGTTAGGGTATTTGAGGGAGAATCAATATGTATATGAGGGCAGGAGTTGGAGAGGAGAGAAAATTTGTAAGTCAGGTACATTGAAGAAGGAAGGCAAGTCATCTGGGGTCTGTAGACAATAGCTACTTGGATTTTGATTGGTAGGTAGATATGAATAGTATGAACGTCAAAGGAAGAGAGGTTACTGAGTGGTGAAGGAAGGGGGGAGAATATGGAATTGACAAAGAGGAGCAAGGAGTATTCCAACTCCTGAACTGAGGAGAGGAAGTGAAGGTGCTTCCAGTACTGGAAAGTGGGGCCAGGGAGGCTGTCATCATGGGGAAGCCAACTTTCAATAAGAGCTAGTGGATGGAAGGAGTGGGTGAGGAAAAGATTTAAAATAAAGGAAAGTTTGTTGCCTACAGGTGTTTTTCAATTTCCTTTTTGTAAAATGGGATTCTCTCTACAGGTTGTACCCCACAGCATTTTCTTTTCCCTCATCTATTGAAATAAGTGCCAAATCTTTAGTGAAACTTCCCTTTATCTCTTTGGGCACTTGCACTCTTTCAGCATATTTTTGTACCTGTGTTATATACTTATTGCATTCTAACTTAAATTCTATATTTATTTGAATATACCTTATCTTCTTACTAAATTTTAAGTTCCTTATAGCTCCCTTAGAACCTAGGCCTTGGCCTTCTCTGGAGTTGTGTGCTCAAGATGTGTTTGTCAACTGAATGTCGTTGAATTAATTATATTATAAAACCAGTTAAAGTTTCTAGGGGGAAATATGGAGTGTAAAAAGAAAATACTGGTGTACCAACCTTGATGTTTGACTTAGCAGGGGTGGGGAACCTGTGGCCTTCTAGGTCCTTGGATGCGGACTTTTGACTGAGTCCAAGTTTCACAGAACAAATCCTTTTATTAAGGGGATTTGTTGTGTGAAGTTTGGATTCAGTCAAAGGGCTGCACTTGGGGACCTAGAGGGCTACGTCTGGCCTTGAGGCCACAGGTTCCCCACCTTAGGGGGGCTTAGGCTGTTAATGATTTGAGCCTAACTGAATGAATTATAGAATCAGAATTTTAGAGTGACTCCATTATTAATGATAAAAAAAAATAGTTTCCTAGTTCAGTTTCTTTATTTTATAGGTGAAAAAATTGAACCCCTGAGAGGACCCAGGACTCTATTCTATATCTCTTATCCTCAGTTATAGATATGTCATTTTACCAAAGTTTTTTGTGCAACAGTTTTGTTTTATTAGATGCTAACCATTATTGTATAAGAATAGCTTATAAAAAATGTGCCTCTTTTTTTAAAAGACTGTGTTTGAAATTAGCTATTTACAGCTTATTATTTTAAAATGGATATGAATGCTCGTTTTCCTCCTCATTAGTATCTTGAAAAACCTAAATAAATTTTCATTTCTAGCTAATGTGTTTTCTAACCAATGGTCAATTGAGAGTTACCACATATAAGAATTTTTTATATTAAAATAATAACCGGATTCCAGAGACATTTCAGGCTATTGTAGCATCCCAGTGTCATCATTATGAAGAAAGCGTTTTCGTACAAAATTCTTAAAATACAGTTGTATGTTGTCTTATTCAGCTTCATATCCCCCAACTCCCCTTCCCCTTGCCTAGTACAGTACCTTGGATATAGTAGGTGTTCAGTAAATGTTCGACAAATTGAATTATTTTTTAAAAATATTCCAAATACTTGAGCCTTCTGGTTGTTTGGATTCATGTAGCCGTCTTCATGGGCTCTGTTTGATTCTCTTTTCTCTAAGTAATGTTTTTACTTTTACATAGTATTCCATTATAACCAAGATCATACTGATACGAATATTCTGTTCAAGAACTAAGATTGCACCCCATATATGTGTGCCCATTTTTGTGATTCTTCTGCACGGTGGCCTGTAATTCCAGGGGGTGGGGGGTTTATCTAGAAAGCTGAAAGCCTTCTTCAAATTCTCCTGGTAGAATGAGATGCTAATGGAGCATATGGGCCGACTCTTGTTTTTAGAATTTTATAGAATCATAAAGCTGTGAGTGACCTAACAGATAATTTGGTTCAAACTTTTTCTACAGATGAGAAAATCTAATTTCAGAGAAATTAAGTGACTTGACCAAGGTCACAAAAGTAGTAAATGGTAGAGCTAGGTTTGAACCCTGGCCATCTGACTCTCAAATCCTCTTCTCTTTTCACTTACAATTTGTTCAACCCATCTAACTTTTTTTTATCATACGTTTCTTTGATGCTATCCTTTAAAAAGATTTCTCCTGTATAATTGCTTTTTTTGTAGAGCACTCAAATTTATGAATTTCTTCATTTCCTGTTGATTTATATTCACCTTTAGTTCTTCTGAGACAGTGTTTTATGACTGTATTAAAAACCTAAAAATAATTATTTGTACTGAAAATTGTAAACCAATGGTAATTTTTTTTTTTAAAATATCACCTTTAGCTTCTCTTATGATTTCTTTTAAGGTATTTTTTCCCACCCTACTTGTAAATGATCACTGAAGTTACAGTATTAGGATACCAATTCTGTTGAGAATTTTAGAAACTGTACATCATTCCTTTGGTTGTGCTTTGTGGGAGAAGTTTAGACAAAAATAATATTTAATACATAGTCTATTCACTTTAAAATTATCGACCTCATGCTTTGTGTAAGGCATTTTTTTTGTTGCTATATGGGATACAGAGATCAATTTGGCATGGCCTATGCTAGTAAGCAGTTTATAACTTATGCTAGATGGTAATGTGCAAGAACTTCCTAATGTTAGAGAGGCAATATGGTGGCATAATGCAAAGAGTCCTGAATTTGAAGTTTGGAGAGACTCGAATTAGAACATCGACTCTGACACTATCTGGTTCTCTGACCTTGAGCAAGTCATATCATTTGTCTGAAACTGTTTGTTCTAGTAGGGGAGTACTTGCAAAGTATATAGGGCAAGAAAGTTTGACATGGAAATGCTTTGTAAACTTGAAAGTGATGTATAAAATGAGCTATTATTTTGAGGAAGATAACAAAGAATAGATAAAGGAGCACTGTATATACACAGTCGTGGAAATAACCTTGGACTTGGAATTCCTTGGGCTCCAAACATCCTGGCTGTGTGATATGAGACACGTTGTTTTCCTTTTCTGTAAAGTGAGCATAATAATCATCATATTATTTGCCTTGCAGGGTTTCCGTGTAGAAACCCTTTGGAAAACCATAAGATACTTTACAAATCAACTATCATTTTCATTCTTTCATTAAAGTTCTCTTCATATTTCACCACAGTGCAGAGGTAACCCTGAATTCCCAAAGGTCATACTAAGGAAATGTGAATTTTGATAGGTCCTACCAAGCTAGAAAAAATATAAAAAGGGTGTAAGCACCAGAAAGTTTACCACCAAATGTTGAAGAGTTTTTGGCCATAGATACACTGGAGGAAAAAACCTAAGGTGATGAAATATTTTGAAGTGTTAGAATAATTCTTATTAATAGTAATAACATGTAGTAGATTACCAATCTTTCCCATTTTTAGAAATGAAAATTAAAATGTACAAGTTTTTTTTAACATTAATTTGCACATTTTTGCCTTTTTTATGGTCCTGAGTTTAAAATGATGTCACCAAAATATTTACAGTAGCAGTTTTTCTAGTAGAAAGTAGGAAGGAAACAGAATAAATGGCCATCTATTGTTTGAGTGATGGCTAAACAAATTGTAGACTCGAATATAGTGGGATATTACTGTGTTTTAAGAAATGATCAACAAGAAGAATACAGAAAGTGTCCAAAAATTTGGTGGACTGATGCAAAATGAATTCTTTAAGCAGAGCCAGGAAAACAGTGTATGGTCTCTTAGAGGCATCAAACTCAGGCTTAGGAAAACCAAGTTTAAATGTGATTGGAAAATCTTTAACAAAATGAAATAGAAATACAATACAGCTTAGATAATGTTAATTTGTCCTTTTCTGAGTCAATATGGCTCATAGGGATCTGATTCTGTTGTGATTACGATAGTGAAAATAGAAAGAACAACAGGTAATTGAAAATGAATGTTGTTAAGGTAAAAAAAAAAAATAGTTTGGTCCCAAAGAAGAAATCTGATTAGAGACTCTCTCCTTCCCTTTGCTACCTTTGCAGAGGTTCATGTTAGATTTTTTTCAATGTCTTATTTGGTTGATTTTTATTAAAACTCTTTGTTATAAGCAATGGCCTTTGCGGGGGGGGACAGGGAGGAACATGGGGAAATCTAAATTATGTAAAAAACAAATCCACAAAAGTTGGTATTTATTCTTTAAAGAGTGAAATGAACTGGGGTTAGGTTTAGTTTTAACAAGTTTAGCCTAGGTTCAGGAGTGGAGAACCTGTGACCTCAAGGCTACTTGAATAGGTTCCTCACCTAGCCTAGCTTAAGCAGCTGTTTGACAGGTAAAAACTTGAGCTTCATAAGGAAGAATTAGCCTTTTCTGTGACTCATTGAACATGCTAGGTTACTTCAAGCTGGACATGATAGAAGTTTGAATCTGTCTTAGGACTTCCCAGTCTTGGAAAAGGGTTGGATAGGAATAAATGGAAGGCTGTCTTGATAGCCTTTCTATCTTGCCTCCTATCTTGATAATCTTATGCCTTTGTGTATTATTTTTGTTTTCTTTTATTTCTGTAGTAAAGTTTTTTTTAATCCTGACCACATCTAATTTGAATTTTAGAAAGGAAAGGGTTTATTGAAACCCAGGTTCCAGAGGTTCAGAAAGTCAAACCTACTCCTGAGACTTATGGCAGTGAAAGAGCAAGAACCAAAGTATAACTCTGAGATGGGGATTTGGGTATTTAGCAGCAGAAACTTCTCCCAGCCTCTGAGGGACATGCTCATTATGTAACATAACAGTTTATATAACGTGATATATGTGAAGGGCTTTCTTTGTTGTCGCAGTTTGCTGACTCATATTTAGGTGTCTGAAATGGAAAGATTTGAGTGATTCTATCTCTGAATTCCCAAAGCTAGTTATTAGGGACTCGGAGATATATGACCTATTTATGACTCGTGGTTGTTGCTTTTTGTCCTTCGTTCTTGAAGAGGACTATGACTTCCGGAAGGTGGTTGCAATGATATACAGGTTAATTGGATTTAAGTGAGAGAAGACTGTGCAAAGTCACTATCCTCACTTTCTCTTCCAGAGCCATCCAGGTCCAGGGGCATGATATGTATCAGGAGGACTGGTGATGGCCCCATCATTCCTGGTATTGGAAAGATAACAGTACAAAAAAAAAGGTTTGAGCTTATAATGTTTTCATTATCTGGGCCTAGCTTCTTGGATAGTTCAGAGCTAGGGTTTTTGCAGAGCCATCTCAGACTTCAGTTCCTCTCTCTCAGGAACTGCCATTAGTTTCAGATTATAGGATTTCTTTCTTTATAAAGGTCATGCACTACAGAGGCTAGTAGTAGCAGCTAGCTGAAGGGCTTCAGTGAACAGCTGTATAGTTCAGCTCTAATGGTCCTCTGGGGGCCATACGGACACACGGTTGGTCCCTTCAAATGTGTGCTTTATCCACATTGCTAAGATTTCATTTATTTATTCATTCGTTCATTTATTTATTTGTTGCACTAATATTAGCAAAATTAATCTATAGTTCTCTTTCCCTTTTTTGTCTACCCTTGTCTTGAATAATAGAACCACATTGGTCCCTTAAAAGGAGTTTATTAGAATGCCTACTATAAATTATTGAGAATTTTAATAATATAGGTTTTAAGTGCTCTTAAGCATTTGATAAAATTCACTTTTAATTCTGTTTGGGACAGGGTTTGTTTAATTTGGTAGCTCTGTTTATGACTTGCTCAATTTCTATTACTAAGACTGTTTCATTTATTTTCTCTATTGCTTTGTTAATTAGGATGTTTTATAAGCCATCTATTTGCTATTCTGTTTTGTGAGTCTTTAATTGTATTTAGTACTCTGATTTTTAAAAACTAAATAATAACTAAATAAAAATATGCATTCACTGTTTTCTTTGAATTTACATTGTTCTCTTTTTTAATCAAGCTAGCTTATGCTCAGATTTGTTAGTCTTTAAAACAATTTTGTTTCCTAGTTCTACAGTTTTCATTTTGCATTTTTTCTAATTCTAAAGATCTCTATTGTGTTTTTAATTTTCTGTTTGAACAATTTATTTTTCTATTTCATTAATCTGTAACAGCTAGCATTTATATACCTCTTTTAAATTTACAAAACACTTTACGTATATTAACTTATTTAATCCCCACAACACTGTGAGGTAAGGTGCTGTAATTATCCCCATTTTACAGATGAAGAAACTCATCTGCTCAGTCACACAGCTAGTAAGTATCCGAGGTAGGATTTGAACTTAGGTTTTCTAGACACTAATTTCAGTACTATATGCACCAAGTCTCCTAGCTGACTCACTAAACATTTTCAGAGAGAGAACATTTTCTCCAGCGTGCTGCTTTAGCTGCGTCCCATAAATTTTGGTATACTTATTGTTGTCATAATCTTTTACTACATAACTATTTATTGTTTCTGATTTGTTCAGTGATTCACTTATTCAGCAAGTCATCAAATAATCTCCACTCTAAAAAAACAAGCAAAGGCATTTATTGAAATGATGCAAGAAGCAGCAGTTATTAGGTGTACTCTTCCATAAAGACATACTTTACTGGGAAAATGGACATAATGTAGTACATAGGGAACATAGGTAGAAGAGCATACAATATAGGGAGTGCTCATGGTCAGGGTAAATAGTGGCGTAGCATCTCATGTGTCTGATACAGGGCTTTTAAGGTTTTCTAAAGGTATTGTCATACTGTTCCTGTAAGCCCTGCTCCCCACTGTACTGGCATCATAACTACTGACTGATATCACTCAAGTGTGTGTATGTTGTTGGACTGAACACTGCTTTCCCACATAGTCTGCCAGACTGTCTTTCACTTCTGACTCATATAAAATGCTTGGCATTCTCCAGGGAAAGAGTAGGCCTTGCCATTGTCTTTTAGCTAAAAGACCATAGGCTTTCCCTACTCTGCCCCTCACAGGTCTTCTATTAGAATTAAGGTTGTTTTATGGGGGATCATGGATGAGGGAACCCCCTTGTAACAAATAAGCGCATTCACACAGAATAAAGTCCTATATTAGCCATTTTCAAAAATTTATGTCTCATTCTCTACCTTGAATCTATCACTTTTCCATCAGGAGGTAGGTAGCTGTTTTATATTGAATGGTGGCTGATCTCTGCATTGATCAGAGTTAAGTCTTTTAAAGTTGTTTGGTTTTGCAGTTTGTTATTATTTAAACTTTTCTCCTGGTTCCGGTAATTTCATTCTGCAAAAGTTCATAGAGAGAGATGAAAGATAAATAAAGAATGGAGATAATAGAGGGGTAATTTGCTAGAAAAGATGGGATAGAATGGATTCCCTTGTACAGGTGGAGAGGAGTTTGCCTTGCCAAGAAAAAGGACCAGTTCATTATGTGGGACCGTGCTGATGGAGACAAAAGACTCAGAAAGCATCTAGGGAAAATGTGTTGAGGAGGGAGGAGAGAAGAGGAAGCTATTAGCAAATAGTCTCAATTTTTTTAAATGAAATGTGAAGCAGACCTCTCAGTTGAGATTGTGGGGGGGTAAATGAATTATGATAAGTTTGAGGAGAGATGAAAAAAGCCACTTTGGTGAAGGAGATAGTGAGTTAATTAGGGAGGTATAAAAGGATTACCTTGCTGCAGTGAGGGCCCAGGTGAGATTATGCAACATAAATTTTTAGTAAATCCAGTCAGGAGTTTTGCAATTTTTCTATAGCTTTATTTAGCAGAAATGAAGTCAGTACATGGTGGGTATTAATTGGGGGCTAACTAAGGCTTTGCAGGATAAGATCAGCATTAGGATTAAGGGGACAAGAGATTCAAGAGAAGAGGCCCATGTGCAGTTGAACTGGCTAACTAAGGAATAAAGGAGGAGAATGTAGCCAATGGTTTGATGATGACCTGGGAAAGAACTAAGGGGTCAAGGCAAAGGGAGAATGTAATGATGACAGATTAGTTCATAAAAATGGAAGTGGAACATTTGTTGGTGATGGTGAGGTTATGAGTATAACTATATTTGTGTATAGTTGAAGTGGGGAGGAGTAGGTTGTGGGAAAAGTGCAGTTTGAGGAACTGGAAGGAAGGGTGTTTGAGGGAGTATCATTATATATGTTGAAGTCCCCTAATATAAGGGCAGGAGTTGGAGAGAGAAAGATAGACTGTGAAATACTTCCAGAACTAGTTGAAGAAAGAAGGGGGAGTGGCCTGGAGGTCCATAGACAACAGTTACCAGAATTTTGATTGAGTGGTCATGTGGATTGAGTAAACCTCAGAAGAAGTCACTGAGTGATTAACATAGAGAGAGAGCTTGGAAATGGTAATGGGGGGCAAGTAGTATTCCAACTTCCCATCTCATACTGTGGGTTAGGGGAATCAGTGAAAGTACAGTCATTACTGGGACAGGTGGCTGGCTAGTATGTGTCCTCAGGAGGGAGCCAGAAAAATGAAAGTTTTTTATCTACTAAATATATATATATATGTATATATATATATGTTCGTAAACATATATATATATACATATATATATATATGTTTCAGAGATCTCAGTGGAAGAGGTGGGATTATTTTAGAGTGCATTATTGGAAAAATTGGATTGAAGGAAATTGGAATAAGAGAGTTGGCTGTGGGGATAGAGAATGAAGTTTAAATAATGACAGAGCTAGGTTAAGTATCATTGGCATGAGAAGGAAGGGATGGAGTGGGTAAGGGAGGAAGGAATTTATTTAATACCTACTATGTGCTAGACACCATGCTAAATGCCTTACAAAGATTATCTTATTTGATTCTCACAATAACCCTGGGAGGTAGGTGCTAACTAAAGGTTACTAGGGTCATTAGAGAGTCTGCCTCAGGGTGATGTCTTCCGTGGGTGTTAGGCAGCTCACTTAACAGGGACATGTGGGGGGAACTTCTTTTTTTGTTCTTCTGTCCCCGAAGTCAGGCCAGGCTAGGAGATAGGTGGAGGAAGTAAGAAGGAAGTTGTCTCTGTCATGTGAAGGCAGGAAGGATTCCCTGTGAGTGAGCATGTACAGACTAAATTACCTTGCCATCTAGCATGCCTCAACATACACCATTTCACATGCCATCCAGCCATTTTTCTTCTCTCTTGTAAGGTCAATGGGGAATAAGATCTTCCCCACCCTTAAATAGGCCTTACATGGAACCCAAGAAAGAAAACTTGCTTGCTTGTAGGAACACTTACACGCCTTTTTGTTAATTTCTAATTTGGCACTGAGCCAAAAGAGTATATATTCTGAGAAGTGAGCTTTTGCTTTGGGGGCTTGCTTGTGAGAAAGACGTGATTCCCTGGTCAAGACTGAGTGGCCATGTGTCCAGAGGTAAAGGCTCCCTCAATTCAGTGGTGGATGTAAAGCTTTGATTCAGGGAATAGAGCCCTGTCTGTTGGTCATTGTTTCTCTTTTCTGTACTTTTTCTGTTTAATTAAAAAAGATTATTGACCCCTGAAATAGCTATCTTCCCTTAGTAAAGCAGATAAAAGAACCTGCACTAGCAACAATCCTGGGTATGCCAGTGTGGTTGCCATTACATCTCTCTCCCTCTTCTCTCTCTCTTTCCCTCAGGCAGCTTCCCATTAGTTTGTTTTTGTTGTTTGTTTTTATTTTTACCTCTTGCTCAGGGCTTTGTAATCAAATCAATGCTATTCTTGGAAAGGATGTATCAATTAAATATCCTGTGGATCAATTCACTGTTGCTTGTGATTTCTTCAATCGTTCTCTTTTCTGGTCACTACTTCCATTTATGGGTTTTCTCTTTCATTACATTTTAGGTTCTTTCATGGTTGGGATTGTCTCACTTTTGTATTTGTGTCTGCAACAGGTAATACAGATGGTGGCACATTTTAAGTGCCTAATGAATGGATTTTTACATTCACTTACTGAAGTTATTTATACATTGATTGTTTTCCATATATTCTTTTATTGAAAGGTGAACCAGAGCCAAGCCACCATGATTCCTAGATACCATTACATTCTTATAGTATCCCAGTGCCATGGCTGTCATCCACCCTAATTCTTCTCAATTTGTGTAAATATCTTTTTTTTTTCTTACTCCATGGTATCCATTGAGCATATGCTCTGTGCATGTGCCCTTATAAGGGCTTAGGATACAGACACAAAAACTAATCACTCCTATTCTCAAGGAGCTTATATTGTGCTGGGAATATGAAACATATAGTAGGGATATTCAGAGCATCAAGCTGCTGTTGATGAAATGAAGTTCCCTGGCCCAGATGAACTACATTTTTGGATACTAACAGAAAGAGCAAGAATTTTGATAGTGGATTACTGAATCACTATAAATTCTGTTTGATCATTGAGAAGAGAGGTACTACAGGACAGGAGAAGGGCAAAAATTCCAATTTTTTTTTTAAAGAGAGACAATAGAATATACAAACATGTAGGCTAGTGAGCTTGTCTTCAATTTCTGGTGAAATTTTAAGTATGTATTTAGGACGTATTGTTTAAAAAAATCTTGAAAATGGAACCGTGATCACAGCTACTGTGGCTTCTTCAGGAACAACTAATGTTAAACTAACCTTGTTTCTTTTTTTTTTTTAAAGCATTGGTAAATTGGTAAATCGTGGAATGCTGCTCGTATCATTTACCTAGATTTTAGCAAAGGATTTATTTGATTAAGACATCATACTCTAGTAGAAAAGAAATGGGCTAGATTATAGTAAAATTAGATGGATTCAGAGTTGATTGAATGGTCCAACTTGAAAATAATTATTAATGTTTCAATATTAGTTTGGAAAGAAGTTTCAAATAGAGTGCCTTCAGGTATCTGTGCTCAGACTTAAGCCATATGACATTTTTATCAGTGATTTGGATAAAGAACTAAATGACATGCTTATCAAATTTACATATGGCACAAAGCCAAGAAGGCTGGCTAATCATTTATTGGGTGGCAAAGTCAGGATACAGAAAGATTTTTAACAGGTTAAAACATTGAGCTGACTAACAAGATGAAGTTTAATGAGTATGAAAATCAGTTTCTCAAGTTCAACGTGGGGAATACATGAAAGATTGAAAAAGATGCTGGAATTTTAGTGGACTATGTCATAAAATATAATATAGCAGTCAGAAAGGCCAATGTCATCTTAGATACAGTGTTCAAATTTTGGAAGGATATAATATGAAAAGATTTGATAGAACCTTTTATATTCTTCATATTGAAAAGATATCAAAATGTGGTCTAGATGATATTAAAATAAGATAAATTTGCAGCTAATTGAATGGCCGTACTCAAAGAATTGTCATTGCCAACTTGGAAGGTGTCTGGTGGAATGTCACAGGAAACTATACCAGGTTGGACATTTTTTTCACTGGCTTAAATAATAACATACACTGCATCCTTAGCAAATCTACAGATGTTATGAAGCTGTGGGGTGCTTGCCCTACAGGATGACAATCAGGATGCAAAAAAGATTTTAAACCCAATTTAGGTGAAATTAATAGGGATTAACATGAAGTCATACTTGGGTTTAAAGTGTTGACTTCATGAGAAGATGGAAGAGGAATAGATAGCAGCTTAACGGGGAAAGAAAGGAATTGTTTTGTAGACTGAAAAATTTGTTAGTCATTAGGATGAGAGAGCAACCAAAAACAGCTAATAGAATTTGGGCTACATTAAGAGTCATGGTTTTGAACCAGGAGAACATTGCACACAACCACAGATATATTGATTCTGTGATGACTAACCGTGGTAGACTTGGCTCTTCTCAGCAATACAAGGCTCAAAGACAGCTCCAAAGGACTCATGATGGAAAGAGATACCTACCTAGAGAAAGAACTGTGGAGTCTGAATGCAGATTGAGGCAAACTACTTGCTCTCCTTCTTTTTAAAAATTTTTTTCTTCTCCTTTTTTTGGGTTTGTTTCTTCTTTCTCATAATTCATTCCATTGGTCATAATTCTTTACAATTTGACTGTTGTGTAAATAAGTTTAATGTGAAGGTATATGTAGAAGATATATCAGATTCCGTGCCATCTTTGGGAGGGGTGAGGGGAGAGAGGGGAAGAAAATCTGGAACTCAAAAACATATGGAACTGAGTGTTGTAAACTAAAAATAAAAAATCTTAATTAAAAAAAATTGGGAAAAAAAGAGTCATGGTTTCTAGAAACCAGAAGGTGATAGTTCCCTTTATTATGTTTTTACTGTATTTGTAGTGCTGTGTTTAGTTTGGTAATCACAGTTTAGGAAGGACGTTGATAAGCTAAGCTAGAGAATGTCTAGAGAAGGGCAACCAAAATGGTGAAGGACTTTGAATTTCATGCCATATGAGAATTGGTTAAAACCCCTGGGTTTGTTTTGCACTCAAGATAGAAGACTAGATTGGGTCCAGGATTGGAGGGGGAGGGGAACAAAAGATAGTTCTCAAGTATTGGAAAGGCTCCCCCCACTTAGAAGCCTCTTAAACCTGTTCTGTTTGGCCCCAGAAGGTAGGACTACTATGATGGGTAAAGAGTTAAACCTAGCCTTAATGTAAAGAAAAATCTTAACAATTAAAGTGTCTTTGAAAGTGTAATGGGCAGCCTCTGTTTGTAAAACAAAGGGTTGCTCACTTTTTGGGTTCGTTGTAAAGGGGAATTCTTTTTTGGGAATATATTGCACTAAATAGTCAATGTGGTTCTTTCCAACTCTGAAATTCTCTGTTTTCATTAGGCTGACATGGCAAGAGGAATACTTTCTAGGCATAGCACACAATGCAAATAAAATTTTACTGGACAACACCAGGGAACTGTTTAAAATAATCCAGTTTGGTAAGGATTGTAAAAGAGGGAGTATTATAATAAGGCAATTATTGAATTTTGAAACTAGGTAGTGAGGGCTCCTAAATGACGATTTAAGGAATTTGAGTTTTCTTTCACATTGAATAAAAGTTTTTTGTTTCATTTAAGCAGGGAGGTAAGGTGATCAGCCTGAGCAATAAGAAAATTCTCTACCACATACCAAAATAAAGTCAAAATGGGTTCACAATTTAGATATAAAGGCTGATACTATAAGCAATCTGGGAAAACAAGGTTACCTGTCAGATTTATGGAGAAGGGAAGAATTTATGACCAAACAAGAGATAGAGCTATGAAATGCAAAATGGATAATTTTGACTACGTTAAATTGAAAAGGTTTTGTACAAACAAAGCCAATATAACCAAGATTAGGAGAGAAGCAGGAAATTGGGAAAGAATTTTTACAACCAGTGTCTCTGATAAAGGCCTCATCTCTAAAATATACAGGGAACTGAGTCAAATTTATATGAATACAAGTCATTCCCTAGTTGGTAAATGGTCAAATGATATGAACAGGCAGTTTTTAGAGGAAAGAATTAAGGATATCTATAGGCATGTGAAAAAATGCTCTAAATCACTGTTGTTTAGAGAAATGCAAATCAAAACAACTCTTAGGTGCCACATGTCTCTTCTCAGATTGGCTAACATGACAAAACAGGAAAATGATAAATGCTGGAGAAGATGTGGAAAAATAGTAACACCTTTACAGTGTTGTTGGAGTTGTGAACTAATCCAGCCATTCTGGAGAGCAATTTGGAACTATGCCCAAAGAGCTATAAAAATGTGCATACCCTTTGACCCAGCAATACTACTTCTAGGGCTGTATCCCAAAGAGATCAGACAAGTGGGAAATGGACCTGTAAGTACAAAAATATTTATAGCAGCTCTTTTTGTGGTGGCAAAGAATTGGAAATCAAGGGGATGTCCATCAGTTGGGGAATGGCTAAACAAGTTATGGTATGTGAATGTAATGGAATACTATTATGTCATATGAGGAGCACACAGACTTCATAATAACCTGGAAAGACTTAAGTGATCTGAGCTGAGTGAGGGGAGCAGAGCCAGGAGAACATTATACACAATTACAGACACACAGTGTCTATGATGACTAACTTTCATAGACATGGCTCTTATCAGCAAACAAGGTTCAAAGACAGCTCCAGAAGACTCACGATGCAAAAGCTATCCACATGCGGAGAGAGAATTCTGGAGTTTGAATGCAGATTGAGGCAAAATATTTGCTCTCTTCTTTTTTTTCTTCTTTTTTGGTTTCGTTTCTTCTTTCTCATGATTCCTGCCATTGGTCATAATTCTTCTTTATAACGTGACTATTGTCTAAATAGGTTCAATGTGAAGGTATATGTAGAACCTATATCGGATTGCATGCTGTCCTGGGGGTAGGTGGGAGGAGAGGTAGGAGGAGAAAATTTGGAACTTAAAAACTTGTGGAACTGAGTGTTGTAAACTAAAAATAAAAAACGAATAAAAAAAAGAACTGATGGACTCTGGGAAAAAAAGAAAATTCCCTGGCAATTGTACATAAAATAAATTTTAAAAGGGGAGAGATTGAAAACAGACCATTTGGATGAGAACTGTAGTAATTGTGATAGAAATTATAGCCAGGAGAGTTGGACAAAATTTTTAGGACTTAAAATGGGCATGTCTTGGACAGTGATTGGATGAATATAGGTAGTAAGGAAATAGAAGAACTAATCAAATTTTGAAGCGTGGAAGAATGTTGGCATCATTAACAGAAATAGGGAAGGTGCAAGTAGCAGATGTTAGGGGAAAGATAATGCTTTTGTTTTTAAAATATTAAGTTTTAGATACCAGTGAAATATACTGCTGGTGATGTATAACAGGCAGTTAGAGATGGTAGCCTGCAGCTCATTGGAGAAGATGGGGGTAGATTTGGGACACTTACATATTGGAGGTCATAAATATGTGCATACCCTATAAAAGTGAAAGAAGAGAATGATGGGAAAACACAGAGTAAAGGAAAGAGAACTAAGGACAGAGCTTGTCTGAATAATGCCTACACTTAAGGGAGAGAAGGTAGAAACTGAGCCCACAAAGGGTGTAGGGAAGGAATAGTGAGGGAGATAGGAGGTGTGGCATTTAAAAAGTTCAAGAGCCATAGCTTCTGGGTGATTTAATCATTTTGTTAATAAGGCCACCGTGTTTATTAATAAAAGGATGGTCATTTGTCAGTTTCTCTTAGACCAAAGACCCCTCATGGTAGTTGGCTTATAGTTTATATACTGGTGAGAGAGCAGATTTTCTTGAGGCTGGCAATCAGCTCTGATTGGTTAATAATTAATGAGAAAGTGAATATTACAGGGAGAGGGTGGATTCTATTACAATGAGGGTCTTAGGGGACACGATTTGGATTACCTAAATCGTGGTCAAAGAGACTTATCAATTTCCACATCACCCCTCTGACAAAAGGGAGAATTAACTCTTTCCACACCTGTCTGAGCAAACACAGTGAGCAGGAATGCACCCAGTAGCCTAAACTTAGAATTTATTTTGCTGTCTTTGATTAGATCTCAGCCATCCTGGCTGGGTAAGTCTTTTAGAAAGGTTTCTCACACTGGTTGGCTTCTGGATGAGGAAGTAGAAAAAGAGAAGAACCTTCATCCTAATATAATAATTAGGGTTTTTTTTGGGAGGGGGTTGTTTTTGTTTTTTCCCCAATTTATTATTTATTTCCAGTTTTCAACATTCACTTCCATAAGTTTTACATTTTCTCCCACTCCCTTTCCCCTCACTCCCCAAGATCACATACAATCTGTTATGGGCTCTACACATACATTCCTATTAAACACATTTTCACATTAGTTATGCTGCACAGAAGAATTATAATGAATGGGAGAAACCATGAGAAACGAAACAAGAGAAAATAGTCTGCTTCCCTCTGCATTCAGACTCTATAGTTCTTTCTGTGGATGTGGATGGCATTTTCCATCATGAGTCCTTTGGAAGTTTTAGGTCCTTGCATTGCTGAGAAGGGCTAAGTCTATCAAAATCAGTCTTCACGCACTGTGGCTGTTACTCTGTACAGTGGTCTCCTGGTTCTGCTCACCTCACTCAGCATCAGTTCATATATGTCTTTCCAGGATTTTATGAAGTCTGCCTGTTCATCATTTCTTATAGCACAATAATATTCTATTACATTCATGTACCACAGCTTGTTCAGCCATTCCCCAATTGATGGGCATCCCTTCTATTTCCAGTTCTCGGCCACCACAAAAAGAGCTGCTATAAATATTTTTGTACATGTGGGTCTTTTTTCCATTTTTATGATCTCTTTTGGATACAGCCCTAGAAGCGGTATTGCTGGGTCAAAGGGTATGCACATTTTTATAGCCCTTTGGGCATAGTTCCAAATTGCTCTCCAGAATGGTTGGATCAGCTCACAGCTCTACTAACGATGAATTAGTGTTCCAACTTTCCCACATCTTCTCCAACATTTATCATTTTCCTCTTTTGCCATGTTAGCCAATCTGATGTGGTAGCTCAGAGTTGTTTTGATTCGCATTAATATTTAGTTATGAATACCGGATAGAAAAATCAATTCTCACAGAGGAGAATGAGTGTTATATTTTAGAAGTCAAGGGAGGAGAAATTGTCTAGAAGAAAATAGTGATCTTTAGTGTTAGTAGTAGATGATCCTGGCAAGTCAGAAAGTATGAAGGCCAGTAAATATTTGATAATGCTGATCATTTGAGAGGTTGTCACATTAGAATGAGAGGTGTGGGGATTTTTCCTGCCAAACAAGAAAAAAGTCACATTATTTGATTTCATATGTATCTTGAAGATGGTCCCAAATCAATAAGGACACTGAAATGTCAATTGCAAGTAAACAATAAACCATGTCAGCTGCACTTACTACAGGTTTTTCATGTAATATCAGTTGAAAGCTTATGAGAATGGTTATAACATTGCTTTAGTTAGTTTAAAAAATTAAAGAACGACTTTCTATACATTTATAACTATCGTACTTAAAAAAAAAAACTTCTTTAGAAGTAAAAACATTCATTATCCACTGACTTCACTGTGATATACTAAATGCAAGAGATAAGTAAGAGTGAACATTAGAGATGGGAAAACTTGTGGTAATATGTCATGTCCTTTATCTAAATAAAAGACTGTCTGGATTGGGCAAAATTAATATTTTTCTATCTGTATATCTTATGGCATAATTGAGGGAGAGTTTTGAATGAAACTAATTCATATTAATAAAATACATGCTATTTATGATACTAAATACTCTTAAATTGGCTGCTGCAAGTAAGATCCTATCTCAGTTTCTGGGTAAAGTGCCTCCCTTCTGTGGGTAGGTAAATAAATATAATAAGCAACTTCTTCCCTTTCATGGCAATTTTTATAGCTTGCCTCTCTTTCAATGTGGAATTAACACTTATAGGCCCTGGTTAGGCATATAAAAATAAATTAGAAAAATTATCCTAAGGATATAGTGATCATAGTTCTAGCTCTATTGGAAAAGTTTTGGACTTCTTTGAACATTTTTTTTTTTAATTTAAGGACTTCAGAGAAGAAGTAAAGAGACCAGATGTTACCATTTAATCCTTGTAGTAAAGCTTGAGGAAGTAGAAATTCAACTGGTATCCTCTTATTCTAGATTTTGGAAAACAACTTGTGTTGTACATGGGTGAGTAAGAAATATGTTAAGAGAGAAGTACCTCTCTTCTAAAACTTATTAAAAGTTTTGAGAGAAGCTAGTTAGGTGCCAAGATAAGGATTCTCTTTCTAGAGCCATACTGGGAAAATGAAACCGGCAGGAATTTAGAATACATTGCTAGTGGTTATGAAGGCTTTTCAAGCTCCTTCTTGAAGATAGCGAATTTAGAAAAGAAAGTCCGGTTTGAGAAGTAAACAGCTGGTTGAGAAAATATCTGAGAAAATGATTTTGATTTCTGGGCCATGGATTTTTATATAGGGTTTTTATGGACTCTTGACTAGGGATGGATTCTGTTTAGTGAAGACCAGTAAAAAAGAAGTCACTTAGAGAATTACAAATCTGATCAAGAAGGCTTTTGATTGAGGTAAGAGGAAGAAAAAAAAACTGCAAATAAATTTGCCAAATCAGATTTCACAACATTATTAGAAACAATATCACAGAAGCCAGTATATGGGAATAGCAGCAACAATAAAATGGCTTCGATAAACAAAGGTGCAAAGTTTGAGTAATAAGGTGAACAAAAGATTAACACAAGAAGATAAATTCTAACTCAAGCATCACTAGGGCTTTAGTTGAATTTTTTTTTTTAATAATTAGAACATGGCTAAAAAGAGTATAGAAGGACCAGATTTGATAAAATGAGTGGGAAAGTAACGTATGTTAAGAAGTAGTGTATTATACTCATGTAGAAATTCATGACCAGGTGTGGGGGCGGTGAGTGTGCTGGGGAAAGATTGGTGAGGATTGACAGACAGGAGAAAATTGAAGTAATTATTGTTTTAGTAGCATGCTACTGATCTCTGGGCCAGAAAGAGGAAATAGTTTATAAGTTCAGCAAACAAAGGGCAAGTAAATGGAGTAGTTTAGCTACCATGTACTGGATCCCTTTCTGTACTATAAAGTAGAGCAGCTACTTAAATTCTCAGATTGTCTTGATGGTGATTTTATTTTCTTAAAGGCAAAGGAAATAAGAATATTCTACTGTTATGAACCTAATACTGACCAATAAGGAGGAACTCATGGCTGAAGTATTATGAGACCAGGGAATGAAATGTAAACATTTCATTTTAACTTGATGGTTAAAGAGGAGAAAGTTGGTCATAATCTGACACATAACAAGTTTAGATTTTAGAAATTTTAGAATTTGTGAGAGGAGATTTTTGATTTTTTTTATTCATCAGACATTTGTCTAAATCATAATTGTCATCATTGTCATCATCATCATCATCATCATTGTAATATACACTATCACCTTTAGGGGTTACTGAGTTTTTTCCTCACAACAGCTTTGTGAGGTAAAGAATATAGGCATTATTCAGATTTTATGGAGAAGTAAATTGCTTAATTCTGAAGGGGATACGAAGAAGAAGATGGAATCCTGGCCCTCAAAACCTTTCAGTCTAATAAAAGGTATGACGTAGAGGCAGATAAATATTTAAATACAGTCAGTTCATAAAAATGAACATATAAAATGCCGCATCAGATGAAGACGCACTAGCTTCTGCTCATGTCTGTGTTCACATCCTTGACTTATGCTTGGAGCCTTCAGTACTCTGTGTCACTTGTATTCTCTGACCCACCAAGCTGTTACTGAAAAAGAGTGGATGATATCCCATGATGTGATGATGATGATGATGATGATGATAATGATGATGATGATGGTGTTAATGATATATAGGAGCTGATCTAAGAGTGATGGTGAACCTCAAAAATGGAATTCTGATGACAAATGCAAATTCCTATGATGAAGAAAAGAAAGTGCTACATAAAGAGACCCATTTGTACTCCTGGTGATCTCAATAACAAATCTTATGTTTTTAAAAGATGTATAGAAAAAATGGAGAAAAAATCAAAGGTAATTGAACATGGATACAAAATATGGTCAAAATCTCATAAGAATGTTGTCTGGAGTGCTAAAGCTCAGAATGTTAGACTGGTGATGAAACCCTAGGACAATAAAAATGACTCTTAAATCCATGTTGGAGGTAAGAGAAGGGGTAGGACTGTGATTTGGGGTGAATAAGTTGAGGATAATAGGTGACAGAGCAATGAACTGTTTAACTCTAAATTTAATTATTTATTTTTTCTATAATGGGGATCGACCTTTGGAATAGAACAAAAATAGTTACCAGGATGTTAGAAATGATGATAAGTGAAATGACTATAAGAGAACCCCTTAGCTGCCCTCGGTCAGCTTTAGCTGCCCTCATTTGATATGGACAGCCTATGTTCATGATGCTGAAAGAATAGGATAAGGTAATTTCTGAGCCATTCTCAATGATTTTTGAAAAATCACGGACCATAAGAGATGTGTTACTGCAGGATTTGAGATGTACAAATGTTCCAGTTCAAAAAAAAATACACTACCACCACCAGAGAGTAGAACCAGCAAATCAAAGCATGGCTTTGATTCCTGGAAAAATACTAAAATGTATGGATGCTGTGGGATCATTTAGGACAGGAAGTAAAAATTTTTAAGAGCCAGCATAACAGAATAATTGGGCTGTTAAATCATAGAATTCTGGTAAACATAGTATTTGATAAAATCCTATATTTATACAGATATAGCCTATGTTCGTACGTAATATGAAAAGAAATGGACTAATGATAATAGGTGCATTTAGATCTGGTTGAGTGGCTGTATCAGTAAGGCAAGATTCATGACCTCAAAGATGACCATGAACATGCCTGTATGGCTTGGAATCACAAAGTGTGAAAAACTCTCTGTAGAAGGAAGTGGGTATAACATTTATTTAGATATTGGAGTATCAAATCCCAAGACCAATGACTCCAATTCAATATAGCAGTAATTATATTCCAGAACCAGTAAGCCAACCTCAATATAGATACAAGGAAATTATAATACAGTATTATAGCAAGGAACCAAGTCATCCTGTAAGCTTCTTCCCTGTTAGGGCCTTCCCGTAAACACTTTTTGCTTGCCTTCATCCTTTCTTGCAGTTCTGAAAGCCCTTGCCTCTTGGATTCTCTGGATTCTCAGTTCTCCAAATCTCTCGATGCTGTAGATTCTCAGCTCTTTGATCCCCACAACTCTCTTTGTCTGCACTCTCCACTCTGCAGTCTCTTTTGACACCGCATCTCTTTCAGTGTCTGCTCTCTCAATGTCTGCTCTTCAATGCCCTCTTGATGTCTGCTTCTCAATTCTGCTTCTCTCACCCTCTGGGCTCCCCTTATATACATTCTAGCTAGCATCTGATTGGCTAGAACTCAGATCTCTGATTGGCTGAATTCATGCACATCTGATTGGCTAGAGCTCAGTGCACATACAATGGCTCTGGTCTTAACAGGGCTCCTTAGGGCCCTGAGGACTTCACACTTTCACACCTAATTAGCAAAAGGGTATGGGCTTAGGGCCTCACACCTAGTAAGTAAAGGGGGGTAAATAAAGGCCCTATTGAATGGGCTGGGAAGATCTTTAATCACATTAACACCACAGTGGCCAAACCCAAAAATTATTCAATGTCAGCTTGGAGGAATAGGGTTTCTAGTGAAATACTTGTCTTCTGGGAGTCACTGAGACTGGCTTCCTCCTTATGACACCAGTTCCTTCGACACTTTCTTCAGTACCAGCTACATTTTCTCTCATACTCCTCCTTTCATAACTTACTAGTTATGGTGAGGGAATGGGAATGCTCTTTGCTCCTCATTGCCATTTTCAAACTCTCCTTCTACTGTAGAGGGGGAAAAGAAACCTAGGGATGCAGGAATCCCAAACCAAAGTTCCCAGGGTGAGGCTGCCTGGAATGAATTCACAGACCCAAGCATTCTTTAAGTTGAGGAGGCAAACATTTATTACGCTTTTTCAGCAGGCAAGAGTTCTTAGGGAACCTGCAACCCTAGAGGGGTGCAGGGGGAATTTTTATAAAGGGTGAAAAGGCAAAACATGTCAGTTTGGTGTTTGGGAGTGGGATTAGGGAGTGGTTTAGGGCATGTTCAAGGAGTGGTTAGTTCTTAAAGGAACATGCACATTTAGGATCTACTGTACGGGCATATTATCCAGAGTTCTCTAGGAAATAGCCCACAGTGGGGTTACTGGGGCTGTGGTTTTTACTGTGAAACGTCACTAAGTTCACTCTCCATAGGGGCTAAAGGGGAATCTCTATATAGTTTTCTCATCTAGGGTCTTGTTAGCCAAAATACTACATCTAGGATACATGTTAGAAAGGTCAGTAAATAATAAATATGGTTATGACTCAGCGTGCTTAAGAAGAAGCAGAGATAAGCTAGGGCATGCTGCCCTTTAGCTAGAGAGAGACAGCCTGGGACAGAATATGTTTTGAGAACTAGATGTGTTTATGACAACTGAATGTGTTTTGGAATTGGAGTTCAGGCACAAGCACCCAAGCAGAGGCTATTAGAATTTAGGGTCCAAGCACAAGCACCTCATCACTACTACTACCACTAAACAGCTTCTCGTTTGGAGTTCATGCCATCTAAATTAATGACCCAGTGGAGATGTTAGTGTCTCTTCTCTATCATCTTCCAGGACATTATCCTTTCTTCCTCAGTCATTTCAGTGTCTGGCTTATAGTTTTCTATCTCCTCTTTATTTAGGAGACTTCAACATACATGTTAATGATCCTTAAAATATCCTAAATTGCTGGTTCTTTAATCTACTCTCTTCCCATAAGCTACTCCTTCAATTCAGCTCAGCTACACACATCTATATGTGTTGAAATTCCTTGTTCACCTGCTATCTCATCATAATCTTTTTTTCATATATATATATGCATATTTCTTTCAGCTACTATGATACTGAGGTCTCATGAATCATACACATCATCTTTCCATATAGGGATGTAAACAAAACAGTTCAACTTTAGTAAGTCCCTTATGATTTCACTTTCTTCTTTACCTTTTCATGCTTCTCTTGATTCTAGTGTTTGAAAGTCAGATTTTCTATTCAGCTCTGGTGTTTTCACTGAGAAAGCTTGAAAGTCCTCTATTTTGTTGAAAATTCATATTTTGCCTTGGAGCATGATACTCAGTTTTGCTGGGTAGGTGATTCTTGGTTTTAATCCTAGCTCCATTGACCTCTAGAATATCATATTCCAAGCCCTTCGATCCCTTAATATGGAAGCTGCTAGATCCTGTGTTATCCTGATTGTTTTTCTGCAATACTCAAATTGTTTCTTTCTGGCTGCTTGCAATATTTTCTCCTTGACCTGGCAGCTCTGGAATTTGGCAACAATATTCCTAGGAGTTTTCTTTTTGGGATGTATTTGAGGA
>CM053627.1:148361527-148373376 GCA_028646595.1 Phalanger gymnotis | reverse complement strand
GAGTCCTGCTTCCCTCTGCCCCTTTGTGGGTTCTGTAGTTCTAGAATTGGTTCAGAGCCATTTTTTCATAGGTTTTTGGAGGGACTTGGAGGGGAGCTCACGCCAGTTGCTGCTTTCCAGCCACCATCTTGGCTCCGCCCCCTCTGTCTAACTAACAGTTTTTAACATTTGGATAACTAATTCAATGTAATTGATATCTTTTGTAATCCTATGTACATTATATTATGCATTTTCAAACATGATTTTTGAGATGGGGGCCATAGACCTTGCCACATTGCCAAAGGGATCCATGACAACAGCAACAAAAAATATTGAAAACTCCTAGTCTAGACACTCATTCTGAAAAGAAGATGGTCTTTAACAAAAAAATCCCTGTAGAGTTAAGGCCAGAGGACAATGAATAAAGGACTTTGTTTTGTATGTGTTGACATTGCAAAGAACCAAAAATTGGATCAGATGTGGAAAGATTGCTGAGTCTCAGTCTGTGGACAAGTTAATTAAAACATAAAAAAAATCACTCTTTCCCAGAATGTAAGTGATATAATTTTGAAGTACTGTACATGCTATGTTATGAAACAGTTAATCTTATTAATTTTAGATAACACAAGTACTTTAGGAAAAAAAATTATTTTCCATTGTTCAAAGAATAGCAGTCACGGAGAACTCTTCATTGTAGGACACTTTGGGCTCTGGTTCTTTGTGGCTGTGATCACTAAGTTGAATTGAGAAAACGCTTAGTCTTAACTTGATTTTTATACATGCTAAACTATGCTTTTTTCTAGGAGGATTATTTTCTAGTTTCATTTTTTGATGAGGAAAATTTGGGCCAGTCTGTTGCTTTTAGATAAATTTTTATTGACTAATAGGGTGGTGTTTTTTGTTGTTATTGTTGTTTTTCCAAAGCATATGAGCATAATTTACTCAAATACTTTGTCTGCAGTGCAGCTGTTTCTGTCTTAACTATTTCCTAATCCATCTTGATTTATCACCAATATAACTCTTATGCTGATTAGGATATGATTTGATTGATACATCTTATTCTCATTTATTTGCTTTGATGTGATATGCTGATATGCTTTTTTTCTTTGTAAATCATTTAGATATACTGTCAAAATGTAAACATACCTCGCCTAATATTAATTGGTTCCATGAAAAAGAAACATTACAGATGGTTCATTAGTTTGTGAGTTATGAGTGAGAGATTCCTGGCAGATCCATTTTGAGACTCTAAAAGCTTAAATTAGGTCTTTACAGATACCTTAGATTATAAAATCTTTGTAATGGTTGTACTGTTTGCCTCTTCCCCTATCCTAGAGACCCAAGGATTTTTACCAGCTTGTTTGTTGCTGCTGCTTTCCATGGTTATATTTATTCTAATAGAGACCCTGCTTCTTATTCACGTGATTATGGGTAGCAATAGCAATGGCAGTGGAATATAACCAATAGAGTTGAATGTAGAGAAGGTTCAGGGGTGGGGCTGGCCACTCAGGGACACACATTAAACAACATTCCAAGCCTCTAAAATATGGAGTATAGTATTTTAATGCTTAACTGCCAAATTGATCCATGTTGGCCACCTGGATGTTGAACCTTTAAGCTTGACCCTAGGCCCTTGACCCTTCTTACTTAGCCTCCTGTCTTTTGATCCTGGCATTGACCCTATTTTCAGTCCAAATACCACTCCTTTTAGCTCTGTGACTCATCTTTTTTAAATGCCCTGATTTTTTTTGGCCAGATATCTCTAGTCCCTCTCTACTGCTGCTACATCCCCTTACTTCCTAAACCAGGGACACATCATTCTGAGCCATGAAATCTGCCTAATTATAGCAGCACAGTAAAATGGAGTGATATAAGGTCACTAAGGTTCCAGCGGTTGTTGTCATTCAGTCATGTCCAATTCTTTGTGATCCTGTGGAATATAGCATGCCAAGCACTGCTATCCTTCACTATCTCTCAAAGTCTGTCCAGGTTCATGTTCATTGTTTCCATGAAATTATCTATCTATCTCATCTTCTGCTGCCCCTTTTTCCATTTGCCTTCAGTCTTTCCCAACTGTCTTTTCCAGTGAGTCCCATCTTATCATTATGTGGCCCAAAGTATTTAAGCTTCAGCTTCAGTATTGATCTTCTAAATGAATACTCTGAATTAATTTAAGTATTGATTGATCTGACCTCCTTGCACTCCAAGGGACTCTCAAAGTACCACAGTTTAAAAGCATTAATTCTGCAGCACTCAGCTTTCCTTATAGTCCAGCTCTCACAGCCATACATTGCTACTGGAAAACCCAAAACTTTGACTATACAGACCTTTGTCAGTAAGGTGATGTCTCTGCTTTTTAGTATGCAGTCTAGATTTGCTGTAGCTTTCATTTCATTTTCATTTCATTTCAGGGAGTATCTTTTAATTTCATAGCTGCAGTTGCCATCTACAGCAATCTTTAAGCCCAAGAATATAAAATTTGACACTGCTTGCATTTCTTCTGCATCTTTTTGCCAGAAAGTGATAGGACCAGTTGCCAAGATCTTATTTTTTTTTTTATGTTAAGCTTCAAGCCAGATTTTAGACTCTCCTCTTTCACCCTTATCAAGAGGCTTCTTAATTCCTCTTTGCTTTCAGCCGTCACAGTGGTATTGTCAGCATAGCTTTTGACATTTTTCCTAGCAACCTTAATTCCAACTTTTGATTCATTTCGCATGATGTACTCTGTGCATAAGTTAAATAAACAAGGTGACGTTATACTGCTTTGCTGTATTCCTTTTCCAATCCTAAAACAATAAGTTTTTCCTTGTTCAGTTCTAACTGTTGCTTCTTGGTGCAAATATAAGTCCCTTAGAGACTTGTAAGATGATCTGGTACTCCCATCTTTTAGGACTTGCCACGGTTTGTTATGATTCACACAATCAAAGGCTTTAGTGTAGTGATAAAGCAGAGGTAGATGCTTTTTCTGTAACTCCCTTGCTTTCTCCATAATCTAGTAAATGTTGGCAATTTGGTCTCTAGTTCCTCTGCCTCTGAAAACCAGCCTTCTGGTGATTCTTGTTATTCCTGAAGCCTAGCTTACAGAATCTTAAGCATAATCTTGCTGGCATGTGAAGTGAGCACAGTTGTTCAGTAATTTGAATATTCTTTGTATTGCCATTCTTTAGGATTGGGAAGTAAGCTAGTCTTTTCCAACCCAATGGCCACTATTGTATTTTCCAAATTTGCTGCCATATTGAGTACAGCACTTTAACAGCATTATCTTTTAGGGTTTCAGCTCACCTGAAATTGTCACCACCACTAGCCTTATTGTTAGTAAATGCTTCCTAAGGACCACTTGACTTCATTTTCTAGGATGTCTGGCTCTAGATCCAGATGGTCAGATGGTACCTGATTGTAATAGACATTTTTCAACAACTGTGGAGATTGAAAAAGTTTTGACTCCAGTTTATTAAGTGCAGCTTTCTTGGATAGAAATATACTTCATTTGATCCTTACATTGAATGGTAATATGAGTGAATTATTCTGTACTATCACAGAGTTCCTGTCAGTATAAATATAACAAAAGTCAGCTTGATATTTTGCTTTCAAACTTGGGAAATCTGTTTTAGCTACATTTCACAATCTGTATTTCTAGCCAAAGTGTGGTAGATGAAATATAAGCATAAATGTTACATTGAACTAGTTTAAAATAAATCATTTAAAGTTACAGTGGTTTTAGATAAAATAATTTTCTTACCAAAATAGTAGTTCTTTCCTAGAGTATTCTATCACTTACTATGACCTTGAATAAGCCCTTTAACCTCTCTGGGTCTCAATTACCTCATCTTTAAAATGGAGATAATATTTTACCTAATTTACTGTAGGGGGCTAAAATAATTTCTGGAGCTTCTTTCCAGCCCCAGTGTCTTTGAATTTTTTCCTTGTCAAAAAACCATAGACTTGGAAGGGGTTTTCGAGGTCATTGATTCCAACTTCCTTTTTTTACACATTAGGAAATTGAGGCTTAGATGAAAGGGCTTGCTCATGGTCATACAGATAGTAAGTGTTAGAGGTGGGATTATAACCCCACTTTTGCTAGCTTCAAGTTTAATGTGCTATCCATTCCATTGTTTTGTAGCCTTGCTGTTAGACAGTGCTGGCTGTTTTGAAACCCTTTAATTCCCATATAAAGAGGGTTAGACACATGTGTTGCATCATCTTTTGTACTGTCATGTTATTATTCTAGTGTTATCAGTAAGGTACTATTTTTTATTTAATCAGAAAAACCTCAGTATTTCTACTTTACAAATTAAAAAATTCTTTTAACTTTTCCTCTTTGTTTCTTGTGTTCATCATAGTTACCACTTTGAAAAACTGCAACTAGAAATCAGCATTGGATTACTTGCTAAAATCATCATATCCCTTCTTTCAAAAGGTCAGAATTCTAATTTCTGGACCTAGTGACTTTGAAAACCATGAAATGAAGTGGTAGAAATGGAAAATATAATTAGATGAACTACATTTTCAAGATTAAATGTCATTTATTAAATGTCACCTAATTCAATGCTGTCCTTAAAGTTCTCTTGTGGAATAATTGCATTTGTAATAAGCTTATATTTATTTATGTATTCATTGGGTGAGATATACCTCTGCCTCTCAGGTAAGTTTAAAACCCTCTCCACATTATTGCCTGTGCTGTCGGAGCTCATAGTCTTTCTGTTTTAAATTTTTTGAAGTACATGACCTTGAACAAGGCCTTTAACCTCTCTGGGTCTCAGTTACCTCATCTTTAAAATGGAGATAATATTTTACCTAATTGACTGTAGGAGGCTAAAATAATCTCTGGAGCTTCTTTCCAGCCCCAGTGTCTTTGAATTTTTTACTTGTCATAGAGTCATAGACTTGGAAAGGGTTTTCAAGGTCATTGATTCCAACTTCCTTTTTTCACAATGCAATGGTGCATTAAATAGGGCTTCTCAAGGAGTTGGCAGTGAAGAACCCCATGCCTTTTTATCCTTCCTTTGGATGCTGATACTCCTTTCGGCATCAAGAAAATGCATTTAAAGATATCCCTTCTAGGAGCTTTCCTCCAAACTTTTGTGTGCTAGGAGTTCACAGGACTTAGCTATCCAGTGTTTCAGATTTAATTTCAGAGAGAAATGTTAACTGGATAAATAAGGGTAATTTTTGCTGTTTTTTGCTAAATGTCTCCATGCTGCTTTGCTTATAACTTTTCAGATAAATGAGATAAAATCCACTATCTCCCAGTCCACTGCATTTAGTCCATCAGTTGCTCAGTCAATAAATGTTTATTAAGTACCTCCTATTTGCCTGGCACTCTGGGAATGCAAAGAAAGCAACACTTTTCCTCCCCTTGAGGAGCTTATACCTATTGGGAGATAGATTTGTATATATTGGTATATGCAAAATAGATACAAGATGATAATTGGGTAAGGAAAGTACTAGCAACTGGGTAGATCAGGTTCATGTTGGGGATGGCATTTGAGCTGAGCTTTGAAGGAAGTGAGGTATTTCAATCGATGTGGTAGGAAGTACATTCCAGGCATGATGGGCCATAGCGTTACAACAACACAGAAATGGAAGAAAAAAAAGAGTACTATTTGTGAGAAATAGTAAAAAGACTAAACTGACCGGATTATAGAGTACATAAAGTACTCAGTGAGACTGAAGAACGGTCAGTGTCTAAATCCTGGTTTTTTTCAACATTCACAACATCTCTAGAATCTCCTTCCTCCCTACTCACACAGCTGCCACTGTGATTCAGGCCTTTATAACCTCTCCCCTAGGTTATTGCAGCAGCCCCTTAATTGGACTCCCTGAGGGTTCTGTCCACTCCAGTTCATCCTACATACTGCTACCACATTAATTTTCCTTAAGCACAAATCTGACTATGTAATTTTCCTACTCACTCAACTCTACTGTAGGTTCCCTGTTGCCTCTAGGATAAAATACGTACTCTTCTTTTTACACTCTGTTTTAAAGGCCTACATAACTTGTTCCCAGCTTATTTTTTCAGTCTTGTTGGGTATTGCTCAGTTACCCTTGCTCTCCAACATCTAGACAAAGTGGCCCTTTTTCCCCCCTTCACTGATACTCCATCTCCTGTCTCTGTACTTTAGACCCAAGCTGTTCTGTATTCCTAGAATATCTTCCTTCCTTACCTCTGCCTCATAGAATGAGTCTCTCTCTTTTCATTTTAAGGTACAAGCTGGTACTATCATCTGCATCAAACCTTTCCTGCTATTGCCCTCCCTCTCCAACTACTTCATATTTAATAATTTGATATTTATACTGTCTGTGTGCATGTGTAATGTATACTTGTTGTCTACCTTCATTAGAATGTAAACTCATGAAGAGGGATTATTTCATTCTTTGTACTTAAGTCTCCAGTGCCTAGCATGATCCCTGGCACATGCAGGTACTTAATAAATACTTGTTAATTGGGACTAGGGTGTGAAGGGTTTTAAACACCATACAGAGGGGTTTCTTTTGCATTCAGTAGAAATATTTTTCCCCTGAAAAGTTGGTTGAGAAATACTTTTTTTTTGGTTAATTTTCTCCATTTATTCATGTAACAGATACTTATTGAGTACTTATCTGTAAGAGCAATGTGGGGAAGGCGATAAAAAGATAAATAATATATGGTCTTTAAGTAGATTACAATCTAATGAAAGATATAAACTTATGGGAAACTACAGTTCTAGGCAGAATGTGAGAATTACTTGTGGAAGTATAGAATCTCTGAGTTGAAAGAGATACCAGTGGTCTGTAGTCCAAGCTGTATCTGAGCAGTGATCTCTATGTAAAACCTAGAAGTTGTCATCTTTCTCTCACTTAAAGGCTTCCAGTGCTGAGGAACTCACAGCCTCCCAATACATCCCATTTCAATCCTGGAGAGCTCTTGTGGATGTGAAGATTTTCTTAATATCCCCCAAATCTTTCTCTACAAAATGTATGCGTTGCTGTGAAGCAAATACAACATGTTCTGTTTTTCTTCTATATAACAACCCTTCAAGTACTTGACAACTGTCATCATGCTACCTCCTGTCATATTCTTCAAGATAAATATCTCTAGTCCCTTCAGCTAATATTCCAATGATATTGGATTCAGGTTTTCCATTTCAGAAGTGGTTTTACCTAGGTAGAGTACAGTGGGACTGACATCACCTGGGCCCTCTTTTCTGGAAAGATAGTTTTTATCTTGGACTGTAACATTGCTCACAGTGGCCTTCTTCTCATCAGGCTTCCAACACCATTCTCTCTACCATGCCTCACAGTAAATGACTTCATTTGCTTTTACTGAGAAAACTGAGGCCATCTCTCATAAGCTTCTTCATTTTTTGTACTCTATCTTAAAACCTCTCCACATATTTAACCGTGTCATGCTTCCTGTATGACTCTTCCCTTTACTATGTTTGACTCTTATTACTTGAGCCTTTGTCCCCTAGAGTCTTTTCTGTAAGCTTGTCCAATCATTCATATTCTTTCTCTCATAAACTGCTGGTTTCTTTACCTCTGCCTATGTATATTATACTCAGGGTTTCCCTAGCATTAAAAAAGGATAACAGCAACTTTCATTTGTCCCTGATACCCTCTCAATCTTTATCTCTTCTGCCTTTTACTGCTAAACTCATTTACGCTTACTGCCCCAACTTCCTCACCATACACTCATTTCTCTGTCTTTGGGAATCTAGTCTTCTTATCTTGGTCTTAATTCCCTGTTAACTATCTTTTATTACATGCATGATTATCTGGGTATTATCTTCTTGACAGAGAAAATCTTTCATTTGTACTGTTGTGTACACTTGTTCTCTCTTTCATTAAATTGTAAATTCTTTGAAAGTAGGGCCAGTGTCATCTATTTTTATATCCTCTGCACTTGACAGCTTAGCATAGTGCTTTGTATGGAGTAGATTCTCACTGTTTGTTAAATTGAATTACAGCTACAGAGTTGAATAGTTGTATTTTCTCTTTGTCCTTGATTAACATTATCTCCCTTAGTTCCAAGTAGTTATTTTCTCCCTGTGATCTTTCTCTTGAACCTAATATAGCTTAAAAAAGACTTTTTTGGTTCTTGTCATTCTTTTGTATTCATGTTATACCTTCTCTTGCTTACTTCTTTTTGGTATACATTTTTAAATAATTAATATGGCTTTTTTTAGTCGTCAACATTCACTTCCATAAGATTTTGAATTGTGAATTTTCTCCACCACCTTCTCCTCTCCCCTCCCCAAGACAGCCTGCAGTCTGATATAAGCTCTACTTATACATTCATATTAAACATAGTTTCACATTAGTCATGACTTAAAGAAGAATTAGAACTAATGAGAGGAATCACGAGAAAGAAGTTGCTACACATTTTTTTAAAATCTGAGGTAGTTAATGGGTTCTCTCCATCTGCATCATTTTCTTTATGTAGCTCCCCTTTTTTCCTTGTCATAATCTTTTCCATTCACATCATCAGGATATCATTCTAGAAGGGATCTCATTCCCCTTGAGCTGTTATTCCCCAAGGGCCATTTGAGGGCCTATCCTTTGAAATCTGACATCTGCTTTCTCAAAAGATATGGTGTCTGTCCTACTATTCCTGCTTCTCCCCATTTTATCCATTATAAACTCTTAAGAAGGTGAGATTTTTTTTCTTTCCAAGGTTTTTGTCGTTTCTGTTTTGGCAGCCAGTTCCTCATTGGTCAGAATTGGGTCCAAACTAGCAGTTTCTCTCGTCACTTATTCCACCTTTTGAAGCATAAAAGTATATAGATTTACTTTGATGTTTTGATCTAGTATGTGAGCTAGGTATGTGTATTCAGGTACTGCATAAGATTATCATCTTGGAGAGGCAGATCCTGCTTATTCTAAATCTGTGGGTCTCTTACTATCTTTGTTGATAATCATATCAGCCTACTTATCATTCATACTCAAAAATTTTACTTTGGAGTAATAAAAGAGCATTGTCATATTCTTTGTCTCATCTTTACTATTACTCATTAAGAGAGCCATAGAAGTATAAGGATGTTATGTCAATATATATATATATGCATATATATATGTATCACTACTGTTATTTTATTGGTAATAAATATTTATTGAATATTAGCTAAACATTGTGTGGAATATAAAGGTAGATACAGTCCTTACTCAGTGAACCAGCAAGTCATAAAAATGTAAGAATGTGAATGATTTCATGGATGTCAGATGCTTAGTATATGATTTCATTAGCCTTGCATAAGCCGTTAGCTATAATTCTACTACTGTTAATGACAAATTTCCCCAGGCTTGAACAAGATGAGGACAGTAATGAGTCTACAGCATATGGAGGTGGGTGCATAAAGACCATAATGTTAATAAGAAAATAAATTAGTCAAAGAAGTAGAGAAAGAGATTGTAACTCCTAGAGAAGGAGATGGGCTAGTCAGGGGAGGGAACAATTGGAGAAAAAAGAAAATAACCAAAGATATTATTTTCAAAGGAAATCAATGACTTTGGCAGCTAAGATAGTATTTCTGAGTGTCTGGTTGGTAGCTTCAGTTGAACCTCAGAGATTCTTTTCCTTGGTTGGGTCATCACAAGTCCAAGGTCTAGTCTTTAGCTTTGCAAATTCAGAAAATACTTACCCATGTGAGCAGACTGTGAGAAACTAAATCAAACTCACAGGAGGCTGATTTATAAATTAAAATGTCATTAATTTGTATTATATATATTCGTGTATGTTTTGGTTCCCCTACTGCTGCTACTAGTAATTCAGATTTATATGGTGCTTGGAGGTTTATAAAGTGCTTTCATCATACAACAACCCTATGAGGTGGTAGTGTGATACAAGACTGGAAAGTTAGTTGGATTGTGCAGTAAATAGAGCACTGAGCCTGAAGTCAAGAAGACCTGAGTTCAAATGTGATCCCTGACATGTGACCATTTGCCCTTTGTGACCCTGGGTAAATCACTTAACCTCTGTTTACCTCAGTTTCCTCATCTGTAAAGTATCAATTTTAATACCACCTACCTTGCAGAGTTGTGAAGATTAGATGAGATAATTATAAAGCACTTAGCACTGTGCCTGGCACAAAGTAAGTGCTATGTAGATATTATTATTTTTTTTATTTTGGGGCATTTTATTTATTTTAATTTATTTATTTAATATTTTAGTTTTCAGCATTCAATTTCACAAGAGTTTGAATTACAAATTTTGTCCCCATTTCTACCCTCCGCCCGCTCCAAGATGGCATATATTCTGATTGCCCTGTTCCCCGGTCAGCCCTCCCTTCTGTCACCCCACTTCCCCTCATCTCCTTTTCCCTTAGTTTCTTGTTGGACAAGATAGATTTCTATGCCCCATTGCCTGTATGTCTTATTTCCTGGTTGCATGCAAAAACTTTTTTTTTTTGAACATCTGCTTTTAAAACTTTGAGTTCCAAATTATCTCCCCTCTTCTCTCCCCACCCACCATCCCTGACAAGGCAAGCAATTCAACATAGGCCACGTGCGTATCATTATGTAAAACCCTTCCACAATACTCATGTTGTGAAAGACTATATATTTCTCCTTTCTATCCTGTCCCCCTTTATTCAGTTTTCTCCCTCGACCCTGTCCCTTTTCAAAAGTGTTTGCTTTTGATTACTTCCTCCCCCTATCTGCCCTCCCTTCTATCATTCCCCCTTTTTTATCTCCTTCCTCCTTCTTTCCTGTGGGGTAAGATACCCAATTGAGTGTGTATGTTATTCCCTCCTCAGGTCAAATCCAATGAGAGCAAGATTTACTCATTCCCCCTCACCTGCCCCCTTTCCCTTCCTACAGAACTGCTTTTTCTTGCCACCTTTATGTACAATAATTTACCCCATTCTATCTCTCCCTTTCTCTCTCAATATATTCCTTTCTCATCCCTTAATTTGATTTTTTTTAGATATGTTCCCTTCATATTCACCTCACCCTGTGCCCTCTGTCTATATATAAATATATATGTATGTGTGTATATATATATGTATATATATATGTATATATATGTGTGTGTGTGTGTGTATGTGTGTGTATGTATGTATGTATGTATGTATGTATATTCCCTTTGGCTACCCTAATACCAAGGTCTCATGAATTATACACATCATCATTCCATGTAGGAATGTAAACAAAACAGTTCAACTTTAGTAAGTCCCTTATGTTTTTCTTTGTTCTTTACCTTTTCATGCTTCTCTTGATTCTCGTGTTTGAAAGTCAGATTTTCTATTCAGCTCTGGTCTTTTCACTGAGAAAGCTTGAAAGTCCTCTACTTTATTGAAAATCCATATTTTGCCTTACAGCATTATATTCAGTTTTGCTGGGTAGGTGATTCTTGATTTTAATCCTAGCTCCATTGACCTTTGGAATATTATATTCCAAGCCCTTGATCCCTTAATGTAAACTCTGCTAGAGCTTGTGTTATCCTGATTGTGTTTCCACGATAGTCAAATGGTTTTTTTTTTTTTTTTCTGGCTGCTTGCAGTATTTTCTCCTTGAAATGGGAACTCTGGAATTTGGCAACAATATTCCTAGGAGTCTTCTTTTTGGGATCTTTTTGAGGAGGCAATTGGCAGATTCTTTCAATTTCTATTTTACCCTCTGGATCTAGAATATCAGGTCAGTTTTCCTCGATAATTTCTTGAAAGATGATGTCTAGTCTCTTTTTTTGATCATGGCTTTCAAGTAGTCCAATAATTTTTAAATGATCTTACCTGGCTCTATTTTCCAGGTCAGTAGTTTTTCCAATGAGATATTTCACATTGTCCTCTACTTTTTCATTCCTTTGGTTCTGTTTTATAATGTCTTGATTTCTCATCAAGTCACTAGCTTCCACTTGCTCCAATCTCATTTTTAAGGTAGTATTTTCTTCAGTGGTC
>CM053627.1:148320822-148352601 GCA_028646595.1 Phalanger gymnotis | reverse complement strand
TTTAGGCCCCACCGCAGCAAAAACTTGAACCAGCCTCCCCATTCCAACATCTTGACAAAAAGACTCCAGGCCCAGAAAGCCCATTTCACAAGGGCAACCAGGAGGCCACAGAAAAACAAGATAGTATCTAGCCAAATCATGTTCACTGGCCTCACGTTCCTGCTCGCACTCGGGTAAGCCCTGCTTCTGCAGCTTCCTGCCTCCGCAGCTTCTGGCTTCCACACCTTCCGCCGCCGCCGAAGTTGTCTCCCAGCTCACCCCTCTTCTCAGCTGAGCTTCCGGCCAGAGACCATTGGTTTCCGAGCTGGCCCCTCCTAAGTCACCAATCCACACCCACACAGGTTTCACACCTGACAGGGTCCTGGGCCTAGAGCTTAGCACTTAACAGCTGAAAGTACTTCCACGCAAAAGAAACAAAAGCCATGCTAATGAGACAATTTTGCTTAACAACACAGCTTCAGACATTTAGCTATGTGACTCTAGGAAAGTCACTTAATATCTTTTTGTTTCAGTTTTCTCCTACCTCCCAGGGTTGTTGTTAGGATCAAATGAGATAATATATAGTAAAAACACTTAGCATACTGCCTGGCACCTATAATGTGAATTTTTGGGTCTAAACCTAATTTCTGTCAGACTGCCATCTAGTTGTCCCAAGATTTTGTTTTGCTTTTTTAGGAGATAGGCAAATAATAAGTCTTTTCCCCAATTACTGAGGTCTTTGAATTTGTCAAATACTATTTTACTGCATTAGTTTGCTTTTCTGTCTTCTGTACCTAATCTGTTCTACTGATCAATATCTCCCCTTCCCCCTTTAAACTAGTTCTTAGTAGTTTTAATAATTACTGCTTTTGTAATACACTTTGAGATATGGCACTGATAGACTCTGATAGGCTTGTAGCCTTCCCACTTTATTTTCATTATTACCTGTATCTTTGAACTTTTGTTACTATATGTGAATTTTTAATTTTTTCAAGCTTTATAAAAATTTCCTTTGGCAATTTGATGTAGCATTGAATAACTAATTTAGGGAGCATCACCATTTCTATTATATTGGCTAGACCTACCTATGGACAGCTAATGTTATTCTAATTACTTAGATATGTTTTTATTTCTGCAAAGTACTTTTTTCTCTATATATTTTATTTACTATTTTAGTTTTCAACATTGATTTCCACAAGATTTTGAGTTACAAATTTTCTCCCCATTTCTACCCTCACCCCTTCCAAGATGGCATGTATTGTAATTGCCTCGTTCCCCAGTCATCCCTCCCCTCTTTCACCCCATTCCTCCCCATCCCCTTTCCCCTTACTTTTTTGTAGAGCAGGATAGAGTTCTATGCCATATTCCCAATTTATCTTGTTTCCCAGCTGCATGCAAAAATTTTTAAAAAAAATTTTTAAGCATCTGCTTTTAAAACTTTAAGTTCCAAATTCTCTCCCCTTTTCCCTTTCCACCCATCCTCCCTAGGAAGGCAAGCAATTCAACATAGATCAAACAACTATTATGCAAAATGCTTCCACAATGCTCATGTTGTGAAAGGCTAACTATATTTCCTGCCATCCTATCCTGTCCCCCTTTATTCAGTTTTCTCCCTTGACCCTGTCCCTTTTCAAAAGTGTTTGCTTTTGATTACCTCCTCCCCCTATCTGCCCTCCCTTCTATCATCCTCCCTTTTTTTTTATCCTCTTCCCCTTACTTTCCTGTGGAGTAAGATATCCAATTGAGTGTGTATGTTATTCCCTTCTCAAGCTGAATCCGATGAGAATAAGATTCGCTCATTCCCCCTCACCTGCTCCCTCTTCCCTTCCAACAGAACTGCTTTTTCTTATCACTTTTATAATTAGATTCATATAGTCCCTAGGTTAAACACTGTAGATACCCTCTCATGCTTCTGTAGTTATCTTGAAAGAAATTTCTCTTTCTGGCTCTTCACTTTTCAATTTTGTTGGTTATATATAGGAACACTGCAGATTTATGGGGATTTATCTTATATTTGGCAACTTTTTGAATTATTCCAATTAATTTTTGTCGATTCTCTAAATATACTATCATTCTCTTTGCCAATGGTTATTCTATTTCTTTTCCTTCTTTTTGCTCTTCTTTTTTGGTCTTGTTATAGTTATTAAGTTGCTGTGATAATGGTGAACTTTACCACTGATCTTACCGGACATGCCTCTTTTTTCCATTATATGTTTGCTTATGGATTTAGATTATTTATACATACATATGTATATCTATCTATCTATATTAATATGTTATATCCATGATTTTTGGAGTTTTTAAGAGAAATGAATGGGGGTTGTTAAGTTCTTTTGGTATCTGTTGTTGTGACTGTTGTTTTTTTATTATTTATATTATTGGTATGGTTTAGATGTTGCTCGTTAGTAACAGATTGTAGGATATTTTCTTATCCAATCTGTCCTTCCTTTTCATTTTATTGGATTGCCTAATCTATTTACATTTAAATTTATGAGTAAGGTTTATATTTTCCTTCTGGTGTGCTACTTGTATTATTTTTTTTCTCCAAATTTTTTTTTTTTTGGTTCCTGTTCCTTTTCTCTTAAGGCAGTATACTGTCCCTATAATTATTTTTGCCAATCTACCTAAAGGAAATTCTATTCCTATGGCTTCTTTTCCCCCTTGCCATCAACTACCTGCCCCCACCTTTGTCCCCTCTGGACCTAGCTCGGAGTTTTACATAACTTACAGCTTTTCTTCCTTTTATTTAATTATCCAATCTCTCCCTCCGTTATCTCTATTAATGAAGATCCTCCATCCTTTCCCCTTTCCACTTGTTAGCTTTTTTTATTTTTTCCCTAAATATGTATATTTGCCTTATTCTTGTCATTCTCTTCCCTTTCTGTTTAAATATTTTCTTTCAGTCTTTATACTTATGTAATTTTAGTTTCTTTGTGTTCTTCATGGAATTAAGGCTTCAAAAGTAACAATTTTGAGTTTCCTCTTCTAAACAATTTCTATCTTGTTGCCTTCTAAATCTTGCTCCTTCCCTCCTTTTTTTTGTTTTTGTTTTGTTTTTCACTCTTTAAAGCATCAATTACTGTATGTAGCACATAGTGCGGACTATCCCTTGGTAGTACCGTCATTTGGTAAAAACAAATTTCCATGTGTCCTTGTCTATACATAATTCTATTCTGTGTCCTTTTCCACAATCATCTTCTGTTCCATTTGTCATGAAATCACTTTGCTGGCCCCATGCCCTCTCATCCCTTCTGGATGCCATTTGCCAGAGGACCTCTGACTTGCCTTCTCCTGAGGCAGAATGGTGTCGGTGGAGGTATAGTACTCTCATAGAAGTTAGTATTCCTGAGGACCAAATGTGTGAATCAGACTCATTGTAGGGTCTCCATCTCCCATTATACAATATCCTCACCCTCCCACCCCAACTGGAATGTTCTTCAGTGAGACCCCCTCTCACTAATGAGTATTGACTGTCCTCCTTTTTTCCAGTTTGAAGCATTTCCTTTGCCATCTCTTCTGTTCTTTTGTAGCCTTTCTTCTTGCCGAGGGATTACCGAGTTATTTTCCCTTTTGTTGCCCATTGATTAGGGTAGATCACACATTCTTCTCTGTCTTCTTTCTCCACCTTTCCCCTTTTATGTGTCTTCTTATTCTTTAGTCCCACAAAAAATGACAAAAAAAATGATTTACCTGCAAGGTGGACTGTTGGGAATTTTTGAGTCTATGGTATCTCAGGCCTGTTCCTCTACCTCAACTTCCATTTAAGTTTTGCTTTCACCCCTATTTCCTCGGAGGTTTTTAGGAAAAAAAACACATAATGGTACTTCAGTTATTCTTGTTGTTGTTGTGGGATCACTTGTGCATGTATATTTGCTTTGGAAAACAGGGCATTTTTTTTCACGTGAGATGGGGTGGAGATAGTGGGTAAAGGCACCTGAGTGATATAAGGGGAGAAGAGAGAGCTCTTGGCAATTGGTGTGTTTTTTTTTTCTTTCAGTAAAGTATCAGGCAATATTCTCATCTGAGAGGGTGAGGGAAAAAGGAGTCATAGGAGGTTTGAAGAGGCATGAAAAGGTTTGAGAAAAGCCACTGTGGTGAGTGGCATAGTGAATCAACTGTGGAAGTCTAAAAAGGATTGACTTGCCACAGTGAGGGCACAATTAACACTGCACAACATAGTTTTGTAGTGGACTCAGTCAGCAAGGTTTTATGATTTTCTCCAGTGCTATTTGGCAGCCCATGAATAGCAGTGAAGGCAGCAGATGGTGTGAATAATCTGAGGTTGGGGCTTGGCAGGAAAAGACAGGTAATTGGAATAAGGAGCAAGGGACTCAAGGGACAGGGCAGACTTGACTTGATACACCAAGGAATCAAGATGGGGAATGAGAGTGTAGTCCAGTATAGGAGTGAGGGCTTGAGAAAGAACCGAGGCATCAAGACTGGGGATCATAGTGAGGAGAAAGAACAGGGTGTGGAGGTGCAAGATAAAGGGAGAATAGGAATGATGATAGACTGTGATCAGATACAGGAGTTTTGGAGTTCATGAACATGGCAGTGGTGTATTTGTGAGGAATGGCAAGATCAAGGCTACGGTCTCTGTGTATAGCTGATATGAAGTGGAGGAGTAGTTCCTGAGGAATGAGTAAATTGAGGAATTGGGAAGTTAGGTGTTTGAGAGAGTATCATGTACCATATTTCCCCAGGTATAAGACACACCCTTTTTTGAAAAATCTGGGGTCTAAAAACTGGGTGTGTCTTATACAGTGGTTGTAGATTTTTTTACTTGCGTTTCCCGCTTTTTCGCACTTGTCTTTGCGCTCATTGTTCAGCATTTGTTACCGGTATATTAGGTTACGTTTTGCCACGTTCTGCCCAGAAATGGCTCAGAAAAGATTTTTGTACCGTGCTGAATTCAAATTAAAAGTGATCCAGTTTGCAAAAGTGAATGGAAATCGTGCTGCTGAACATAAGTTTGGTCCTCCTCCAACTGAGAAAACAATCCGAGACTGGCTATGGGAAGAAGAAACCCTACTGAAAACGCTAAGGCAGAAGAAGGCCATGAGAGGCAAGTCAGAAAAATGGCCTGATTTAGGGAGGGAATTGAAGATATGGATTGAAATGCAAAGGGCAATTGAAATTCCTGTGTCCACAAAGATGGTTTAGCACGAGGCAAGAAGAATTGTTGATGAAAAAGAAGTTATTGATTTCAAAGGAGGACACAATTGGTGCTTCAGGTTCATGAAACAGAATAGACTAAGTATGCGTACACATACCAGACTTGCCCAAAAGATGCCTGAAAGCTATGAGCACATGAATAAAATTTCAGTTCAATAACTTTATGTAATACTTTTTTTTTCAAATTTCAGGCTCCAAAATTAAGGTGCGTCTTATACATGGGGAAATACAGTATATTAAAGTCCTTAGTTTAAAGGCAGGAATTGGGGAGGAAAGACTGTGAACTAGAGGCTGAACTCAGTGAAAAAGGAAGGAGAATGTCCTGGAAATCTGTAGATAAAAGCCACCAGAATATTGATTAGGAGATAAATATGTATTGAATGAACTTCAAAAAAAAAAAAAAAAAGGAGAAATTACTGACTGATAATGGCAGAAAGAATCTGAAAGTGGCAAAAATAAGGAGTATTCAACTTCACCACGATGGCTAGTAAGTTGGGGGGGCAAGGTATTAGTGAAAGTGCAACTAGTGCCAGAAAAAATTGGATATATTTATCTATGTGTATATATAGTCAGAGAGATAGATAATATCACATATAGTATATATATATATATATATGTGGGTATGTGTGTATATACATATATATGTATGTATGTATGTATGTATGTATGTATGTATCTATCTATATTTATCATCTATTTTTCTATCTACCTATCATAAAAGGTGTCATAAGGACCTTTTGCTTCATTACTGTGGGTATTTGTAATTAACTTGGAATCACTTTGCATGTTGCCTGGACCATTCAATCACTTACCTAAACTTCTATTACGTGCTCTCACAAAAACATTGCCTAATGATAATGTATGCTAAATCTCCATTTTAATTCATTGCTTAAAGTTTTGTTTTTTTTTTGGTACACAAAGGACAGTTTTTAGACATTTGCCTGGAAAAAGGAAGAGAGAGAAGGAACATTTGATCTAGGTTTAAATTAACTTTGTCACTGATTTCTTTGTAACAGGAGAGGCTGCAGAGTGTGGTGAGAAGGGGACCTAGTGGTAGGAGAGCTAAGTTCAAGCACTGGCTCTGTCATTTAGCACCTCTGTGATTAGAAGGCCTCCTGAGCCCCAGTTTTGTTTTATAAAATAAAACTGGCCATGCTCACCTTGTTATGAGGCTAAAATGAGGTAATATACATGAAATAATTTTGAAAATTATAAAGAACTACACAAATGTAAGATAGCATTCTAATTCCTTATGAAAGATTAATGAAGGTTCTTCCTGGTGGCAGCAGAACTGAACCCAGTTATGTTAAATCATTTCCAATTTTTTGTTTTAGAATGAAAAACCTTAGGAGAAAAAGAGGCAGGAAGAATGATTCATGTAAACACATATTACACTTTGCGATAAAATTAGACTATTGATCATAAACATACACCACTAAGATGTGTACAATATAGCACGTTGTGAGTCCAGCTATTTCTTGTTCATATATAGCAAGTTTTTAGTTCAGTGTTCACTTTCTAAGAACAAAAAAAAATTTTCAAAGCAAACTTTAGAAATAAAATTTTAAATAATAATGGTATTTACTATTGACTTGAGACTTGAAGTCTAATATTATAATGTCTCCTTTCTTTTTTAGTGGTTTGCTGCTCTACTGTGTGCCTGAGTCTTGTTGCATTTAATGAGAAAACATTTATGGAATAGCAGCATGATTAATCCTGTTTGACCAAAGGATGCCTCTTTATTTTCTAGCTTCATAAAGGAAGTACTGTCTTCTACTGTTAGTTCAATTATCCTCAAGCTACATTTTGCATTTTAACATGAAATCACATTCTCAGACTGACATAAAATGGTGGATATATTTAAAAGCACTGAAGTGAAGTAAGCTTTATTTATGACCAAAAAAAAGATAAATTCATTTTTAAATGAACATTATTAAAATTTTTGCTTTATTGTATTAACATTTTTTGCCAGGCCAAATCTTCTGGCATACAGGCATACCTGGAAGGAAGGGCAAAGTCTTGACTTTAAATTTCAGACAAGTGGCAGGCAGCTGATCTGAGACAGCTCAGTATTACCCATATAGGAGTGGGATGCCCAGATGCTTCATCCCAGAGAACAGCACCTATGCAGAGTTACCATCCTTGCCTGGCACAAAGAGGGCCTAAGTGCCTAATGTTCTTACTTGCTGCTGTCAGGATTCGGTACCCAGGATTGTTTTTCCCTTCTTTTGCTTGTATTTTACAGAATGTACAACACATATCAAGATGATGAATCAATAAACAATTTCTAAAATAGTGATTAAGTCACCTAGATTAATTATTCTCTCACAGTCAACTGACAATTCCAATCATATCAAAGAAAATACACTATACTGCTACTTGTTATATCTCAAGATGACAAAAAACTATGCTTCCCTGGGTTTGAAACCCTAAAGGAAATGAAATATTTTCCTTGTCATTCTTTATAGTACAATTTCCCTGGGGAAAAAGGAAATTTCAACTGAATGTTTTCAGAGAAATCTGATTTCATAAAACCCAAGCCACAAGCAACAATTTAATGAAGAGATCTCTTTTATTTAGCAAAGGCAGGCATAAATAAAGAACAGAATTTCATTTGCTCAGTAATTACATAACAAATAAAATATATTGGAAAATATTCTTAATCTTGCAGTTTCAAACCCCAGGGTTTGTGTTTCTTTTTTCATTTTCTGAGACATGCATAATATAACATTACCTTATAATAAATAATTAAACATAGGAATATTCCACATTATCAGTGTCACTTATTTTAATGGTAGAGTGAAACTCAAAGATACATGCTTTCTGGAATGTAACTGCATTAATGATAATCTTATTCCATCTAAATTTTAGACTCTCTCTTTTTGTACTGGTTGCCTCAAAAATATGAAAATTTTATTAGACATGACAGTTCACTCAACATAATAATGTATGGTCTGATTATGCCCAGAAATTTAACTCTGAAATGTTACATGGTCATGTATTGGGATTGATTTAAACTGTTGTTTTCTGAATTTTATAGGCAGTTTAATGTAAAGAGTACTATAAATGGAGTCAGGGGAACTTGGGTTCAATTCTGGTGCTTCTATTTACCTCAGTTTCTTCATCGTCCTCATTCCCAGATGAATTCTGAAGTGCTTTCTAATTTTAAATCTATGATTCCTACTAATTTTGAAGATTACATTTTTTTGTGTTTTCTATCTTCTGGAAGTTATGAAGTGGCCTTTGACTTAAAGCAACAGTATTCTAACCTACTCTTCCTTAAAGAAAGAAAAAACTAACACGTATAGTAACAAACATTATATATCATAATGCTAAGCGGATACCTATCCCCTTTTTTGACAATGGTACATCTTATGCAGTGTAATGATATAAATATTTCAGTATGACCATTTCTCAATGAGCCCTGACTTCCAGTTCACTCAGGCAAGAATTAAGTATCTAATGTAATGTTGGATCACACGAGCTGAAAATACACCAATTTTATTTGATTTCAGTAAGCTTTGGCTGCAAAGACTACCTGATTTGTTAGCCTTTAAAATATATATTAGTCATCAATGCTCTAGTTTCAGGTAACACTATTGAAAAACGAGACTAAATAAAAACTTGTGCCCTAGCAAGCATTCTTCCTTGCAAGCTAGAGTATAAAACAGTCAACAGTACTATAAAGTTCCTTTGTCCTTAAGGAAGGATAACTCACCAAAGCAATTAAGGCAAAGTCACACCTAAAATTGTAAGAACAACAGCTTAATTTTAAACTCCATCACATTTAGGGAAGATCACTGATGTACAACAATAATATACAACAAGGTGCGTATTACCTTATTTTCTTTTGATTACATTTTTAAAAATTCGGAGTTGTTAATAATTACATGATCTTAGGTTTGAAAGAAGGTAAAATTTTCAATTTAGTATCATAACTACTAGAGACAACGATAGAAATGTGCTGGTCTAAATTGATCCATTATTCTTCTAACATGGGGGTGCCCTTTAATCTGAATTGAAATTTTGGAAGTAGAATCACCCCTGCAGGAATGTGTTTTATGGGTTCTAGAGGAATGAGGACCACCAGTATATATGCTTAGTAGAATGGACCCGACTTGTTGAGAAAACGCATGGTAAAGGATCTGCTTGACGTTTAAGATGGTTTATTATAAGTCAGCTTGCTGTGGAATGTGAAATCCTGAAAAAACTTCAGGTCTAATGGACTGATAAAAATTATCAACAGAAGTTAAAAAAAAGTTTTTTTCTAAACAGTACGATAAAATAATTGTGCCCAGTGAAACTTGTTATACCTGTCAATATTTGCATATTTAAGTAAGGAGAGTATATTAAAAGGTACCTGCTATTACTTGTTAGTCATTAATCCCCCATCAAAAAGAAACTTACATATTAAAATAGCATCCCATATCTCATAAGTACACTACTTATGCCCTGCATTGTTAATAAAATTAAAAAATATAATAAACTAGTTAATCCATACCTTGAAATTCACATTACGCATACACATCAAATCTTTTTTAAAGCTCTATTTTAAAGGCTCTAAGATATAAGTGGTTACAGTAGATTCCAAAGTTATCTTAAAGGGACTAGTAAACATTGTCTGGTATACCAGCAAATATCTACAGTAGAAAACCCCACGTGTTAAAAACATAAACAGTTACCACAGGTGCTATCATAGCCCATGTGCTAGACTAATTATTATATTACTCTACTGTTTTGTATTAAAAGCTAATCTAATGAATATAAATAAATGAAGTAAATTGCATTATCCTATTTATGTATCCTACAAGGAGTCTTAAAACCATGTTGTTTGAAAAGCATGCTGCAGAGAATACCTGAGAAATAGTTTATAAATTTAATTTTATAAGAATCAAAGAAACATGGCTTGGGAGAAAATATTCTCTTAAAAACTCAAAGAAGGAAGTACATGCTGACTTCAAGGGAAATATAAACTATTAAACTGGAACTAATTCAGAGTCCAATCATTAGTTCCCTTGAAGAATAATTTTCATTAAAGCTCACAGCATTTGGTAAAACAATTATTATCTGTCAGAGTTCCAATGGTTATTTTAGCAATGATCAATATCAGCAGTAGCTATTTTAATAAATCCAATGAAAGATGAACAGATGTGACCATACTATATTTTGCAGATGGAAGTTATCTCCTTCTCTTCAGCTCCCACAGCACTTTGTAATTCTCTTAAATTCTACTTGGTATTGCAGTTACAATTTATTCTATATGCCTCACACAGCATCTAGCACAGGGCCTCTCACATGGCGGGAGCTGGAAAAATATTTGCTGATTGAAGGAATAAAGTAATAGCTAGATTTATCCCTTTGTGCATGAGGGTTAATCTGTTCATTTGACGGGCAGTATGTGGTACAATAGAAAAAGCACTAGATATAGGACCTGGATTTGATTCATATTTCTGCCATTTATTACCTGCTGTGTGACCTTGGGTAAATCATTTATTCTCTCCTGGCCTCAGTTTCCCCATTTATAAAATGAGGGGTTATATATGTTTGTGTGTATATGTGTACACATACAAGTATATAGCTCTATATTCATCATCTTAAGATTTAAGAATTTTTTTTGGAGGGGGAACAAAACAACGAAATACTTGTTTACTTGATTCTCCTAAGGGTATCTGGCCACACCAAGTCATCGACATGGTGATAACTGGGTCACAACAGGACTGTGATCAGTAATGATTTTGTAGGGCCTAATTATCTTTAGGCAAATGGCAAATTCTCAAACTACAAACAAGCTTATATTAAAAATAATCTGGCAGACTTTCAAGGTTATGAAACTCTACAGTACTGTTTTATTTTAATGTATTGTTTAAAAATGACTTTCAGTTTTGTTATTTAATGAAAAGGAATCTTTTCCTTGAAAAGGTACTATTTTCTCTGAGAAACCTCTATGCAACTTAATTTCTTTTTAAGAGAGGCCTAAAATTCTGGTCGCCTCTAGAAAAATTACTCTCCAACCACTTTTTCGATTAATATATTTTGGTATTTACCTATTCCTGCTTTTGAGCCCAAACCCTCATCAGAAGAAATAATTTGTGATTTCAAAATAAAATATTGCTTTGGCTTATTTTCTGAACAGTTCTAATTATTTGTAGAAAACAAACAAAAATATTTATTTAGAATTATTTCAGGTAAATGGCTTACCAGAAAATATTCTTTTTCATTTCTTACTAGCTTATCACTAAAAACCTTAAAGAAGACTAAGAAAATAGATAGAGGTAGCCTTAATCTAAAGTGTTATATGCTTTGAAGACTATATTCCAGTAAAAACGAAACATGCTTCAGAGATATTTTGAAGAACATCATGGATGTTAGTTAAAATAAATAGTATGGATTCTCAATAAGAATTTAAAAGATTGAAGCGGCATTGTGGAAAAAGCACTGAATTGAAAATTAGGAAAACTTGGGTCTAGTATAGGCTTTGCTATTAATTACCTATACGACCTTGAAGAAGACAATGTTTCATCATCTATAAAACGAGAGGAATGAATTAGGTGGTGTCCGAGGTCCCTTTCACGACTGAAATTCTATGACTCTTCACTTTAGCATAGCTCTCATACAGCTAGGACATGGCTGTAGCTCAGCCTTTTTCAAACTGTGTTAAAAACAAGCAAACCAGGATTTATTCCACTGAAACAAAGCATCTGTGGCTAAAGAATCTGAAAAATCCTGCTTTACTCAGTGCTTGGCACAAGGTAGCATGGGACTCTATTGTGCAAAGTGAAACTATGTTTTTTTTTGGATGAGAAATTACTGGTACTCCCCTCTTCTGCCCTTCCTCTCACTTTAAGTAAGGCTTCTATCTCCCAGTTACTTCTTCAGCTTTAAATAATAGTAGTATCTTTGTTTACAAGTGCAACCAAAAACTACATCAGAAAGTAAAGAGGATACTTGTTACTGCGTATAATCAAAATAATTTATTACATTTGTGTTACTGTGACCCAAATAAGGGGCATAAAAAGAGAGAAAATGTACAATCCCTACAACCTTTGCCTTCAATCCTACTTTATGAATATATATTTGTTATTTTAGAATGATCCTTTTGTGGATTGTTGAGTGTTATTTATCATAAAATTTGCACTATTTTTGCCATTAAATCTACCTCTCAGGGCAGCTAGATGGCACAGTGAGTAGAGCACCAGCCCTGAAGTCAGGAGCACCCGAGTTCAAATTCGGCCTCAGACACTTGACACATGTACTAGCTGTGTGACCTTGGGCAAGTCATTTAATCCCAACTGCCCTGCCTTCCCCCCTCAAAAAAAAAAAAAAAAGAAAACCTCTCAAGGTTTATGATTTCTTTTTATGTGAATATAAAGCCCTATTCCTCCCATGTCTTGTCATGGTATGATGTTTTACCAGTGAAGCACAAAATGTGGGGGGTCTTTCCAAACTGGGAGGGCTTCTAGTATAGAAGGTATCACTAGGTTGGCTATAGGGTAATGGGATTTCAATCATCTCATCTCTTTTAGACCATTTAACTTCTAAGTCTTAGCATGGGGTTGTGATTTATATGGGAATGGGACACACCAACAATGATGAAATTATCTATCTATGGAAATATTGGAGCAAACATAAATGTTCCATCATTTCAAAAAGTGTGAAAACCCCTGTGCTAGCTACTACAATAATTTAGATACCTAACTGAAAGGACACAAAGTGTTGCAGAGTAAAAGCTGCAATATGAAAGCATTAAGGGTTCTTCCAAATATGAAATATATATTCATGTTATACACACAGGCAATAGCAAATATTTCCTTTTCTAGAAAGGGCAAACAAATAGTAGGGTTAAAAACACAGAATTTTAGATTTGAAACTAGATCATATAGTTGAATTCCTTTATTTGTAGATAAGCAAACAGAGATCAGAAAAATTAAGTGGGACATAGTCACTGACACTCTTGAGCCTATACTCTATTTCCTAATTTTCAAGTGTGCCATATTGGCTGCACTGAATTTTTAAAATGTCATTGAAATAGATTTTTTTTTAAAAAAAGATTAAATAGGTTTATTTAATACATAATTATTTCAATATGATAATAGTTTATGATAAAATCTCTTAGTGGAAGGGCTGGGTGGAATGGGATGTTCTATTTAACTGGCTTCCTTTGAAACCCCTTTTTGTTTCAACCATGATTATTAAAAACTTAAAAAAAATTAATTCCCTGCTCTGCCTTAGTAAGCAAAATAAAGCAAACACTCTGAAACCTTTGTTGACTGAGAAACCTGCCCTGTCTCAAGGTTATACCGTCAATCCTCAACATTTGTGGGTTTAACTTTCAAGACTTCAAACATTTGCATGATTTTATTAGTAACCTCAATTTCATTTTTGCATTGGCAACCACACACATTCACAGCTAATGCGTAGTAGAGAAAAAAATGAGAGGCACAATGCATTCAAGTTTGTGGAGCTGCTGGTACCCTATTAGGTGCTTTACTGGTCCTGTGTGACTTTGCTTATTTTCATTCCTTGCCTTTAAAATTCAAGTTTTGTGCTGCAATTTTGCCCCCGAGAGCATAGCGCAAGTCCTTTGGGCTAGAAAGCCTGAGCCTGCGGGTTGCCAGGGGGCAGGGGGCGGGCGGCGGCGGCGTCTGGAGCCGGGGTCGGAACCGCCGGGACTGGATGCAGCTGCCGCTTGGCGAGCGGCTCGTGATGGAGGCAGCACGCCACAGATTCGGGTCCGGCGGGGATGGACTTCAATCTATTTGGCAAAGGATGAGAAATTGCTGTGGTCACATTCTACTTCTCTGATTGCATTTTCTGAGTGAATGCAAGATACCACACGCATAGGCTTTTGAAGATGAACATATGAAGCTCCGGCAGTTGAAATTGGATAATCAACGAGCTTTGCTGGAAAAGAAGCAAAGGAAGAAGCGTCTTGAGCCCCTCCCTCCTGGTGCAACCAAACCCAGAAGCCAGGCTGCGCCGGTCAAAGCCAAAAGCTTGTGAAGAGCAGACCCCTTTGGTAGAGCCTCACACTCATCTTTGCAGCGATGTGGTCTTGCATGGCATGGATGGCCCAGGCGCCTTCATGAAACCACAGGCTCAAGATTTGAGGACCAAACTCCACCTTCTCTCGGTGGGCTCTTCTACCACAGAAGAGGAGACTGAGGCAGACGTGGATGGGGAGAATATTGGCGACACTGCCTCAAAACCAGATCTCCAGGGACTTCTCTAGAAACGTCGCATCTCTGACAGTTTGAACTTTGATGAAGAGGTGATTGATGGGGAAGAAGAGGAAGGAAAGAAATCAAGAATTCATTCACCCTATTCATTAACACTGCGACTGTACAGGAGCACAGCATCCCTTCAGGCTGATAACCAGCTAGAAGTAGAAAATTTAGAAGATTTTGCATTTCGTCCTGCTCCTCGGAGAATTACAGTGAAATGTCGAATCATGCGGTACCACACCTATTACATGCACTTGGAAAGGGATGAAAATCGGAAGACATTCCTTCTTGCTGGGAGAAAGCAAAAAAAAGAGTAAAACATCCAACTACCTCATGTCCATTGATCCCACGGATTTATCTCGGGAAAGGGAGAGCTCCATTGGCAAACTCAGGTCCAGTCTCCTGAGAACCAAGTTTACAGTGTATGACCATGGTGTCAGCCCAACTAAGGCACAGGGCCTGGTGGAAAAGGCCCATACTTGTCAGGAGCTTGCAGCCATCTGTTATGAAACTAATAATGTGCTTGGGTTTAAGGGTCCCAGGAAAATGTCTGTGATTATTCCAGGGATGAATATGAGTCATGAAAGAATCCCATTCTGGCCACGAAATCAGGAGCATAAGAATTTGCTTTGCAAATGGCAGAATAAAAACATGGAAAATGTGATAGAGGTACACAACAAAGCCCCAGTCTGGAATGATTACACTCAATCCTATGTCTTCAATTTCCATGGCCAGGTGACTCAGGCATCTGTGAAGAATTTTCAGATGGTCCATGCAAATGCCCCTGAATATATAGTCATGCAGTTTGGATGTGTGGCAGAAGACTTATTCACACTGGACTACAACTATCCCATGTGTGCCCTTCAGGCCTTTGCTATTGGGCTTCCAGCTTTGACCGCAAACTAGCTTGTGAACGAAAGAGACACGTCATACCCCAAACCTGTCGTTCATTCTAGGAAGCTAACTTTAGGGAGAAAATAATTTCCCTTCCCTGAGTGTGAAAGAGATGAGAAAAGTCAGCCAGTATCTTTTGGATTGATTCCAACACATACAAAAAAACTATTCAATGGAATTTCCAGCCCCTACCAGCCTAGTATAGACGAAAGATTATTCAAGCTGCAAAGAAAACTTTACCCGTAGTGCATTAATGAGGCCTACTTGTCCTGTGCCTCAAATATCAGTTTTTCCTATGCCTGGAATCTCTTGCATCTGGCATCACGTTCAGATTATTATTTCGGGTACTTATATATTTTCAGAAAGAGACAGTTGTTTCCTAACATTCTTTCGCCCCACATCGGTAACTCATGCTGAGATAGATTTTCAGCATCAGAGGAGGGTCTATAGCTTTGTACCTGTGATCCAGAGCTCATAAATGGGAGGACTGATTATGTTAAAAAAAAAGCCTTCATTCCTGCTGTTGCTTCCTTCTACCATCCTGTAGACTATATGACCAAGGCCATGAAGCTTATGTGTCCACAGCAGTATATGTCCATTTGTATCCAGCTTTTGACTTGTTTGAGGGATGGTGATTTCCAGAGAATGATGTTCTACCAAGATCAGAGAAATCCAAAGTGACTTATCACTTTGACACCTCACCAATGGCTCATCCCATGGGAAGAAGCAGCATCCATCATTCTTCCCCATCCTAAAAGAAATACCCTGGATAGCCAGAACCTATACATGCCCTTGGAAATTATCCAGAATGTTATTTGTTTGGCTGTTGAGCTCCCTTTTGAGGAAGTTAAGTATCTGCTAGTTTAGTTTAGTTTAGAAACTAGTTTCATTTCTCCCTTAGGACCAGAGGTTCTTGTGTTAGTGTGAAACCCTCTTAGTTTCAAAACTGACTAGTCAGCTGGCACCAATACCAGGTAGAGAAATGGCTATCAAATTTGTAACCAGTGTGTAAAAGATTAAAATCCTTTTCTTCTCTGAATGGTGCCAATGGTGCCTTCCAGGCACAAGTACTGGAGATGGCTTCACCCAGTGGTTTTGCAGCTGCACCCCAGTGGTGCCTCCTGTATGTAGGTGTCTATGAAGCCATTCACCTAAGGAATGTAGTCTCCAGCAGGAATTATCTATTGAAGCTTTTGGGTGTCTTATATGTTTAAAAAAATTTAAGGAGAAAAAGGTGGCAGCGAAAAGTTTTTGCTCCTATACATTTTGGTGGCCCTGAAATTAGCTGTCTTCCTAACTCTACAACCCTAAGATGGGCAGAGTTTGGCCCTTCCTGGCATAAATATCACTAGCACTCAGTGTCCTTTGTACACTTGCTCAGTGTCACCAAAGCCTTTGTATTTTGGTACAACTTGTCCTTTCATTGCTTTCACTCACAAATCACAGTATCTTTGTTTGTGGTGTTCTGGTTATTAGAAAATCTCAATAAATCGAGTAATATCTTTTGCACCAAGATTTAGGAATTAGTTGTCTATGTATTTCCCTGTAAGTCCCCACCCAGTACTTCCACAAGCAATCTCTTCAAGTCAAAATGCCCACAGTAGGAAATCAGTCTGGGGGCAGATGGAAAGACTTTAAATTTAATCCCTTTCTGGCCAACCCAGCCAATCTTCCCTTTGTTAATTTATTTCCATTTTAGGCCTGGCTGCTCCAGTCAAGTGCCTCATCATTAAGTGTCCTAAGGCCCTTTAGACCTCGGTCACTAACTGTGCTGCCAAACCTAATAAACTGGTAGCCAACTAAATTGTTCCCTCATCTTCAGCTATTGTGGATAGCTAAACCTGGAATCTAGGAGCCAACCCTGAGGCTATAAATTTCCTTTTCTCTTTTTTTTTTTTTGGAGGGGGGAAAGCAGGGCAATTGGGGTTGGGTGACTTGCCCAGGGTCACACAGCTAGTGGGTGTGTGTCAAGTGTCTGAATTTGGATTTAAACTTGGGTCCTCCTGACTCCAGGGCTGGTGGTCTCCTCACTGTGCCACCTAGCTGCCTCTCTGAGGCTATATAAATTGAATCCCTCTCCTTTTCTCTTTTGCTTTTCCTTTGATCTGCAGAAGAGTCACCCTGCTCTATTTGCTTTCTGCTTGAGTGTCTAGAGAGATGCCTCCTCCAGCCAACTCTGGTTTTACATGAATCATATTTATAACTTTTGTAGGTTGTGTCAATAAAAACAACTTATACAAACAAACAAAAAAAACCTGAGCCTGTAGTTTTCTTAGTGAAAAAACAAAGGTGTTAGATAAACTTTTTCCCTGAATTTTGACTGCAAGTTTGGTGTTAATGAATCAACAATTCATTTTATCCACAAAAAGAAGGAAAGTATACCATACAATACCCTCACACCACCATCTGACATAATAAAAGGTAAGATTCAGATTAAAAAATGTTTTAGTTTTAAGAATTGTATAGCAAACACAGTGCAGTATTTATAGTACTGTAGATGTTATGTGTTATGAGAAGTGAATATTGTCTGAAATAATTTTTTTTAATTGAGATGGTGCAAAAGGTCACAGAATTCTAGGGAAATTACTAGTGAGAAAAATATTTTGCACGTTACAAATTTGTGTATCTCATTTTATGGGTTATTTCATGGTTACTGTGTTAGGAAAAATGCATATTATAAGAATTAATGTTTTATTATAAAGAACTGTATGCAGAAAAGTATATTTTCGGCCATCTCTAGTGAAATATTACAGTTTTTGGTGGTTGTGGGAACCTAACCCCCTATTTGCCATAGGTTCAATGGGTCAACATTTGTATTTTTGACTTTTATGTCATTTTCTAGGAACTTTCATTCTGAATGCAAAAATTTAGTGCATGGTCTTGTAGAAAGATTATAGGATAAATTAAACCTGTATTAATAACCTGCAAGTAACTTTTAAAAATTAATACATAATTTGAATTTGGGGTAGCTTTTTTGAGGGAGGATATTGAGGGGGAGGCTGGAGTCATTTCTTTCTCATAAAGACAGAAAAAGTGATTTCATTTAATTGAATGTTCTGCTTAATTGGGAGGCACAGTGGTAAGTGAAAGGATTGTTAGACTTGGAGTAAGAAAATGTAAGATCAAGCCACTAAATTTCTCTGAATCTCTGTTTTTAAGCTATAAAATGGGGATAACAACATTTGTATTACCTACTTCATAGGTCTTTGTGAGGAGAAAATGAATAGGGTATGTAAAGCACTCTGCAAACTGTAAAGCACTGGAATAGTATCAGTTATCATCATTATTATTGCTATAATTACTACATTCTCGTAATTCATACAAAATAGTCTTTTCTTTCTGTTGTGATGAAGGCACTGGATTCCTCCCTACATATCAAAGGAACATGGAAAAGTGATTAAGCTAGACTGCACTGTTGTTGATTTTTCGGTTATCTGTGATAACCTCCCTGTAGTTACCACTCGCTATACATGCCCAGGTCATGATGTGTTTGCTTGTCTATCTGAACGTCTATTTCTGACTCCTTTTCAAAGACAAATATTGATACTCTGGATGACCTAATGTTTATTGTTTTATTTTATTCCCAATTCTTCACCCCCCTGCGTGAGATTCTATACTTAACTTTAACTGTATTGTTCTAACAGCAGATTCGGTACATTTTGCTGACTGGGTTACAAGTACATAATTTATTGTACTACTTAAGGTTCCATTTTAACATCCTAGTTTTGGTGGTAAGTTGGTAGATGAATTTCAATACTATGAGTGACTAATATCTGACAATAGGTTATTCTTAAATGGCAAACATCTACTGTTAAGGACCATTGATCTCCATATTTAAATGTTTTAATTCTCAGGTTAAAGGTGCTATGAAAGTGCCAAGTAGTAAATTATAGATATATTTCTACATATTGAAAGAATTAACATTATTCTTGTTCTCAGCATAATAAAAACAAACTTGGGTAAAAGCAAAATTAACCCAAATTCTTCACTCAATTTTCCCTATGTACATTTAAATAATTTTATATAGTATCACATCAATCTGTATATAGATCATTTCCTAAAATGGACTGTGCCTTTAAAATTAGAATTGAAAATAAAATAATATATACATAAACACTAACTATAGGCTGTACTTGTTTTACGTGAACTAGATACATGAAAAAAAAAAGTCTTACATTTGGACTCACTTAAAATCTCATTGCTGAATTCAAATCAATGATAATCACTTCTTTAACAAACCTAAAGAACAGAAATAATAAAACATGATAGATACCACAAACAGTCTAGGAAAAATGAATTTTTGTACTATTTGAATATCTTTAAAAACATATATATGTATGCATGTACATATATACACAAATGTATATATGACAGACATGAACTTGTGTATGGTATTTTACTAATTATTTTAACTCTAAAATTTAGGATATTAAAGACCCCAAACAAAACCATTTCTGACAGAGAGATCGCATTTATGTGTTGCATAGCATACAGCACAGTGTAGGTGCTTAGAAAACAGCAAAATAACAATATACATCAAGCTATGCAGACTTCACCTTAACAATGATTTAGTAATGCTAACTTAAGGCACAGATTGTGTGTATGCTGTGTGTTGTGGAGAATTATTTTGCAGTTTCTGGTTCCAGTAACCAATAGCCTCAATTCTTAAGAAGGCATGAAGTTAGCTAACTGAGTCACTGGAGGGAAATGGCTTTCAAAACTGAAGAAGGAAACACATACATTAGCAATTCTTTTATAGTACCTTGCTTTTCTACCACAGTGATTTCTACCACAGACAAACCGAAACTGGTTTCTGTGTCCAGGAAGCAAGTAGCCTCTAATTAGATGCTAATTACTTTCTGCACAACAGGCTACAAAATAAAAATTAAACTGTCATAAAAGCTGAATTTCAATTCTAGCTCTAAATGATATAAACTATGATAATACTGTACATAAGTGTTTCACAAATTATCTTAAGAGAGGTTAGTTAAATCTAATTTACAGAATATAAAAATTTGCACAGCTTCCTTTTCAAATACTTTCAAAATACAACTTGCAAGAGGTTGACAACAACAATATACAAAAGTCTATATTCTTTCTAATAAAGATATAATGTATATTCTTTCTAATAAAGAGTAATGCATATTGACTTAAAGATTTCTTCTGTACACCTGACAAAATATTGTGCATACTGTGACACATTGGACTGTCTTGATTATGAGTACACTTTGGACTAAGTATGTTAAAATGGCCACTGGATTCACTTCACGCAAGCCACTGTTCCTTCTCCTTATTGTATTTTTCAGACCACTTACGAGTGAGTTCCAGATAAATACCTGGCTTGTGAGGCTGGTAATCAAGGTATACCATGTGTTCAGTTCTCTTGGGAACTGCTTTTTCAATCTGAGTCCCTTCGTGCCACTCATTAAAGGAGGTGATGGAAATAGCATCAGGTCGCACCTGTAGGGCAGCACTGAAAGCAGTTTCAAAGTACTTCCCATTGACTCGGTTCCGAGTGTTGCGGTTGTTCCAGGGTCGGACGTTGGTGTCTATGTATCCTGGCCCCACACTTGGGATAAACAGTAAGCTGTTGCTGTCACAAAAGGCTTTTAAGCCTGCCCAGTTGTGATGTGATGAGCCAAAAGAAAAGCCATTTGTGGCAAAGTATGTGTAAATTCCATCAAAACCACTTCTCTGGATTTCCTGTTTGTGTCTTTCTTCTACAAGAAGAGCAATGAACAATCCATCATAGGGAGTGTTACGAATACTCAGGGGCCCTGCGGCAGTTAAAAGATTGGCCCAGGCTTCTGGCTTTGTGAAATAAGAATCATACACATAAAACATGGGAAGGACTCTGCCAGTGCTGGTCTTATGCCTGTAAAAAGCTGGATGGCTTCCATATCTATAAAACAAATAGTCAGAAGTAACCAATGAGAGAAAAGTATTTTTTTTTTCCTATCAACTTAAAGAGCATCAGGGCTTTTTAAAGACAATGGTCATATCTTTTAGCTAAAAGCTGCTATGTCACTGTATTTTGAATTTTTCACAGAGTGAAAATTAGATCTCAGATATACCAATAAACGGCAAACTATATACATAAACAGTCCTTAAGCAAACAAGCAAACTAAAATTGGTAATACTGTTAAATCCTCTACTAGGGCTGATGAGCATGATATATCTGTTTATGTCCTCCTATCATTTGAGGAGAAATAAAAATCTCCTTTCCCCTCCATGTGGAGTGATTTTAAATGAGTGCATCATAAATCCTTTGATTGGTACCACAGCACTCAACATACCATGTTGTGATGCATTTTTTTTAAAAGGCAGAATTGTTAATAGTACAATAGTCTGAAGACAAAAACAGTTAAACATGTTTATCTAAAAGAAGTCTAAAGAGCTTACTAAAAAAATTAAAGATAGTTGTGGCTTTCTTGCAAGTTTAACTCTTCGTAAACCCATTTGGGGTTTTCTTGACAGATACTGGAGTGATTTTCCATTTCCTTCTCCAGTTCATTTTACAGATTGAGACAAATAGGGTTGAGTGACTTGCCCAGGGTCACACTGCTTGTATGTGAGACCAGATTTGACTTCAGGCCCAGCACTCTATCCACAGTGTGACCTTGCTGCCTTATTCTTTGTACTTATACTATAATTGAATGTTTTAGTCTTTCTGAAATGTTTCACTTTGTTATCTGTGAGATGGTTCACAAATTATAATGGGAGTCAATTAAATAGCAAATAATTTTGTTACAGAACCATGAAACAACTTCAAATAATATTAAGTAAATATAAGCTTGTTATAAAAAAAGCAAATAGTAATAGTCACTAAAGAAACTCACTTGTCTATAATGTACTTGATACTTTTGTGCATACTGTGATCATCTCGATTCTTATATGGTTCAATGTGGAAAGTGACCTGAAAAAAAAAGAATTAGAATATTACAGGGGGTAAAGTCCTGAATAACTCAAAGTCTATTTGATATCAGGTATAAATTAACAGGTTTTTTTAGTCATAGCTTTCAATGAATGGTATTGAACATGAGTGTCAAATACAGCATTAACTGCATAAATTAATTACAGCATTAAATTAGCAGTGGTCTAACTTGCTTTATGTGTTATGCTGATACATAAAACCCGGATCTTTATGGGGGAAATTTGCTCAACTTTGAAAAAGTTTCAATCACAGAATGCTTCAAAAGAAAGCTTGTTAGCTATATTGAAAACAAGAAACAAGACCAACGTAAATAGTACGCATGCCTACGACTTATGCTAAAATTCCATGGCTAGACTATCGATTGTGGAAGGAGAGGTATACCAGTATTGTAGAGGTATCCTCCTAGTACCACAGTCACTGGTATCACATACATCTTAAATGTCTAAATTGTCTTAGGGAAAAAATCTGCCGGGTAGTTTTCAGTATCCTGAGGCTGCTGTAAATAATACAGGAGGAAAAAGAAACTGAAACTAACAGAATTGCTCCATAGAGAGGATTCTGGATCATGTGACTAAACAAAGCTCATTCATTTACCTGCTAATAAAAACTGATTCCATTTCTGTCTAACAATGCAGAGTAGACGCTTTATGTGATATTTCTCTGAAGAGAAATCAAGTCATGAAAACAGATTTTTAAGACAGAATGTAAAGATATTCACTTTCATTTAATAGTTTATGGACATATCACTAGCAATAAAAACACTTAAGACAATCTAATATACTATGTTTCACTGTTCTGAATTTTAGGCCTCTGGCTCTGTGAAAAAATGTCTCTCATAAACTTCAGATCATTCTATTGTAAAACTCTTTTGTTTTCAATTGCCCAATTAAAGTAAACAGTGCTACTAGTTTTCACAGAAGTGATTTTAAAGTTAAACAGCATTTCATGAAAATAATATTATGCTACAGTTTATAAATGAAACATAGTTAAATTATAAATTATATTTCTGTCCATCATGAACCAAGGTCAGGCAGTTCTAGCTAGGATTGTTAACTCCCCCAGTTGATACATTTTTTTAACTTTAATAGAAAGACAGATTATATTTGACAAGGGCACAGCTAAAAACCTTGAATTTTTCCATTAGAATTAATTCACTATTTTCTACATATGATGACGTTTATTGTAGTCCAAAAGCAAAATTGATTTCATTTACAGTGTGCTTTATTTCAGAGAATCTATAATTTGTAAGGGAACTCAGAAGTAATCTAGTCCAAACTCAACCTAAAGAAGGAGTCTCTTACAACATCCCTGAAGAGGCCGGCAAGAGTCAAACTGTTGAAACGGCTTGGTTTTTAACGTATAGGGCCTCAAAATTCTCCATGTTTTGGAGAAAACCATGAGAAGAACAAGCAGAAAGGTAGCATGGATAGTAAGTCAACAACCATTTATTAAGTGACTATCGTGTATTGGACAATATGTGAGCACCGAGAGAACAAAGAACGATTAAATGGTCCTCACCCTCAAGATGATCACAACCCAACTAAGGAGACAACAGGCAAATAATCGTGTATAAGCCAGACATACAGAGTTGGAGCTGATCAATAGAAGAAAGGCATTAGCATTAAGGGGGAATCAGGAAAGTCTTCCTAAACGTGGAATTTCATCGGAAACTTGAAGGAAACCAGGGAAACTAGCAGGCAGAGATAAAGAGGGAGAGAATTCCAGGCATGGGAGACAGCCACTGAAAATGCATGGAATCAGGACATGAAGTACTGTGTTTAAGAGCAAAAAGTCTGGTATCACTGAAGGTGTAAGAAAACTGGAAAGGTAGGAAGGGGCTAGATACAGCAGGAAGAGTTGCAGGTTTGGCATTAGGTACCCAATGTTCTAGCCCCCAGGACCTGGTACTGCCAAACTAGATCACTTTAGTGACTTAAGTCACTAAGTCAGAGATTCTATTTCCTCATCAGTAACATGGCATTGATAAATCAGCTCTACCTACTTCACAGGTTCCTGTGAGAAAATGGAGTTTTTAACTGCGGCATACACAACAGAAGAATCTTTCTTTAGAGACCTACAGATCTCTGATAAGATTCCAAATACCTTAAGAAATTGTAGATTAATAAATCAGGTAGTGGTAAGAGCAATGAACTTGGAAATTGGGAGAAATGGACTCTACTTCTAGCTCTGCTGACTCACTCTGTGACTTCTGGCATATTCCTTTAACTCTCCTGGGGCTCAGGCTCCTCAGCGAGCGTACAGAACTAACTGATCTCTATGGTCTTTTGCAGCCTTAACACTTCATGATTCTGAGAATGAAAAACAAATTTTGAAAACAGAATTGTTCTAGAAATACTACATTATAACTTCTCTATTGATTTTCCCAAAGTGTGGTTATATTTCTGCATTATATTAATTCACTGTGATATCTAAGGCCCATATTTATTAGGTATAATATAGAGAAAGAAATAAGCACATCTTTTATAATACCTTTTTATTGTTTCTGTTATCACATACACAGAGATAACAGAAAATGTAATAGCATTCCTCTACAAAAGTACTTCTGACTTCCTGGACTTCAACACCATGCCTCATTTGCTATCTCACCCTGGAACACCCTTCACCTATGCTGGCCTTCCTTTCCCACTGGTGAGTGCCTCTGGGGGCCTCCGTTTTGTGGAGGAGCACTGGCCTACCAACTTTCATTCCCTTGTTGGCTATGCTTCTGACTTTTCAGACTTCAACACCACATATCCCTTGGTACTTCCTCTATTCCCCTTTCTCCTCTTTCCAGGTCCCTTTTTCAGTTGTCTTTTCCCACTGGATTGTAAACTCTTTAAGGGAGCTATCTTTTTGTCTACATTAGCATCCCAGGAGTGTAAGGGGCGTTCAAGAGCGTTAGCACCTCTGGTGTAAGGGCTTGCTGAGCCCTTTTTGGGCCTGCTCATCCACTTTTGGTGTCTACCTGATTCATCCAGCTGCCACCTGTGGCTCTAAGAAGCTGTAACACGTATGGTGGCCATGGCCTGGTCTTGGCAGATGGACTAAACCAGGGTTGAGCGTAACCAAAAGGCCTCAAACCTATCGGTGAGATGGGGGATGTCTACCCCAAGCATGTGAAGACTTTCCTCAGTGGAATAGACAGATGTTTGTTCCAACAGCCATGAAGGTGGCTGAAACAGGGGCTGTGGAGTGCTTAGAACTTGGTCAGGCATCAAAGACAGTAAGGTCATCCACTGCAATCCAGGCCACAAAATTCACACATAAGTCAAAACATCACCCGTGATGTCACTGGTCCTCTGAAAACAAAGGACAAACAGCAGTTTGCATCCCAAGAGTTTAGCATAGTTCTTGGCACACAATAAGCACTTAATAAATGCTTGTTGTTTTACCTTGTCTTGCCTTGTGGTATAGTATAAAATGGCTTTGGATTCAGTATCAGAACAGTCGGAGCAAACCTATTTAGTTCCTTTAGACTATTTGGTCTATCTAATCCAGGCTTTTGAAATTTATCAATACTCATCTGCGAAATGGGAATAATAGTCGTACTATTGTGTTTTCCAGAATCTCCAGCTATGCCATCACCTCCACTCCTTCCCCACCAAATACGTGGACTCTGCCCCTTGAACCTCCCTGTCTTTGAAAGGTCAGTTTTGGTCTTGTTTTACTGCATTCTAAGGCTTCGCAGAACTTTCTGGACATCTCTAGCCATGCCACCTTTTGTATACCACTGCCTGGCTTCATATGGCTTTCCAGTTCCCATTTCCTTCTCCCATTTAACTGTAAGCTCCTTAAGGGTAGGTACTATCTATCATGCTTTTATTGGTATCCATAAAACCAACATGGCAGAATAGCAAGAATTATACTGAGTCACCCCTTCTCCTCTTGTTCCCACCAAAAAACCCAAAAGAAACAAAAACTTCCAAACAGATTTTTAAAATTTGACAAGATGAATCTTAATGGTGAAACCCAAGAATACCATGAGTCATTTTTCAGCCTAGGAGAGATACAGAAAGGTCTATGTGGTCAGGGTCTGGCCAGGAGCATACCCTACTTGGAGCACTCCAGCATGGAAAAAGAGTTTGTGCACTTGGGCAAGAGGAGGTCCCAGAAGCATAACAGAGTACCTTGACTGTGTGTGCACAGTATGTGGAAACAACTAAGGGAGCAGGAGAGGGAAGAAGGAAGGAGAGAGAAAGGAGGAGGGAAGAATGGGGGAGAGAGGGAAAGGCAGGAGGGAAGCAGAGACAGAGAGGCACACAGAGAAGGGCTCTGTTCCAAAAGAGACGGCGTATAGCCATGTGTGATGATCATGCAAGAGAGACTGCAAACAGGTCAAACTGTAGGAAGAACATCACTAGAGAAAAATGCCAGGAAGATTCAAGGAGAAAATATTCAGAAGGATGGGGCAGTCAACAGCACCCAAGACTACAGAGAGGAAAAGCAGGACTAGGACTCAGAACAAGCCACTGGATCGAGTAACAAAGAGATCACTGGAAAGGTCTGTGGGGATGGGGAAGCAGAGGAATACGCAGGTATTTAAGTGTCTATTAAGTGCCAGGCACTGCGCTGAGCACTTTACACATATTTCCACCTTTGATCCTCACAACAACGCTGTGGAGTAGGTGCTGATACCCCCAATTTTACAACTGAGGAAACAGAGGCAGATAGAGGTTAAATAATTTGCCCAGAATCAAAGAGCCAGTAAGCATTTGAGGCAGGATGTGAACTTGGGTCTTTCTGACTCCAGACTCAGGGCTCTGTCCTCCAGCTTCCAGGTAGCGAAGTCATCATGCTACAAGAGAGGCGACAAGCACAGGCAGCTTTTTCAATCTAAGATTTTCATCATAATGCTGGTATTTAACGAGGTTATGTGGAAACTATTTAGAAAATTTAGTTACACAAAATAATTCATTCTTTGAGGAGGACAGTTAAATAAAGTATACATACCTAAAACTCTGTTCGTGTTTTGGTTTAGTGTTTCCACTCTGCAGTTTTTGTACTACAAAAGCTACCTGTTATATATTGAAAAGTTCTACATGTTGACTTGCTGATAACAATGGAATCTTAAATTCTTCTCACTTAGATCAAAATTGCTATTTAGAGACTAAAAACTAAATGCCTACTCTGTGACTCAGAGTTGTTAAAGACGCCTAAGAGCTGAGAAAAATTTTGTTTGGCTTTTCCTCTTCTGAAATTCAGGTAGTACTTACTTGTTGGATAATTAGGATCCAAGGGACTAAGAATAAGTGCTATTTGTTGACATGTAAAGCTGAAACTCCAAGTTCCAAGTCTTTAAGCATTTGAACAAGAAGTAATTGTAAGTAAGCAAAATGCTTCTTTGACTTAGATAAGCCCTCATTTTAAATGAAATTCTACACTGAACTGAAAGACCATCAACTCTCTGTCTACAGATCTGCTTAAGTTTCAAAAATGTCAGCTGAACCCACAGGATCTTCAGTTCTGAAGTACAAAGCAATTCTAAGACATGTTAAGCATTTACCACATATAGGTTTCTCTTGTCCCAACCTAGCATGAGCAGAGAATAAATGCTAAATTTGGAGGACTTACCAGCTCTGCTATTTGTTGACCTTAGGGTTGTATGGGATGTGCAGGGAGAACTAGCATCTCTGGTGTGATGGCTTGCTGAACCCTTTCCATGTCTGCTTATCTACCTTTGGTGTCAACATTTCATCCAACTCCCTCCTGTGGCTCCAAGAAGTTGTAGCAGGTACAGCAGCCATACCCAGGTAAAAACATTTTGGCAGATGGGCTACACCAGGTTGAGGGTACCCAACAGGCCTCAAACCCATCAGAAAAGCCCTCCAAGTAAAAACAAAAGAACTGAGGAGCAGAGAGACCACAAAAGCAGCCAGATCAGGTGCTTGACTTGAGACCTCTGGCTCAGAGAGAGCAGACCTTCACCCAGCTCCTCCCACTTGCCCAGTCCCGCTCCCATCTGTCCTTGTTTGGGGAAAGGGGGAGATAGATACCTTTCTTAACCTCCTCCCTTCCCCATATCTGCCAGTGAATTAGATTCGCATTATGTAAAAATCACTTTATGTAGAGGTCTGCAGAACTCTGTACTTTATTATTTAGGTCCTTTTCTACTTACCTTATGCACTATTTCACTGTATTTATAAAAGGCTTACTTCTAAGTCAGTTGTTTAGATCTTGTCATAGAATTCCTCCAAGGAAAAATGTTGATTTTGCTTGTTAAGAGTTTCAGGAAGACCCACAAAAAATTTTTACTAAATAAGTGGGTTAGGTATAGTAGTATATGGTACTATAGAAACTAACCACCTTATTTGTTTCCATGGGACTTCTGGCAAAGGTAGCAATATAAAAGTTTCTGGCCAAGTATAGCTCCCTGTGAAGCTACTTCCAGAATAATGGGGAAAAGTGCCAGAAGAACTGGATATTCTTCAAAAAGAGAAGAGATGTTAGAAAAGGTAATTCTGATGGAAAAAAAAGAATGAAAAAAGAAACTGCATAACAAAGCACAATCTTGCAAGCTGTGAATCTAGGGTCATGGGTGACAGGGGAGGTACAACCTGGACTTCTCCAGACCAGCTTGGATTGTGAGAGCGGGCAGTGAAACTCACTTCCATAATCTAATCCAGGGTTATGAGAAGTGGAAAATGGGCTGGGTAATCCTTTCTAAAACAGCTGAAGGAGACTGGGCTTGAGAAGCACAGAACTTCTGCAAGGGGGCAGAGCCCCACCCTACCTAGGGCTTATGGAGGGTGCGTAGCACAAATTCTAAGAACCCAAACTCAAACCTTCTATTCTGAACCAAAATTTCATTAGTATGTAAGAATAAGACTGCTGAAGAGGCTAGAGATAAGAAAGCCAGGCTTGTTGGTTACCATTCTCCAGATCTAGGACTGAGAGTTAAGTCTGGCTGCTTTCAGTTCTCCATTCCCAGCCCAGTTCTGCATTGCAGAACTGGGGTGACAATGACTCCAACAACTGCAGAGGTAGGAAGAATTAAAAAGAATAAACAAAGGAGGGTAGCCTTCACTAGACATCCCTAACATGGAGATTGAAGACAAAGCCAAAGAGAAGAAAATTTTTAATACAAGAAAGAAATACTACGGGGAACTTTGAGATAAAATGCCAGGAGAAAACTAATCCATGATAATTACCTGTAGAACCCAGAAACAAGAAAGTACTGGTCACAAGGATACCAAGAACAGAAGGATAAAAATAAAGAAGAATTGAAGCAAGAAATGAAAAATCTCAGAACACAATTACCCAAGTATTAGACACCCTGAAAAATAGAATGGAGGAAAAATAAATGTGAAAATTCAATGATCCAGAACACTGGAGCAGGGACTATTTTTTGCCTTTTGCATCCTCAGAGCTTAGTATGATGCCTAGAAGACAGTAGGTATTTAATAAATGCTTACTGACTCACCAAATCATTCTTCTCAGTTCCATAAGGCTGGTAATTCAGTGATGAGAACTGACTAACTTGTTTCCCTTCCCTCTCTTAGCAACTGTGGCTTCTAACAAGGACATCTTAAAATCAACATGTCCGAAACTAAAAGAATTACCTTTTCCCCAAAAACCTCCTCCCTGCCCCCTTTATATCCTTCCTATTACTATCATCTAGGTTTTCAAACACAATGTCATCTCCAATTCCTAAAATTACTTCTAGTACCTTCCTTCTGTTGATTCCAACTTATCCTGCATGAAGTTTGCATGTCATCTCGCCATTAGACAATCAGCTCCTGGAAAGCAGGAACTGTTTTTTTCCTTCTTTGAATCCCTAGTGCTTAGGCCAATGCCTACCACATAGTAGGCACTTAATAAATGTTTGTTGACTTCATTCCTGACCACTTGTAAAACTAAATGTGGCATCATGTACTCTTCTTTTAAGGGGGTGTGTGTGTGTACAATTTAAAAATAAAATAGGTTTCCAATGATGGTCCCTTCCATTTTCTTTTTTTTTCTCCTCCACTCAGACATTATATAGAAACAGAGCTATAAAATGGCTCATCTGTCTGATAACCTTCAACGTTACCATTCATTTCATCCACTCCTAATCTTTTTTAAAATCATTATTTATTTATTTAATATTTTTAGTTTTCAGCATTAATTTTCATAAGAATTAGAATTACAAATTTTCTCCCCATTTCTACCCTCCCCCCAACTCCAAGAGGGCATATATTCTGATTGCCCTATTCCTCAGTCAGCCCTCCCTTCTGTCACCTCACTTCCCCCCAATCCCCTTTTCCCTTACTTTCTTGTAGGGCAAGACAGATTTTTATGCCCCATTGCCTGTATATCTTATTTCCTGGTTGCATGAAAAAACTTTTTTTTTTGAACATCTGCTTTTAAAACATTGAGTTCCAAATTCTCTCCCCTCTTCTCTCCCTACCCACCCTCCCCTAAGAAGGCAAGAAATTTAACATATTCCACACATGTATCATTATGCAAAACCCTTCCCCAATACTCACGTTATGATGGACTAACTATATTTTGCTCCTTCCTATCCTATCCCCCTTTATTCAATTTTCTCCCTTGACCTTGTCTCTTTTCAAAAGTGTTTGCTTTTGATTACCTCCTCCCCCTATCTGCCCTCCCTTCTATCGTCCTCCCTTTTTTATCTCCTCCTTCCTTCTCTCCTGTGGTGTAAGATACCCAAAGGAGTGTGTATGTTATTCTCTCCTCAAGTCAAAGCCGATGAGAGCAAGATTCACTCATTCCCCCTCACCTGCCCCCTCTTCTCTCCCAACAGAACTGCTTTTTCTTGCCACTTTCATGTGAGATAATTTACCCCATTCTATCTCTCCATTTCTCCCTCTCCCAATATATTCTTCTCTCATCCCTTAATTTGACTTCATTTTTTTAGATATCATCCCTTCATATTAAACTCACCCTGAGCCCTCTGTCTATATATGTATATATGTATGTATGTATGTATGTATGTTGCCTTCAGCTACCCTAATACACATCTTTCCATTTAGGAATGCAAACAAAACAGTTCAACTTTAGTAAGTCCTTTATGATTTCTCTTTCTTGTTTACCTTTTCATGCTTCTCTTGATTCTTGTGTTTGAAAGTCGAATTTTCTATTCAGCTCCGGTCTTTTCACTGAGAAAGCTTGAAAGTCCTTTATTTTATTGAAACTCCATATTTTGCCTTGGAGCATGATACTCAGTTTTGCTGGGTAGGTGATTCTTGGTGTTAATCCTAGCTCCATTGAGCTCTGGAATATCATATTCCAAGCGCTTCGATCTCTTAATGTAGAAGCTGCTAGACCTTGTGTTATTCTGATTGTGTTTCCACAATACTCAAATGGTTTTTTTCTGGCTGCTTGCAGTATTTTCTCCTTGATCTGGGAGCTCTGGAATTTGGCAACAATATTCCTAGGAGTTTTCTTTTTGGGATCTTTTTCAGGAGGTGATTCTTTCAATTTCTATTTTACCCTCTGGCTCTAGAATATCAGGGCTGTTGTCCTTGATAATTTCTTGAAAGATGATATCTAGGCTCTTTTTTTGATCATGGCTTTTAGGTAGTCCAATAATTTTTAAATTCTCTCTCCTGGATCTATTTTCCAGGTCAGTGG
>CM053627.1:148289019-148320322 GCA_028646595.1 Phalanger gymnotis | reverse complement strand
CCATTGACCTCCGGAATATCGTATTCCAAGCCCTTCAAAGGTTTGTATTTTTTAAATCACATATGACTTACTGTTGAGTGTTGCTTCAATAAGCTATACTCATTTCCTATACGATGGATGTATCCAACCAAGCAAATTTATCAGACCTTTCTATATAAACCTCTGATTAGACTGAGGTTTCCCAGAAGCTGCAGTGACTTCATCATATATCTTTTTTATTTGTTTTTACTAAGCATGCAGATTTTTAGCTCTGAACCTCAGCTTGATTTTTACATAATAATTGTCTATTTGCATATGCTTTACATGTTAATTATAATGCTGCCATTCTCTCTACTATAATTAAAGTTAGCACTTCATGATAAAGCCTTATTTTCTGAATTTTATACCATGACAGTAAATATTCCCTAAGGCTAAAAGTTACCTACCAAGTTATTAGCTTTTTTTTTAATATTAAAAAAATGGGGGGGGGTGATAGACTAGTCTTGGGACCTGTCAGAAGATGGCAATTTTTTTGTTTCTGATTTCCCAGTTGAAATCTGCCCTAGTTTGAGAATGACTGAAAAATTATCATTTAAAGCTGATGCGTATGCGTCCTCAAGTGCATTCGTCCTGGAGAGCCAACGTTATATGTTTTTTTGTTTGTTTTTTTGGAGGGGGGAAGGCAGGGCAATTGGGGTTAAGTGACTTGCCCAAGGTCACGCAGCTAGTAAGTGTGTCTGAGGCCTATTTGAACTCAGGAGACCCTGACTCCAGGGCCAGTGCTCTATTCACTGTGTCACCTAGCTGCCCCGAGCCAACGTTATATGACAGGACCCTGCACCAGTTGTCAGGAGACCTTGATTTGAGCCTTAGTGCTAATATTTCTCATCTGTGTTAACTTTCACAAGCTGTAGGGCCTCTTAGCTTTATTTTCTTCATCTGCGTAGAGAGGTATCAGAAGTTTGCAAACAGTCAGGCTTATTGGCCAATAGGAAGCCAAAGATTATGAAAACAGAAAATAAGCTTCATCACAAGTAAGTCAGGAGTATTTCCAATAAGGGCAGCTAGATGGTGCAGTAGAGAGAGCACTGGGCTTACAATCAGGAAGACTCATCTTTTTGAGTTCAAATATAGCCTCAGACACTCACTAGCTGTGTGAACCTGGGCAACTCACTTAACCCTGTTTGCCTCAGTTCCTCACCTATAAAATGAGCTGGAAAAGGAAATGGCAAATCACTCCATTACCTCTGCCAAGAAAACACCAAATGGGGTGATGACGAGTTGTAGCATAGTATTTTCCACTGTGTACTCTACTCACAGTTGTGAGGTGAAAAGCACTTTGTAAAAATCCTGTTGAGTTTTTTTTTTCTATTAGCTCCCCTCTTTCCACATGTATAGGATTAGACTATGGGTTTTTCAGCTGGAAGGAACCTTAATCTAACTCCTTTATTTTAAATATGTGGAAATTGAGGTCTAGAAATATAAAATGATTTGCTGAAAATAACACAGGTAAGTAAATGACAGAGCTTGTATTGGAAGTCAGGTCTTCTGACTCCAAGAGCAGTGTGCTCTCCGCTATAGCAAACTGTTTCTGTGTTGAGAGATGGAACTTTCTGAATCATTATTTCCAATCTCACTAAGGAGAGACCTTGTGGCTGGTGACCAAGGACCAACTTTATTTGCAAAACCAGACTTACAAACAAATCTGGGGTGTTTTGCATGATTCTGGGTTTGCAGAGGGGAGAGGGAGGAGGGCATGAGTTCTACATGGCATTAAAGAATGCTTTCACAATGCTCTGGGCACATGTGATGGGAAGAATGGATGCCAGAGCTTCTTAGGAGAAAGAGACACATGTAGATTGGATTGACACACTCTTTAGGAGAGGCAACTCCAGGGAAGGAAAAAACAAGACTCTGGAAGCAAGCAGAAACATAGAGGGAGCCAGCTTCTCAACATGCCCCTGATTTTTAGTTTGCCTCCTAGAATCTTTGGAGAGAGAATTTTCCTTTGAGTAAGATTGGGGCCTATCTCTTGGCTAAGCTGAGATCATATCTGATTCCAATTTAAACATTATATCTATTTGCATATTTTCTTGTATATTCTAATATTTTTCTGATTTCTGTGGATAAGTAGATTTATTTGCTAACCATTGCTTGTAATAGTATTTTGGGTAACCAGTATTTACTGTTGAGTGTAAGCAAAGCACTAGCAAACCAGGAAGCTTTTGTGCTAAAATAGATTTATACTCCTAGATCAGATATATTTAAAAGGTATATATTTGTAGTATGAGAGTTATCTTGGAGTCAGGTGAGGAAAGACACCCGTGCCTAGCTACTGATTCTCCTCACACTTCTCTTTGTCTTCTCTAGGCAGAAATCATTGTCTCCTTTGGAAAGGGGTTGGCCAGATTCCAGAGATATCTATATATACCATTAATAAGCCTCACTAAGACAACCAGTGTGGACATACATAACTTACACTGGCATACATATATCTTGTGAATGGTCCACAAGTGAAATTAAAACCCAATATATTACCCACTGCCAGGCCCCATATATTGTCCATTGTGACAAGCATTATTTCTTTCCTATCTCTGATTTGTACCCAAGTAAAAAAAATTGTGATAATTTAATGTGATTACTTCTAGGACAATCATTTACCAAAATCATTGTTTGACTCTAAAAAGATATTTTTCCAGGCAAAAAAAGGTGATACATAGCTTGTGTGGTAGAATAGGTTTCAACTGACCTGCACACAAAAATCCCAAAGATGGATCTCATCTGACTCCTATTTGCTCACACAGCTACCATTTTAGTTCAGGACCTCATCGCCTCTCATCTAGATTGGTGTAACAGCCTCACAATTGGTCTCCCTGTCTCTTTTCACTCCATCCCACCCTATACACTGTTGCCAAAGTAAGTTTCCTTAATCAGAGACCTAACCACGTGACTTTCCTCTCCACAAACCTCCAGTGACTTCTTCTTGTGTCTAGAAACAAATATAACTCCCTATGTCGAGCTCTGAAATTTTTATACAACTTGACCTCAGCCTATCTTTCTAGCCTCTTTGGAAATTACTCCCTATATTCTGTAACCTAGCTAAACTGGTCTTTGCTATATTTCTCATGCATATGTTGTGTCTTCCGTCGTTACGTCTTGGCACTCACTATCCTACAGACCTGGAATTCAGTCCTTCTCACTTCCTCTTTTTAAAAGATGCAACTTCAGCAACATCTCGCACATGAAGCCTTTTCTGATCCTCCTCTACCACCCATTCCCAACTCTCCCAAATTAGAGTCAGTTTTGCTGTAACATTTGTTTAAATATGTGAATTTGTTCCAATGCGATTGATATATTAGGAAAGAATTTGAGCATAACGCAATTTTATGTTTGTCTACAAGAAAGAGCAAGAGAACGCATCAAACTGTACTATTTCACAATAATTCACACAGAGTAACCCTTCCAATGCCCACTTCCGCAAGCAAACTTCAAGACTTTTTCAATTTAAAGTGACACATTTATTGTAATATAAGAATATAATAATTATATAACATAATAATGTATTAATTGTATTCATAATTATATAATAACTGTTTTATATTCGTGTACTTATATTTTATATTATTATTTTATATATAATTGTAATATAATTGCACAATACTATATAGTGATAATATATAATTATATTATAATTGTATAATAATAACATAATTATATTAATATGATATTGTTTATATTGTTCACATATTATTATACAGTTGTAATGTTATTATTATATTTTATATTATATTTTATATTATATTTTATATTATATTCTTTTCCTGCTATAGGAACTGTGGACTGAGAAGGATGGATCTGCCCCTTGCTTAACCCAACTTTCCACCGTAATTGAGACCCTGGCCCAGAGCTGAGGCCTATTGAAGCCACCTTCTCACCCAAAGTAACTTGACTGCCAACCTGGGTCCTATGGGAACCTGGGCATAGGCCAAACCTATGGATATCACCACTATTTATTGCATTAATTTTGTATTTATTAACTATTTAACATGTATAAAACTGGGCTACCATTTTCATTAGGTTACTTTTTTATGTGTCACTAATGAAGTTTTTGAGATCTGTGCCCCGTGCCACTTTTTCTTCCAAAGTCTCATGGTTTTGATTGCTTGATTTTGCATCTAATGGTGCTTTTGAGGAATACATACTATATCAGAACTGACTGTAGCTTATATTTTATTATTTTCTATTTACATACCAGTGTTTATTCATTTTATATTCATACTATATACATTCAAGTATATATTTGTTATTTCTCCAATTAGGATGTAAGTTCCTTATAAGTAGGGATTGTTCCATTCTTTGTCTTTTTATCTCCAGAACTTTGTATAGTGCTTGGTACATAGTAATCACTTAATTGATTAATTTCCTCAGTATCTTGTCCAGGTTTTAAAATGCTACCCTTTCTTGCTTATGGGGGTCTCCATGCACCAAATATTCTGTGGAAAGAAGACCATAGGGTTTTCTTTGCTCCACTTCTTCCTCTGATTCTTCATCACCAAAAGCTAGGTATGTAAAGGGGATTTAATCTGAGACATTATAGGAGAACAACCAAGAAGCTGGCCTTTTAGTAACATGGTATGATGGAAAGTAAATATACCTGGTGTCATGAGATTTGGACTCAAACTTTGGTTCTAGTATTTACTTTACTAGCTGAGTAAAACTGTGCAAGTCGCTTATTCATCCTGAGTATAAGTTCCCACATCTATAAAGTAATGGCAATAATACTTGTGTTCTTCTTACTTCACAGTATTCTTCTGAGAAAAAGTATTTTACAAGCCCTAAGCTACTATATAAGTCTTAGCAATGCTAAAGTTTACTTAACAATGATAAAAATTACCATTATTATTATTTTTCTATGAAAAGGCTAGTGGTCTACAATGTACAAAAATGCTTACGTTCTAATCCTGACCCTTCACCAGCTCCAAGGCTTTTTGCTGTTCTCCTTAACTCCCTTATGTTCAAAAATGCTTCTTTACATGGGCCTTAATTTGTCCCAGATAACAATAATAAGAATATATGACATGGTATTATTGGTTTGTCAGGACTACGCTTGGTAGCCTTCCAGCATTTGCTTCCTTAGTCATCAATACGGTGTACTGGGATCCAGGTGAGGAATTTTCTCTAGAGGAGCTAACACTCAGGAACTTTAAACTTCAATCCAGTGGCCAAAGCCTGGTAAAGCCTACCCTTGAATCCTAAAGGCCCGGAGAAAAACAACTCTGTCTTCAGACTGGTGCCACTTTGTCCTTTACTGGAAGCTTTCCTACTACGAGCCTTTCAAAAAGTTCTTACCATCATTCCTCCTTTCTTTTTGTTCTGGACCCTTCTATATGCACACACACACACACACACACCATAATATACATACACACTTATACACATATATCTATATATGTACACACACATACATAATACAATATAACATATAATATGTATGCACACACAGAGCCTTCCCCTTACACCAGATCGACTCTGAACCATGATAAAGTACAGATCAAAAGGAATGTCTTGGATTTATCTTTCCAAGAATTTTTAGCTTCTTCTCCTAGACTTACTGTCACCCTGAAGCTGTAGTCTCAGGTGGACCCACCCCTGATTACCCACTATTGGATAAATTTAGGTAAAAATACACAGCCAACTTCCATGCAGATGTTAGTATAGCCACTTTTATTTTAACTATCTTTTTCCTGTTTGTCTTGTTTCCTGTTTGCAAGCACTTATCTTATGGCTCTTGCTTTCTATACTTTCCCCCCCCACAAATTATTTACTTGTTTGCCAGGAAAGATGTTATGCAACTATTAAAGTCAGCCTATTCTAAATGCCTTTAGGTAACCCTTAAGTTCTTCTCTTTTCCCTAGTAAGTATTATGTTTTACAGCCAAATGCCTAGACCTTGTGGTAAAGATGGACTCTAGCAGATAACCTAATACCTCTTATACATAATTATTTTCTCTTTCTGTTCCCAAATGTGTATAAGATGCCTTGATTCATTGAGAGGGTAGAAATTATCTCATAAATAAAATAGTTTCCCCAATTGGTCAATCTTTTATTAAACATTTGGAGTGAATCCTACCTGTTAAAATGAACAAGTAGGTTTTTATTCCACGACACAAGAAGAGACTAAATTGCTATTCCTAATCCTCAGCTAGGGATGCATTCACTTTCCCATAACAAATTCCTAAGTCTCCAGCCTCAGTCAATCCCCTTAACCCTTGGAATGGATAATGAAAACTACATTTTACTAGATTTTAGTTTACTAGATTTACTAGATTTTACTTTAATTGAGTTAATTTAATTGAGTTCATAGACTCAATAGACTTCAATATATTTTCACATCCTTCCCAACCTCTACCCTTAGAATAGGCAGAACCATTTTGCCCTCATTTATTTCTATCTTTTATTTCTATTTTTTAAAGTGTGCCTTTATCTCTCAAGCTTGTTTTATTAACTTTAGAAGGAAAATGAAAAGGAGAAAACTGGAAGACATGGCTCAGATCCAATGGGATTCCTACACCTGCATATCTTGGCATCATTCAGGAATCATTATGCCCAGAATGTGCAGCAGTTACTATTTATCCAAGGGAAATTTTCCCAGTTGTTAAATTTTTTTGACCAATTTCAAATAGAGATGTATATGATCTATCTTCCTGTGCCTGCTTATATAAAGCAATTTTTTTGACATTTGCCAAAATCATACATAGAGATCCACAAACAGTGTTGCCATGTATCTGAGGCAGAGTTAACTCTTGATAGATTTCAAGAAACATTTTATCGAGCACCTAGGATGTACTAAGTAGGGAAAAGATAAAATGCTTGGATGAGGACACCACTGCCCAAATTGGATAGAATGGAAACAGTGTTGGACTGGGAGTCAGTGTTTAGATCTTGGCTCCCTTCCACGTACTAATTGTGAATAAACCATTTAACTTTTCTGACTGTTTCTTACCTATAATGCAAGAATAACAATACCTACATTACTCAGCCTATTCTTAGACTTATCTGGGACTCTCCATCATTCCTTCCTCCCCCCAGAAACTCATAATTGAGATATCTCATTTTGATGCAAAATTGAATTTGACTGGTGCATCTCATCAGTATCCTTGGTCCCTCTATTTGGACCCTATGACTAGAGAGCACTACAGGTCCTCTATTTAAGAAAGCGGATTAGCACAGTTCTCCCAGTTTCGTACCACCTATACTGCTTTTGGACTTCTCTGTAACTTTCAGTCATGACCTTGCATCAGGTACTGTCTCCCCTGCCCCTTCCATTTTTCAGCTTCCTTTTGTGTGTTATCTTCCCCCATTAGATTGTAACCTCCTTGAGGGCAAGGACTTTTGCTTTTATTTTGTATTTGTATCCTCAGTGCTTAGCACAGTGCCTGGCCTATAGTAATTAGGCACTAAATAAAAGTTTATTGACTGATTGACTATTAACACACTTATTAAGTGTGATAAAGTATAATATAAATGGGAATAATCATTAAAAATTTGTTATTCAAAAGGCAAGGTACAAGGTAATCTGAGATTTCAGAAAATAGCATTTGGCTGTCATGTTCTTTCTTCTTTAGTCTATTCTTCAAATCCATGTAGAAGGTTTCCTAGTCTGGTTCACTTCACCAATATTCCTATTTCAAATCTCAGCTCTACAACCAGCTTGTAAAACTCTTCCCCTATCCTTCTGTTCATTTCAGAACAACTGAGACATAGAGTTAGTAAAATACTTTCTAAACTTTAAAGACATATATGAACACTCCTTCCTTGAGGCTGTGCTTTGCTCCTAAAAACAAACAAGCAGCAAACAAGGAGTTTGGTGGAGTCTGAATCCAAGGCATTAGGTCTGAACTCCAGCTATACTACTTTCCCATTGCGTGACCTTGGCAAAAGCACCTCATCTCCCTAGGCTTTAGTTTTCTCACCTAAAAATGTGGAGTAGGGCTAGGTGATTTTCAATGTCCCTTCCAAGCCTAAATCCTGTGCTTATATTACCTTCTCTGAGAGACATCATGATATGATGGGGAAAAATTATAGAGTCAGAAAACCTGGGTTGAAATTCCAGGTTAGATCTTATCAGCTGTTAACCTCTCTGCACCTCAATTTTCTTATATTTCAAATGATGAGACCAGACTAAATGATCCTTCAAGTCCCTACCAGTTCCAAATCCTATGGGCCTATATTCAGTTTGGGGGAAACAATGCCCCCATCTCAACCTCAAACTACCTTTCATTTTCTTGGCTGTGACTGGTCATCTCTTTGCTTGATATTGGCTAGTTGGCTTCTGTCAGCATTCTGCCTACTTCCTTTAAACGAGTGGAGTGGTGCCCACTGATGGTTGGCATTCAATTAGAAAAGTCATATTCGTCCCCAGGCTGCATGAGTTCTAAAAGTTCAACACTTGTTTGCAGGTGCTCAGACTTTTGATTTGTTTGAAGCATAATCCAATTTATACAAATGACTTTTTAATTATAGAAAGCCAGATTCCAAACAAAGGGAGGGTGTTTGAACCTCAGTACTGGTTAGAACAACAAAAAAGTCCATTTTAAATGTCAGAGATGCCCACCTGCCTACATTTGTGCTAAATGTACTGTGGTTTCCTAGGAAATTTATAGCAGTCTAGCTTGCCAATGTCATCGACTAGAGTTCAGATTGTACAGGAATGAAGCCACATTCTAGCTTCTAGATCTAAGTTTTACATATACATATGCATATGTATATATGTGTGTATACATGTATATATACACATACATATGTATATATGTATACAAAAGTATATATATATATTTTTTCTTTTTAACATTTTATACTATCAAAGGGGTATGTTTATGGTATTGAGCCTTGAAATTTCATTCTGTCAGACTCTCCTATGAACTAAAATTGTGATTGAGCCAAAAAGCAATGCAGAGGCTCAAGGAAGGAGTGTTCATATATGTCTTTAAAGTTTAGAAAGTATTTTACTAACTCTATGTCTCAGTTTCTTCATCTGTAAAACTGGGAAATAATAGGACCTATTTTATAGAGCAGTTGTGAGGATCAAATGGAATTAACATATTTAAAGTGCTATGCAAACCTTAGTTCTATATAACTGCCATTGTTATTATTATTAATTATTATTACTATTATTTAGTAGTAGTAATAGTAGTAGTAGTAGTACTACTACTAGTAGTAGTAGTAGTAGTAGTAGAAGGTAAGGACAGTATTTAATATTATTATCCCCATTTTACAGATGAGAAAACTGAGACAGAGCAAATGGCTTACTCAATTAAGTGCCAGAGTTGGGATTTGAATCTGAGTCTCTTCTATTTATATCCCTCCCCCAGGGTAATCTCAACAGTCCAATGTGATTTCAACTATACTATGCTGCCTCTTTGTTTCCTCTCTATGTACCTACCTTTTTCATCTGAACCTATGATTTCATCCATGTAGGCAATTCTCAGTGTGGAAACTGCCTATGACAAGTATAGAGAAGGCTACTCATTCCTGCAGCTAGTATGTGCAAGACAGGAATTGGGCTCCAGGTCTTCCAGAATCCAAGGTTCACATTCTATCTACTATGTCGCACCATTTCTCCATTGCACCTCAAACCAAAAAACCTGGGCATCCCAGAAAGCCAATTTAAGAAATCACCAATTCTCCTATCTACTGTAGAACCAAGAATATTTCAAAAACATTTCCTCTTGTTTCTGTCACAAAGATCCAAGTACATCACTGATTGAGTGTAGCAAACTGCAGGAGGAGGGAGTTCAGGGTAGCATATGTGGACTCTTAACAGCCGGTACCATGCTTTATGTGACTCATATCACAAACAGAAAGATGGTAGGTCTGAGGGTCTCTCACCATTAGCTGTATTTCTGCAGAGCTCAGGAAAATGTCTGTCCAGAATCTCCATTTAGCCTTTCTTCAGCAAGTCTTTTGGCAGGCTAGCAAAAGGAAGCTCAGAAAAAAGGCTTATTTTTAAATAACCACATGTTTTTGTTCTTCACGCAACACAAGGGGCTTCCCACTTAAATGATTTTTCTTCTTCATCTATGCTATGCACAAGAAATTCCAATATTCTTTAAAAGTCTGTGTGTTCTTTATTTTGGGCTTCAGCTATACTCTCAGCCTCATGGCTGGTCACATTATTTTTCAAAGTAATTGAGAAAAGGAGGTCCTTATTTCTGATATCTTTTGAAGTAGCTTCCTCCTCTACTTTTGCATCATATGGATTTGGAATTCTAAAATTGCCATAACCTTTTTTCGGGTTAATAGAAAATATGTCTTTAGCAAATTTTATTGACTAACTTTCTAGTTCATGAGCAGATGGCACCTGTATTTTTAGCTGCTTCTAATTCTCCTCCTTCCCCAGACTCTGAAATCTGGGCTCATTGCCCACCACCTATCATGCCCCTGTGAAACCACTTAACTCCTCCTTGCTTTGTAGCAACTACCACTATTGACATCTCCTTGGTGCAAAACATGGTGCTTATGACATATTTTATGGAATTCCGTTGTAAGAATTTTCAACAGTCCAAGTGTCTTAAAAGTTATGCAGAAGGCATATTTTAGTAGAATCACGGAAGCATGATGTGTTAATGTTTCAGAAGACCTGAGGTCCAAAGAAGTTCTTTGTAAGAAAATACATATTTATGGGGGTCAGGGGTGAGGGGAATCCCAACAAACAATTAAATGTTACTTTTACAATGAATGTCTTCAATAAGATTATAACTTTATTTGGCAAAATTGGATTTCCTATGGAAATCATTTTTTTCTCTAATTATGTATACATTTTAACCTTTGTAGTATGTATGCTCCATTTAGGGCAGGGATTGTTTTTACTTTTGTCTAGTATTTTCAGTGCCTGGTTCATAGTAGGAATAAATGCCTTTTTAATTGAATTGATCGCTAAAGAACAGGGTTGTTGATTTTTGGGTTTTTTTGACATTAAACCTTCCTAAATAATTCAAAATCAAGGTTCAAAACAAACAATGAATAAAAAGATGGAACTGGTTTTCAGTGCGTGTATATTGATCATTTGTTTCCTGTAAAGCATAGCTATGAACGAGCTCAGATGTTGACCTAGCACTGAGCCCAACACATCCTAGGTGTTTAATAAATGTTTATTGAGTTGAATATATGTTTCTTAAGAAAAATTCATTTGGGAAAGGATGAGTTTTCTTGTTTTCATTCATTCATTTAACAAATACTGGGTATCCCAAAAGACTTGGTGCAGTTTTAAGTTTTCACGACATAAAACTTCACTAAAGCTTTTGGGAAATTACATCTTGAGTTCCTTCTAAGTTTAAAGTCTTCCGTTGAGTTCTATAGAGAGTACAAATAAATAATTGTTCACATGGAACTTACAGTCAGATAGGAGAGATATCGTTGAAGGGGATGGGAGATGTTGGGAAGGGTGGAGAGGAAGAAACTCCAAGAAAGAATAATTCAATCAGAAGTTGAGTTATAGAGGGCGAACACACAGAGTATGTTTGCATAAGAGTGAATAGATTGACTTAACTGGAGCATACATAAGGGAGTCTTAGATGTGGCTGGGCCATAGAATGGGAAAAGAATAGAAGGGAACAAGTATCTATATGGCACATCATATGTGCCAGGCACTGTGCTAAGCACTTTTAACGAATAATCTCATTTGATTCTCACAACAACCTTGTGAGGTAAATGCTATTATTATCGAAAACTGAGGCAGACAAAAGGGAAGTTGTTTGCCCAGGATTAAACAGCTAGTAAGTTTCTGAGGCCAGATATGAACTGAGGTCTTTCTGATTCCAGGGCCCAGCACTCTGTTTGCTGAACCACTAGAACTGATTCTAAATGGATGGTGGTAAATGCCGGGATGAGGATTTTGGACTTTCTTTGACTATCAGTGAGAAATAAGTGGAAGTGATACTGCCAGACCTACATGAGGGAGGTTAAGCTGACAGTAGGATGGATAGGTGGAGCTGGTGGTGGTAGGGGCATTGAGAAGGTTACTGTAATAATCAAGGCGAGTAGTAGTGAGGGATAGAACTAGGATGGTGGCAGTAGGAATGGAAAAGAATAGATAGGCATAAAAATTAGTAGGCCTTTAAACACTAATTTGGATGGGGAAGAGTAGAAGTCACTGATGACTCCAGGAATTTAAAGCCTGGTTGATTGGAAGAATGGTTAGTGCCATTAATAAAGAAATCAGGAAGATGCTGTTATAAAATGGTCCACTATAAATAATAACCTTTGGTATTAAACCTCCATTAAAACTCTATTCTGATGCCCCAGCACAGTGTGGTAGAAACCCCAGGCTCTTCAGAGCTTTAGAGGCTGAGATGAAGTAGGAAAAGAATTGTATTTTGAGTCAAAAGATCTAAGTTTGAATCCCATCTTTGCCATAGTTCTGTGAGTTTAGCAAAGTCACCTACCTAAAATTTACCTCAGTTTCTTTGTGGGGATAATAATAACCTGTATAAATTACCTCACAGGGTTATCATAAGGATCAAATGAGATTATACGTGAAGAATCACCAAGTGGCAATACAAAGCAGGGCAATCTAAGCTCTCAAATCATTCCTGAAGTTGGTTGGGTCCCTCTCTCTGCATGTCTAGGAATCTCACTCATTTCTTTCTTCACATTGTCAAAGCTTCTATTCTGGAATATATCTTTCCTTTTAAAAATGCAGCATATAATGCCACCTGGGGAAGGGAGATAAAAATCATCATCCACCCCAAGTCACTTATCTCCTTCTGGGGTTGTACCATCCTAGTTTGGGTCTAAGAGGAGTAGCTAGTTTTCTGTGGATTATCATCTTTCTCAAATAAACACTCACCTCTATTAAATATCTGGGTAGAACAAGCACAGATTCAATAGTTTGTTTTAATATAACTTCAAACACAAGTCAAGACCCCCTCTCCCCAAACAGTGCTTACAATTCTAAACACTAGCTTCTCGGGCTGTAACTGGGAGGGGCCTTTCTCCTCTCTCCAATTCCCGCACCCTACCACATTTTCTAGTAAAAAGGGTAAATGTGGGAAATAGATGGAGATGTGCAAAAATGAAGTAGATCTGTGTTGCCAAAAAAGGCCCACTGGTTATATGTATATATGTATGGGATGGAGACAACTGTCTTAGCAACAAATATCCATTGCTTTTTGTTCAATTAGCACTAGCAGTCCCTATATTGTCTCTTCTCTACACTGTGTATCCCTTGTGCTTGGGGTTCCTCTCATTATAATCAGGGGAGCAGATGCTGTTCAACAATTTTCATCTTGGAAGTTGAATTTTCCTGGCAAAGTTGAGTTTTAGGACCCAAGCTAGGGCTCTGCTCTGAGACTTCATCTAATCACTATTCTTCTCTGTTTTCAAGGTCAAAGTCTGTCTTCTCTCCAAGAGGAAATTCCATTACTCTCTCTAAAACCAGTGAGATCCGGAAGACACTTCACAGGAAAGAGCCTCTTGTCTCACTCTCAGACCTCCAATTCTCATTAGGCTCTAGAAAAAGCACTATCCTTTTAAAATTATAAAACGTTTTAATAAATCCTAGCTATTATCTTGAAAAAATAAGGCTATCTACCTGGTTTTCCATTTTCATGGAGAATTCCTGCACAAGGTTCAAATGGAGAAAAGATCCCTCTTAAATGTTGAAGTCTTCCAGATTCTCCCATTTGCTGATGATTTAACCAGTCTCTTGAGATGGTTTAATGCTGGAGCAGCCACTGAACATAATATAGTTTCTTGGAGCCACAAGTGGGAATTAGGTGAAAGGTAGACATCAAAGTTTGTAATGGCAAGCAGGGTGAGACTTTTTGCTGTTTTTGTCTTGGAGTGCTTCTTAGCACTAAGGTAATCAAGCACCTTTGAGTCTTGGCTTTGTTTCAACCAAGAGTCTTTGATTGAATCAGGAGTCTTTGATGACCTGCTTAAGTCATGGGAAGTCCTAGGTCACATGGGTTTAAGTCACATAGTTGTAACGACCTTTGACTCTGAAGAAGTGTATACATACTCTGAGGTTGGTATTTTTCTTAGGGGCTCATTCATTGGAAGAGAGCCATGTGGGCACTTTGGGTAGCTGTTAAGGAGCCCCCTGGCTTTGAAAACCCAGATGTTGGTGCTTTTCTCTCTGGTAACTATGTATGTATAGCTTTGGTCAGACAGCTAGAAGCCTGTCTGTTGATTTGTGTTATTTGCTCTGTTTATATGCTCTTTGTAATTTCTGTTTGTATTTTCTCTGAAGTTTAGGGTAAAAAGGTACCCTTTTTACTACCCTGAATTAAGTGAATGATATACGCATGTTTAAAAGTGAGATTGTAACCCCCTTAAAGTTGCTTTCCTTAGAAAAGCAGATCGAATAATTTGTGCTAGCAGCCCTCCTGTGTGCTGGTGTTATTGGCTTTACGCAGCTGCAGTAGCTGCAAATAACATTGTTGTTACAAAGGTGGATGAGTAGCCCTGGAAAGAGCTCAGCAAGCCCTTGTAGCAGATGTGCTAGTCCTCCCTGAATATTTTTCAGTCCATTGGTGAGTTAGGGGGATGTTTACCCTAAACATATTGAAGACTTCCCCCAGCAGAAGGAGCAGATAAAAACAATTTATTCCAACAGTCATGAAGACAACTGAAGCAGACGCTATGGAGCATTTAGAGTTGGTTAAACATCAAAAACTCCAAAATCATCCACTGCATCCCAGGCCATTGCCAGTCACCTTGGCTTTTGTCTTGCTACTGGATTTAGATGACTTTGAAAAAGAGAGTGAGGCCGACAACTTTGCCCAACTCTGCTTCACTTAAGTACAGTTCATGAGCAAATAAAGACATCTGTAGCAGCAACTACACTGGCACACTCAGGATGGCTGCTAGCACAGGTTCTTAGATCTGCTTTTCTAGGAAAGACTGCTCAAGAAAGGGTCAACAATCCTACTTTTAATTACATTCACTAGTTCAGGGGAAAAGTCAGCTCCCTGAATGTTAGAGAAAATACAAGCAGAGAAATTAGCATGATGACCACAGACAGGGTTCTGTCTGCCTGAATCAAAGCAATATTGCTATACACTTTACATACTCTACTAGACTGAGAAAGCCTTTACATCTGAGCAGTCAGGGTGTCTGAACATACAGCTACTTAGAGTTTGGACCAGGGAATCACAAAGACCTCATAAGTGTAAGCCCAAAGCAAAACCTCACCTCAAAATATATACATACATACATACATACATACATACATATATACATATATATATATGTATATATATACATATACTTTTGGCTAATAGGCTCAGAGCCAGAAGGCATCACAACTCTTGTGACTCAGTGCCTAACTAACTTAGAACCAAAAGGTGTGAAATCCTTCCGACAAGCAAGCCTCCCCTGAGCAAGCTTCCCTTAATGGATTCCACCTAAGGCCTGTTAATGGGCAGGGAAGATCTTCATATCCTATTAACATTACAACATCATCTATGACATCATTGTTCCTCTTCAGAAACAAAGGGTGAGCAACATTTGCTGATGATATTGCACGGCTAATGTCAAGGCTGAGAACATAAGCCAGACTCCTTGGTAAGGTCCATAATCAACCAAACCATATAGAAAAAAAAGTGATAAAGAATGTCTATACTTGACTATACTTGTCTATACTATGACTACGACATACAGTTGGAGGGGGACCTCATTGAATTAGTCCTCATTACACAGATATTGGAGAGGTAGGCACTGCAGATGGACGATAAATTGGGTCCAGAATTAAATAGGAGGAAAAGAGCAGTCAGCTGAATGTGGGAAATTGCCCAGTTCTTTCAACCATCCCTCTGGGGGAAATGATGAACAAAGATGGCAACAACAAAACGTCTTCTTTAAAACCAAGCTTTCCCTCATGATGCTATATGGCGGCAAGTCATTAGATGTCAAAATCTCCTATAAACTAAAATTGAGAGTGAACCAAAAGGCAATGGAGAAATGCATGGTAGGAGTAAATAGATTTTGATATATTACCAACAATGCAAGAAATACTTTAAAAATATCATATGGGAAATATATTATCTGAATAGGAGGGGTATTGATCCCACGATGACAGTAAAAGATTACAGATAGAATGTGTTGAATTCATACCCACAGAATGCCTAAAGATCCAGAAGAGGGTATATAGGCCTTTGGGTAGCTTTTCTATGATGTCTTACCAAGAATCCCACAAAATAAGAAATCATGGTTGGTAGCAATCTGCCACATTTGTGGGAGCGCCCACATTAACGAGATCATAGTGTTTAGATCTACAGGAATTTTTTCTGTAATAATCCACTCACTTCCTTTTGTTTGATTGTGTTTATTTCTTACGTTTTTTTTCTTTTACATTTTCTTAAATTGGGAATAGAACTGAGTAGGAAGGGGGTTAAAAATAACGATGATGTATTTCTATACTAAACTATGTATATGACCATGCTTGTGGGCAAAGCTCCTTTGGGCATTCCAGAAATAGAGAAGACTAGACTCTAGATGCCTCCAGACAGCCTGCAGGATACACATGGCTCTGGCCTGTTTCCAGTGGACTCGAGAGGGGCCTTGTTTGGCTGTTGCTAGCTTTGCTAGCAGTTACATTTCCTATTTCCTGTGGGTTTCTGGCTAACCTTTTGTGCATGTCTGTGGTGGAAGAATTCACTTATTATGAATTATCATTGAATTTCTTGATCATTATTCAGGCTGGTATGAATTTCAGCTTTTTGCTGGAGCTGGGTGGTCTGAGTCCATTGAGTCAGCCATCTTGGCCAGAAGTCATCATTTGCATTTCCTAACCCCTTGAAACATAGGCTAGGGAATTCCTTCTGGGTGGACTCTGAATATTGTCCAAGCTTTGGGTATTGTAAGCACTTCTTCCCTTTCCAGTGATCACTTTATTAAAATAGACTTAACAAAAAAAGATTGCAAAGAACTTGACAATTTCCTGCCTTTATATACCTCTGCCTTGCTGCCTTTGAAACCAAAACACGCCCAACTGGCAGATTGTCTCAGTGTACCCAACCATTGAATTCTGTATGTCTAGGAGCCAAAATTGCACAGTAGTAAAGAGTGTTGTTGCTGGAGTTAGAGGACCTGGGTGTTCAAATCCTGTCTGTGACACTCAACAGCTGTGTGACCCTGGATGACCTAATTGTCTCCTGAGGTCACTTTGGATTCATGTTGTTACTGCTTGAATACTCCATAGAAATGCCTGGAAAGAATGATTCTTTTACTTCCAGCTAAGTTTGTTGTCTCCACATAAACATGTGGCTTCAGCAAGTTATCACAGTTATTGATGTCATATTTTTTTATACCATCTAAATATTTCTCTATTTCTGCCCCTAAGAGGCTATCTTTTGTTTATGTGAGCTAACTATACTTCTTTTTGGTTTTAAGTGTGTTTTATGAGTAAATAGCATTATTTACCACTTTCTGAAAGCATATTCACTAGGATAATTGATTTTTATGATGCAGCAATTTCCACGCATTTTGTATTTTCAGTTAGGTTTGCATTTGGGGCATTTTATGACTTACCAATTTATATCCTGTTATTTCATACTTCAAACCTTTGTAGGCCACAAGTAAAAGAATGGTTAGAAACAAATTAGCTTTCCTAGGGCTATATCTATTCAGCCTATTACAAATTGTAGCAATTTTATGTAATGAAAATCGCCTGGATCACACAAAGGCAAGTCATCGTTACAAAAGTAAACAGCCTTATATTTTTCTCAGTTTAGTCAGAAGGCAGAAATAGCTTTCACTTGCATGATCTTTGGACACAAAGCGAAACAGTAGATCAATCAGTCAACAAGCATTTTTAAGTGCCTACTATGTGCTGGGCACAGGGCTAAATGCTTAACTTTTGTAATTGCCGGAAATGACCCAACTCCCAGCTCCCTCTTGTCTGGATGCTGCTATTCTTGTCTGAATGTTTCACAGGTATCTCAAACTTAACATTTCAAAAACAACTTGTTATCTTTCCCCAAAAAAACCCATCCCTATTGTACAATCTCTATGTCTGTAAAAGGAATCACAATCTTTCCTATCATCCTCAGTAACAGTCTTAGAGTCAGCACTGACTCATGATATTTCCCTCACCCTTCGGTCCAGTCAGTGGCTAAGTCTTGCAAACCTAGCTTCCACAATATCTCTCCATCCATATGGCTCTCATCCAAGTTCAGTACCTCATCACTTCTCACCTGAATCCATTTCTCTGTTTCAGGTTTTTCTTCTTTTCAAACAATACTCCACATAGCTGTCAAAGTAATGTTCCTAAAGTACCAATATGACCATTGTCCTCCTCAACTGGAATACACTTCTTCCAAACCTCCATGTATTAGAGTCACTACCTTTCTTCAATGCTTAGATCTATTGTTACCACCTATATCAGGCCTTTGCTGATTCCTCCAGCACATACCATCATTAGTTCTTTTTCCTCAAATCCCATTTTATTTATTTAGCATGTATTTTGTACGTACTTTTATGTATACGTACTTCATTCCCTGACAAATGAAAGCTCCATGATATCCTCAAGTGTCAAAATCCTGTTCCCACTCACCCTGAATCACTAGCACCTGGTCCAGCCATGTATCCTGAATTACCAAGGATGGCATTTCTCTTTCTCTTATTTTCTAAAGTACACAGAGTTGTCTCTTTCTCCTGAGCTACAGAAGCCATCTGTTATTGTCTGTTGTTTCACCAGATCTCATCAAATCTCTAATCTAATAGTATCATCAATCTAGAAGTGGAAAGGACCTTAGAGGCCATCTAGTCCAACTGCCTCATTTTATGGATGGGGAACCAGAGGCCCAGAAAGACTAAGTTACTTTGCCCAGTCCACACAGCTAGTAATTAGCAGAGCCAGGAATCGAAAAGAGATCCTATCACCCTAAATTCTGCCCATTTATTTTTCTTCCCTCCAATTCCTCACTCCGATTGATTCTGCTCTTTATCATCATCAAAACCTCAATTTCTCTGAATGTATCCTCTTTATCTTCCCAGTATATCATTCCTTTTCTGACTTCACTTGTCTCTCTACTGATCACTTAGAGGAGAACCACACAATTTGAAACTTCTTCAGGATGCAGATAGGTTAGACTAAAGACACATTGACAATGGTTGGTTGCTGTGGGTCATATGATGAACAGGAGAGTGCACGGTGGCAACTTTACCTTTTTCCTGGGCCGTATGTTGTGCAGGCGTCACATAGAGCATGGTCATTTAGTTCAGAGATGCTCTTGCTGGCACTCCAGATATCACTGAATACTATGACCTTCTTCTATTCCTATTGTGCCAACTCCAAACTCCAACTAGGGTCTGCCACCCACTTTCTTTGTTCCTACTCCTGGGATAAAAAAATAATTATGAAGCCATGCTGGATGAGTCGATTACAAATACATTTCGCCTAATCTCAAATGCACCTCCACTGCTTTTTAGCAACCCTTTGGTAGTCCCACTGAATTCCCTACAATAACTATTCTGAAACTTTTTCTGTCTCCAATTCGATTAACTAAATCACAGATTTCTGAGTTGGAAGTGAGCCCAGGGGCCATCAAATCCATCATATACCTGGACCAGTATTTTCTTTAAAGGATATCTTGCAAATGGTCACAAAGTCTTTTAACTGGAAAAACTCTAGTGTAGAAGTACCTGCTACCTACTTAGGTTACCCTTTCTACTACCCAATGGCTCTTCTTATTAGAATGTTCTTTTCTCCAATAAATCAAATCTAAATTTGTACTTTTTTTGGAACTTCCACGCATCTCTCAGAGTTCTGTTTTTAGGGCACCTAGACGGTGCAGTGGGTACAGTGCAGGGTCTGTGATCAGGAAGACTCAGCCTCCTGAATTCAAATCTGTCCCCAGACACTTACTACCTGGGTAACCCTGGGCAGAACACTTTAACCTTGTTTGCCTTAGTTTCCTCATCTGTAAAATGAGCAGGAGAAGGAAACAGCAAACCACTCTAGCATCTACCAAGAAAACCCCAAATGGAGTCACAAAGTCATGACAGACAAATAACTGAACAACAAACATGTAACCTCTTAGAATTTCTTGAAATAACCAGCTTATTTCCTTTAGTTGATCTTCATAGGCCACAGATTGGTTGCTTTCCTCTCAATATGCTCAAAGTCAGACTGTGCTACCTAGTTGGGGGACCTAGTCAGATGCATGCATTAGGAAGATTATTCTGGTAACACAGTGAAGAATAAATCAGGAAAAGGAGAAGTTTGAGGCCAAGAGAATAGATAAGTTATTACAATAATCCATGTGCAAGGTAACAGAAACCCGAACCAGGACTGAAGAAAACCCTCTTGGATTTGGTGATACAAAGTCATTACAATTTTGGAAAGAGCAGTTTCAGTAGCATTGTGAGATCAAAAACAAAATTGTAAGGGATCAAGGACTGAATGGGTGATGAGGACCGCATATAGATTACTCTTCCTAGATGATAGAAAAGGAAAGAAAGCAGAGGTAGAGAATAGTTTAAAGGGAAAACAGGATCAAGGAAAAGTTGTGAGAGTGTGAATGTGTGTATGTGTCTATTTAGGATGGGGAGACCTATTTTTATTCAGAAAAGAAAGACCCTTTCATTGAAGATGAAAGACTGAAGAATTGAGGACTTGGAGGAGATGGAAAGAGACTGGATCAAGGGCACAAGTGGAGAGCTTGGTCTTTACAAATAGGAAGTCCACTTCATGCCCTTCAGTTTAGTTCAGCGGTTCAGATCTAGGTCACAGAGCATATCATTTAAACAGGAGGCAAGGGATTGTGTATGAGAGAGAAAGAGTGGAATGGTTTTGAGAGTTTAAGAAGACCAAAGACAGTTTGGAATGCTATGCAACCATGACAGTTCAATGGAGGTTAAAAGTATAAATCTGTAGTCATGCTAATCGAAAGTCAAGAACTGGATGTTGTTGGAGGTTGGGGGGGGGGTTTGTTCTTAACCTGTACTAAATTTCTCTAAATTCCCTGTCGATTTTAATCAGAGTAGAACATCTGCAAGTGGAGAGGAAGAAGAGAGAGATGGTTTGTTACCGCTACTTAGAGTTGACTTCTACCACAGAGAACAATAGTGTGGTGGTATAAGCAGCACCTAATCGGGAGAGAATTTGGAGGAATCTGGAGGGTAGAGCTGGCTAGTCAAAGCTTGGACTAAAAACATGCTTGTACTTCTGGAACAGGGTTTCTTAACCTGGAGTATGTGAACTTTGTAAAAAAGAACTGAGCTATTTCAATGTAACTGGTTTCCTTGGTAATACTAAGTGTTCTATTTTCTGCATTTAAAAATAAGCATTTGGAGAAGGGAAGTCCGTAGGTTTCATGACTATTACATATAAAAGAACTACTGAATGTATCAAATTCATTAATTCTCTGTCAGTATCACACTTTGTTTTCCTTAATTTTGATTGATTACAGGTGCCTGTGAAACCTACTTCTCATTTGGATTTTGGTGTGATATTTGTCTATCCCTGTTTTATTGCGTTGAACATCTTGACACATCTGTGCCATCATGGTTCTACCTCCTATCTGTTCAAGAACTTCCTGTCTGCAAATACCTGCAGTTTCTCCTCACCCCTAGTAGGAAGGATGGAAATATGTATGAATCAATACCATAAATCCCAGTCTGCCACAGACACAGGACTGGGTAGAGAAATAATACATTGCTTTTAACATCCTGAATGTCGTCACATCTGATAGAAGGGTCTCTTGATGAGGACACTTGAGAAAGTATTATCTGGACATTGACCCAAACCTTGCAGACATGATATAGAGTCATAGACAGGATCACTAGTCAAAGAGAGAACATTATGAGAGATTCTTCCCCATGGAATCCAATATGTATAGACCCGAAGCATCAATGCTGAGTCACAGATTAGATCAACAAAGTAGAGCATAGAAATATAAATCTAAAACTGAAATGGGCTTCAGAGGCCATTGAGTCCAAGCCTTTCATTTCACAGATGAGGAAACTGAGGCTTAAACAAGAGATCTTCTCAGAGGTAATAGGTAGAATTTGAACCAAGGTCATCTGATTTCAGAACCATTGCTCTTTTTTAATCTCCTTTATTGGTAATTAAGGAAAGAATAGATCAACATCTGTTAAGGGGAGAGACACATCAAGAAATGATTGGCCCCTTGCTATGTCTCAATTTGCCTATTTATTCTGCTTCCAGGAGATGGCAGAGTAAGCAGCAAATCATTGTAGTTCTCCCATATTTACCTCCAAACAACCATAAAATAACACCCCAGGATAAATCATGGAACAGTGGAACAGCCAGAGGAAAGATGGGGTGAAGAGGTCTTCTGGCCTGGGAGACATGGAAGATTGACAAGAAAAATCTGTCTCACTCAATTAAAGGGAGAATACATTCTAGGACAGGAAACATCTAAGCAATCCAGCAGCAAGCCCCATTTCAGAAAACCAGTGGGAGATCCTGAGCCCCAGTGTGGTGGAGCCAGCAAATACCAACACCAGCATCCCCTATCCTTAGCGTAGCCAGCAGAACCAGCAGACTCCAGCTCCAAGAACTACCATATGCTTTAGCGTAGCCCAGGGCAAACAAGCACCCTCTGGTGGCCAGACCTCCACTTGCTTCAGTGTAGCCCTGAAGAAATGCAGAAAAACTCCACCAGGCCTCAGCACACACCAGACAGCACAACTAAGACCCCAGCTCAGCAGGAAGTAAGCTGCCACAATCCCGTGACCTTAAGCAGCACTAGACACCCCTTACCCCACCCCTTCATTGCAGCACTAGACAAGAGGGTCCCCCGTGGGCCTCAGGGTAACATCAAGGGTAGCACCAGGTAAACAGTCACTGGCACAAGAAACCTTGAGACAGAGCCCCTTCCATCCTTGGAGCAGAGATCAAATTTTTAAAAAGGGAAAAGGTAAAAAAAAAAATAGATGAGCAACAATCAACAAAAAAAAGAATCTGACCCCAGCAAGGAATTATGGTGACAGGGAAGACGAAGACACAAATTCAGAAGAGGACAACAATGTCAAAATACCTATGGGCAAAACCCCAAAGAAAAATAAGTAGTCTCAAGCCCAGAAAGTACTCATGGAAGAACTCAAAAAGGAACTTAAAAATCGTATAAGACAGGTAGAAGAAAAATTGGGAAAGAACTAGAGTAATGCAAGAGAATTATGAAAAAAGTCAAGAGCTCGGAAAACTGCTCAAAAAGTAGAACTGTCCAGATGGAAAAAGAGATATGAAAATCCACTGAAGAAAATAACTCCTTAAAGAATACAACTGGCCAAATGGAAAAGAGAGTTTAAAAGATAATTGAGGAAAACAACCCCTTAAAAGTTAGAATTGGGCAAGTGGAAGATAATGACGCCACGAGACATCAAGAATCAATCAAACAAAATCAAAAGAATTAAAAATGGAAGACGGTGTAAAATATCTCATGGGAAAAACAACTGACCTGGAAAATAGATAGGAGAGACTATCTCAGAATCATCAGACTACCTGAAAGCCATAATCAAAAGGAGGACCTGCATAGCATCTTTCAAGAACTACCAAAGAAAATTGCCTTCATGTCCTGGAACCAGAGGGCAAAATAGACATTGAAACAACCCACCAATTACCTCAGGAAAGAAATCACAAAATAAAAGCTACAAGGAACATTATAGCCAAATTTCAGAACTATCAGGTCAAGGTAAAAAATCCAAGTGGCCAGAAAGAAACAATTCAGATATTGCAGAGTCACAATCAGGATTACACAAGACTTTGGCAGCTGCAACATTAAAGGATTTGAAGTCATGGAACATCATATTCTGGGGGGCAAAGGAACCAGGACTATAGCCAAGAATCACCCACCTGGAAAAATTAAGCATAATATATCAAGGGAAAAATGGTCATTAAACAAAATAGAAGAATTTCGAACTTTTATAAGGAGAAGGCCAGAACTAAACCAAAAGTTTGACCTCCAATATCAAGACCCAAGAAAAGCATAAACAGGTAAAAAGGAAAAAGAAAACGTAAGGGATTCAGTAAAGCTAAACTATTTACATCCCTACACAGGAAGATGATACTTGTAATTCTTAAAAATTGTATCACTAATAGTACAGCTAGAAGGAATACACACAGACAGAGGGTATGGGTATCAGGTGAATCTGAGGGATTAAGAGGAGAGAGAGAGGAGTACAGTGGGTACAGGAGGAAGAGAGAGGTACAATTGGGTAAATTATTTCACATGAAGAAGTGCAAAAGACCTATTACATGGAAGGGAATATGGGAGGCTGGACAATGAGCATCACTTGAAACATACTCTCATCAGCATTGGCTCAAAGAAGGAATCACATACACCACCAGTTGTATGTAGAAATCTATCTTACCCAATAAGGAAATAGGAGAGGAGGAGATCAAATAAAGTGGGGACTGACAGAAGGGAGGGCAGATCAGGGAATGTTGGACACAGAAGCAAAACACTGGTGAGGAGAGAAAGGGGAAAGGAAAGAGAGGACAAAGAGGAGGAAGAATAGGATAGAAGGAAATACAAAGTTAGTAATCATAACTTTGAATGTGGAGGGGATGAGCTCTCCCATAAAATGGAAGTGGATAGCAGAGAGGGATAAAAAACCAGAATCAGAGAATATGTTGTTTACAAGAAATGTACTTGAAACAGAGACATAAACAGATTAAAGGTAAGGAGCAGGAGCAGAATCTATCATGCTTTATCTGAAGTTAAAAAAAAGCAGGGGTTAGCTTACCTAAACAATCCTGATCTAAACAAAGCAGGGGTTAGCTTACCTAAACAATCCTGATCTCAGGCAAATTAAAAGCAAAAATAGATCTAATTAAAAGAGATAAGGAATAAAACTATGTCTTGCTACAAGGTACCATAGACAATGAAGCAATATCAATACCAAACATATATGTACCAAGTAGCATAGCATCCAGATTCTTAAAGGAAAATTTAAGTGAGCTACAGGAAGAAATAGCAAAACTATACTAGTAGTGGACCTCAAGTTTCCCCTCTCACAATTTGATAAATCCAACCAAAAATAAACAAGAAAGAAACTAAGGAAATAAATAGAATATTAGAAAGTTAGATATGACATATCTATGGAGAAAACTGAATGGAAACATAAAGGAGCATACATTTTCTCAGCAGGATTTGGCTCCTACAGAAGACTTGACCATGCAATAGGACATAAAAACCTCAAAAATCAAATGTAAAAAAACCAGAAATATAAATGTATTCTTTTTGGATAATAATGCAGTAAAATTACATTCAACAAAAGGAAGTAGAAATATGGATTAAAAATTAATTGGAAACTAAATAATATTATTCTAAAGAATAAGTGGGTCAAAGAACAAATCATAGAAACAATATTTTCAAAGAGAATGACAATTATGAGGCAACATACCAAAATTTATGGGATGCAACCAAAGTAGTACTTAGGGGAAAATTTATTTATCTGAATTCTTACAACAACAAAATGGGAAAAGAACAGATCAATGAATTGGGCATGCAACTAAAAAAATTAGGAAAAAGAACAAATTAAAAATCCTCAGTTAAGCACCAAACTGGAAATCCTGAAAATCAAAGATGAGATTAATAAGACTGAAAGGAAAATAAATCCTATGGGGATAATAAATAAATCTAGAAGCAAGTTTAAGGGGGGAAAAGCCAGTATAGATAGATAAGCATTGTTTATTTAATTTAATAAAGGAGAGATGAAAACAAATATCCAGTATCGAAAATGAAAACGATGCAATCACCACTGATAAGGAAGAAATTAATCTTTAAGAAATATTTTGCCCAATTGTATGCCAATAAATCTGACAATCTGAGAAAAATGGATAATATTTACAAAAAATATAAATTACCTTTTTAACAGATCAGAAAATAGAATACCTAAGTAACCCCAGGTTAGAAAAAGAAGTTGATCAGCCATTCATGAAATCCTTAGGAAGAAATCCCCAGGGCCAGATGGGTTCATGAATGAATTTTACTAAACATTTAAGGAACAATTAATTCCAATGTTATATAAACTGTAAAAATAGTTGAAGAAAGAGTCCTAACAAATTCCTTTTATGACACAAATATGGTGCTGATACCTAAAGCAGGAGGAGCTAAAACAGAGAAAGAAAATTATAGACCAATTTCCCTAATGAATATTGATGCAAGAATTTTTTACAAAATACTAGCAAGGAGACTATAGCACTATATAACAAGGATTGTACATTATAGCAGGTGAGATTTATACTGGGAATGTGGGATTGGTTCAATATTAGAAAAAACTATCAACATAATTGACATATCAATAACAAAGTGCACAGAAATCATATGATTATTTCAATAGATGCTGAAAAGATTTTAATAAAAATACAGCACCCATTCCTATCAAAAACACTAGAGACATAGGAATAAAGGGAGTGTCCCTTAAAATGATAAGCAGTATCTATGTAAAACCATCAATAAACATTAGCTGTAGTGAGGATAAGCTAGATACCTTCCCAATAAGATCAGGGGTGAAGCAAGGATACCCATTATCACCATTATTATTCAATATAGTACTAGAGATGCTAGCTATAGCAATAAGATAAGAAAAAGAAACTGATGGAATTAGAATAGGCAAAGAGGAAACAAAATTATCACTCTTTGCAGATGATATAAAAAATTACTTGAAATTATTAACAACTTTGGCAAATTTGCAGGATATAAGATAAATATCCATAAATCATTAGCATTTCTTCATATGACCAATAAAGCCCAGGAGCAAGAGATAGAAAGAGAAATTCCATTTAAAATTACTGTAAACAATATAAAATATGTAGGAGTTTTAAGAGTTTGTGAAGACAAACCCAGGAACTATGTGAACCCAATTACAAAATACTTTTCACACAAATGAAGTCAGATCTAAACAATTGGAAAAATATCAATTGCTCATGGGTAGGCTGAGCCACCATAATAAAAATGACAAAGCTGCTGAAACTAATTTACTTATTCAGTGTCATACCAATAAAACTATGAAAAATTATTTTATAGAGCTAGAAAAAATAATAAAATTCATCTGGAAGAACAAAAAGTTAAGAATATCAAGAGAATTAATAAAAAAAAATACAAAGGAAGGTGGCCTAGCAACATCAGATCTCAAACTACATTGTAAAGCAGTAATTATCAAAACTATCTCATACTGGCTAAGAAAGAGAGTGGTGGATCAGTGGAATAGATTTTGTACACAAGACATAGTAGTCAATGACCAGTCACCTAGTGTATGATAAACCCAAAGACTAGCTTTGGGGATAAAAACTCACTATTTGACTAAAACTGCTAGGAAAACTGGAAAACAATAGGACACAAACTAAGTATAGACCAACATTTCACCAAGATAAGATCAAAATGGGTGCTCGATTTAGACATAAAAAGTGACACCATAAGCAAATTAAAGATCAAGGAATAGTCTACCTGTCTGGGGGAAGAGAAGCATTCATGACCAAACAAGAGATAGAGAGCATTACAAAATGTAAAACAGATAATTTTGATTATATTAAAATAAACATCTTTTGTACAAACAATCATGCAACCAAGATTAGAAGGAAAGCAGAAAGCTGGGGAACAATCCTTACCGAAAGTGTCGCTGATAAAGGCCTCATTTCTCAAATATCTAGAGAGCTGAGTCAAATTTACAAGGACACAAGCCATTCTCCAAATGATAAATAGTCAAATGATATGAACAGCCAGTTTTCAAATGAAGTACTCAATTTGCCTGTTTATGAGGTCTATTTGTGAGTCCAGGACAACTTATGCTTTGATACCACCTTCAACATAGTATTTTGGAAAGAGCAAGGTGTTTGAAGTTGGAATACCTGGATTCAAGTCCCAGATCCTCCATTTACTTACTAGCTTACTGATCTAGCAAAATTCAGTCATCTTGCAGGTATTCTGTTTATATAGTGATGGGGTGGGACAGATGACCTTGAAGTTCCCTTCTATCTGTCATAGAGTCTATGAGTTTCCCTAAGCAGAAAGGATGCAAGGAAAATTAAAAGTAATGAGCTTTATCTCTGCCAATGATGTTATACAATTGTGGTCAGGATGTATATGTCTACATACATACTGACCTATTATCAGACTCTGCTGTGGATTCCTGGATCTTTTTCTGGTTATCTAAACTTTTTCTTCACAGTCTCTGACCTAATATAAGGATGCAGTTCACTTAAATTTCTCCATTTCTCCATTCTCAATAAATCGGAGTTATAAACTAGGTGTGAACAAAGCCCAAACATCTTTTATTGAATCATTCAATCAACAACCAAAGACATCTCAACTATGTACAAAAAGATATATTTGGGGATGCACTGAAGATGCTTAGTCATATCCTGAAGTTTTGTTTTGTTTTGTTTTGTTTTGTTTTTTTAATGAAACAGCAACCCAATTCAGATTCTAGCATTTGGGTATCTGGTAGACTGGAGAATGACTATCCAGTTAAGCTTCTGAGATGGAATTGCTTGGATAGGTAATATTCCTAAATTTTAGGATTGATTGTATTCACAAATACCCCACCCCACCCCACATCCCAGGCATTAAAAAAAATGACAAAAATTTCAGTGGCTCCCTATTATTTCCAGAGTAAAATATAAATTCCTCTGTTTTTCAAAACCTTTCAAAATCTAGCCCCACTCTACCTTTCTAGTCTTCACACATCTTACTCCCTCCTTATACCTCTCTATGTTCTCTGTGACCTCTTCCTTACTCTTCAAACATAACAATCTAACTCCCGACTATGAATTTTCATTTGGAGTTCCTCATGCCTGGAACACTCACCCTCTTCATCTCTGCTCCCTGGTTTCCTTTGAGGCCTAGTTAAAATTCTACCTTTTTTAAAGAAGTCTGTCCCATTCCTTCTTACTCTTAAGACTTTCCTTTTGAGATACTTATCGTCTCACTTCTTTATCACTACTTTAGCTGTTCTATCTGGACACCGTGCTTTCCTTGACCTATGGTACCTGTCTGCTACTTTCTGCTTGATTGATCTCCCTTGTCCTCCTGCCTTATAATTGCTTTTATTCCCCTCACATTTAACAGAACTCACAAGCCTGGTCTACCTTCTCCTGTTCTGTCAGCATGCTTTCCAAGTCCAGTCAGTCAGGGGATCAACAAACATTCCTAAAAGCTTACTATGTGTCAGGCAGGCACAGTAGTATTTTTTATAAGTTTAAAAGAGATGTCACATGATTCTGCATAAACTTTCTTCAATATTTAAACATGTCTTCTTTCATTCATTGTTATTAATAAGAGAGATATAAGTATAATATGGTCTGTTACCAGTGAAGTCACACTCAATGACAGATCGTGCAAAAAGTGGCAAATGATTTAATAAATTCCCAGAATCCCTGGATTTCAACTGTCTGAAGGAATCTTAGTGGCTGTCTAGTTCAAATGCAATATGAAAAAGAATACCCACTACAACATACCCAACAAGTGGTCATCTAGCTTGGCTTAAAAATCTTCAAGAAGGGGGAACCCCTTACCCCTTACCTGCCCATTCCACTTGTAGCAGACATTATTAGGAAATATGTGTTTTTTTAACTTGAATTGGCCTCTTTGTATCCTGTCCTCTGGGGCCAACAAAATGCAAATTTGACCCCCTTTCCACATGACAGCCCTTTATGTTCTTGAAAACCACTCTCATGTCTACTCTTCCTACAAATCTCTTTTCCAGGTTGAACATCCCTGGGTCCTTCTTGCTGTTCCTCGCATACAACTCTCCATCTCCTATCTTTGTTACTTTATGCTACCTGTCCCCTGTGCTTAAATTGCAGTCTCATCTACAACTGTCTCATAGGCTTCTTTATTTCCTTCTAGTCTTGAATCAAGTATGATGTTCTATGTACTGCCTTTCCTAAAACTCCCATCTGCCACTGTGTTCCTTCCCTAGTCTACCTTGTATCTATGTTTGGGTTTATTTTGCACATATCGTCAAGATATTAGGAGACACCCTGTTTTCCAGAGCTGAGGCCTAACAAGCAAGTTGTGCCCTGAGGTTGGCACAACATCATTCTTTTGTGCTTACCCTCTGGATGATCTCAACACCATCAAAATCCCAGAATTGTTTCACACCAGCATCAGCGGGTCTCTGAGCTTTGACAAGTGCCTGTAGCACCCATCTTCTAGTCATGAAATCCTGCTATGAATCAAACTTGTCACATTATGCTTCCATTGGTATAAGTGTTGAGATCTCCCTACGCTGCCTCTTAGCCCCACCCCCCCAAGGGGCAGGGCTCCAGCACATGTATCTTTGTTTGCAAACCATTTTCCTCACTCTGTAATTAATTAAACTTCTGTTTAGTTCCTGACTTTCCAGTCTCTAGCCTGCTTTGTTCGCCTCCTGCCATTAGTTAGAGACCAGTTCCAGTCCAGTTGACAATGTTCATACGTACATTCCATTTCTCCTCATAGAATGTAAGCGCCTTGAGAGTACGGCCTGTTTGAACTTGGTCTTTGTTTTCACAGTGCCTGGTACATTGCAGGTATGTAAAAAAAATGCTTGTTAATTGATTACTTTATTCATGCAACATGTGACATGGAACCATGCACTTCACCATCCTGGATACCCTTCTTTGGATAGTCTCTAGTTTGCCAGTGTCCTTCCTAAAACGTGGTGGCCAGAGCTGAAGAGAATACTCTAGATGAAGGGGGTGATTGATCAGGGTATAGCAGTACTATCCCTCCCTAGTTCTGGCTACCATGTACCTCTTGTTTCACTATAAGATTTCATGAGCTCCTTTTTTGTTTCTTTTCACTGCAATAGGAGATTGTTGATTTATATTGAACTTGAAGCCCATGAAAATTACTGAATCTTGTTGAGACCAACTGCTGTCTAGTCAAACCTCTCTAGTCTTGAAAAGTTAATTTAAAAAAAAAGTCATGTAAGAGTTTACATTCATAATATGTTGCCTGTGGGGGCGGAGCCAAGATGGCGGCTGGGAAGCAGTGACTGGAGTGAGCTCCCCACCAAGTTCCTCCAAAAACCTATAAAACAATGGCTCTGAACCAATTCTAGAGCTGCAGAACCTACAAAGTGGCAGAGGGAAGCAGGGCCCCAGCCCAGGACAGCCTGGATGGTCTCTGGGTAAGGTCTGTCCCACATGGATCTCCCAGCCCCCAGCCGAGGGGAGCGGAGCTGAGCCCAGAGCGCACGGCGCGAACAGACCAGACGCGGACCTACCAGACCAGGAGACAAGCGGAAAGTGCCCTGGCATCCTGAAATACTGAGCTGTGGCATGTACCAGACCTCTCAACCCACAAAGAGCGAAGACAGCAGAGAAAGTTAGTGGGAAAAGCTGTGTGACTGAGTTTGCAGTTCCG